>OZ002730.1:9603799-10203799 GCA_963924305.1 Polygonum maritimum | reverse complement strand
AGGATAGTCCTTGTTTGTTTTAGGGATTGCCTAATTCTTTCCTTATCGAAAAAAAGTCACCAAGTGTGTAAACTTATATGTAGAGATGTCAAAACCTGGCCTAACCCAAAAAATCGACTAGAACCGAGCGAAAATTTTAGGGTTGAAACCTAACCCGAATAGTAGCGAGCAAAGAAAAAAACCGAACCCGATTAACCCAAACCCAATTGGGTTAAAACCCGACCGACCCGATATTCTATATATATATGTAGAATAAATATATTTTCATGTAAATATTATTAATATATTTTATCATAAAACCTATTATAAATAAAATATTATTATTAAAATCTATTAAAAATAATATTTTATTATTAAGCATTATTATTTCATAATATTATTTTAATAATCATTAAAAATTCAAATTCTTGACCTGTTAGGTCGACCCGAACCAGCACAATAACCTGTCAAGACCTGACCCGACTGGACCTAGTAACCCGATTGACCCAAAGCCGCACTCAATCCGAACCCGAAAATACCAAACCCGAATCCACCCGACCCGACCCGTTTGACACCTCTAAATATATGGTCTAAAAAATTAGAAATCATAATAAGAACATAGTATTTATTTAACCGTGTGGAGGAGATTTAAGTGTATACGTGTAGTCGTAGATCGTAATTTTATTAATAAATAATATTACATCTAAAGATGTTTAGTTTTTTAAAATTTATATGCATTTAGACCAAATACAATTCGAGATCTTTTGTTTAAATAACATAACATAAGTTTACATGTAGTAAATTAGTTTTAAAAAATCATAATTACATGTCACCATTTTAATGTACTTTTTTTTTTATAATTGTATCTATTATATATTATCATTTATTATAATTGAAGTAAGACTTTATCATCTTAAATCACTCCCTTCCTAAAGACCCCGACTCCGTTCCCCCTTTTCCCCTTTCTTCCCGTTCCCCTCCCATGGCTGGTAAGAAGAACGCCTTCCGACCCCTAAAAATCTATGAACCCTCTTGTTTCCTTGTCCTAATCTCTGTGTGTTTTCTTCAATCCTCCATCAAAAATCTCCAAATGAACAAAACAATCCAAAAATTGCAATCTCCCGACCAATATAAGCCAAGAAAGTTGAATGGTAAAAACCCTAGATTTTGCAATCATGCAAATCGAGAGGAATTGGCTAAAGATCTATGCAATTCGAGCGAATTTAAGGCAAACCAAGGCAAGGAGAAGGAAGATAGAAGGGGGATCTGGAATAAATTGTGGGGTATTGTAGCTCTCCTATGGCTACACCTCACAAAAGATTACTCAAGCAACTCGAGCAGGGGAAGGAAAGGGGAGAGAAAGGACGGCGTCTCCATACAAAATCTGCGATCCAACAATCAAGAGGAGGCGGCTGGTGGCGGTGTAGGACAAAAAGGGCGAAATCTCTCGAGACACACATCTTCGTTCATTACCAGGTATGATGATTCTTAACTACCAATATGGAACCTTAGCTTATACAATAATCTAGTTGTGCTATTTAGTATTGCCTATGTAGTGGATGAGATTTTGAACCCTACTCTCTTTGAACACCTGCTAAATGAAAAAACACCCATTGAACAATCTTTTTCCATGGTTGATCTTGGAAAATCTGAACCCATACCCACTATGGTTGAGAAAACCGTCAATAGTGGGGCTGAAATGAACAATAATTGTAGAATCCCCGGGATATGCTTGGGAATCCTTGAATCCATTGTCAAGACAAAGACATGGCTAAATTTTAGGTGTGGGAACCTATGTATTATTGAGTTTGGTTTTATAAACTTCTCTACTTCACCTTGAATACATTACTATCTATATATGAGTAGTCTAAGCTTGGTATTGAACAGTTGGGAAGATAATGTATATACTGATGCTAGACCATTAACCATGAATTGCCTTGAATCTATAGTCTGTGAACAACTGAAACTATTGATCAACTTTGATACGTTTCCAAACGACTACCTATATCGATCTTTTTGGAATTGTAAGACTCTGATTAAGCAATCAAAGAAGAGGAAAACTAATACCATCTCTATATTGAATCCTAGGAAATCCAGTGATCAATACAATAATCGGTTTGGACAAACTACTGTTGGCAAAGTCGAACCCATAGCAAAGTTTAGCCTAAGATTCATTAACCCCTCCCACTTTTGTGCAATTGCAGGAAAAAAAGCAACTCTTGGAACCTCCCCTATGATAAACATATCCCTGGAAGGCTACATGATGGAAGGAAAAAAGAAGAGATTGGCAAATCATCATATTGGAAAATTGCTGCTCACTGATGCACGATCCTTCCACACCAACAATTTGACCAGCAATAATGAGGCTAATGAGTTAGAAAAATACCATCTTTATATTCAAGGACAAAATTGTGCTTGTTGTTATACCCGGATCCTACATTGTATAATGAAACACCATGTTTTTTCTCAACGATGGCATATTCATGCATTAGGCTTATACAATAAGCTTGATATTGTTTTAAGAAAACCCAACTATACAACAGTTAACCATACAAACATGACAAACCCACAACAAACCCCTAACCATGAAAGTGGACCTCCAAGACGGATGGGAACCAAAACGTCCCTAGACCAATACACAAAATTGGTTCATTATGAGAATTAGCACATGGAACAGTCGAGGAATGTGTCGTAAATCCTTTTGGCCGGAGGTAGACGCATTCTGCAAGATTGAGCGGATCAATATAATGGCAATAATGGAAACGAAAACTGATAAAGAACCAGAGGAACGTAATTGGAAAAGAGCAGGTTTCGATAACTTCGTATGGTCGCCTGCTTCAGGCAGAGCGGGCGGACTATGTGTTATGTGGAAAGCTCACCAACTAATAAATGAAGAAATAAATATACTAGTACACAAACCAAGATTTATCATCATAGAATGCAAAAACCTAGCCACTAACTTTGTTATGATAGTATGTTTGGTCTATGCCCCGCCTCAAGAGACAGATAAAGACAACTTTTGGAAGCAGGTGACTGATGTAATGTGTGATTTTAATGAAATACAAGAACCAGGTGAAAAAATGGGTGGCAACTACCCAAAACCAAGTAGATTTGAACGTCTGCTCAAGTTCAAAAATGAATGCGAACTATTTGATACACCGTGCCTGGGAAACATATTTACTTGGAGAAAGAACAAAACTGAAATCGACAATATATGTGAAAAACTTGACAGAACGCTAGGTACTGATTGTATACTCCAAAACTTTCCCAATATCTACACTCGGAACTATGCCTTCTCGTCATCAGATCACTGTCAGATTATGACAGAAATTATAAATGACCAAACCTAAAAAGTCCTCCCGTTCAAATTCGAAAAAATGTGGATGCAGCGAAAAGATTTCCGCAACATAGTCAAGCAAGCTTGGAGAGTTGATTTTCAGGGGTCTACTATGTATAAGCTCGTGAAGAAAACTTAGCTCTTGAAAGCCCATACGAAGAAATGGAACAAGCATACCTTCGGAAATATGTTTGAACAATTCAAAATCGTTGAACAGGAACTAACAAGCATCCAACAACGTATACATACATCTCCAAATCCAACCCTTATACAAAAGCAAACACGACTAATACAGAAAAAAGACAGAATCCTTACATCCCATAAGACATATTGGAAGCAAAGAGCTAAAGACAAACATGTTAAACTAAATGACGCAAACACAGGATATTTTCATAAGGTCGCTAATGGAAGAAGAAACCGAAAGCTTATAAAAGAAATTAGAACAAATGCAGGCACCCAAGTAATTGGGGAGGAGAACATTAGAAATGAAATCCGAAAGGACTTTATGCTACACTACAAAGCTGAAACAATTAATGAAACACTACTAGACAATTACCTTAACCTAGTGAGTTGCGAGGTATCGGAAGTTGAAAATGAAGAACTGACCAAACTTGTTACTAATGAGGAGATACACAGAGCCATTATGCACATTGGATCGGAGAAATCCCCTGGCCCTGACGGGATGCCATCTGGATTTTACAAAAAATACTGGGACATTGTAGGGCCAACCGTAATTAAAGCAGTTAAAAGTTTCTTCCACTCCGGAAAACTATTGAAACAGATCAATCATACATTTATCACATTACTCCCCAAAAGAGACAACCCAGAGTCGACAAACCATTTTCGTCCAATAAGTCTTTGCTCGACCATATACAAAACTATTGCAAAAATCATCACAGAAAGATTAAAACAATTAATGGAATAACTCATACATCCTCTACAAGGTGCTTTTGTCCCCAATCGATCAATACAAGACAATGTCCTCATTGCGCATGAAATCTTTCACTCCTTCAGGGGAAGAAAAGGAAAAGACGGATGGTTAGCGATCAAACTGGACATGGAGAAAGCATATGACCGTGTGGATTGGACATTTCTGAACAAGGTTTTACAGAAATTTGGGTTTTGTAGCACCTTTCTCAACTGGATAAAGGAATGTACACAAATAGTGTCATTTTCCGTCCTCGTCAACAACGGACCTGTTCGTACCAGCTCGCGGGCTTAGACAAGGGGACCCTCTTTCGCCTTATTTATTCATCCTCGGAATGGAAATCCTTGCAAGGAAACTCCAACATATAAGCGACAAACCTCGAGGCCAGATTGGTTTCACCCTTTCACGGGGGGGAACGAACATTCCATTCCTTGCGTTTGCGGATGATATCATAATTTTTAGTAAGGCGAACCAGAGTACTTGTAACCAGGTTAGACAAATAGTCGAAGAATACTGTGCAATCTCAAGCTAGAAAGTGAATTTCCACAAATCGACTTTCCATCCTTCCAAAACCGTGGACAACTAAGGAAGAATAAGAATCCAGCAAGCACTGGGCATAACACAAATGTCAGACCTCGACAAATATTTAGTCTGCCCTATGATCAATGGTAAAGTTAGTAAGGACACATTTAGGGACGTTGTAGGGTCTACTAATTTGCAACTAGCCAAATGGAGAGCGAACGGACTCTCTCAGGAAGGGCGCACCACCCTTATCCGCTCAAATCTAGCTAACCGCGAAACCAAATTATATAATGCAAAGTTTTATGCTACCTGCTAGCATCCACAATGAACTAGACCAGATAAACCGCTGCTTCCTATGGAACAAGGACCGAACATACAAACCTCTTATTGGGTGGGATAAGATATTTAAAACAAAGGAATATGGAGGCCTGGGAGTAAGAAAATCAGAACACCTTAACAAAGCACTTCAGATGAAGCTGCTTTGGAAAATTATCGTAGAACCAAACAACATTTGGGTACGAGTGGTGATGCAAAAGTATATTAAAAATGACACATTATTCACTTATAAAAAACAAGCCAACACATCATGGCAATGGTCGCAACTGATGAAACTACGGATTGAATTTGCTGAAGGGCTCATTTGGCAAGTGGGTAATGGAGAAACAATTAAGTTTTAGACGGATAATTGGGCGGTCAATGAACCACTGAAGGATCATGCATTAGACCCCGATAGTATAAACAAAGAATTGAAGGTGAAGAGTTATATAAACGATAACAAGGAATGGATTAGAGACGAGCTCACCCAAATACTACCACCTAGCATTGTAGACAAAATTACGGCAATTCAAATCCCAGAAACCCATCTACAGGACCGCCTATACTGGGCGCCGAGTAAAAACGACTGGTTTTCCACAGACTCGGCTGTTAACCTAGTGGCTAAAACAGACACACTTACCCCAAGCCAAAATAGTTGGATTTGGAAGCTAGACACGCTACCAAAAGTGAAGAATTTCTTGTGGAAGATAGACAAGAATGGGCTCCCAACCAAGGATAGACTACGAGCAAAACGAGTGTCAATTCCTCTGGAATGTATTTTGTGCAACGGAAGAACTGAAGACATTAGACACTTACTCTTTGATTGCCCATTCACTCGGGTTATAATTCAATAAGTTAACCTAATCATAACGAATGTAATACAGAATTATGACACCACTGACAAAACACCCAGCAATATGATAACGGAATTACACCACTTGAGTGGTATAAACGGCTTCACAGAGCTAGCTATGATATGGTGGTGTCTATGGCATCAAAGGAACTTAAACAAAATTCAACAAGATCCAGGTAACATGATGTGTTCATATTTGGTGGTGTTTTAGTGTGTGTTTTCCTTTGTAGTTTTGATCCTTTTTCCCCTCTTTTCTTGTATGTTTTGTACCTTTTGCGTTCGAGAGCGATCAAAAAGATTGCCAATCTTTTTGATCGCTCTCGAACGCGAGGGTCTAGAGATTAAATTTGAACCCGACCCCGATGTAGTACGTGGTGGGTGTCGAACACTGGGGAAATCTATTCGATTGATGTGCCACAACACTAGGAAACGAGAAAAGAGAACAAAAACAAAGGAAAACGAGAAGAAGCAACCGGGACCGACTTAATGTCACGTCGGGCCCGATTTAGCTGGAAAATGGAAGTCGGGTCTGACACACTGGAAGTCGGGCCCGAGATTCCTGGGAAAGTCGAACTCAAATGATAGGAATAGATCTTGGGCTTTGGGTTCCTTCTCTAGTAGATTGAGCCTTTTCCACCCCAATTCAAGCAACAAGTGATGATCTAGGTTGGATCGAGAGGTTTTCACTTCATCCAAACCACTCTACACATCGAACATGGGGTCGATTGGCTTTCGCTTCTCCCCTTCGATGCAAGGTCTCGTGATGGATGCTTTTCACTTTCGTTACTTCGCTAATCACGAGCCTTGATCCCCAACTTTCGCAAGGGATTGAAGCTCTATGTAGAGTGGGTTCCTAGATCAAGCACTCAAAGCTTATGGAATTGGGGTTTCTAGCTCAATCTAGCAAGATTATTCCCCCATTACCAAGATCAAGGAGATCTACTCCATTTGGCAAGCAACAAAAGCAACAAAATCACAAATCATCACAATCATCATCATCAAACTCAAATCAAAGGCAAGTTTCATCAACAATCACAAGATCAACCCACAATCACAAGGCCAAATTGCCAAATCCAAAGAGAACAAACCAAAATCAAGCTAAAACTAGACAATCAAACCTAGAATATCTCTCCCCTTGGCCGATCTTCCTCCTCTCTCTTCTCTTCTTCCCCTTCTCTCCTTTTCTCTCCTTGTTCCCCAAGTGTTGTCTTGAGAAATTGTGTGTGTGTGTGTGTGTGTGAAAAGAACCCCCCTTGGCCGATCTTCCTCTTCTTTCTTCTCTTCTCTTCTCTCCTTTTCTCTCCTTGCTCTGCCAATTGTTGTCTTGAGAAATTGTGTGTGTCAGCCAAAAGAATCCCCTAATTAAGAGAACAAAAGGGGTTTTATAGATAAGGGGCAAATGTGGAAGAGTGATCATCATTGCCTTGGTGCCCAAGCCACAAATCGAGTCGGACAGACACGGGACCCACCTTGGGCCCGACTTGCTAGGTAAGTCGGTCCAAGGCCGAAGCTCTCATTTGCTTGATCGACTTGGCTCCAACTCGGTCCACACCTCGTGCCACCTCTTCTTCTTTGCTTTTCCTCTTGTTTCTTCATGGCTTGGTCTTTCTCTTCCTCATTTAACTCATGGCTTGCTCCATGCTTCAATCCACCTCCAAGAAGATCCTTGATCCTTTGCCAAAATCCTACAAAACACAAACAAAACTCGGATAGTTCTCGAATCTCATAGAAATACTGTTACTAAGCTAAAAAGGAACAAAACACACAAGAAAAGAGGGGAAAAAAGGTCAAAACTACAAAGAAAAACACACACTAAAACACCACCAAATATGAAGACATCATAACACAATCACAAATGTACCTCAACACATGTGGAATCAAATCACACAATGGAAAAGAGCTAGGAAATACACAGAAGACGAGGAAAAGGAGGAAAGGAAACCGAGAAAGCCAAAACAAAGTAATCGAAATGAAGCATGGGAAAGACCCGCTAACGGGTTCGTCAAACTTAATTTTTTGACTCGTGTATAAGCGATGGATCAGCCTCATCCGGTTTTGTTATTAGAAACCAACATGCAGAAGTGATTGCCTTAGGGGCAAAGAAATATGACCATAACTCAATCTTAAGCATTGAGGCACTTGGACTTCGGGATGGGATGAGGAAGGCCAAAGAACTGGGATTTAAAAAGATCGAAATTGAAGGCGATAATTTGACGGTGATTGAAGCCGCTAAGGGCGCAAGGAAATGTCCTTGGCAGATTGACATACTGATCTCGGACATCTGGGGCTTCTTCCACGAGTTTGAGTCAGTCAAAATCAAGCATGTGAGTATGGATTTTAATACCGTGGCTGATAAAATCGAGAAATTGAGCCACGACCTCCCTACCAACTACATTGCGAAATCACCAAGAATTGTTGGTTCTCATCCGAAAGGATGCTCTAGGACTTCCCCCGTAAACGGGGTTCCTAATTTTTACCTAATGCAAATTAAAAAACATCACTCGATCCCTTACTCTTTTATTGCTTGTGGCATCTGTTTTTTGAATAGACATTGAAAAAATACATAAACAACACAAAAAAAAAGGCCAAAAACAAGCAATAAAAGAGGAATTCAGATCAAATAGTATAAATTAAAATTGAATCAAAATTACATCCCAAACCACATTTCATTCTCTTCCTCTTCTCCAAAACACTGTCTTCTTCTCTTCTTCCTCCTACTCCTCTTGTTCCATAACATCAATTCCTCTATTCAAGCTTCTTCAAGAGTGAAATTCAGATCAAATCTAACAACAAGATATGTATTCTTATCGAATTGCCCTTTGAATTTGCTAAAAATGTGCTATATATGGATGAATCTCCATTTCAAATTTGTTTAGTTAGTTTTTAGGGTTTATGTGTAAAATCGAAAATTGCTCCATAATACCACTCGAATCTTAACAAATTCATTCTATAATAGTTCAATATCACAAGATTTAACGTTTGAATGAAAAAAAAGGGTGAAATCGGTGCTCACAAACCTTCGAGCGAAGTTACGACTTGAGGTTGAAGACGACTCGGCTGTTACGGCCGAGGCGTCCCGAGCCGTTACGGCCGAGGCATCCCTAGCCGTTACAGCCGAGACGTCCCGGGCCATTACGGCCGAGGCATCCCTGTTTTCACTTGAACCTTTTCGTCTTTTGATTATTTATTTTAATCAGATTATTTGGTTTTGATATTATAAATGACAGATAGATCGGCTCGTAGGAATCGTCGTGCCGAGCTTAGGCAACAGGCCATCTCGTCTCATCCGGCTAAGTTGGACAGTGCGGCTATGGAGGTCGATACGGTTATTGCCGCTTCCCCAAGATTATACAAGCGGAGGAGGCGTCAGCAGACCACTACGACATCACAATCACAGTTTGAGGTGGGGAGCAGTTCAGAGGCGGCTGCTACACCTCCTGTCCACCCACTACAGGTCGATCGAGGCGGATCTCGTCATCCTACACAGGACTTTACGGGTGGTGGTGCGCAGCCTAGGTCGGCGTCGGTTGGAGGTACGAGACGACTGAGATCTATACCATTTGTTTGAGGCCCGATCTATCCATTTCTCACCCGCCTAGTTTCGGGGGGGCCGGAGGTCCCGGAGCTGCTTATGGGTTTCGAGGCGCATATAGCCCACAAAATGCTATTATACCGATCTGTATGGATATGTGGATATTCATACCCGCAAACATTTGGATCCATATATGGAGTAGGATATGTTTGTACTTGCCGATATCCATAATCATGATTTGTATAATCAATAATTTGATCCGTACTTCCATCTTCAATTCGTAGCTCATTAAGACTAAAATACACTTCATTATCTTCCTACAAAGTAGGCCAAATGAATATGTCAAAGAGCAGCCGCTAGAAAAAGGAAAGACTCACTTAATATAGCCTCAAGAACCACGTAATGATCAATTTAACCAGTTCGTTTTTGAAAAATTCTTGAATTTTGATTCAAAAGTCTAACTTACTCATTGCAATATTCGTTGTTCTTAACACTACTTCTTTTAACTAAATGGTTAATCTCCTTTAACAAAATCACACAAAAAAGTATATACCTTTTCTCACAAATGTAAAACGTGTAAAGTCTTCTAATCAATATCTCTCACCAAGTAGTAGTAGACTATGAGTTAGATAATAGTAAAGAGATTGGAAAGAGATATTACCTCATTGTGATTCATAGACATAGATTGCTCATCCTCTCCATTATAGTGTGAAAAACCACCATTGTTATCCATTGAAGAGGAGGAAGAATGGTAAAGATTGAGAAGAAAGGTTGTGTATGAAATTGGTGAAGATAGTGAAAGAGGAAGAGTAGGATATGAGTGAAATTAGGTAGTAATAATTTGTAATAGGTAGTAATGGGGGTAAAGTCGGTAGAAAGTGGTTGCATGGTATAAAATGCCATCTGTTGGTCATGAACTGGGCCGTAACGGCCAAGAGGTAGTGGGCCGTAAGTGGGCCGTAACGGCCGAGAGGGAGTGGGCCGTAATGGCCGAGAGGGATCGGGCCATAACGGCCGAAAGTGCTTGAGCCGTAATGGCTTATAGTGTTGGGGCCGTAACGGCTGGGTATTGGTTTTCTATAATAGCCGTAGGGTGCGCTGAGATGAAATATAGGGGGTGCGGCGAAATGAAACAACTTAAATAAAAGGTCATTTATTAGACCTAATCCAAGAATTAAACCTACACATTCAAACACCACTGAAACAATGGGAACAAGCTAAGAGGTGGTAACAGGATGAGGAACAGACACAAGAGAGGATGGTTCGAAAACAATCAACCATACTATAGAAATTGAATTACTAGAAAAAACCTAAACCCCACTTTGTAAAATTGATTTTTGATAGATCTAAGATAAGCAATAGGAATGCAGCGGGAGGATCGATTATTAGGGATAAGGATGGAAAACCGATCACAATAACCGCGAGAATATTTGGCAAAGTATCAATTTTGTTGGTTGAAGCACTGACATTGTGGATGGAATACTAAAGGATAAACAAAGCAATAACCGGAAAATTGAAATTGAAAGGGGTAATGTAATGGTTATTAAAGTTATGATGAGTCCTCGACCCGGGTTGATGAGTCTCGGACTCTGGATAGTCTACTCTTCGGGTCGAAGGAGATCTCTGATGTCATGCTTTTTAGTTAGATTTCATAGGTTGTTTTCTAGGTTGTTTTGCATATTTTCCTATTAGTTTGTGTTTTTTGCATGATATTTCAACTCTCTTTTGAGGGTTGGAGTCGTTTGTGTGTTGCTTTTGTGTTTTGTAGGTATTTGGAGCATTTTAGAGGAGTTTTCGAGCTTTTCCGAGCATTCTAGGAGATGACGGTGTTGCGGTGTTCGTAGTCAAGTCAAGTGGAGTCTTTTCAAGGATTTCAAGGATGGATCTTCGAGGCAAAAAGTGTCTTAAAAGGAGCTACAAGAAGTCTAAAGGGAACCCAAGAAAGATCGAGAAAGAAACCCCGAAAGAAGGCTAAGCAATGGAGCAAGTTCGAGTGAAAACACGAAGAAAACAAGAGTTTTAGGAGGAGGTCGGCCCCGACCCTCCCATGGTCGGCCGCGACCTACTCTGATACTCTCAGGAGGAGGTCAGCTGCGATCTGCCCATGGTCGGCCCGTGCGGAAAAGTCCTTGCCGCCCAAGTAATTGCCTTTTTGGGTGTTTTAAATTTCGAATGAGTGTAGTTTCCAAGAAAGCCCTTTTTGTACCTCTATTTAAGGAGCCTTAGGAGTCTCTCTTAGCTCTCTCTCGCTCTCCCTCTTTGAGAGGGGGTTAGCTTTTGTCTTAGGAGGGAGGGGGAGGAAGATGGAAGACAATGGTGTTTGGGACAAATTGTTGGGGGTTTGTCAAGCTTGTAAGTTTGGATCTCTTGTTTAATTGAAGTTGTTGGGTTCGATTATGTCTTCCTCTTCTCTTGTGTTGTTTGTGTGTTTGATGATGTGTGAGTAGTCTTCTTGCTAGGTTTGGGGTGAAACCCAACATAAGAATGCATTTGTGACCTTGATGCCTTGATCTATGCTTGACTTGTAACCTCTATCCTTCAATCCCTCTTGCATGCTTAATTCCTTGATGAAAATTGGGGCATGTTCTTGTTTGCAAACAAATTGAAAGATTATGTTGTGAATCGGAACAATTATCCGGGTTAAGATGAAAGTTAAAACCCTTAGACAACAAGTTGGGTTGCATGTTAACATCTTTATGAAAGTTGAGATTTTGATGTGTTTATTTGTGGCGAAAGTCACCCATGAGATTATAGGTTGAGTTGATCATTGATTGTTGTTTTCGTGCATGATTATGTTGTGTTGAATCCTTGGTCCTAGATTTTTTTTCCCATAAGTTTGCAAAGTTTTTGTGCCCAGTTGAAGGTCGGCTGCGACCCCCCTTAGGTCGGCTGCGACCCTCCTCTGAAAGTGTGATTTGTGTTTGTTTGGCTTGTTTTGCTTTGTTTTGTTTTGTTTTCGTAGTTTGATTGCTAGACTATAGTTCTACTAACTCCCGTGGACGATCCTGACTTCACTATACTCGGCGGGGTCTTGACAAATTTATTTGTTCAAGGTATAAACCCTCCATCAACAATCTCTTACACTCGAATTGTACAAGTAAGGGCCGATTGGTGTTGGTGTGACTATTTTTGGGCGTGAATTTGTATGAACAAAGACACAAGATTTTTGGATAAAAATGACTTGTATTAAAAAGGATAAGTACCAGATTAAATCCTAGGATATGACGCACTAAGGACTCAACCAAGTAAGCCCGATCACGCCTTGGGATATGACGCACCCAAAACGTGCCGAACTAGGACCTTGAACGACTTACAAGGCCGAACCCCCTTTCTACTCTTGGATATAACTCACCAAGAGAGAAGGAGGAAGGAGCCTAAAACTCGAAAGAGACACACACATCTTTTTCTCAAGTCAAGTTCTAAGCTAAGTAAAAATGAGAGGCCTAACATTTCTTTTATAGGTGAAGGGAGGGAGAGGCGTAATCAATGATGCTTGCGGCCGAAGCAAGAGGAGAGAGGTGGTGGGGTGCCTTGGCCGCCAAGGTAGTTGCTTGCCATCCAAGTCATGTGTCTTTAATGTGGGCGTCTTGATGAAGATGCATTGATGGCGGTGTTGCTTGCTGTCTAAGGAATAGATTTATGGCGGAGACGTCTTCCTTGCGGTCCAATTAAGTTCCTTGCTCTCTAAGGTATTCTGGCATTAAATGGAGAGGGTCTTGATGAGGGGGCTTTGATGGAGACGTTGCTTGTGGCCCAAGGAGTGAATGAATGGTGGAGATGTCATCCTTGTGGCCCAAGTAAGTTGCTTGCACCCTAAGGCATTCCATCATTAATTGTAGGGGCTCTTTATGACGTGACTTTGATGGGGATGTTGTGTGGCGCCCAAGTAATATCTTAATGACGGGTATTGAAGAGTTGTTGAGTGGTGCCCAATAAAAGCCTTGATGATCGGGATTGAAGAGCCTTTGTGTGGCATCCAAGCAATCCTCTCGATGTGAGACGCCTTTGATGATTCTAGGAGTAGAAGATCTGGCGTCTTCAATTAAAGAAATGGGCTCGGGCCCACTTGGTTCTTCTATTGGGCCTGTTACTTGAAGCAAGGTAGAGGCCTTATGCACCACACAAGATGATGGGCTTGGAATGGCTATGTTGGCCTGGAGCTGGCCTTGTAGAAGCCTAGCACGACTCCTAGTCAAAGGTCCAAAGAGAGGGACCATTGGATCAGGTAAGTCGGGTGCAAGGGGCGCAACCTCGGGGCCAAGCACGACGCCAAGCGTGTTCTGGGCGCAAATGGCCTTTGGTGGGGACGGGCAGACCGGCACTAGGATGTTGACTAGGGGAGGCTCAGGCCGTGACATATCAAGTTGCCAATGGTCTAATTAAGTGTCCATGGGAAATCGAAAGGATTCTAACTAATATTCTCGTATCCTTGCAAGGATTCGAGTCTGTTCAAATTTCACATCAGTATAGGCAATAATACAATGTTGTGGCTGATAAAATTGCGAGTCTGGGTCACAACCACTCATGGGATACAATTTGGAATCACTGCAAGGTATCAGCTCTCATCCATTTGGTTGCTCTAGGATTCCCACCTTGAGAGAGACGCCTAATTCTCATTGAGTAAAAAAAAAGTGCTCAAAAAAAAAAGGTTATGTTTAAGAGGAAATATTAAAGATCGGTTGAAAGATGAAGGAATTTTTTTGTAAGTTAAGATAAAATAAGTAAATGTACATGATTTTGATTTGCGCGTATGAATCATGTACAAGTGAAGTGATTTGTCCTTTGAAAAAATACTCATTTAATTCGTTTGGTACTTATAAATACCTAAATGATATTAGCAACTTTTTAATACCCAAATGTCCAACTTTACCAAATTTAATACCAGTTTGGTATTCTAAATTCTTATTTTATTTAGTCATTAATCTTTTTAATTTAAAAAATAAAAAATAAATGGAACGATAGTTCCTTTGTTGTATTTGTAAATTTCTTTGTTTATCAAATGGTCGATTGACCGAAAACCACCCTTATAATTGGTCATATTGCCCTAAACCACCATTTTAATACATATTTATCGAAAACCACTCATATACCCCTTTCCGTTTTAAAAAACAACCACCTCATCTCAATTTTCCTTTACATTGCCGTTTACGCGCGTGCGATGTATTATTTCTACAACCACCTCCCCCTTTTCCGCCACTCCTCCTCTGCCCTCATCTCCCCTGGCGAGTCCATCAACGGTTTAAACGCAACGACGACCTGGACGAGTATATCGCTGAGTTGACTCGCTATCGCACCCAATCAGCCCTTCGCGAGCAAGCCTCCAAGCCACCCCGCTAACCTCTTCAGTAGGGTTTTTTTTGTTCCACCATTACAAGCAAAAAAGTGAAGGATCTACAGGAAAATTAATCACATAGAACAGAGACCTTCATGGAAATCCCGATCTGATACCAAAACCCCCAATTTTTGAACTCTTCAAACCCCTCAGCCGTCATGTAGAGGAACAAGGAGAAGGAATTCGAGTCTAGATGGAAGTTTGTGAGGAAGTTTAGGTTGGAGAGGAGAGGAATCTGACCGGTGAGATTGTTGGATTGGACAGAGAAATTGGTGTGGTGGGTGAGATTTTCCGATAGGGTTGCGGCGAGGGATTTGGAGGATAGGTTGATGGAGGTTACACGTGATGATGACGTGTCGCAAACGACACCGGACCAGTTGCAGAAGGAGTCGGAAACTGACCAGGAAGGCGTTGTCGACAGAGAAAGGGAGGAGCGGAGTGCGAGCATGGTGGAAGTTGAAGAATTTACCGCCTGAAGAGGGAGGCGGAAATCGAAGACGGTCTCCATCGGGCTGATCGAAGGACTCGACGATGGATATGGCAGGAGGAGATCGGATGCGTTCGCCGGAGACGGAAGCGGTGGAAGCAACAGAGATGAAGTAATAACCGGAGAAGGAAGTGTAGGAGAAGCTATGGCTGTACAAAACAACGAAGAAGACGAAGAAGGTAAAAAAAAAGGGTATGGGTTTAATGAAGTTTTAGGATTTAACATATAAAAAAAAGGTAAAAAAAAATCATAATCGAAGCTTAAAGATGCGTCGCACGCGCGCGTTGACGGGTTTTTAACCGGGAATCCAGGTGGGGTGGTTGTTATTTAACGGAAGTGGGTATAAGGGTGGTTCTCGGTAAATATGTATTTAAAGGGTGGTTTAGAGCAATATGACTTATTATACGGGTGGTTCTCGGTCAATCAGCCTTTTAAAATGTCATGGAACTAGTGGTCTGAGGTGGGATGAACTGAAATTGAAACTACCGTAGGACCCACACCCGGTGATTCCAATAGCGTAAAGTCTACGGTTCCCCGATTCGACCGGAGCCAGGCCCAAGTCTAGTCCACAACGGTCATGTTTAAATACCCATTTTTAATCTAGCAAGTACAATCTATCATTGGCTTGAAAATTATAAGATGAGAATTGTGACACTTTGGACAAATATAGTTCCAATGTTGTAGTGTACTACGATGAATAAGTATGTACATGCATACAATTTTCATGAACTATACACTTTTGTGACAAACAACTAGCTGATTTTATATCATCTCCTTATCTATTATTTGGATAGGAATGTCTGTAGAAAACATTGCGCCATGTGTCGCTCTTTGAGAGGGTCATGACCGACCAATCTGAGAGTGACATGTGGCACTGGCTTTTAAGATGTAAAAAATTCGTTTTGTTACATTTTGGGAACTTTTACATGTTAAAAAAAAGTTATACCATAATTCATAATTTTTTTTCTCTACACATAAACACTCATATTGAATATATTTTGTTAAATATAAAAATAATTATACTTAATCGGATTGTACGTTACGGAAAAACGGACGCTTCAATTAATTAACGAAACTACACGAAAAATATTTAACCCATTTTTTATTTTAATAAATTAAATCCCATACCTTAGTTATCTAATTTATACCCGTACAGGGTACGGGATCTACACTAGTTGACATATATTTAGGAATGTATGGTAGAAGGACAATATTCAGCTTTGAAGGACTAGTTGACTACCTGACACTTGAGATTAGACATTACATTTTGTTAATGTCATTCCTTACTCCAACTGTAAGTGAATTAGATAAAAAGCCTCATTGAATTGATGTTGCTTCAAGATGATGCCTATGTTGGTGGGAGTTGATCTTTTTTAGACTGTTAAATTACAAGGTTTCCCACCATGCAATGAAGAAGATAATGAGGGAGTATAAAATGTGGGAGGGAGAAACCAACATTGATCCTATTTTCAGACATTAACTACTAGTGACACATGGATTGCCATGTGTCCACATCATTGTATGTTATGTGGCCTAATAGAGATCCCTTTCCCCTTGAGATTGTATATCTTTTGGTGGACTCTTGACTTAGAGCCTACAATGTAAAATGATGATGATGATGAAAGTCACAAGAGCAAAGTTGCACGATCATTGATGGATAACTTCTACAACAATGAGTTCCTAAAGTTGAAGCTTGAATAACAACATAAGTGTGCTACTACATTCCATCGACTAGCTCACACAGAGAAGAGTAATGTGTGAGAGCTGAAGGTTACAAAGTCCAACCTGGCTAGTAGGGTTAAGAAAGGCTAGATTCATTAAACATGATTTGATGTGATATTACTCTCTTTTAGTTGATGTATTGGCCATATGAATGTTTGTATGGTGCACCAATTTACAAGTTATAGCATCTATTATTCTATTTTGAAATATGTTGTTGCACGGTGATGTAGTGTTCCCCTGTTCATGGCATTTGATAGCAGTTTGATACTTCACCGGTTCACCTTAAGCATCGTCTCCGGTGTCATTCCATAGTAGATTTCATGTCAAAGTTCCTCTAGACACATGTAAACTCCACGAGCAATTATGCTCGTTGCCTCATCTTGAACTCTTTTGAAATATTCCCTTACTGGTTCACCTTGAAGCTGTTTAAACTAAAGAGCTAGATCAAAGACAAAAGCCTTAATTTTCGATGGAGTCGGCGATTTTGCAAGAGCAATGTTATCTAGGTCAGTAACAACTGAAGGAATGATATCAAGGTCTCCTTGGTGTAGGACACAAGACCTATGAATTTGAAATCTCATAAGGCCATCATGTGTTTGAAAAGAGAAAATATTCTGTTTGAATCGACAGATCTTGGAAATTGTCTGAAAGTATTTTCTATTATGAAAGTATTTTGTACTCTTATCTACATTTTGTATATGAGTAATCTTAGCACGTTGTTTCCAGAATCTATGATGGAAGTCGATCAATGCATTATATTTGATTAGGTGTTACGTTGCTGAAGTTTTGTTAGTATGTGTGGGTTGGACGGGTCTCGAAGCAGATTATTTTGTAGATTCTGAAGGTGTTGTTCTGAGATTCTTAATTGTTCAAAATTGTGATTAATATGTCGTTTTGCCCAATGCTTAGAATATTTTTTTATGCAATTGCAGTTTCATAGAGATCTTAAACATGAATGATCCACTTAGTTTATATTGCCAAGCCTTCTTCACAAGATTCTCTTATTCTGGTTTAGAGATCCACGCGTTTTTAAATCTAAAAGGGTATTTAAATTATTTTTTTATGTTTATCTAGATCAAAGGATATGAGACAATGGTAAGAGGTGGTGAACGGATGGTGGTGAATTTTTAGCGTTGGAAACAAATGGGCCAGAGATTGGTGGATTAAAACTCGATCAAGACGCTCAAAAGTTTTATGGTCAGAGTTTGAGCTTTTTCTCCAAGTAAAGAGAAATCCCGTGAATTTAGTATTTAGCAGTCCTAACGTATTTTGGATATTGAGAAGGCGGTTAAATCTATTAGGTCCCGGGATAAGACCCTCATATTTGTCAGAGAGACAATCAATTTCATTTAAATCTCCAATAAGAAGGAACGGGCAATGAAGAGAGTTAACAATAGTAGTAAATGAATCCCAAAATGTCGTTTTCTCCTCTTCCCGAGACAGAGCATAAACAAAAATGAGTATAAGTGGATTGATCGGGTCGTCATTTTTAATTATAATGAACTTGGATGACTGAATCAGTAAGCTAAAGTCCCGTGTGAATTCGTTATCTAGTATAAGTAGGGCCATACCCCCTCTCGATCCAATAGAAGGAGAGAAGAATCATCGATGAAAGCCACATTTTTGGATAATCACATCAGCAGGTGGTATCATTGTTTTGGTTTCAGCTAAGCATAAAAAGTCTAATTTATGTAGTTTTCTTAGGAAGGCAATTTTATTCCACAAATTTGCCCTCCTAATAGCCCTCACATTCCAATCAGTAACAATTATAATATATTATAAAAGAGGAAATGACCATAATAGATGGAAGATAGAATGCGAGGAAGGTGTTCATAGTCAAAGCAAATAAACGAAATTCCAACCATGATCGTGGGTATATAATCCCCTATAAGAGGGAAACTATTATTGTTAATTGTAAGTAACAAAGCCATATTGTAATATATTTTAAAAGTTAAATAATGGATCATAGAATATAAAGGTGAACTCATTTAGCAAGCATGTTAGTAGAAAAACATAAGATGGGGACTTCTAATAAATATTTACAACCTTGTTTATTTAATGTAATGGAGTAATAAAATAACTAATTTGAAGAAATAGATGTAGTAGTAGAAGTGAGAATGGGGTAGAATTAAGTATGTATTTTTTAAGGGATATTGGTGTAAGAGGTAAGACCTGAGAATATAATAATCGGAAAAAGTCGTGGCTGGCAGTCTTATAACACAAAAAGGAAGCATTCTTGATTATAATTCAAAAAGTTAAAAACCAAGCTACACAGTAATAATATGAGGAGGTGATACCAAGTAATGAGCTGTGAAATTTATAGTTATGAAGATCACTATTGGACCCGGATTTTAGGCGAAGAAGCGTCAGCGCATAGACAAAGACTCTCCAAAGCATCTTGAGCTACGGAAGATCTTTGGAATTGGCTAAGTTGGTCGAGGGGGAGAAGGTCCAAGATTTTGTTTGTTACGAGATAGAATCTTCCTAAGATTCTGCCCGTTCTAAGATAGAATTAAATGAAGATTTGTTGGTTAGATAAGATCATATCTTTAATTAGATAGATTACGACCTAAGGAGCTATATAAGTCGATTGTAACCCTTAAAGGGCACACACAATTCATTCACACACTTTCTCGTGATTCCTACATCAATACAAACACATTCTCATTCATATTCTTCTCGGTTCACTAGATTAAGGCCCGATTTAGGCCAAGGTTTTCCCTTTGGTAAATTTTGGCTCAGACAATTTGGCGCCCATTGTGGGGCCGTGAGCGATACAACCACACTGGGGGTCGAAGTCTTGCCAACAAGATCCTTAGGAGGAGGTGGTACTGGCCTACTATTCGTCGGGATACTACCAAGTATGCCCAATCATGCGAGGTATGCCAACGCCACGCACCAATCCCACATCAGCCACCAGAGACTATCCACCCCTCAATCACTCCCTGGCCATTCATGCGGTGGGGGATGGACATCATCGGCAAGTTACCCCCTCCCACGGGGCAAAACGTGAACTCCTTGCCATGACAAACTACTTCTTTAAGTGGATCGAGGCCGAAGCCTTTCGTGAGATCGAAGACAAACAGGTAATCTCATTCATCAAGCGGAACATCTTGAGCAGATTCGGGGTTCCCGCAGAGATTACTTGCGACAATGGGTCTCAATTCACAAGCAAAAAGATGCGCGACTTCTGCAAGGAATGGAACATCGACTTGGTCACGTCGACCTCCAGGTACCCCCAAGCCAACGGATAAGCCGAAGCTAGCAACAAGGTCATCATCAACAACCTGAAGAAATGGCTAATAAAATCCAAAGGGAAGTGGGCTGAAGAATTGCCCTACGTGCTCTGGGCTGATCGCACCACCCCAAAGGGAGCAACCAGGCAGCCTCCATTCTCCCTGGTACACGGTTGCGAGGCCGTTATCCCATCCAAGGTTGCAGTCCCAAACGCCAGGTACGGGCTCGCAATCGCGGATAGCAACAAGCGCGAACTAGAGGCGAATCTGGATATTATCCAGGAACTCAGAGAGGCCGCCCATACTCGGATCGCAAAGTACCCATAGAAAGTGGCAAGGAGTTACAATAAAAATGTTCGGGTGAAGAGCTTTCAACTAGAAGATTGGGTGTTGCGAAAGGTTTTTCAGAACACCGCGGAAGCCAACGCCCGCAAGTTGGGACCCATTTAGGAAGGACCATACAAGATCTCCAAAGTAGCAGGGAATGGAGCTTACCAACTAGAATCCATGGATGGAAAGGCAGTACCCTGAAGCTGGAACGCAACCCATCTGAAAAAGTATTACTTCTGAACTGATTCATTATTATGTTTCATCCCTAGATACTTCTTAGCTTTAGCTTATAGAATCTTTAGGCCATTTTTTACTTTTTTCGAATAAACGACTCAGAGCACTTGCCCACACTGCCGAACAAAGTTTCCAATTCATAGCTCAGAAAGTTTATCACACATATTTTTGCATAATGATTTGCGAGAAAATGTTCTCATATCCTTGCATAATCTCTTATTGTTAAAAACCGCAAACACACGCTAATTTGTTGGATCGTAAGTCAGTTCTAATGGGCGTCCTTAACAAGTTGAGGGCGTGCTTTGTGCAGCGGAAGTTAACAACAGACTTAAACAGGTAAATGAAATAAGAAAAGGACTCATGTATTTATAGAGGAACCTCACAAGAACAAAATAGTCCTCGTGAGTAAACCTCTACCTCCGTGGAGGATTTTCGAATAGCCGTTCCTTATCTTATATATGAGGAGTCCTTACAACCTTAATGGCAAGTTTACACAATTCTCTGAACAATGGAGTCCGTCCCTATGTTCACTAGTGAAACCCCTTTAAACCTAAGATTGAATTTTAACCTCACAATGTAAGGACGCTAAACACACGTCCATTACAGTTCGTCGTAAGCGACAATCCTCTCTTTTTGTTCTTTTTCTTATAAACTTTTTTTGTGTTTTGGTTTCGTTTCTCTCTCGATCTAGCACCTAGTTCTTCACTATTCTTGGTGACTTCTTGGTGTTCTTGGTGATCGTGACGATATGCTTTGAATATTCTCTGAGAAGCGCTAGTCACAATAAATGCACAAGGGGTATTTATAGTGGCTTGGGAAGGGCGTCTTTCCTCTGACGATCATGCCCTTCAATACGTTGCAACAGGGATTAGCTTCCACGTGTCCTTGGCGGTGATGAGGGAAGCTTCCTGGCAACTTCCGTAGAACTCGTCTACAAGATCTGCTTCCACGTGATGATGAACTCGTATACAGGATCTGCCTCCACGTGGACTCTATGATCAAGGCTTGTCGGGTAATGTCATCTTGTCGGGTAGCCTTGTAAGGACTCTAGAGTTTTGAGCTTGCTGTCCTACTTGCTTAGGACTGCATCCTTGTCGAAGTAGTAATGTATTTGGTCCTTAATTTTGAGAAGTAACGTTCCCACACCTTAGGGACGGCTACACAACTTGTTGTCCTTTTCATGACCTACGTTACTGAAACATACTTGCACAACTTATTAGATCAAAGTGAGTTTGTCATATCAAAACTAAGGGATGATTGTTATGGGCACAATGTTAAATACAAAGGAGTCCTTAACATTGTCCCAACAATTTCTCCCTTTTTGATGATGACAGACCCTTAAGCAAAATAATTTGACTTTGAAGCTTAGCATGCATGAAAACTCTAAGAGCGTCCCTTGGGACTTAGCATTTTTAGATGAGCACAAGTTTTCAACCTTTGATCTTTCTAACTTTTGGATTTTAGGGTGAGGGTGAGCGTCCTAAGCAAAATCTAAGCGTCCCTCAATTTATTTAGAGCAGCGTTCCTTGGACCTTTCGCTAATAGTTCCCCCTTAACACTTGCTTATTCTAGATAACTAATATGTAGCGCATCTCTACAAAACTAGACTTCCCCCTTTTGGCATCATCGAGAAGGATAACAAGTTAATAAGGACGATAGCATAAAGACATAATTAAAGGCAAGTTGCTTAAACAATCAAATGCACACGATCAAGAAGAACTGCCATTCAAATGAAATAAAGTCATTACAGACCATGAGATAAGTGTTTGAAAATAAAAGAAGCAAAGGCATTAAATAGTGAGGGATTAAGATTGGGAAGGTGATGTTCCAACAGGACGGTGAGCTTCTTCCCTTTCCCTTGCTTCCTGTTCTCTAGCAGCGGCGGCTTCTTTTGTAGATTCATTATGTATGGCATGCGTCAATTCTCGAATGATGTCATCCTTCTGGCCAATACTTTGAGAGTAGGAGAGAAAATTATTAGAGAACTGTGACTGAACTCCAACCACTTGACCCAAACGCTCAATGATAGCGTTCCCTTGTTGTCAGAGAACGTTCTGATTGTGAATCACGAGCGAGAGCAACTGCTTCCTTGTATAAGATTCAGGCTGTTCTGGAGCTGGAGAAGTCTGGAAGGATGAGGACGGATTGTAGTTCTGAGGGGGAGAAGGATGTGCGAACTCAGGAGTTGGCTGAAATAGGAAAGCATTCAACTCTTCAGCTGAAACTGCTCTGGCCTGCATCTTTTCTTCTGTTAGAGGAACGTCCTCTTCATGAGCGACACCCTTGCCTTTCTGAGCAGCGGCTTCAAGTCTCAGCCTTTCCTCCTCAGCTTTCCTCAAAGCTTCCTCTTCTTTCTTCTTCTTCTCTGCCTCCTTCTTCTCTTTCTCTAATCTCTTGAGGACGGAGGGAACCTCTTGTTCATGCCTTATTTCTTTGAGACCTAGACGACCGTCCCAGTGCATGCCTAGAGTAACTTCATCCTCGGCCTTATATGCTTCCTGTTATTGAAGAAGGGCTGCATAACTCCTATAATTTATAACTGAAATGATTTGAACTTCACGAGTGTAAAAGCATTTGAACATCGACAAGTACATATAAGAGAATACTTGATGATGACTATTATTCGAAACACGAACAGGTCTTGTATCCGTTTCTCTTAGGGGGGAAATGATATGATTTCAAATTCTACTTGTATAGTAATCATTTGAACATCAATTAGCTTATTTCCACTTTGCTTCAGCTCCTAATCTAAAATGGGTATTCTTCAATCGTCAGCCATCATAGACTGTAATACCACTTTAGTCTCACCTTTACACTATAAACATATGCATGTAGAAAATAAGCATTCCTCAAACACTCAGCGCCCTCGCACCACTTCTGCATGCCAAAATGGCCTTCGGCATAGTGGACATGTGCTGAACCTTTGGAAACATGCATCCGCAAACTCTGCATGGAAGAAATGGGTGCAGGTTGGCATTCTTTTTATGTACTGGTTGTTGACCAAAAACTCGCAGCAAATCACACAAATGTCGGCCTCTTCATTTTGTTTGACCCTCAAACGTGTGGGTCGGACCCTCCTCTCTCGGTAGACTCCATGAGCTACATGCCTGGCCTGGACGTAATGATACGCCAGGTATGCGGCGCATCCCGCAAAGATCATGAGGAGGCACGAGCACAAAAAAACAAGATGGTGTGCACAACAAATAAATATTGAACCATTGGAAAATGAAGAGGGATCAAACAATGTTTGAAACTTAATAAATAATGGGACCAACATATAACTAACAGGATCAACGATCAACTAACCTTGTTGGGAACTCCATATCTAATGACTGTATTTCATTGTCGTAGTTCGGCAATTATCTTCGGTGTGTTATCTATGGTTTTTGTAAGCGTTGAGTAATGAAGATAATGAGTAATCGGCAATTGTCATCGGTGTTTTCTTTTGTTTTTGTAAGCGTGAGTAATGAAGATAATGAGTAATGACTAGACTAATGACGGTGAGTAATTTCAGCAAAAAAAAAAACTCGCAGCAAATCACACAAATGTCGGTCTCTTCATTTTGTCCGACCCTCAAACGTGTGGGTTGGACTCTCCTCTCTCGGTAGACTCCAGGAGCTGCATGCCCGGCCTGGACGTAATGATACGCCAGGTATGCGAAACATCCTGAAAAGATCATGAGGAGGCACGAGGACAAAAAAAAGATGGTCTGCACAACAAATAAAGATTGAACCATTGGAAAATGAAGAGGGGTCAAACAATGTTTGAAACTTAGTGAATAATAGGACCAACGTATAACTAACACGATCAACAATCAACTAACCTTGTTGGGAACTCCATATCTGATGATTGTATTTCATTGTCGCAGATGGACAATTATCTTCGGTGTGTTATCTATGGTTTTTGTAAGCAATGAGAAATGAAGATAATGAGTCATCGATAATTGTCTTCGGTGTTTTCTATTGTTTTTTTAAGCGTGAGTAATGAAGATAATGAGTAATGAAGATAATGAGTAATGATGGTGAGTAATTTCAACCAAAAAAACTCGCAGCAAATCACACAAATGTCGCAGCAAATTACACAAATGCCGGCCTCTTCTTTCTGTCCGACCCTCAAACATATGGGTCGGACCCTCCTCTCTCGGTAGACTCCAAGAGTTGCATGTCTGGCCTGGACGTAATGATACGCTAAGTATGCGGCGCATCCCGCAAAGATCATGAGGAGGCACGAGCACAAAAAAATAAGATTGTCTGCACAACAAATAAATATTGAACCATTGGAAAATGAAGAGGGATCAAACAATGTTTGAAACTTAAGGAATAATAGGACCAATGTATAACTAACAAGGTCAACGATCAACTAACCTTGTTGGGAAATCCATATCTGATGACTGTATTTCATTGTCGCAGTTCGGCAATTATCTTCGATGTGTTATCTATGGTTTTTGTAAGCGTTGAGTAATGAAGATAATGAGTAATCGGCAATTGTCTTCGGTCTTTTCTTTTGTTTTTGTAAGCGTGAGTAATGGAAATAATGAGTAATAACTAGACTAATGATGGTGAGTAATTTCAACCAAAAAAAACTCGCAGGACATCACCAAAATGTCGCAACAAATCACACAAATGTCGGCCTCTTCATTTTGTCCGACCCTCAAACGTGTGGGTCGGATCCTTCTCTCTCGGTAACTCTAAGAGCTTCATGCCGGGCTTGGACGTAATGATACGCCAGGTATGCGACTATGCGGCACATCCCGCAAAGATCATGAGGAGACACGAGCACAAAAAAACAAGACGGTCTTGACAACAAATAAATATTGAACCATTGGAAAATGAAGAGAGATCAAACAGTGGTTGAAACTTAATGAATAATAGGACCAACGTATAACTAACAGGATCAACGATCAACTAACCTTGTTGGGAACTCCATATCTGATGACTGTATTTCATTGTCGCAGTTCGGCAATTATCTTTGGTTTGTTATCTATGGTTTTTGCAAGCGTTTAGTAATGAAGATAATGAGTAATCGGCAATTGTCTTCGATGTTGTCTTTTTGTTTTTGTAAGCTTGATTAATGAAGATAATGAGTAATGACTAGACTAATGACGGTGAGTAATTTCAACCAAAAAAAACTCACAGCACATCACACAAATGTCGCATCAAATCACACAAATGTCGGCCTCTTCATTTTGTCCGACCCTCAAACGTGTGGGTCGGACCCTCCTCTCTCGGTAGACTCCAGGAGCTGCATTCCTAGCCTGGACGTAATGATACGCCAAGTATGCGGCGCATCTCGCAAAGATCATGAGGAGGCATAAGCATAAAAAAACAAGATGGTCTGCACAACAAATAAATATTGAACCATCGGAAAATGAAGAGGGATCAAACAATGTTTGAAACTTAATGAATAATAGGACTAATGTAGAACTAACAGGATCAGCGATCAACTAACCTTGTTGGGAACTCCATATCTGATGACTGTATTTTATTGTCGTAGTTCGACAATTAACTTCGGTGTGTTATCTATGGTTATAGTAAGCGTTGAGTAATGAAGATAATGAGTAATCGGCAATTATCTTCGGTGTTTTCTTTTGCTTTTGTAAGTGTGAGTAATGAAGATAATGAGTAATTTCTAGACTAATGACGGTGAGTAATTTCAACCAAAAAAAACTCGCAGCAAATCACAAAAATGTCGCAGCAAAACACACAAATGTCGGCGTCTTCATTTTGTCCGACCCTCAAACATGTGGGTCGGACCCTCCTCTCTCGATAGACTCCAAGAGCTGCATGCTTGGCCTGGACCGTATTGATACGTCAGGTATGCGGCGCATCCTGCAAAGATCATGAGGAGGCATGAGCACAAAAAAACAAGATGGTCTTGACAACAAATAAATATTGAACCATTGGAAAATGAAGAGGGATCAAACAATGGTTGAAACTTAATAAATAATAGGACCAACGTATAACTAACAGGATCAACGATCAACTAACCTTGTTGGGAACTCCATATCTGATGATTGTATTTCATTGTCGCAGTTCGGCAATTATCTTCGGTTTGTTATCTATGGTTTTTGTAAGCGTTGAGTAATGAAGATAATGAGTAATCGGCAATTGTCTTCGATGTTGACTTTTTGTTTTTGTAAGCTTGAGTAATGAAGATAATGAGTAATGACTAGACTAATGACGGTGAGTAATTTCAACAAAAAAAACTCGCAGCACATCACCAAAATGTAGCATTAAATCACACAAATGTCGGCCTCTTCATTTTATCCGACCCTCAAACTTGTAGGTCGGACCCTCCTCTCTCGGTAGACTCCAGGACCTGCATTCTTGGCCTGGACGTAATGATACGCCAAGTATGCGGCGCATCCCGCAAAGATCATGAGGAGGCATGAGCACAAAAAAACAAGATGGTCTACACAACAAATAAATATTGAACCATCGGAAAATGAAGAGGGATCAAACAATGTTTGAAACTTAATGAATAAAAGGACTAACGTATAACTAACAGGATCAGCGATCAACTAACCTTGTTAGGAACTCCATATCTGATGACTGTATTTTATTGTCGTAGTTCGACAATTAACTTCGGTGTGTTCTCTATGGTTGTTGTAAGCGTTGAGTAATGAAGATAATGAGTAATCGGCAATTATCGTCGGTGTTTTCTTTTGTTTTTGTAAGCGTGAGTAATGAAGATAATGAGTAATTTCTAGACTAATGACGGTGAGTAATTTCAACCAAAAAAAACTCGCAGCAACACAAAATGTCGCAGCAAATGACACAAATGTCGGCCTCTTCATTTTGTCCGACCCTCAAACGTGTGGGTCGGACCCTCCTCTCTCGATAGACTCTAAGAGCTGCATGCATGGCCTGGACATATTGATACGCCTGGTATGCGGCGCATCCTGCAAAGATCATGAGGAGGCATGAGCACAAAAAAACAAGATGGTCTTGACAACAAATAAATATTGAACCATTGGAAAATGAAGAGGGATCAAACAATGGTTGAAACTTAATGAATAATAGGACCAACGTATAACTAACAGGATCAACGATCAACTAACCTTGTTTGGAACTCCATATCTGATGACTGTATTTCATTGTCGCAGTTCGGCAATTATCTTTGGTTTGTTATCTATGGTTTTTGCAAGCGTTTAGTAATGAAGATAATGAGTAATCGGCAATTGTCTTCGATGTTGTCTTTTTGTTTTTGTAAGCTTGATTAATGAAGATAATGAGTAATGACTAGACTAATGACGGTGAGTAATTTCAACCAAAAAAAACTCACAGCACATCACACAAATGTCGCATCAAATCACACAAATGTCGGCCTCTTCATTTTGTCCGACCCTCAAACGTGTGGGTCGGACCCTCCTCTCTCGGTAGACTCTAGGAGCTGCATTCCTAGCCTAGACGTAATGATACGCCAAGTATGCGGCGCATCCCGCAAAGATCATGAGGAGGCATGAGCATAAAAAAACAAGATGGTCTGCACAACAAATAAATATTGAACCATCGGAAAATGAAGAGGGATCAAACAATGTTTGAAACTTAATGAATAATAGGACTAACGTAGAACTAACAGGATCAGCGATCAACTAACCTTGTTGGGAACTCCATATCTGATGACTGTATTTTATTGTCGTAGTTCGACAATTAACTTCGGTGTGTTATCTATGGTTATAGTAAGCGTTGAGTAATGAAGATAATGAGTAATCGGCAATTATCTTCGGTGTTTTCTTTTGCTTTTGTAAGTGTGAGTAATGAAGATAATGAGTAATTTCTAGACTAATGACGGTGAGTAATTTCAACCAAAAAAAACTCGCAGCAAATCACAAAAATGTCGCAGCAAAACACACAAATGTCGGCGTCTTCATTTTGTCCGACCCTCAAACATGTGGGTCGGACCCTCCTCTCTCGATAGACTCCAAGAGCTGCATGCTTGGCCTGGACCGTATTGATACGTCAGGTATGCGGCGCATCCTGCAAAGATCATGAGGAGGCATGAGCACAAAAAAACAAGATGGTCTTGACAACAAATAAATATTGAACCATTGGAAAATGAAGAGGGATCAAACAATGGTTGAAATTTAATGAATAATAGGACCAACGTATAACTAACAGGATCAACGATCAACTAACCTTGTTGGGAACTCCATATCTGATGATTGTATTTCATTGTCGCAGTTCGGCAATTATCTTCGGTTTGTTATCTATGGTTTTTGTAAGCGTTGAGTAATGAAGATAATGAGTAATCGGCAATTGTCTTCGATGTTGACTTTTTGTTTTTGTAAGCTTGAGTAATGAAGATAATGAGTAATGACTAGACTAATGACGGTGAGTAATTTCAACAAAAAAAACTCGCAGCACATCACCAAAATGTAGCATTAAATCACACAAATGTCGGCCTCTTCATTTTATCCGACCCTCAAACTTGTAGGTCGGACCCTCCTCTCTCGGTAGACTCCAGGACCTGCATTCTTGGCCTGGACGTAACGATACGCCAAGTATGCGGCGCATCCCGCAAAGATCATGAGGAGGCATGAGCACAAAAAAACAAGATGGTCTACACAACAAATAAATATTGAACCATCGGAAAATGAAGAGGGATCAAACAATGTTTGAAACTTAATGAATAAAAGGACTAACGTATAACTAACAGGATCAGCGATCAACTAACCTTGTTAGGAACTCCATATCTGATGACTGTATTTTATTGTCGTAGTTCGACAATTAACTTCGGTGTGTTATCTATGGTTGTTGTAAGCGTTGAGTAATGAAGATAATGAGTAATCGGCAATTATCGTCGGTGTTTTCTTTTGTTTTTGTAAGCGTGAGTAATGAAGATAATGAGTAATTTCTAGACTAATGACGGTGAGTAATTTCAACCAAAAAAACTCGCAGCAACACAAAAATGTCGCAGCAAATGACACAAATGTCGGCCTCTTCATTTTGTCCGACCCTCAAACGTGTGGGTCGGACCCTCCTCTCTCGATAGACTCTAAGAGCTGCATGCATGGCCTGGACATATTGATACGCCTGGTATGCGGCGCATCCTGCAAAGATCATGAGGAGGCATGAGCACAAAAAAACAAGATGGTCTTGACAACAAATAAATATTGAACCATTGGAAAATGAAGAGGGATCAAACAATGGTTGAAACTTAATGAATAATAGGACCAACGTATAACTAATAGGATCAACGATCAACTAACCTTGTTGGGAACTCCATATCTGATGACTGTAATTCATTGTCGCAGTTCGGCAATTATCTTCGGTTTGTTATCTATGGATTTTGTAAGCGTTAAGTAATGAAGATAATGAGTAATCGGCAATTGTCTTCGCTGTTTTCTTTTGTTTTTGTAAGCGTGAGTAATGAAGATAATGAGTAATGACTAAACTAATTACGGTGAGTAATTTCAACCAAAAAAACTCGCAACAAATCACACAAATGTTGTAGCAAATCACACAAATGACGGCCTCTTCATTTTGCCGACCCTCAAACGTGTGGGTCGAACCCTCCTCTCTCGGTAGACTCCAACAGCTCCATGCCTGGCCTGGACGTAATGATACGCCAGGTATGCGGCGCATTCCGCAAAGATCATGAGGAGGCACGAGCACGAAAAACAAGATGGTCTGCACAACAAATAATATTGAACCATTGGAAAATGAAGAGGGATCAAACAATATTTGAAACTTAATGAATAATAGGTCCAACGTATAACTAACAACATCAACGATCAACTAACCTTGTTGGGAACTCCATATCTGATGACTTTATATCATTATCGCAGTTCGGCAATTATCTTCGGTGTGTTAGCTATGGTTTTTGTAAGCGTTGAGTAATGAAGATAATGAGTAATTGGCAATTGTCTTCGGTGTTTTCTTTTGTTTTTGTAAGCGTGAGTAATAAAGATAATGAGTAATGACTAGACTTATGACGGTGGGTAATTTCAACCAAAAAAAAGTCGCAGCAAATCACACAAATGTCACAGCAAATCACACATATATCAGCCTCTTCATTTTGTCCGACCCTCAAACGTGTGGGTCTGACCCTCCTCGCTCGGTAGACTCCAAGAGTTGCATGCCTGACCTGGACGTAATGATACGCCAGGTATACGGCGCATCCCGCAAAGATCATGAGGAGGCACGAGCACAAAAAAAACAAGATGGTCTGCATAACAAATAAATATTGAACCATTTGAAAATGAAGAGGGATCAAACAATGTTTGAAACTTAATGAACAATAGGACCAACGTACAACCAACAGGATTAATGATCAACTAACCTTGTTGGGAACTCCATCTCTGATGACTGTATTTCATTGTCGCAGTTCGACAATTATCTTCGGATTGTTATCTATGGTTTTTGTAGCGTTGAGTAATGAAGATAATGAGTAATCAACAATTGTCTTTGGTGTTTTCTTTTGTTTTTGTAAGCGTGAGTAATGAAGATAATTAATAATGACTAGACTAATAACGTACGGTGAGTAATTTCAACCAAAAAAAAGTGACGGTGAGTAATGAACATTACGACTCACCTACACTTAAATGTTTTACTATATTGGTTTTGGGTTTTATGTGTTTTCATTTGCTAACCTTAATAAATATGGGTCAAGAAAAATAAATATGGATTATTTACGTGTTTTATATTTTTATATTTTTTAATTTCACTTTCATTTACAAATAATAAGTTATAAATATGGGTTAAGAAAAATGTGATATTATTTTTTACAAAAAAAATAAAACCATTGCTTATAAATATTTTCTAATCTATAAAAAGAGTCTAATTTTTTCTTATTTTCACATAAATCTTCTTTTTTATTTCATTTTCTATTTTACAATTCATATTATGGAAACAGTTGAAATATCTTTTTGTACTTAAAAAGGTTTTAATAATTTGATTAGGTAATTAAAATGATAAGTATAATAATTTTTTTTTATGATGAAAAGTATTATTATTTTGTGTAGTATATATATTTATTTATTTATTGTTTATGATGAGTTGGTCAAAAAAAAAATATTATTACTTAATTAGAGTAATTCAATTTGTTAAAATCTTTTGATTGACATAAATTATGTGTTTGATGTATATGTAAAAGTAGAAAAGAGAAAACAAAGAGAATACTCATTTTTTTTTAGCAAAAAGAGGATATTCTTTGTTGTAGATGAAAATAAACAAAGAGGATGAGGAATGAGATAGTGGGAAATCAGGTAGATGAAAGGGAAAATGAGTATCAAGAGGAGAAAAAGGAGAGAGAATTGAACCTCCTCTCCATTACTCATGCTCTTAATTAATCTAGTTTTCCACACGATATAATTTTTCATAGATTCCCACTAAATTTTTTGATACGTGATTGCCAGCGTCAATGCCACAATCTTGGGTGCGGAAGCCAAAGGTTGAACGAGTGCGCATGATCGGGATGTTTCACCTACTGCCCTTACGTCAATTGTGCTTGCTTTGTAGAAGGGGAAGGCTCGCCCTTGGATTGGAAGATCCAACAAGGGTTGAAACCTTGATTGTTTGCACGAACGAGAGCCTAGAGGATTTAGGTCCTCTCGGCCACCTACAAAACTGGACACGAGAATACACAAGTTTAGTGGATTTGAATTCACGAGATGCAAGAACTTTATGAATGTTGATTTTAGAATTTTTCATGCAAATTTGGTGAATGGTCGAACTGAAAAGACAAGAGGGGGAAAGAGAGTTGGTGTGAGAGAGGTGACAACTCTTCTCGGTTGGCTGTTGCTGATGGATGACAATCATGATGATGAATGATTGAAGTTTGAAAGATGTTGTTGATGAATGGTTCGGTTGAGCACAAGAACAATGGTGCGAATTGATGTCTCTCTATTTGGTAGTGTCTTATAGATGATTTTCCTTTGTAAATACGTGTCTTTTTTCCCTTTTCTTTAGTGTTTTGTCCCTTTTTAGCTTAGTTCCCGCATTTCTATGAGATTCGGAGACTATGCGCGTTTTGTGTGTTTTGTAGGCATTTCGGAGCAAGAATCATGGAGATTGTAGCATCATGGCATCATGGAGGAAGTCAAGGATGAAAATGGAGCCAAAATGGAGCTAAAGATGCATGGGAAGAAGCCTCAAGCGAAGACCAAGTGAAGGGCGAAAGAATCGAGCCAATCCGAGCTAAAACGAGAGAGAACGGAGCGAAGAAAGCTGATTTTTGCCTTAGGCCCGAGGTCTTGGCAAGTCGGGCCCGAGTTCCATGGTGGACCGAGATGGTGGCCCGAGGTGTGGCAAGTCGGGCCCGAGGTACTGGAACGTATGCCTTTGGACCGAGGTAGAAGCAAGTCGGGCCCGAGGTTCTCCGTGTCGATCCATGCCGGTCGTGGCTCCGGATTCCTTTCTTTTTGGGATTTTCTTGTTAATTCCCATAATTGCATTAGAAGCCTTGAGAATCAAGTAGTCTAGAAGCCTTGAGGATCAAGGAGTTCTAGAAGCCTTGGAGATCAAGGAGTTCTAGAAGCCTTGAGGTCAAGGACTTTCCTTGGAGCTCAAGGAGTTTAGAAGGGTAATCTAGTCTTTGTAATAAGAGGGAAGAACTCTATTTAAACCCTTGTAATCTCTCATTAGAAGACATCTAGAAACTTTTGGGGGGGGGGGGGGAGAATTGAGAATTTGAGAGTGAGGTTGGAATGAAAAGAAGGAGGAAGAAGGGGGTGGACTCTTCTCCAAGGGAGGGAAGAAACCCAAGATCTAGAGGAAAGAAACCCTTAGGCTTGGAGGGGGAAGGCAATTATCCACACACACAACACTAATCACCTCTCAAAGGCTCTAGGGAGACTTGGGGAGCAAGGAGAAAGGAGAGGAGAGGGAGAAGAAGAGAAGTCGGTGGAGGAGAAGGAGAGATCTAGGGATAGCTTGTGAGTTTAGCTTTGTTTTTCTTTGCTATTGTGGATTTAAATTGGGATTTGTGGATTTCCTTTGTTTGGTTAATGAGATTTGGCTTTGATTTGAGATTGATGATTGAGATTGCTTTGCTTAGTGTTTTGTTTGCTTTTTACTCTAGCCATATGGAGTAGATTCCATTGATCTTGGGCTATGGGGGAAACCTCTACCTAGGTTGGGTTTGAAACCCCAATTCCATAGCCAAGAGTGATTGATCTAGGAACCCACTCTGCATAGAGCTACAATTCCTTGTGGAAGAAAGGGATCAAGGGCTTGTGGTTGGCAAGAGTGAACGAAAGTGAGCAATTTCCCATCACGAGACCTTGCATCGAAAGGGAGGTCAAATTCCCTATGGGTCGATGTGTAGAAGTGGCGGGAACGAGGCGAACAACCTCGATCCTACGAAAATCAACACTTATTGCTTGAATTGGGGTGGAAAAGCCCATACCAACGAGAGGAGGAACCCAAAAACCCGAGATCTATCTCTCCAAATTTAAGGTCGACATCCCCTGCTACATCGGGCCCGACTTGCTGAACGTCGGCCCCGACTCTCTTTCTTGTCAATCAACCTCGGGCCCGACGTGACCTTAGTGTCAGTCCCGAGCGTTTCTTTTATTTTCCTTCGTTTTATCTTCTCTTTTCAGTTTTTAAGTCTCTTGGTTCATCAAACGGACAGAATTCCCGAGCGTTCGACACCCACCACGTGCAACAACGGGGTCGGGTTAATTTGTATTCTCGAGACCCTCGCGATTGAGAGCGATCAGAATTTGGCGCCGTTGCCGGGGAGTTATAATTGCTTTGAGTGCCAAATTTGTTGAGTCTTTTGTGCTTTGGTAGTGATTTGGGTAAGGGACTAGCCCGAACCCTCTTGTGTTGTTTGATTTGTTTCTTTTTGTCTTTTTTGTTGGTGATTCCATCAAAAAAAATGGAATTCTATGATAGTGATGATGACTTGGAGGTTCTCTACCTTCAAATGGAGATCAAGCGTCTAAAAAGAGAACTCCACGTGGCAAAGGAGCAATGGGAAAGAAGAGAGAGAGCTCGAGCTCGTGAGCAACTTGATGCCCGGATTAGAATGCAACAAGAGATAGAAGTTGAAGCCTATGAAAAGGAGTGTTACATGAGAGGGGTGTATGGGAACCGAAACCACTATGATGAAAGAGGTGGTACTCAATCCTATTGAGGGAGTCTCAAATGCAAAGAGTACCTCCATACCAACCTCTGAGCTACGAAGAAACTCCTCCATGGGACAACCTTATGTTGCAAGAAGTGAGAGAAGGGTTCAAGGAAGAGAGGACCGAATTCGAGGAGTTTAATTCATGGAGGATGAGCGACAACGCCCAACTTGACTATTTGGAATCCCAAAACCCGAGTTCTCAAGAGCAACTTTCGAGCTATCATGAAGAAGAAAGCTCTGATGAGGTCCGAGTCGAGCCACCATAAGTCGAGAGGAGTGAGCAAGCCTGGACCGACGTACCCAGTGTGTCGGGCCCGAGTAGCTCGCAAGTCGGACCAACTCTGCAACCAAGGACCGAGTTGGAGGGTGTGTCGGGCCCGAGTTGCCCAAACATCGGACCACCTCCCCTACCTCCACTCTGCCCGAAGACCGAGGCGCAGAACATCGGGACCGACTTGCATCCACTTCGATCGGTGACAATAGAGAAAAACTATGTCATGGCTCTTAGGCGTGCAAAGATTGAAGTAAAGGAAAGCTCTCCCTCTCTTATGATTGAAGAAGAAAAAGTCGAGTCTCGGTTCTAACAAGCTTTGGAGGAGACGTAGGAAATCGGGCCCGATGTGGCGCCTATGTCGGTCCAGCCTGAGAAGCAAGCTTCCAAGATCATGTGCGAGACTCCTTTGCCCTATCTCCTTTGCTCTTTTGTGAAGATTTCTTGTGAGTCATATGGTGGCGATGGACCATACTTGGCTGATTTGAACTCCAATTATTCTTGGTCTAAGTACGGGGTCCCCCGCCATTATGACGAGGCTGAGGCGCATGTTTGGTTGAACTATAGTGAATGTCCTGAATTCTTTGCTAGTGATGAAATGGTCCTTGGGGAATTCATGGACCCCGAGCCTTATTTTCCACCCTAACCGAGATTAGGTGGTACGTCAAGCTAATGACGTTAAAAGAGCGCTTCTCGGGAGGCAACCCAACGTATCCTTTGTTACCTTTTGATTTGTTTTCTTATTTTTAGGAATTGAGCTTATTGTGCTAGCCCTTTCTCTAACCCCCTTGAATGCAAGTGTTTTGGGATGTATCTTTGGTGTGATCTTGTAGGTACTTCTTGGTTTGAATGATGAGCTCAAAGGGACAAGGTGTATGATGCAAATGGACGAGCAACTAGAACGTGAGACAAGCAAACGGTCTCGACCACCTCTCAAGTGGTTCGAGCCTCAAGTGCTCTATCTTCCCCTCCCCATGTGCCAATGTCAACAATTCACCATTCTTCCTAGCTTCAAACGCCTTGTCTAGTGAGTTTTCCTTTTCATTTTCCCTCTTGGTTTTATTTGGATGCAATGGGGACATTACATATTTTAAGTATGGGGTATGGGAAAAGGAAACTCTCTTGTGCCTAGTGTTTGTACATATGTGTGCTTTGTGTGTCTTTTGCTTTGTGTGAGAAATGTTTTGAGAAAATCCATAAAAATTTGAAAAAATGTGTTAAAAACAACAAAAAGATTTTATGTTTTGTAGTTTTTGGACTAGAAACCCCCATCTTACTTGTCCTATCAAGCTAATTAATGGCTTGTGTTTATGTAATTCTTTTGCATGCTTTGGATGGTTTAGCCTAGTCTTGTGATGTTGCTTTTATACATGATCCATGATTTGCATTCTATATTGATCATGTGTGCTAAAAGATGACTTAGTTGCTACCTAGTATTGAGTGTACCTTGTGAGATTTGATTTTGGCCTTTTGGGATTTTTCTTTGCATATCCCTCTCTTGTTTTGTGAGTGTACTCTCTTGTGTCATAGTCTCTTTGTTATTGAGGTGTATATTTATTTCTTGAAGCCGCTATGAGAATTAATCATGCATGCTAGTATTAAGATTGAACTTGTATGTTTTTAGCCACATAAATATCCTTATTCCTACCTTGCTCCTCAAAAACATATTCCTAGCCGATGAAAGCTTGACCCTTATGGGATTCGAACATAGTTAAGTGGTTGTGGAAATGATTTTGTGGAATACTTTGGGTGAAGGAAAGAGTGTGGAAAATACATTTTGGTAGTGCATCTCCTAAGGAGAAAGTTGATGGGTTTTTGGGAATTTTGCACAAGGGCAAAAATGTTAAGGAAAAGTGAGCAAAATGCAAGTATGGGGTCAATCGAGCCGTGATCGAGCCTAGTAGACTCGGGCCCGACCTACCTATAGCATATTAAAAAAAGGAAAAAAAAAAAGAGAAAGGAAGAAGAAAATAAAGAAAGTGCAATAAAAAAAATCCAAGTGTAGAGATGTAAAATAAGGAAAGTGTGGGTGAAATGTTGGGTATGTGCCTTTGATTGTTGAAAGTTGTTTAGAGGAGTAGTAAGATGTGGAATCTTTGGTGAAGTTGGTGAGTATTTTAGGTTGTTCGAGTCCCATTGTGAGCACCACATAGCCAAACGAATCCTTCCCTTATGACACACCAAAAGCCCCATTACAACCCGGCCGAATGGAATTCTGTATGAGGATCTCCATTGAGCCCAAGTTCATCTTGTATTGGTATTGTTTTGACATCTCTAGGTAGAGAGATTGGTAATATTATCTTCAATGATAAAAGTAGACTTTGCAAAAGGCATGAGTGGAGAGATGCATCACTTTTATGCAATAAGCCATACATACTTGAGAGTTGTGCTTTGATTACATTTCCCTAAATGAGGCTAGGTGGTAGCATTTCATACTTGAAGCATGCATACACATGTGATAACGTTTGATTGCTTATCTTTGGATTCATAAATGCTTGAAAATGGTTTTGACTTAGAGCTTTACTTGAAGATCATGTTGAGGTTTTGAATCCAAGTTATTGCTTGAGGACAAGCAAGTTTAAGTATGGGGTATTCTGATGTCTCTCTATTTGGTAGTGTTTTATAGGTGATTTTCCTTTGTAAATACGTGTCTTTTTTCCCTTTTCTTTAGTGTTTTGTCCCTTTTTAGCATAGTTCCCGCATTTCTATGAGATTCGGAGACTATGCGCGTTTTGTGTGTTTTGTATGCATTTCGGAGCAAGAATCATGGAGATTGTAGCATCATGGCATCATGGAGGAATTCAAGGATGAAAATGGAGCCAAAATGGAGCTAAAGATGCATGGGAACAAGCCTCAAGTGAAGACCAAGTGAAGGGCGAAAGAATCGAGCCAATCCGAGCTAAAACGAGAGAGAACGGAGAGAAGAAAGCTGATTTTTGCCTTAGGCCCGAGGTCTGGGCAAGTCGGGCCCGAGTGCCATGGTGGACCGAGATGGTGGCCCGAGGTGTGGCAAGTCGGGCCCGAGGTACTGGAACGTATGCCTTTGGACCGAGGTAGAAGCAAGTCGGGCCCGAGGTTCTCCGTGTCGATCCATGTCGGTCGTGGCTCCGGATTCCTTTTTTTTTAGGATTTTCTTGTTAATTCCCATAATTGCATTAGAAGCCTTGGGGATCAAGGAGTCTAGAAGCCTTGGGGATCAAGGAGTTCTAGAAGCCTTGGAGGTCAAGGACTTTCCTTGGAACTCAAGGAGTTTAGAAGGGTAATGTAGTCTTTGTAATAAGAGGAAAGAACTCTATTTAAACTCTTGTAATCTCTCATTAGAAGACATCTAGAAACTTTGGGGGGGAGAGAATTGAGAGTGAGGTTTGAGAGAGTAGAAGGAGGAAGAAGGGGGTGGACTCTTCTCCAAGGGAGGAAAGAAACCCAAGATCTAGAGGAGGATTTAGGTGAATTCCTTTCCTTGGAGAGGAAAGAAACCCTTAGGCTTGGAGGGGGAAGACAATTATCCACACACACAACACTAATCACCTCTCAAAGGCTCTAGGGAGACTTGGGGAGCAAGGAGAAAGGAGAGGAGAGGGAGAAGAAGAGAAATCGGTGGAGGAGAAGGAGAGATCTAGGGATAGCTTGTGAGTTTAGCTTTGTTTTGCTTTGCTATTGTGGATTTGAATTGGGATTTGTGGATTTCCTTTGTTTGGTTAATGAGATTTGGCTTTGATTTGAGATTGATGATTGAGATTGCTTTGCTTAGTGTTTTGTTTGCTTTTTACTCTAGCCATATGGAGTAGATTCCATTGATCTTGGGCTATGGGGGAAACCCCAATTCCATAGCCTTGAGTAATTGATCTAGGAACCCACTCTACATAGAGCTACAATTCCTTGTGGAAGCAAGGGATCAAGGGCTTGTGGTTGGCAAGAGTGAACGAAAGTGAGCAATTGCCCATCACGAGACCTTGCATCGAAAGGGAGGTCAAATTCCCTATGGGTCGATGTATAGAAGTGGCGGGAGCGAGGCGAACAACCTCGATCCTACGAAAATCAACACTTATTGCTTGAATTGGGGTGGAAAAGCCCTTACCTACTACAGGAGGAACCCAAAAACCCTTGATCTATCTCTCCAAATTTAAGCTCGACATCCCCAGCTACATCGGGCCCGACTTGCTGAACGTCGGTCCCAACTCTCTTTCTTATCGATCAACCTCGGGCCCGACGTGACCTTAGTGTCAGTCCGGAGCGTTTTTTTTTGTTTTCCTTCGTTTTATTTTCTCTTTTCAGTTTTTAAGTCTCTTGGTGCATCAAACGGACAGAATTCCCGAGCGTTGGACACCCACCACGTGCTACAACGGGGTCGGGTTAATTTGTATTCTCGAGACCCTCGCAATTGAGAGCGATCACGAATTCTCCAAGTCAGAATATAATCGGTTGGATTATTCTCCTAGGAAACTTGCTTAATCAAGTTAATTTCCAAGGAATCAAATAAGAAAACTTATTGATCAAACATCTATTTAATCCTTATACAAATAAGTCATTCTAATGCTTTTATAAATATATTCTCGGTTGTACAATGATGTTATAAAGAAAATAATATGTCATTAAATATAAGTGTAAATAAATGTTCATATCCCATAAGCCAAATATTAAAGAAATGATATTTTGAATACATTATATGATTAAATTTATGCACATTTAATTTCACTTACTAAATGAAATACACCCTGCTGGTACTAATATGTTTAATTCAAATTAACTTATTTTTTCCATTTGATATATAAATTTATCCTGATACAAATACTTGATTTGTCTTAATTATAATCCAACCTAAAATATAAAATCATATATCCCATGTAGATAAATAAATAAAATATATTTTTATATATTTATCTTTACCATATAACTTTAGTTTGATATTCTAGAAACCTTTACACAAATAAATGTAATATTGATCTCATAGATGATCATATATATATATAAGAGAACAAGAGAACAAATATATACTATTGGATGAGATTTGATTGGATGGCATAGATTAAATCTCGAATTTGGCCAAATTTCAAACAATAAATCATGTCCTAAATTATAGGAAAAATAAAGGAATTTTCGGATTTATTGAAAAATAAGAAAAGGAAGGTTGGTTATGAGGGTGGTTATATTCATGATTACATTAATCATCAATATATATTATAAGCCGATCGTTTTCGAGCCTCCACGTTAATTTTGGCCCCACTTTATTAATAATTTTATATGTTTTATTTTTCTTAATTATTAACCTTTATCTTTTTTTTTTCTTATCCATCTAATATCTATCTTTTAAAGGCATACTATTTATCTTTAAATTTTCATTAGTTATTTTATCTTTTATTTTATCCTTTTTCTTATTCATATAAAATATATCTTTGAAACAATATCTATCTTTAAAATTTCCTTTTATAAAACATACACATTAATTAACTTATCTTTTCAATTACCATTTCAATCTATTTATGTAAGAAGTAATATAAGAAATTCGAATTTAAAAAGGAATTTTAAAATGGAAGCCACTTTGTCCAAATAAATTATTGTTTTTATCTTTGATACTAAATCAATTTATATTTATTAACTTTTACTTAAATTATATATTATCATGTTCCTAATAAGTAATAACTTAGCTTTTATGTCTCATAATTACACAATTAATTTTTTTCATGTTATTTTAATTAATATAATTATATTATTTATTATCAATTTATGTAAAATATATCTTTTGAATTGTCATAAGATATTATATCCTTTTTGATATATTAGTTATCTTTTTAATATCTTTATGTAAGAAGTAATTTAAAATTTTTTACTTTAAAAAACTTTATAAATAGAAGCCCTTTTTATAACTAAATTATTGTTCTTACCTGTAATATTAAATCAATTTATATTCATTATATTTTACTTAACTTATATATTATCATTTTCATTGAAAACATTCATATACGTTGTGATTACACTTTGCATCATGGGGGTTGAATTTGAATTAGCTAGGCATAGTTACCTAAAAGTGTGAATCATTGGAATAAATCTAGATTTGAGTAGTTCACGCATTTCTTTATGTTGTTAACATATTTATTTTAGAAGCTCATATATTTGTTGTCATGTCATCATTTACAGAGAAAGTATACTAGACACTTTCAACATGCTCACATATTTCTTAAATTATTTTATATTGTTTTGAATGTTTTTATTTCAATTTGAGGGGTTTATAGAAATTGCTTTGAAATTCTTTGTCTGGATGTTGTTTTGGTATCATGTATGCTTGTTTAACTTGCGCATAAATCATATTTGATAAATCAAGTAGAAAATAAGCACTTGGAGAAGAAGTTGAAGAATCAAGTGAAAACAAAACTATAGTAAAATGCCAATGAAAAGGGTTCTAATAGCTAGGATGAATTTGTTGCACCACCATTTAAGAAGGTGAAAGAATGCGAAACTAAACAAAGGAAAGCAACATATGCATATGTGGCGTTAATATGGACTTGTTGTTTTTTTACATGTCAGCACACAAGTGTTCGATTGTCTAAATGTGTATAGTTTGGGTAGTCAATATATAAAAATAAAAAATGAGGTGTTAAAGTGATTATTTTCTACATGGTAATGGGTGATGTCTCTCATTTTGGCAGTGTTTTTTAGGTGATTTTCCTTTGTAAATATGTGTCTTTCGTTCCTTTTCTTGTGTGTTTTGCCCCTTTTTAGCTTGGATTCCGATTTTCTATGAGATTCGGAGACTATGCGAATTTTGTGTATTTTGTAGGTGTTTTTGGCATGAATCATGGAGATTGGAGCATCATGGCATCATGGAGGAATTCAAGGATGAAAAAGGAGCCAAAATGGAGCTAACAATGCATGGAAAGAAGCCTCAAGTGAAGACCAAGTGAAGGGAGAAAGAATCGAGTCAATCCGAGCTAAAACGAGAGAGAATGGGGCGAAGAAAGCTGATTTTTGCCTTAGGCCCGAGGTCTGGGCAAGTCGGGGCCCGAGTTCCATGGTGGACCGAGGTGTGGCAAGTTGGGCCCGAGGTACGTGAAAGACATGCCATTGGACCGAGGTTGAAACAAAGTCGGGCCCGAGGTTCCTCCGTGTCGATCCATGTCGGTCGTGGCTCCGGATTCCTTTCTTTTGGGGATTTTCTTGTTAATTCCCATAATTGTATTTGCTTCCTTGGAGATCAAGGAGTCTAGAAGCCTTGGAGATCAAGGAGTTCTAGAAGCCTTGGAGGTCAAGGACTTTCCTTGGGGATCAAGGAGTTGAGAAGGGTAATCTAGTCTTTGTAATATGGGGGAAAATCTCTATAAAAACCCTTGTAAACTCTCATTAGAGAAGATCTAGAAAAGCTTGGGGAGAGAGAATTGAGAGTGAGGTTTGAGAGAGTAGAAGGAAGAAGGGGGTGGACTCTTCTCTAAGGGAGGGAAGAAACCCAAGATCTAGAGGAGGATTTGGGTAAATTCTTTTCCATGGAGAGGAAAGAAACCCTTAGGCTTGGAGCGGGAGTAGAGATTGTAAGAATTCCTCTTCTTAGTTTAATTCAAGTTTGCTTTGGCTTGATTTTGTGTTTATGTTGATGATTGTGGATTTGACTTGCATGAATCATGATTTGCCTATGGTCTTTGATGATTGCTAGCTTGAATTCCATGATTAGTGAGTAGTTAGCTTGATCTTAGGGTAGGGGGCGAAAACCCCAACTCAATTGCATGTGCTTGAACCAATTTCATGATTTGATTGCCTAGATCCATGTCTATTTACCTTATGAGCAAGATTCTTAGATTGACAACCTAGGAAAGTTCGTTCGAAGGGACGAAGAGAAAGTCTCTTGATCCCGCGGTCGAATAGGATTACATAGAGAGTCGATCGACTCGAAGCGGATGTGGAAAGTCGATTGGCTTGAATGTGTGAAAGCCGTTCCATGAGATTAATGGCATGATTTGATTGGATTTGTTGATCTATGTCTAAGGCGGAAGTCTCTAGTTCATTGATCTATATGATAGCATGTGAAGTTGATGTTGGCATGAACCCCTAGCCCTAGGATCCCCTTAGCTTAGCTTGTTTCTCCCCTTTTGTGTTGATTGTTGCGTCGTGCCCGAGTCCCCTAGCCTCGAGCCCGACTTTGTTTGTGCCTAGCTACCTCGGTCCCGAGATTGACAACCTCAATCCCGAGTTGCTTCGTGTGTTTTATTCCCATTTTGTTTGTGTTAGATAATCAACCGTTCAAACGCATATGAAATAATTCCTTGTGATCGACCTCGACCACCGTACTACAACGGGGTCGTGATATAAATTTTTTTGTTGTTTGACCTGGGGACCTATCTTTAATTTGGCATAGTACTTTAGGTCTGTCATCAATGGGCATATGTGTATTTGGCCATTTACTAACTATGCTAGCAATCATTATACACATGAACTCTGAAATAGGGAAAATTAATAAAAAATGATACATGTGCATATACCATAGTTGTAGGTGCACATATTTAATATTTGTGTTTACAACATAAATTTCTATGTACAAAAACACTTTCAATGTGAAATTAGTCGGAAATTTTCGATCCAAATTTTGGCAAAACTAGATGTTTATCCGATTTTGGACCAATGCCCAATTCTATGAGAAACCATTAAGAAACGGCTCGGTTGGGGTGAAGCAGTTTGAAAATCGACTAAAAATTTAATGGGCAAGGGCCGCAAATGGACCAAACAACAAATTTGTAGATTTGATGGTGAGAGAGGGAGAGAGGGAGAGAGGTGCAAGAGAGGGAAAGAGTGTATTACTACTACTTGTTTGAGAGGAAACATATCAGATTTTCCTTATATTTGTTAGCTTAATAAAAACACTCGAAAAAATAACATTCAAATACGATCAAGCGGAATGAAATCAACCACCTCATTACTTTAGGCAAAGTTTTCAACTGACAAATGCGCCCTTACTCATTTTGTTCCAAGGGCCAACAAGAGAGGTTGGAATGACGAGGTAGGCAAATTCATCATGGAAACGCCAACACATGAGCGAGATTAGATGGGTCACTGACCACAATAACTCACATGAATTTGTGCATGAAGCACTTCTTTCTACTTATTCTCGAATTTCCCCACGTCAACAATGAAGTTTTTATGCTTAATGTGATCATTTCAAGTTGGATTAGTATTTTTTACCTCTTGCTCGCCTGTGAAGACACTGCAAAATTTTGTTCATATCAATTGCTCCAGCGACTCTTATGCAAGACATTATGTAGCATGGAAAGTGTATAAATGAAGACTGGAATGCCCTTACCCACTTATGGAAGACATGATCTAGCATGGAAAGTGTATAGATGAAGACTGGAATCCCCCCTTACCCACTTTTGGGCTGGCGAGTAAGACTCGGATAGTCAAATGTTGGTTTCTTGACGTGCAAAATTAAAGAGATTGTATCTACAATAAGAGTTTCACAGATAGTGGCTGATTTTGCGGAAGATTATAATTTATGGTTTTTCTATTGTGTGCTCTAAGAGTAAGAGCACATTATAATCATACTAAATACCGAAACTAAAACCCCAAAGAGACTACAGTGAATCCGTCATAAAAAAAGATAAAAAACTGCAAAATTTAAGATTTACCCTATCTTTCCATTATTAGTTAATAGTGTGTCCTTCCGGGCACACAATAGAAAAATCCTTATACTCCCTCCATTCCAAAATGTTTGTCCCTTTTTCTTTGTAATTTGTGAAGGAAAAGGGACAAACACAATACCCCAGACACAAACAATGACCAAAATATAGTTTCGCAATTCAAAATTACCAAACGAGGAACATTACCAAACGTTTAATTTTACTCTCCATTAACAATCACAGAAAACAAGGCAAATCTATCAAACATGGTTATACACTTCTATAACTCACCCCATAACACAACCAATCACAATGAGAAGCTGCAGGCTCTAGAAAAATTTACATAGCACATGGTATGCACACATGTACGAAACCTAAATTATCTATGTTACAAAACTTGAATAATTTTGGGCCCTGCTAAAATGTCATAGTTTACACCACACTTGAGCTTACATGCACAAATCAACGATGCTCCACTCTTGAACTTGTAATAAGAGGACCTTCTGACCTATGTATGAAACGAAACCCCAGACAAAGATGTCATAGTACCCATCAAGGACATACGAGACTAGTAAACCCAGATACTTTCATATATATGCTAGTGAGCTCCGATCGTGATCTGGCTGAGGGCGACCACGGGTTGGTGTTGGAGGCCTCTGAATATTGAGCTCCTGTAAGAGACAAAAGAATTGTTTTGCTATTAATAGTCACCAAGAACATCAAACTTGTTTGGTTTACCTTTTGAGTTTCCAGTATTCATGTATTTTTATTTTCCTCTAGTAGTCCCACCTTATTCTCAAAACTATAACTAAAACTGAAAGCCAGAAAAGGTGTTTCCAAGAAACTGATTGATAATATTTACCAAAATGAAAACTCAAACAAAAACCAGACAAGCCATTAGTCATCGATATACCATTTACTTTTATGTAGTTATCAAGCTGATCATGAAGCCTCAGAAAACTCTCGCGATATAATTCATGGGAGCTACAGCCACAGTAACTCAGGCAGCCTACCAGGTCAGAAGTGAAAATTGGAGCTTTTGTACGAGTATACAAAAGCATTTAACATAAGCATTGCAAATTCTTTTAGTTTACGTGTTGGCTGAGCTATATTCATCACCTACAGCTACATAATCAACAATCAACTATTCATATAATTGATACCTGCATCCAAGTTTCATCGATGACGCGTTCAGGGGAAGTCTCAGGCGATTGCACAGGTGGGGGCAGAGGATGGATCAATTTAGGAACCACCACCAGACCTCTTCCAATCACCAGTATGGCTCCGGCATTGTTTGCCGTTCCTGTAAGACAAGAATACCCTTAGACAAAAAATTAAAAAACAAATGATGCTAATTTTTCAAGCTGAACATTGCTTTGGCTTACCACAATAATTTGTAGCAGAGAAAAGGGTTATGAGCTGCCCATGAGCAAAGCGCTCAAAACCATCCATCACACATTCATGGGCTCTTATTATGAGCTGCAATTTGTTTTTGTTGCAGAAGTCTGCAACTCTATCAGGCTGGAAACAAAGTGGGGCTAAAAGTTAGCCACAAGACCCAAAAAGTACATTTTTCATCAATGTTTGGAGATAGTCATTCCAATGTGGCCACCTAGAAACAGGTGAAAGAAAATTTTGGCCCATAACAACTAGCGCACAGCACATGTGCCTTGCTGCAACCATATGTATTCCTATCTCTCTCTGCAAGTATACTAGTTTTATAGCTGGAAGATGGGAGTATGTTTATCTACAAATTTAATGCTTACTTAGAATGAACAATATTGACATCAAAGAACCACTTGCGGAAAGTTCCATATCAAGCATAGGAAATGTTAATATACTGTCTTGAAACAAGAAGTTGACATGATTCATACCCCGAATGTGACCAGACCTGGCCCTCTGGCATTAGGTCTCAAACCCTCAATACTGTCATTTTCTGTAGGATCAGACCTATAAATCGAAAATGAAGTCAGATCACTGAAAATAGCGAAATTGAACCCACAGCAATACTTGGAAATGATGTTTTATTGTACCATAGAAGGTCCATGAGGACTATAGATCCGGCATCCATTGTTATGGGTCTCTCGAGCTTCTCTATCTGTTCCACAGTATGTATAGACCTTCCTATTCCACCATGCATACAGATGATTTTCTTGTCAATAAGGGCAGCGAGTGGAAGATAATTGAAAAGTTGGTTGAAACGAGTCCATGCCCATATCCCGTCATTTTCACCCTGAAATATCCAGTCCATCAGCATGTTGTTATTCAGGGTTATTGTGATTATAACAGAAAGTGACCAATTACCATTCTCTCTATGCATTCAAGACGAAATCCAAAGAGAGCATTAATATCAGCAGCTTCATGGTTTCCACGTATCAAGTGAACATTTTCTGGATATTCAATCTGTAACATTACGTAAGTGTATAAGTTATACAGTCAATTAGAAACCCAAGGAGCACAGAATAAAGTGCTTTCATAGTACAAGCTTGCCTTGAGAGCAAGTAGTAAAGCAATGGTTTCCAAGCTATGCTGCCCTCGATCAACATAATCACCCAGAAAGAGATAGTCAATATACCTGAAGCCAGAAAAAATGACTTAAAACAAAAATCATCACATTACGAACCACAAGATTCACAGCACCAAGTTAAGAGTGGACCATTGTCAACCAATAGATGTTCCTGAGTAAGCTAAATTCAGATAGCAAATAAATAACAACGAAAAAGAAATCCGTATTCAGACCAATCAAGTCTTTGCATGTCTCCGCTTTAGTTGAACCACTCCGGGCAATGTTCAGTGGGAGACCTAAAATAAGAATGGGCGTGAGATCATAAGCTCTTGCTAAATTCTTTTACTTTCAATTTTTTTTTCTCTACTTGATTTTGTGGAAGTAATAGAGGTGAGCTTTAACCAAATATAGTACAATACTTAGCAATAACATTCTGCACCCGCATCAAGTAAAATGCATATAGGTAATGGCAATAACAACCCTCCATTGAGAAGTTGGACCAGCCTAGACTCCAGAAGATTCGCATATTTTCAGGCAGGAATATGAAAATTTCTACTAACTGGTCTTCCAGTACCCATTCTTACAAGATTCAATATGTTAATTGTCCTATCCAAAAATAAGTTTTAGGGTCAAAACTCCACAAAATTAGGTATTAATGTAATCCGCTGCTTGGCTTAGCAGTTGGGTTAGGACATATATGTGTAAGAAAACATGTATATTGAGCAGGCTGCATCCAGTTATGCTTATTAAACCAAGATATGTGAAGCAAAGGAGAATAAAAACAGTCTCATTTCTTTTCTATTTCTTAGCCCATTGAGGGAAGGTCAACTACATAGTTCACACTATAAGGCAATGAAGATTTCTTTATGTATTTTAATCCCCTCATATTTCACATCAAGCTTCCCACACAATCCTTGCATAGAGCCTTATCTAGCTACTCCTTCTGGATTTAAAAAAAGCTGCTTTAAATCTATTTCATCGCCAAGCCAGCAAGATGTCAGCATCATATTAAAAATATTAAAACCTAAGAACGGGAAATAAATCCCAGAACAGCACCAACAGCAAGAACAATAACAAACCAGTGTGAACCTGCATCAGGTGGGGTCTGGGGAGCCAAGATGTAGTACCCTTACCCCAACCTATATAGGGAGGGTGTCTCTAGAAAATGTATTTACTTAGCTAATTCTACAGTGTGAAAAAAAAAAAAGGATCACTCAAGATGCTTATCCTTAAAGAGATGTTAATCAAGCTTAAAATGCTTATCCATGCTCATATTGGGCACACAATAGTACTGAAAAAGAAGTGCAAACATTCAAAATCCACATTTTCCTTGGTCAGAAGAAACTGCTTACGTTATATCACCAGCTGTAGAAGGAAATCCGTATTCATCGAAAAGCCGCATCAAATCCCCAAATTGCCCATGGAGATCACCGAACACTTTGATTGGAGCCTTCAGTTGGAGAACTGAAGACTCATTCATGAAGATCTGCTCTGCTGCATGACATAGCTCACCAACCTCGTACGAATCTAAGAAGAATTTCCTATTCGACGGAGCTTTCCAGTTCCGCGGGCGAAGCAAATGCGAGATCACCTGCATGAAAAACAACAACTTTTAATATCTAACTCAAGAGATAATGGAGAATAATAAAGATAATGTTCTTGCCTTTTTATGCAAGCCCTGAGGAGACTTCTGCCTGGTGAACTTCTTGGAGGCATATGACATGTCATTGTTCACAGGCATCATTCTTCTACTCTCATTTTCAAACTGATCCAGGGAAAGCTGCCTTACCATCCCACCTAAGTTCCCTACTGCCTCTTTAGCAACAACGACCTATGTCAAAAAAGAAAGTCATTTACGAAAATTGGATTGTTTTTAAATGATCTATGGACAATTGCTTATCAAAAAACCACTTGAAGAAAAGGAATATTTTGCAAGGCCATTATCACTAGACAAGCTCAGAAAGAGGTAGAACTTTTGCCTCGTAACAGAAGGCATAAAGGTTCTACCAAAGAAGGAGATGGCAAAAAGAAATGATGAACTCTTCCAGTGACCATGAACTTTTATTTCCTCTGGAAAACATTGAAACTAAAAATTATAGACAGACCAACATTATGGGAATATCAGTTTTGCGTGAAGTGGCAAGCGAATTATAACTTTATAAGTAGGATGAAGAAGTATACTGCTCTAGGATGCAGGCGAACATCGGGCTCGTTGTTGTTGCTCACTGAAATAGTACTGGCAGCTTGTGTCTTGTCATCTGATACAGAAGAAGCTTCAAGTGGTGGAGAATATGATGCAGCCTGAACAGCTTGCCAAACAGGACGAACTGCCTCAGCCTCAGCAGCAGACAACTCAACTAGCTTGCTTGAAGACCTCCTATCCACACTGGACAGTTTAGCAACAATGAAAAGTATGACAATACAATAAATTTCCTCAAACCGATGACAAAATTAAGAGCTATGAAGTGCTACCACCTTGTACTGCCAGACGGACTTTCTGGCACTCCATCAAGAGATTGTTTTGGAGCTTGGGAATTTGAATTATAATGGTTCGATCTAGAGCTAGTCATACTGGAAATCTTATCAGATGACATTGTACTGCTTGGGCTGGAACTTAATGGTGAATTTTCTGCCACTAGAAGATCACCCAGCAAAATATCTGCACAGGAAAAAAATATATTTCTAAGGACCAATTGGTAAGGTTTGAAGAATGAGAAGTGCTTTAAGAAAAATCTTTACCATCTAGGCTTTCCTCAACCTACCAAATAAGTTGAAAAAACCCTCAATCTGATGATTATATGCATATCCTAACCAACGTAGGGTAACAGTTTAATGACACTCTACTCACGGCTGCCCCCTATTATCCGTACCTCTGATAGAATGTAGATGATGAAAATGATAGCAAATACAACTGGATTACACATGACACAAACCAAATTTGGAAAGCAAGGGAAACAGATGAATCCCAACAGATGCAACCTCTGACCATTGCAACAACCCATATAAACATACAATCTCTGGATCCCTAGCCTGCCCTTACAGTCAACTAACAAGATTCCTTAAGCACCTTATTATTTTAGCTCTCACTGCCGGATCCTCCACCAGAGTACAGGTAACCAATGGATACCTTGCTCTCACATCCCAGCATTGGCTAATCACCTTCACGAGTCACAAACTTAGATCGATACTTCAGGACAAGGAACTCTATTCAAATCACTAAGAGGGTAAGTGGTTGGTGAGTATGAAGAACGACACCTTTACAAGTCACAAGCTTAGATTAATACTTCAGGACAAGGAACACTATTCGAACCACCAGAGGTTGTGTGGTTGGTGAGTATGAAGAATGAGGTATCAAGTTGGGGAATGAAAACCCAATACATGTGTTTGCTATGCCACATTCCGGATTTGAAACCTATACCCCAAACCTTATGGACATCGGGTTCTCATCCCAGTCCTATTGTTCGGGTATGAGATTTGATTCCAAGTGGGAATGAAAGGTCGTCCTCAGATAAACTTCTCCGATTTCATAGGTGATGGAGATTCAAAGGCTTCGATCTCGAGGTTACAGCTTCACTGCCAATGGGTACCATCTTCTTTCTAAATTTTTGGTCGTCGGGAAGAGGCTAGTAAGATGCACGAGGAGGGAAATATAGAAGAGGATGGATGCTTTTGCAATGCTCAAGTGCTAAAAGAGGAGGCATGAAGAAGAAAGATGCTAGAAAAGACACAAAAAAAAGAACAATGCTGCAGGAATTACGAAAACAATTATCCCAAAAATCAAGCTAAATTTTATCCCCACATAATTAACCAAACACCTAATATGAAGTATTGGTTCTCAAGCCCATTTCTATCCACCCTGATACCCCATCACATTAGCATGCCCAAATCTATAGAAAATCATTCATTGGAGCTGCTTCTGCAATAGGAAACATAACTTACAGCCTATATCACTAAAGGATGATCATCCAAGCCAATTTGCTTTTGAAGGATAAAAAAGTAGACAGTGTAACATCCTGTGATGTATAGTTCAACAAGAAAACAAACAAAACTTTAATTTTGTTTGAGGAATATATTGACAAGTACATTATTACAGAATAACCAAGTAAAACAAATATATTTTACCTCCTCTAAGACCACCGTATACAAAAATCTGATTCCCAACTGATGCTGCAGCATGTCGACAGCGTTGCATGAGCTCCAAAGCAGGATCATGTTCACTATGGCCCTTGCTACTTTTAGAAGAAGTTATTAGTCCATTTCTGTCCAGCCAGACTCCAGCAGCAGTATCCAAAACTTCATAGAAATGTCGTATCAAAGTCCTTACCATGTCTGCAATATATAAACAATACAGAAAAACGACACATGGTTACAGAGTACCTGCAACAGCTGCTTCACCTTCGACTGCACGTCCTCCACGAAGAACACCTCCCAGTACATGCAATCTTGCACCTACAAACACCTGATGAGAAACAACATTACCTCAACGGACTGAGAACTAAAATCCAGAAGTGAAATGTGTAGTTGTGATTAAAGAGAAATAATAGCACAGCTATGGCCAACGATAAATCCTTTCTAGAAAACGCATTTATAATGTATAGAAAATAGCATACTTACTGAAGCATGCTGGTATCTTGGTGAAGGAGATACCCCAGGTGCAAGAGTCCACTCCCATTTTCCATTTCTATGCATGAGAAGCCCATAAGCATCAGCTAGTGGCTGTATGCATTATAACAACATTATCATTAGTGAAAAGATCATCTAGTAAAGCTTGTGCAAATTTAAGTTTCACTAGATATAATCCAACGCAAAATAAATCTATTATTTGCCCATGTACATCAATTATAGTAAAAGTCTATACTGATGTACATCAATTAAAGTACAACTCTATAGGCATGTGAGCATTGTAGTTCTCCTCATCACATCGACGGGGATACATTCTATAGAAGTTAGTTCCTACTTAAGCTTGTGCTTTTCTAGATCAATTTGTAGTAAAATGTTTGCAGATTCATAGCACTCCTTCCAAATTTTAGAAGAAATCAAATACTTGAATCTCAGGCTTCCTACTTTGACGCAGCAGGCTCATGGATGACTGAGCAATTCATCTTTCAATCATGCTAAGCACCAGAAATACAATACAAGCAAATAACAAAGCCATCAATTTAAAAACAGTACAAAGTAGTGCACTAATCTTTCTTAAAGCAAATAATGCAACTCTGCATCCAAAGAAATACAGCATACCATGCCCGATGTATCTCTTCCACCGCAAAGTAGAAGCATGCCATCTGAGCGGGCACTTGCAGTTGCATACCTGTAAGGAATGTCAAACAGATTGTCCTTGTCAATTCATCTAGCCTCGTCATATAGTAGAAGAGTTTAAAAAATAATGTATGCTTTTGTAATACGTCAGAAAGATTTGCTAGGCATACAGTCTACTGCGATTATACAATTTTGAGAAGAATCTTGCACGTGTCAGGATTGTCAGCACAAATAATTTAGAATCTGTTACACAAAATGGAATAGTACATATAAAGCAGAAAAAAAAACATGGGATATTTCAAGGTCCATTGTCTTGGGAAGAACAGGCAGTTGCCGAAGAAATATGCTAGATGATGGTATCGAAACTTTCACTCTGCTTTACATCATTTTCCCATCCTAACAAAAAGGACTATTCATTTCTTAACCGACAAATAGTAATAAGCAAAGGATTTGACAAGAGCCCTAACAGAAATGAAGTCCAAATTTGAAGATATAACTAGTACAAACCCCGTACCATGTACGGGTAATGTAAATATAAAACCGAATTAATATGTATATGTACTTTTATTAATACAATATTTATTTTTGAATAATTCTATTCAAATTTCCATATTTATAATATACTATTAACATATGTTAAAGTTTTTCACTATTCTTCAAAATTTAATTAATGACAATAATATACTCACTAATAAGGAAAATTTGTTAATATATAAAATAGTATAAGGATTTGATTTTTAAAAATCATGTTAGAGGAACAAATCTTAAGATATTAAGTACATATAAGGAAATTGGATAAGATATCAATGAGATATATGAGTAATTCTTTGAAAATCAATGTAAAAAATAAAATCATTATTTTATTCAAGATTGATGACGTGGTGCAAATTTTAACAAAGACTTGGGTTCTGCTTTATACTGTATTATAGTAGATTTATGCGTGAAATTTTCCTGCTAGAAGAAAACTAAACTTGACAAGATGGTTTGGACAGTACAAACTCACATTCTAGCAGAAGGTCTATCACCTTCAGGATTCAACTTTTGCCACGCATAAGGTTTTTGAGCTGTATCCAATGCCCAGGCATCTGAAAGAACCCTTCTTCCTGAAAGAGTTTGAATTCAATATTTAGACAACTTACAAAAACAATCAATCAATAACAAATATATTAATTTTATATGTGAAAAAAATCATGAATCACAAAGAAGCAATGGGGTGCCTATCCCTTACGTGAGAAGTGCATGCTTCATGGACACAAATTGCACACTTACAAAAGATGACTTTTTTGTCCTAATACATATACAAAGTTATAACATAACATTAATGATTTTATAACATAAAAATGAGTGTATGCATGTATCGAAAATGCAATGGAGGTTGATATTCAATCTAATAAGTAGCAAACTAAATAGTAAAATTAACATGCAGTGATATTGAAAACATAGTTTGCAGCAAAATAAGTTGTAAAACTAACATGCAAAAGGTAATGCTAGAGTCATTAATCTATAACAACGAACGATCATGTTTATAGACTGTAAAATGCATATAAATTATAGAACTAACACATGAAATTCAATAATGAAGTGGTTCTTAAGAGATATAAACCACATATGATCACAAAACATATGGTTTTATAATTATGATATAACACAAAATGACAAGTAAAGGATAAACAATGTGAAAGGAAAGGAGCAGGTACTACAAGCATCAGATACAGCACAAAAACCTAATAAAAAACGGCACTATTCAATTCAGATTGCTTGAAGTGAGCCCAGCTTTACCCACTTTAAGAGATAAGCTATGATTATCCATAGATTTATTTGGCTCATAGAAGAACAAATAATACAAGCATGTACAAGGAAAAATACTCACGTCATATCTACCATTGGAATGGATCCACCATTGAGAATATATAACCTTATAGTACTACTTTATCATTCCCAATACTAACTACACACAAGAAAAACAATAGTCCTCATGTGCGGACCAGCAATATTCAAAAGCGATGCCCCAAGTATTGTCATGCACATAAATAAGCAGCCTAGGGGGCAAACTCTATTAGCCCCAGGTTGTACCCAGCCCAACTGAACTATGGGGAATAGAAAAAATAAGGATTCATTTACCACTCAATAACAATACGCCCAAAGAAAATGGCATTATTGTTGGCAAATTTGCTCACCGTCATTTCCACTGACCGTAACCAGGTATCTTTGGGCAACCAAGTCCATGACGTGACCATATCTAGGACCAGGACCATTTCCTTGAACCACCACTCTGCCATCACATGATATAAACTAAACCTTATTAGTACTTAAGCAACAAGATCCCAAGGAAATGGAAACAGAAAAGGAACATAATAACACAGAGCCGGAACGCATGCCAAAGTAATAAACATGAGTCATCCTCAAAATAGAAGAAATCACCTGTGCCACTTGTACTTGTCGTTTGTCAAGTCAAGTACATAGAGATCATCTGTGGAATGCCCAGCAGGCCCAATCCCCCCCTACCAACACAAATGCAAACACCATTCCTCAGCATAACAAAATAATATTTTTCAAACTATCAAAGTTGCTTTAACCATGAATTCGGTCCGTCACCTGAAACACAACCATAGTCCCGACTGCACCAGCAGCATGCGCCGCCCTGGGGGAAGGCGGGTCCCCAGCTGGCCTGATTCTGCAATACACGTAAAATGAAACAAATCTAAGCGGACAATCTGGAAAGAATAAAGTTGTCCAACAATGGAGCATCTCCTATCATATCAGAGTACCTGGTCCATTTTTTACTGAGAACATCATATGAATGCACAGAATTTGTCACACCAGCCAACCCTGCAAGAAGAAGTGATCAACACGAAGCAAAGAAGAGTGAATGGAGCAAGAAGGAATAAGGAGACGGGGAGCGAATTACGGATGCCGGGGGCGGAGGTGGTGGCGCCGTCCTCAATAGCGGTGGCGCCGCCGAAGAGGATGAGACGCGGGCCCTGAGACTTGGTGGCTGCGACGGCGGTCAGAGTGTGCCCACAGCGAGGCCCGGGCGCGTCCTCCTCCGTGTCCCAAAATCCCTCTAGCGGCCCATAGCTCGGAGCTGGCTGCAGCCACGGCTTCGAACCCATGGATGCGCCAGACTGGTTTCGGAATTCCCACTAATCGAGCCGGATCAAGGATCCGATCACCAGGCACCACTTCCAACGGGAAAGCGACAGATTCGAGGTGAGAGATCGGGCAGAATTTGGACCCCTAGGGGTTTGGAAATCTCTGCTCTGAGTAAGCACAGATTGAAATTCAAAGAAGCAGATGGAAGGGGGAATCGGAAATGATGATTAGGGTTTTCGGTCAAGGGGACAGAGGACGTGGAATGGGGGTTAGAAGAAGTGCCAGTAAGAGTACAGCCTGTTCTCACCATCCCAACCAAACCAAACAAACCTCTTTTTTTAGTTGCTTCGACTCACTGGAGCTGCACACCTCGTGCCCGCTTGTCGTGTGATCCAACTCTCTTTGCTAAACCAGACAAAGGGCCGATGTTTGCACGCGTGAACAGTAACTATCTGCACTCGTGGAACAGGGTTCCGTAATACCCTACCGAACGCATTTTCGTAACAACACGTGGCGAGGAATGAGAGGCGACAAAACGGGATTCCGCGTTCAAATACCTACTAATGTGGTGGCAGAATTTTGAACAACGCGATTGAGTAGAATCCTACAAAATCTGGTTCCGTGGAATTTATTTTGAAAATTTGACCGTTGCATTTGAATTGCAAAGGCTATAATTTAAAAATCAACGGTAATAATTCGTCAGAACTTTTGTGTATATATAAGAGCGAGGTTGAGGCTTCAAATTTGTCATTGTCCATATAGAGCTTTGTAAAATGTCTTACTATGATTTGGACGATATTGGAGATTTGTCGGGATCGGGAGAAGAGGAGGGCATGCATGATAATGAAAATTTGTCGGGAGAAGAAGATGAAGAGTATGATTTGGGTTTTTGGCTAAAGGTACGTATTACTCGATGAATTGTTTTTCTTTAGTAATGTACAATCTATAATACTATAAGCTACAGTCGGAATCTGCAATGAATGCTCATCATTTTATCACTATCCTAAAGTTTTCATGTGGTATGCCTTTCTATATATTATGTTTAATGCACATTTAATATCAAAGATGAACAACCTCTTTTTTCCCAAACAAACGGGGTAGAGTAACAGGCGTCAGGCGGGGCGGTTGTCTTCAAGGAATGTAATTATATTTAGGGCGTTTAAAATTTTTAATACTCTGCAATACGATGCACACCTCAACTTTCTTCATCTGCACTGGAAGTCGAGACGCCTTGCCTCCTCCTCCTCTCCACTCGCAAGGGCCTCCCTCAGTTCCTCTGCCCCGATCTTCTCGCCTCTCCCCCTTCTCTCGATTCTCTTCTCCTTCAATTCACCCCACCCCAATGCAGAGGAAGCAAATCCCCTCAGAAAAAAAAAACATTAGCACAATCCCGCAGAAGATAATTGCAAAACTGCCAAACCCTAACCTCGGAACTCAGGGAGGCCCTTGCGAGTGGAGAGGAGGAGGAGGCAAGGTACACACAATTCCGCTCGCGATTTTCTCAAATCTCTTTGAAGGTTTCTTCTCTTTGATAGTTCCGACGGGCGTCGGAGCTTCCATCGGCGGTTTCGCCGGCGACGCTCTGCCTGTTGCTCGTGCTCTCTCCTCCGTCGTCGACTGCCTTATCTCTTACCCTAATGTAAGCCCTCTCACTGTTTTTACGGGGATATTTTGGCCATTTTCTCATCAAGTTTTGTGCCTTACCACGAGTAGTTGAATTTCGGCTCTATTCTCTTAATTTTGTTGAATAGGTTTTAAATGCAGCTATGCTTTACTGGCCAATGCCGAATGTGGTGTACGTGGAAGGCTATGCTCTTGAAAGATTTGCAGAAGGATTGTGAAACCTGCTACCAGTTCATGGAAACAGGGTTTGTGACTGAGAGCCTCTTCCCACTTCATTTGGTACATGTATAACAATTCAATTGAATGTCGTGTGATTTGTGTTGTGTGCAGGTTGGATTGGTTCTGGATAGAGGGATAGAGGAACAATTGCTCAATCGGCATTTGCAAGTGGCTGATGCAGCTAATCGCAGAAGATAATCGCAAAACTGCCAAACCCTAACCTCGGAAGCCAACGTCGCCGAGATGGTCGCCGGTGGTTAAATGTCGCTTCTTGGTAGGTGAACCACGAAGGTGAGATTTTTTTTAAAATCAATTCAATGTCATTTGGTGGATATGTTTCCTGCTTTCCTTTTGGCTTACTGATTTTTGAATTTGGGGTTGATGAATCGTTAAGCTGTATGAATGCCCTGATCTCCTGCCTGCTATCTCAAATTGCGTGATTTTGGCGAGAAGATTTGATCTGGTTTCACTGTTTTTAGTTTCCATCGGGTCTGATTTCGTTTCTTTCAACCCGTTTCTCGAATCCCCGGAGATTGTGTTCCGCTCCTCCCTCGGGCAAAGAGGGTCGGGGTTCATTGCTCTGTCAAGTGAGAATCTTTCTGAATTCAAATGCTTTCTGTATTCAGTTGTTGTGAATTGGGAATTGTGTTTTTTGTTTTTTGAGTGGTTTCTGATGTTAGCGCTCCTGTTTTGTTGCTTCATTGGTCTTTAGGGAAGCTCAGGCACTGGTATTGGTCCAGAGTGAAGAGGCCAAGGGTGGAAGGCAGGATTGCTATGGGATTTTCTCTTTGACTTATGATCTCAAGGCTGTGAGTTTTCCTCTTAATAGAAACTATAAAGGGTATGGTTCTGTTTAGGAAAGCTTGATGATGTATAGCTGCTATAGTATTTATGGGCTAAAATTTCCGTGTAGCTCGAATCAATTTAGTATTGATTCACTTTATGATTAGCTGTGTTGTTTTACATTTTCGCATTGAATTATGGTATACATTGGTGTGTGAAGTTTGTGACTGCATAATGTAACATAATTGCTATAAATATTCATAATCAGAAACCGACCAATTGCTAGAGCACGAACGCGAACAAGAACAAGAAGAGGAATAGAGGATTTGTGCTAATCACAATGGCTACTGTTGCCGACATGAATGGAGTGGTGAGTATAATTTTAGCATTCATTACTTGAATCCCTACAATCAAATTGTGAAATGATGTTAAAGACATGATGGATTTGTGCGTTTTGTTTTTTGTTTGAGGAGGTGGATGGAAGGTCCTTGAGATTGAATATGGCTTCAGAAAAAGCCCGTTATTCGCCTCCTCCATCAGTGGAATTTAACTCGAAGGGACCGTTGGACCAGAGTAAAATTCTTTCAGGTGTGAGCTCTTGAGGTACATTCTTTTACTTATTGGTGTACAGTAGGAGCTACAAAGATTATTACAGCAGAACCTTTCTACATGATTTCAGCTGATACTGTAGAGTCTGATTTTCAATTAAAAAAGATATGAAAGATCAGATACGTGACATTGTTTTTGTATTGATCTATTAATTTTCCGGGCTTCCTCCATTTTCTATGGGAAGATCCAGTTCAACGGATTGGGGCAAGGTTGAGAAGAAATTTGAAGATCTGTCCAAGGACGGATATCTTTTTCGATCTGATTTCACTGAATGTATAGGTCGGAATTAATTTGTTTCTATGTTTTGGATCTATTCAAAATCTGTTTGCCTTGGTTTGCGTGCAACACTGATATTTGTTGGAGTTGGATTACATTTATGGACAGGGATGAGGGATTCGAAGGAATTCGCACTAGAGTGGATCAAAAATTGTGTGTTTTTTTGTATAGGTCAGATATAGTTTGTTTCTCTGTTGTTTGTTCCAGATCTTTTCTCCAATGTTGAGGGTAGCTTTTATGTGTTAAAAGGCATTTGCTTCAATCTTCTGCAGCGAACGGAAGTTTTTGTCTTTGTAATCTTATGGATGTGCCACTTCAACCAAGAGAAATATGCATCTGAAACAAATGATGCTAGAATGCATGCTCATGTTTCTTGATGATTTTAAGATATCCTTTATGTGTCTCTACAGGTATAATCCAAATAAGTATGCCGGTGATGATGATGATTTGAGTGACATGGAAGCTGATCTTCGTACTATCCAAATGGAGTAAAAGCAGAGGTAAGATCAAAAGTAATGCCACCACTATATTCTGTCTTCCAAAGTTGTGAGAAGTTGAATTGACGTTTGTTCTCAAAACTGGAGGATCAAGGCTCCTAGCTGGCGGTGATCCTATTTTCGCTGATAATTTGTTCAAGGTTTGTTGCTACTGAGCTGCAATCTGCATAGTCTTTTGGGTTTACTGGTTCCATGTGTGTGAATGTGATTATGTGTGTATGTATATGTGTAATTGTGGAGTGTTATGTAGTGATACTTGCCCTGAACTCAAAACTGTTCTGATTTGAATCTATGAAACAAATTTTGAATTCCTATTTTTCAACCTCCAAAGCTTTTTTCGATCTGGAAAGTCAGCAAATTTTGAATTCCTGAGAGACATGGTTTTCTGTGTTTCGTTTACGCGGGCGATTGAGAGTTCAATTATGTGTTAGATGTCTCTGGCGTTGAATTGGTTGCGATCTGGATTCAATGGTGGTGTAATTTCCGATTGTTGACTATGTTGAGTACGTGTTTGGCTTTCTTGATTTTGTATATAAAATTCTGGTCAAAGCACACCTCTGAATTTGGTTGTTTTGAACTGAGGTATTTTAATTCGTTCTACCGGCCCATATGACCATATGCCACGTACCAACCAACCAACCATAACCTATATGGCATAATCACCAAAGTAGGGACTTAATCACGCGATTAATTAACAGTAAATTAGAGCTTGGTCACAAGATTCAAGTGCAACTTTATTTGAGTTTTTGGGGTGTGAACTCTTTTTTTTTTATGATTGGTCTATAGTTAAAACATTAAAAATTATGGAAAAATTAGTTAGGTAATTAATTATTTATATTAGAAAACTATATAATTGAAATAAGGACATAGAATTATTTATAAAAATAATAATAATAAATTGTATTATGCAATGATCAATATATTGATCAATATCATCGCTTATAAATGAGGTCTATTAATATTAAGAATTTGAATATGTTATATGTTCAAATTAATAATATATTCAAATGCATATATGCTATTGTTAGTGTAATACATGCCCACGTCTTACCCCTATTAGTATAGTATTTTATCTTAGTGTGTTGTAACAGAAAATATATTATTTTTATATCTTTTATATTTGACAAATATAATGAAGGGATGCTCATATGCCATGAATAGTGATATATAATATCATAAGATGATAAAACTCCTTGATCTAACCTCTATTACGTATATATCGTGGATGGAAATATTGGAAACAAAAAGAAATAGTGTACTTGAGATTGGATCAAAAAAATGTGATCAAATTTTTATCATATACACAATCAATATCTTTAATTTCTTTTAAAACAAAAGTCCTTCAGCTGTAATCAAAGCCCGTGCATCGCACGGACCCCGCCCCTAGTAATATAGTATTATTCAATTTAAAAGCACAAATAGGATGTGAAAATAATATAATGGGATGTGAATTGTACTATTTCTTTAATGTTTTAGTTCACCTAAGATGTTAATATAGGTAAACATTATTTAATTTGGAAAAATTGGTAAAATTATTGCCTTCAACTATGATGTTAATATATGTAAACAATATTAGTAATGTAGGATAATTTTAGTAAAATAGGTAAATATAATTTCATTTGAAAAAAAGGCCTAAGAGCATAAATAGTGGTTGGCCAAACAAATTGGTCTTCACATTATAATATTGCATTGCTTTATTGTTAGTTTATTAGATAAATTAAAAAGTATTTAAAAAGTAATGTAATTGGACACCTGTCAAACTCTCATGTAAAGACCAAAAACAATTTTGGTCACCATGATGGCCAAAGTAGTGACCAAAACCTTCTCTTTCATACTCTTTCACAATAAAATATATATTATTTCTCCTATGACCAAAGTTTTGGTCTACCAATGTGCATACTCTAAGGAGAATGCGTACTTATGTCATTAATATCATTTATTATTGTTTTTGTTAAACTAGGATGTAGGTATGGATTATACACCATATTTTGAGAACGATTTGGAGTGGGATAGCAAAGCTAAGGCAATAGCTTAGGCTTGGGAGGTTGCTCGCCCGTTTTGGAATACCTTGACGACTATGAATTCGAAGCAAAGAATGGTGAAACTGGGTTGCTAAGCCGGCTTCTTTAGATCCGAGACAAATGCAGGTAATTCAAAGAAGTGTAATTGCAAATTCATATTCATGGGTCGACGAGACAGTATCACAGGGAAATGGAGATTGAGGTTAATGCATGGTGTTCATAACCATGACCCAGCTGCTAGTTTCCTTGGGCATCCATTTTCAAGTAGACCGACACCGACAGAAGTTGTGGCTACAGCCACAGGTACGAATTTGTTCTTGGGCCCGACACTCATATCGCACATGTTGGTTGACATGAAACCCCAAAACACGACATCGAAGAAGCACATTTCGAATTTGAAGCAAAAATTACTCTTGACTGAGCACGACAAGTTGATCATGTGCCAATGGACACTACAATTCTTGACCGACCCGACCGGAATTACTTCGTGTGTAAAAAAAACGCGACCAAAAGACAACGCCATTCAAATCTTGATGTTTATACATCTAGGATCGTTGCGCTTGATGAAGTTTTTTCCGTATCTTGTCGTTATGGATTGCACATACTATACCAACAAGTAAGTTTCAATTTGATGTACTATTAGTAGCCGGTAAATGTGTTTTGATTTATAGTTTGGGCAATCACAAATTTTATTACCATGTGTATAAGTACGAAATGCATTTGTTGTAGATTGTTGACATGACTTGCACAAAAAGGACCTTCAACATGGGCTTTGCATTCTTGTGCAACGAAGACACCTCGAATTTCAAATGGATATTGCAACATTTGATGGAGATCTATGCGACTCATGTTGGTGTAATGCCGATGGCTATAATGACAGATCGAGAACTGACCCTCATCAATGTTGTTCGCCATGTTTTCCCAGATGAACAAGTGATTCATCTTTTGTGTTTGGTGCACATGAAGTCCAAGATTAAAGGATATGGGCGTATGTTTTTATCTAAAGACGATGCAAAGTCATTTGCCAACAGATGTTGGACCCTGTTTATGTCTACCACTAAGGCTAGTTATGAAGCGAGACTAGCTACTTTAGTGCATAATTGGCATAATGGTCTTGTTGGATATGTCTAAAGGACTTGCCTTGTTCCTTACAAGAAGAACATAGTGCGAGCTTGGACGGATCATTGTCTTCACTTCTTTTGTTGAACCTCGAACAAGTATTCTACAAGTTTCTTATTCTTTAGTCAATTGTCATGGCTGTCCTTGTATGACCGTTTCTGTATTTATAGGTTCGAGGGTATGCATTCGGTGTTGAAGAGGTTGTTGGACTCGTCCGTACTAGGCTTTAACACGATTCTACGAAGGATTCACCTACACTTGGAGAGTCAAATCAAAAGTGTGAGAGTTGCGATGGAGATGTCTCAAATCAAGACTCCCAACCAATACAAGCTCTTTCACCCAAAATGGAGGATGGTTTTCAATAACCTCATCCACAAAGTCTTTGAAAAGTGCTTCAGGCTATTGTTGTTTATGTATAACGGTGTGATTGCCAACAAGTATAGTGACGAGTGTAATGACCATTAGTGGAGAGACTGCTACGGGGTTCCTTCAGAGTGGTCAATGGCATGCTTACTTTTGACGCCAATCAGGTTGGATGAGATACACCCCTTTTTGCAACACGTGGACTGGGGAGGGGTTCTCGCCGGGCGTGATGAAACAATACCCTGTCCACTACGCGCATACATTTTAGAGACATGTTCGATCACGACAGGGAGCAGCCCCTTGTCGGAGGGTTAGATGGTCTAGATCATAGGCACATTTGACGATGTTTTGCATCCGAGCCAATCCAGGGCCGCGAAGCCACAAAATACAACGTAGAGGTTCAACAAGGTACCGTACAAGGAGGGATCCAACGTGGGAGGAGCATGTGGAAGCGAGGCGATCTAGGGCGGAGAATACAAATGGCCGCAACCCCCGACGAAGGGTACCCTGTCCCCAACAACGTGGAGCATCCTCTAGAGGAGCGAGCCCTCGAAGTTCTCCTTCAGCCCCGTCCTCTCCTTTTGCGCCCACTCCTCAATCCGTTCCGTGTTCTCCCATAGGTGGATCAGGGACTATGTTGTGCAGGTGTCATCGGGGCTATGACTTTGGCTACCATTGTGTGGACGACTTTGGCTACCAAACTGTGGGCACCGCTCTCTTGCATGTGTACTCGGTTGGTCTCAATCCGACGACGTAAGAGTTAGGCAAGAGTTGGCATATGAGCTTACCCAGCGGGCCTGGATTTACCAAGTGATGTCGCTCCTACATTCATCCCCGACATTTACTATCAATGTCGCATACACCAACAGTCCTTGTCTGTACCGATATTGGATGGAGATGCCAGATATTGGCTTGGTATTTGCTACTCGATAAAACATCGCCGTTGTGCTACTATCATGGGATGCACCCCACACTTGTCTACGAATGGCGGCAACTACCGAAAACCAAGGTCCTCCGACCCAAGTGGTTGCTTTGGTGCACGTGTGCAATAGGACACATTTCATACCGGTTAGTGATCAATCTTTCACACAATTTATAAGTGATAACGAATTTGTTTTTCGACCTTTAACATCTTTTTACACCATTGTAGGTGTGGTTGGCGCAATCCTGTCCATTACCTCCACCTACTCTCAGTTGGTTAAACTACCATCACACAAGCATGGACGAGTGGGATGAACCGTTTTGTGAAAGGAAGAATTTGTATTGCAACATTCGAGGACAACAGAATCGTCTGACTCAATGGGTGACTTGAAGGCATTAATCCGTTTGAGCAATTTGTAGTTGTAACTTCAAACTAGTGATTGTATTAATCTTATCTGTTTGTAATGAACCTTTAGGAGGTCGTGTAACCAATTATTATTCTATTTGCTTATGTGAATTTTAATTGTTATGGGTGTGGACATTCTATTAATCTTATCACTTTTTATTAATTATTGGTAATAATATTTTCCAAATTAAAAAACTAATTATGTAAACTAAATTATATAATGAAATCAATAATTTTAAAATAAAAACTTGGATTAATATATTATTAAATATAACATTATCAACCATGTCTACAAGGAGACAAAACACTTTAGATAAAATATCAGACTATTTGTCAAACTATCAAAAAAGAATGAAAAAATATGTCTGTTTCCCTATTAGAAAATCAAATCGGGGATTTTGACAAATTGACATGAATCCTCGCAATTTAATCTTTGTTGATAATATAATTTTCCCATGTTTGATAGCTAGGAGAAAATATGTCTAATAATAGTGATGACTCTATATCAGATAAATCACAATCAACCGGGACGTCCATCCTCGATCTCCTTTGTTGTTGCCACAAGAGCCTCACTCTTGCAACCTCCCCAAAGACCTTGAGTTGTTGGTCAAATATGGAGAGGTGGTGTTGGGTAAATGCTGAAGGCACGAGGGGGATCAGTGGCGCGACAGCGGCAATCAAGCTTAGGTAAGTAACGGCGAAGTTGGAGTAATTCAGGATGAGTTGTCCGTGAGAGAATGTGGATGAAGAAGGTTTATAAGAGTTAGAAACTTTGTGGAGAATCTTAGCAAAAAAATTTGGCACTATCATAACTAGCTAGGGAGAAGAACATATATCTTAATAACATCACAAATTAAAGTGTTTTGTCGCATTCGATTTCGAACGTTGTGTTGAAATTAGGCAAGACTAGGAGTGGCGCTTGTAAGCTTGCCTTTGAGGATGTTGAAGGCATATTCTTGGGGTTCTTCCTACTTGAATGGGACATTTTTCTTGGTGAGCTCGGTGAGAGGCGCAACTATGGAGCTGAAGTCCCTCACGAACCGGCGGTAGAAACCAGCCAAGCCAAGAAAACTCTTCATCTGCGTCATGGTTGTGGGAGTCGGCCAATCCCGGATTACCTTAACTTTCTCTTCATCAAAATTCAGCCCTTCCTTGCTCATAATAAAGCCAAGAAATACCACATGATCCGGGCAAAAGTGGCACTTTTTAAAGTTAGCAACTAGGCGTTTAGTTCTCAAGACATCTAACACTTGCATATCGACGTGTGAAAGGAGGTCGTGGCTATATATGAGGATATCTTCAAAATAAAAAACCAAGAATTTACCAAGAAAGGGGTGGAGGACGTGTTTCATCAATCTCATAAAGGTGCTAGGAGCATTGGTCAAACCGAAAGGCACAACCAACCACTCGTACAACCCATATTTGGTTTTAAATGCTATCTTCCACTCATCGCCCTCCTTCATCCGGATTTGATGATAGCCGCTTATTAAATCAATTTTATAAAAAATGCAAGCTCCATTGAGCTTGTCAAGCATATCATCAAACACATCTTCCAAGTATCGTCCTTTTTAGGGACTAGAATTACTGGGACGACGCATGGGTTGAGGCTTTCTTCACGTAGCCCTTGTCAAGGAGCTCTTGGAATTGTCTTTGTAGCTCCTTGGTCTCCTTGGGATTAGCTCGGTAAGTTGGCCGGTTTGGGATAGATGCGCCCGGTATGAAATCTATTTGGTGCTCGATCCTCTTGTGGGTGGCAACCCACTTAGCACTTCTTCGGGAAAGACATCCTCATATTCCTATAAAAGATGAGCAATGAGTGAGGGAAGATCTTCAATTTCTTGGTTAGAAAGCAACGATTCACAAGCTACAACGTGATTCATTAGTTATCACAAGTGTTCGCTAGAAAACGCATGCATGTCATTTGCTAGTTATCGCAAGTCAATTTTATAGTTGTCGCAATTTACTTGCCAGCTATCGCAAATTATTCACCATTGTCGCAAGTTATTGACTAATAATTATGCAATCTATTCACTATATGAACTAGAGATTTTCTCGATGACAAAGGCATTAGTAAGCCGTCGGTACCATCGCTGCTTAGTGCGCGTGAAAATTCGCTAGAAACGGCTCGAATGAACTCTCCAGTTGGCACATACTTAATCTCGCCAGTTGGCACATGCTTACTTTCGCTAGATATCACACGCTCAAAAGTGCATTATTTGCTAATTAAACACAAGTCTTTGGCTAGATCAACACTAGAAGTTTGCTAGTGAACATAAGCATTCTTTGAGAAGAAGATCGCCGGATAACGCAAGTAACTCACTTATAATACAAGAGATTCGCAAGAAATTCACTAGTATGATGCAAGGAATGGCCAATTCACTAGCTTACACAGAGAATCTTCGATGCAAACCTGCAAAACCAATCGGGTGTACTACCTTAGAGTCCCTTTGGAAAATGGCTTCTAGTTAGCATCTTCATCCAATGTTTTAGACGACGGAGACTTCAGTAGCAAATAACGAATCGACTTCCGCGGTGGAAGAACTGGACTTGCAACCCGATTCAGGAGTATTTTTAGACCGGCCCAACACGGTAGGCGCAGACTAAAGAAGAGGCCCATGAAGCGCCAACTACTAGATAGAAATTCTCTGGATATGGCCTGATATGGGGGTTCTAGATCTAATAGAATTATTTGGAAGATCGAATTATTGTACCACGTGAATAATATATATGTATATATAGGCCTTGTAAACCCTAGAGAGGGGGTATATATAATATATTCCATACATCAATAAAATACGAGTCTTTACTTTCATTCTTTTTCTTGAGATAATCATCGATTATTGTCCGATTCAGGCTAGAATCTTACCCGATATTTTCTGGCTCAAACATCAATCAATTAGAGAAGTTGTTAAAATTCAAAATTAGATGGACAACAGGCAACACGTTGTCTGGCTGCAGGTCGTGCCTTATTGCATCTATTGAATGCTCTTGGAATTTTTACTCTATTACTTTTTGGTAAATTCTATCTCGTTGTCATGGATGAGTAGTTCATAATAATCTCATACTCACGTACATTTGTTTGGATTTTTTGATGTTACAAACAAAAATAGCAAGTCATGTAGTTGTGTATTTTGGTGAATGTGTGTTAAAAAAATGGATGGCTCTATGTTCACTTAAAAATTTAAATTAGGTTGTGTTTAAAATAAATAAACGAAAATGAAGCACCTCCCTTAAAACATGAAGTTTGCCGAAGAAAGCGGCAAAGCCTACCACCTATATAGCGGAAAAGCAGTTGCAAACTATCGAGAGAAAACAAAACATCAAAACATAGAAAAAAGAAGCTCTGAGTCAGAGGTAGGTACCTATCCCATATCAAGCAGCAAATCAAGATTAGTCCTAAGATCCAAGAGATTGAAAATTCGAACCGATCGAGAAGGAGGATCGGATTGGATCGACTGATAGATAGATAGACAGATTGGAAGAAGATGGGAAAGTGGGCGGTGCAAGTGGCGGTGGCGGTGGCGATAGTGGTGGCGGTGGCAGAGATGGAGTCGGTGTCGGGGGGAGCACTGAAGCACTACAAGGTGCGGCTAACGAACAAACTGGGGAAGGACGAGATGTGCAACGCGGAGTGCACGTTCAAGAAGAAGCCGCTGGGGACGCGCTGCGTGGACAACGAGATGAACATGGAGTGGGAGATCGCGGTGTACGGGGACGAGATCTTCGCCTGCTCCTTCTATTGGCAAAACAAGTACATCGAGGACGCGCAGGTCTTCGTCCAGACGCAGCAGGGCCGCTACTGCTCCCCGGACCTCGTCTGCAATTGGGAGGTCCGCCCCGACGGCGTCTACTTCCTCCACGGATCTCCTCCCTCCGCTCAGCGTGTCCTCGCATGGACCGAATGATCCACATCCCCACCATCTTCCCCCAGCCCTTTTAATTAATTGCAATGCTCCATCATGTACATTTTTGAAATCTAGTTCAAATATATGCATATTTCTGTTGAAATGATTAATTTTTAAGTTTAGTATCTTACCAGCATATTGTATTTGTCCTTGGAATCCAGCGTGCTAAATAAACTTGTGTCCAATGCTTGTGTGATGATTTCCAATTGCTAAAGAAATTATATAAATGGGAAAAAAAATATGATTTCAAGAAACCAATATATATGATTTTTGTTCTTCAAGGCAGGTTCGAAATTCTACGTACGAAGCTATTAAGGATTTAATGAATTGTTGCAGCAAAAAAAAACACATGTTGTCTCCCTACTTCAATTTTGCCAACAATGGCATACAATCCCAAAATGCAACAATTAGCATTTGCCAAGAACAATCAAACCGCTTGTCATAAAGGTTATTAATCCAAAGGTATCTCATATCCCTGCTTGCAAAACAACGCTTTTACTTGGTACACTCTATAACTTGGACCCCATTCCTTGTAGGCTTTATATAAAATCCTCAACGTTTCTTGTTACGATATAAATTGACTCTGTCCATCTCAAAAAGAACACTTTCCATTTCCATAAGACGTTTCTGACTCGCATACATAACCATCTTGCAATGGTAAAGGAATCTACAAAGCCTCCAACCTGCACTCTTTGTACGCCTCACGAATTCAACAAGCCTATCTATTGCATTTTCGTGGAAGAAAGTTGTTGCAATGGCACACATGCTTCCCCCTGTTACCACCATTGTCTGATGCTCATATGCCTCATTTATTGAATCCTCCATCTTGTCTATGAGACCCACTTGCGCATATGCTTCTATTAGCAGAACATTCAACCATGGAAAGTAACAATACCTGGGAATTAGCTTCCTCAGTTCTTTTTATTTTATTCACTCCAGAGTTGTTACAATATCCACATATCATGGGTATGACCGCGTTAATATCCTTTGCATGGTCACTTTCACTCTGTTTAATCAACTCATAAATTTCTTCCATCTTTGCCAAATTACTAGAAATACTATAGCCTCTAAGTATAAGCAAGTAAGTTTTAAAATCTAGCATGACAGAGCTTGCCATCATATCCAAATATGTATTCTCCTTGTCAGTCCACTTCGAAGAAATCAAGTACCATTCGATCAAGCAGTTGTACGTCTTCAAAGTTGGAGTCAGATTTAAAGTTTTTATTCCCTCTAGTGTTGCTTATGATCTAGAAAAAACATACGGATGAAGGCGGAAATAAGCGTGTTGTATGTCACGACTGTTGGACCACAATGTGCTTCTTTCTCAAGGTCCTGAAACAGTGACTAGCACTTCAAAGTTTCACCATTGGCATTATAAGCACCCATAAGTGCTAAATAAGTTGATGTTGTCTTAATTCTTTTGTTGGCAGCCTCTTTAAATAACTCAGTAGCAAACTTGACCTTTTTAGCTTTACCAACTATTATAATGCCTTCGGTATATTCTTCAACAGTCATAGGGAGGCTTGTCCATAAGTTTTCTTCTCCAGTCAAGTACCTAAGTGATGAATTAGAGGGGGAAACATCCGATATGATGCCAAAAGATGATTCAAACAGGCTTGCAAAAATCTAAAGAGTACAATCGTAGTATAGACCATTTTCATGCATTGTCAAACAATAGCACTACACATAGACTAAGGTTAAAGCAAAATACAATTACGGAAAAAAATACTCATTGAGTTAAGGTTTCACTAATCAAAGGAAGATGGTAGATGGATGAAAAGCATGATATCTTATCAAACATACAGCAGAGAGATAGTATGGTACTTCCACCAAAACATTTTACTTTCTATGGATTCCTTCACTATCTGATTTGTTCACTAAAGTTGAAGTTTGCAACTATCCATAACACCTTTCTGCTGAACAGTTCTTGAGTTCCTAAAGAGGCAAGGTGTACTCAATGAAATCTAATACAATATACTCAATCATAGCAGAATCTTATACAAATATAAGGATGGTTGGACCATGTTAGCAATTATACAACAACAAAGAAAATACAAGCATTGGTGCAGCTTAGGTTGTTTCCTTATATAAGAAATGATGGAGCATGACCAAAATCAAATGTTTAGCCATATGGCAAGTTTAACCTCAGGAAAAGAGTTATGTGCTAGATCAAGAAATATAATGCCAGCAAAAAAGAAAGAGCCAATAGAGTAAAATTCATTTAGATCCAATGAACTAGCAAACAAATAAGTGGAGAAATCAAAACAAGGGCTTGCTTCATAATAGACACTTAAACAACATATTCTAGTCCAGTTCCCACCATTCAATCAACTACAACTGAACAAACCTTTCATACCCAAAACCAAAATGCAAATAGCAATGAAGCAATTCGCAGACAAAAACTCACATATGCACACAATTAGACACAAAAGGGAACCCATCTCATGCTCACAATCATCCTTTATAATCATCCCTTTGACCATATAACAGAAAGAAAGAAAAAAACCAATGAATAAGAGGGAAATTGAGAAGAACCCACATCAAATACCAAGCGTGGGGAGAATTGCAGGTGGTGCAAGAGCCCAACAAAAGGAGAGCCATCCGGATAAAGCCTAAAAATTTGCAGGCCTTTGTCATCCAAAACCCTAGCAACGGCCCGAGAGTCACCATTGAAGCCCAAAATCTCATCCTTCAAAGCCGAGACCTTTTATTGAGCTCCCAGCACCTGGGATTAACGAACAAGGGAGCGAGGGACTGGAACGCGCTTCTTGGAGGATGGATAGAAGCACCGGGTGGGTAAGAGGGCGAGCGGGCTGATCCGAGGCCATTTTGGGTCAGGTTTGTGGGGTTGGGTTTTAGTGAGGTTCTTCTTTGGTTTGCGAAGCTTCGGTGAAACAGAAGCCTTGACTTGTGGAACAAGTCTGAGAGTTTCGATACTCTCTTCATTGCTTGAACACAAGCGGTCCAATTGATAGGATAGTATGTGCCAGAGAGATCACAAAGATGAAAATGGTGGGACGTAAATCATTTTGAAGAGGGCGGCTGCTTGTGGGTAAAAAGATTGGGATAAAATCAAGAATGATACTGTTAACTTTGGCCATAAATCGATGAGTTGAGTTAAAATAAAGGAAAATATATGTGTTATTTAGTTTCTCGGCGTTCTTCTGTTATGCTTCTCGGTGTCTTCTCCTAGTAGGGTTAAGTACAAAACTGATAAAACCGCACTTTTAAACCGAATCCACTGAACCAAACTGAAAACCAAGATATTCGGTTTGTTTATCAGTTCATGTAATTTGATATTTTTGGTTTCGACTCGGTTAAGCCGAATTTTTGAGAAAACTGTGAGCTTTGGTTGTGGCAGTGTGGCGTGCGGGAATTAGGGTTGATGGGTGTTTAGGTTCTCACTTTCACCTTGAGTTGAGTCTTTGCCTCCTTCTGCCTCTCCTGGAGCTAAAGAGAGCAATTGTATTCAGATTACAAGAGGACTTCAAGTATGATTTTATAGGTGGAGAAGCCCCCCTTTTATTGCACAAAACCGCCCACCAATTGTCTAAAAGAGACCCTCCTACACCTACATAAATGGACAAATAAACACATAAACTCTTGGCTTCTTTTATTTAAGGCTTCTAGCTAGAAGAGATGATAAATCCATGTATAAAATATCTTCCCAACTGTACAAAATGGTCCAACCCATTTATAGGCAACTTCAAGCGTCAGCCACCTTAGGAAAAGTGGTCGCGCCTCCACGGGCCACCAACAAGCTCCAAGAGCCCATATGTGAGTGGCTCAGTGCACCAAGGCTGGTTAGACCCTTCTTGTGTTCTTCTTGCAAGGTGCGAGCATAGTGCCTCATGATCCACCCCTAATATGGACGAGTGTCAGCCTCCTTTACACATGTCATGGCCTTAGAGGGAAGAAATGGGGATGGGTGGTGCAAGGGTAGAACGAGGTCCTCTTTTGCTCTAGCCCTTGGGACTGCTCATGAGGTCCATGAACATCCCTCAAATGGGGGTGTTACACTCCACGCATCATAGAAAATATGCAATTATGAATTATTCCAAATCATGTACAAATAACGGAACAAAATATATTCACATAAACTTAATTGAAATGCTTAATATAATACTCTCTTTGCCCCTAAGTGTTTGTCCTTTTTCCTTTGTGATTTGTGAAGGGAAAAGGACAAACATTTAAGGACAGCGGTAGTATAATATAAGATTTTATCCGGTCAACCAATTCTCGATTTCATCTCATATTTTACTTATGTGAAATCATTGAATGGTGAAAGGAGGATTGTGAGAGAAAGTGTGTTGTAAATAAATTTAGCCCTCCTAAACGAATTAATAGCGGGGTAAATTTTGCCTGTTTGCCTGTTCGCATGCCAGTTGAGGTGATCGCTTTTGTGACTTCCAAAGGTCGACGTCAGGGCGTGACATCCAAGGTGGCTGTCAAAAATGCTTTGGTAATGGAAAACGCAAGCCAAATGTGACGTTCAAGTCGAATGTCTAGGGTGGGATGAAAAAAAAGTTTGGATACCTTGATGATGTAAGGCTCGAGGCCTTAGAAGCCCTATCCTATGCCAATCCGAAGACTTCCCAAGAGGTCACCCATCCTGGTACTACTCTCGTCCTAGCACGCTTAACTTCATAGTTCTTTTGACCTCATGAACCATGAATAGAAAGAGCTCTTGTTGGCATGGGGAGCACCTCAATCCCTTATAAATTCTCGGAATGTTACAAACATCCCGTTATATAATAAGTGTGCATTTTATTACTACCAATTATGCATAACTTGTACAATTGAGTGTGTATAATTTATTACTAATTGTGTATGACCTTTTTGATTGAGTTTGCGTTATAAACTCATAATGAGTGTGTGATACAATGTAGTTTATTAATAACGCAATTTGGACTTACATAGCACAGTTTAATATATCATTGCCACTTATGGTTCTTAGCTCATCCGGTGGAGCAGTGAATAATGTAAAATCTCCTACCATATTTTTACTAGCATTGTCGACCTAGTTGGCCACCTTATTAGCACTTCAGTTCACCACCTTGAACTCAACCTTCCATCTCGGAGCTAAAACCAGTAGTTGAGATTTCTAAATCATAGCAAAAGAGTCGTTATAGGGCATGTGCTCAGTTGTGCTCCTCCTTATTACCTCCGCATCATCCACTTCAACTTGCATAGACAATGTCTAAAACATAGCAAAAGAGTCATTATATGCATGATTATATTATTTCATGTGCATATTTTAACACGTCATATGCATGATATGTAAGATTATTTAATCTTCTAATTATGGGCTTACATTTTTTATACAATTATATTATAAGGCTAAATAAATAATGAGTATAATTTAAGTGATTCAATGAAGGTGAAACCCTAGGATTTTTAATAAATGGTATGGGCCAAATGGGTGGATATCGGATTTGGCCATGTAGGTTTAATGAGACTCTATTGGGGAAAATAAATAGAGAACTACGTTATAGTCCCCAATACGCCAATTTCATTTAGTAGCTTTTCTACGGTGCTTGTCCCATCAAAGTAAAGGCAAATCCTAGAGATTGGTTGAGGAAGACTAGTATACTGGTGGCAATTATTAGCTTTAATTTCAATTAAGATTCCGCAACAAGTTTGATCGCTACTATGGATTCAGGTATGTAATTAAAATTCTTAATATCTTGGTATGATCAGATCTAGGCCTTAATACGGATCAATTTTCTAAGAAGTGGTATCAAAGCTACGATCATATTAAGATATTAGCTCTAAATATATAAAACATGATAAGTTTTTATGTTAAAATAAGTTATTTTAAAAAGGTCAATTATGTGTTTGTTTAATTTAATATTGCATCCAATAAATATTTTTTTACCAGAATCAAAAAATATAACAAATTGATGCCTATAAAAAACATATGAACTATAGTGTATTTAATTTTTTTTTTCCTAATTAAAATGTGGTCAAAAGGATAAATAAAGTTTAACCACCAATTATGGGCCACGTGTGCCGCCTCTGTTTTCTCCCCACTTGTCTCCCCTCTGTTTAATTGCTTTGCTCCTGTAACGCCTAACGATACCATAAACCAAATTTCACTTAATTTTCTTTTATTTAATTGGAAAATTGGATGAAAATAATCTCAAGTATCGCCTTGCAAATGAAAATAATCCCAAGTTTATAAATCACCGTCAGCAATCCGAACTATTACAATATTAAACGAAAATGATTTTCCGGTGTTTTCTCCGTTAAAATGGATGACGTGACAAACGGAAATCTGACTTGGCAAATTAACATTTAACATTTTTTTTTCTTTTGACATGTCACTCAAATAAAAAAATCAAAAGCCACATCAGATTTATAGTTATGTTAGGTTAATATCATCTTTAATTAAAAACAAAACAAAAAAAAGACTCTTCAAAGGCCAAATCAACGTTCCCCAGATCTACACTCAAGAACCACAACTAGAAAACACGCTCAATTTCGACGCTTTTTTAAGCATGTCTGGACGCTTATGAAAAGCGTCGAAATTTTCAGCGTCGCATAATCTCGACGCTTTTTTGTGTCTAAAAAAACGACATTATACCCCGTCGATAATTGCGCCAACACTAAAAAGCGTCAAGATTTTCATGTGACGTCAAGATAAGAGTCCATTCTTTACACTTGAAAGCGTCGATTTATTGACAAAATATGACATTTTACAGCGTCGAGAATTGTGGCGATAGTAAAAAGCGTCGAGATATAAAACAAATCTCGACGCTTTCAGTAGTCGAGGATTGGGCGACAGAGAAAAGCGTAGAGTTTTGCTTATATGGTAAGGCCTCTATACAAGGTACACACTAAAAAGCGACGAGAGTTTGACCAAACATAGACAATATAAAGCGTCGATATTTTTACTAACATCAAAAAGCGTTGAGATTATCGTTATATATATATGTCTATATTAACTACGTATGCACCATTTATTTAAATTATCAAAACTAATTCAACCAAGTGCGCATCCCAAGCATTAATAATTGTGAACATCCAAATAAATATATATATATATAATTATATATGTTCAACAACGTATATATAGCTGTATACTTGTACCAAATGTTCAAACAAATCCAAAAGGCTAGATAAATGTAAATATTGAAAAAAAAACAGCACTGCCTAGCTAATATATTTCTGCCCAAACTATATATATGTCTTTATAGATTCAAATCTTATATGCTAGCTAACTAGTTTGGTTGGCTTGAAGATCGTCCATTTTATTATTTCCAGCACCGCCACCACTTGCAGCTGAACCAACCTTCATATATAACCAAAAAAAAAGCAATCAAAAGCATTTCCATACTGCTCAACTATCAGAGCATAAGAACACAGATGCTAGCTAGGAAATGAGAAAAAACATTATAGCTCCACGCCTTTAATAGGATTGTAATGTAAATGGCAATAGCAATAAAATAAATATGGCATTGGACTAGGTATGGATGGATAACAAATAGAAAAAAGGTAAGTAATTTTTAGCCTCGAACTTTATAAATTAGAATCATTAAAATAAAGATAAGAGAAGTGAGTATGATACTAACTAAGATATCTACTTCACTGTAAAGGTCTGGAGGAAAAAGGTACTGAAAAATTAGTTTGCCAGTAGCATTTGATATGCTATAGGCAGGAAAGATAAAAGTGTAAGGATAGATTACCACATAAACAAAATAACTGACCTAAAATGAGGCCACGCACTAAAGTGGAATCATTTCAGCTGAAGTCAATTCCAGGCCCCCAAAATGAGAGCCTCTTGATGTCCTGCTTCGAGACAATGTGAGTTTTTATAAGTTTTTTGGGTTTTTCTATATTAAAATTTAGAATTAAAGAGGGCAAGCTTAGAATGGTAAGTGCTGGAATGAAATGAATGCCAATTGCTTCTATCTTATACTATACAACTAAACAGCAGCAAATTTCAAGGTATCTGCTTGACCTCAGGGCATAATCAAAAGCAAGCAATATAAATCCAAACAAGCTGGCACAATAACACAAAACAAAACACACCAATCCAACTAAAAAAGCATATACCTTTCTGCTGAACAGCAGCAACAGGTTTTTTGTTGGCAGCAGGCCCTACTCTCATGGGCTTACTTGAACATAGCATGCCATTCTTTTGAGTATTCTTCCTGCTGCATCTTAAAAACATGCTGCAAATACACACAAAAAAATTGTCCAGCAACTCAAGAGTCAAGAGACAGACACCATAGATGAAGATGAAAAAAAAAATTATGGCCAAGCTAGTTCACCTGATTGGAGTGCTGTTGTAGTTTCTCATTTGTAAAACTGATACAGAATTGTTCGAAACTGTGCATTTAAAACTTTGTAAGAAAACATCCCAAAGAAATCATGATGTGTATGTTGTATGTGTAAAACTAGCAGCATATGATGCATATTGCTAAATAAAAGTGTTTTTTTTTTCTGTAGTTTTTGTGAGCATTTAAACTTTGTACGTTTGAACTGACGCTTGGCAATATGTGTTGACTCTTATGTCACTTGACAAAGACAATGGAACCACAATGAAATTTACGAAATGTATTGAAACAAAATGAAATTTACACGAATACCTTGAAGCATGAACCATATATAATGGGTGATGGGTCTATAGAGTAGATTACAGACTAGCAATTTGCACTATCAAGAAGCAATTCAATCACATAAGTGCCCTAGTCACCTATAGAATCAGTACCAAATCGATGTAGAATCAAGAGTCTCCTCAGACTCTAAAACTAAAAGGCAACTATATCTAGAAGAACTCCAAAATTCTAACGAATCAATCAATATATGACATTATAAAGCAAAATTTGTTAACTAAACAAACAAGATACTATGGATTCGGAAGAAAACTTACATTAGGAAGCCAAAACTGCAAAATCGAAGAGAGTGGATTCAGGAATTAACTTGGAGCGCCTGCGCAATCTTCTAGAGGAGCTCTGGCCGGAAATCCTCTCATGGCTTCCCGTCAAATCCCTCCCCCGATTCCGCTCCGTTTCTAGGGCATAGAAGAACATGATCGAAGATCCCCAATTCGCCCGATTACACCTCGATCGCTTCAACAACCTCCATGATCGTCGCCTCTTCTTCGCTCAGGGGGCCCATTGCGAATGCGTCATCAAGAGCAGCACAACCCTCAGGACCAATCGGAGAAAAGAAACGAGCAGAAGGCAGTAGAAAAACCTAAAATTCTCTCGATTCAGGCTATATCCATGAATATAAAAACAAACATAACCTAAAAAACAAATTAGATAATAGGAAAACGAGTGGAAGAAGAAAATGACTTACCCTAGGAAGGCAAAAGTACAATCGGAGAAACGAGCGGGAGAAGTTGGACTTGAAGCACCGGTGAGCCAAACCTCTTTGGACAAACCTGGAATTGAAGAGCGTGGTAAGAGCAAAGACGATCGAGGGGCAACCAGGGCTTACTGGATTGAAGAGGCCGAGATGCTGCGATTTCTTCTCGATCGACAACTAGGGCTTTTTTGGTCGAGGGGCAGGGTTTTCGAGCAAGATAGGCGGTTCCAATTGCATATGGGATTATTAATTCATTTCTGAAAAACAATTAAGTGTATTTCATTAGGTCTACTAGGGACGCTAGTAAACGACGCTTTTTTTGACCATTTTTGACATCTTAAAGTGTCGAAATTTTCTACAGTTAAATATGTCAGCAAAACCGTTGATATATGCCGTGCCGTTAGCAATTTCCTTAGACGCTATGGCAAAGCGTGGATCGAAAAGCGTCCAGATTTGCCCTGTTTTCTAGTAGTGAACAATGGTGAAAAATATGGAGAAACCCTTAGTTCTTGTGATTGTGTATCTAGTTGACCCTCTAATTGAGAGTGACCCGTCCTCTTCTCCAAAAACTTCCCCCAATTCCTGTAAAAAACCCTAATTTGACACCTCTAATTGTGCGTGACCCGTCCTCTGCTGGAAATGCGATTCCACAGTCCATAGCGCTAATTTCCTGATGGCCAGGCACAGCCGAAGCCTCCTCTGCCACGTGTGTTAGGCACAGCCGGAGCCGAGTTCGGGCCGACGGTTTCCGTTTGTCGCCGGTGTGTGGCCGACGACACTGAGAAGACCGGGATCCGAGACAAATTGCAAGAGGCGAGTGCCGCCGAGAAGACCGGGATCCGAGACGAATTGCAAGAGGCGAGCGCCGCTGAAACGAGACGGAGATCGAAAGCGATGATAGACCTAGTTTTGACCACGAGGAGGATAGTGATGACGGAGATGTGGATCTATAGGTTGTCCCGTGGTCGTATTCAACGCCGTCGCCTCCTCCGGCGACGAGCTCTTCTTCTAGCGGCGGCGACGAGTACTCAACCGACGGAGAATCGCCGATCTCTTCGCTGAAGCGTTCGCGTGAGATTTCTTTAGATCTTCGCTTTCGCTTACAGGTACTATTGACACGGTTTTCAAACTCTTGGCCGAGAAGTTTTTGAAAGTTTCTGGAAATTAGAACTGATTGTCTTGTGTTTGTTGTTACAGGAAGAAGATGTTGAGCCATGGAATAAACCAAGAAGGGACATTGTTCTTGAGTGTCCTGGGGAATGTTGATTTGGACTGAAGGGTTTTTTTGTTTTTTTTTTAATTAAAGATGATATTAATCTAATCTAATAATATAAGATGTGGATTTTGTTTTTTTATTTGAGTGACATGTCAAAAAAAATAAAAAATATTACATGTTAATTTGCCACGTCAGATTTCCGTTTGCCACGTCATCCATTTTAACGGAGAAGTCACCGGAAAATCATTTTCGTTTAATATTGTAATACTTCGGATCGTTGACGGTGATTTCTAAACTTGAGATTATTTTCATTTGCAAGTCGATACTTGGAATTATTTTCATCCAATTTTCCTATTTAATTTGTTGTGATACTGGTTGATGTTCTTGTGCTCCCCTTGATATTTATGCTCTGACTTGTATGTATATACATGCTACGGCTAATTAAATATAGTAGTATATTCTGACTTGTATGTATATACATGCTACGGCTAATTAAATATAGTAGTATATTCCAGTATATATATGTATACTTGTGTATATATAAGGTTTCATATAGCATATCATGTATAATATTGAGAATTGATTTATATTTGATATAACTTCAATTTTGGATTGAATTAATTGAAACAACATATTACCAAAGTAGTCTCTATTGCGTAAACTAATTTGATTTAAAATATAAAGTTTGTTTTGGGTGTGTTCTTATTTATGCGAATATTGATCGGCCCAAAAGAAGGTTGATATTTGGCCAGATAATGAATACACATGTGATAATAAATATTGCTAAGTTTAAAGTTATGATCTATGTGAATAATAGTCGGTCCATTGAAAGGATATTGTTTGACCAGATTTATTATCAATGTTTGATTATTGCGTTAAGAGTACCACTTACAATTGATATTTTGGTGCAAAACATTGGATGTTGTTGGATCGTAAGTCAGTTAAGAACAAAATCTAGAGCGCTCAAGAACAATGTCAAGAGCGCTTGCTCTGATACCAACTGTTGGATCGTAAGTCAGTTAATGAGGGCGTCCTTAACTGGGTTAAGGGCGTCCTTTAGTGCAGCGGAAAATAGACTTAACAGAATACAAGATAAGATAAGTGAACACAGGTATTTATAGAGGAACCCCACTAAGACCAACCAGTCTTGTGGGTAAACCTCTACCTCCGTTGGAGGATTTTCAATAGCCGTCCCTTATCCTATTGAGAGTGAGTCCTTACAACTTAGGCGAGTCGTTACACTTCTCTGAGCTAAGCGTCCGTCCTTAGTCTCACTAGTAACACTCCTTTCAACCTAACAAGTAACCTAACACTCTTAGCTATAAGGAAGCTATCACTCACGTCTCTCACGGTTCGTTGTGAGATGTCTAACTACAACTCTAACTGATTTGTGGTTTGCTTTAGATTTGGTGTGGTTGGACTTTCTTTCTCTTGCTTCAAGCTCACTTGATCTTCGTTCGTGTTCTTGAATGCTTCGGGAGAGCTTGAGAGAAAGTCTTCAAAGTCCACACCGCTATGCATACCCCGTGGGGGGTATTTATAGCGGAAGTGGTTCTTGTCCTCTAGCGTCCTCTGAGACTTGGCAGGATCCTTGATCTTTGATCAACGGTGCGATGAGTCTCTTGAGGAAGTCAACTCTGTTGACGCTTGGGAAGCCTCCGCGTGGGTAGGGGACCATCGCTGGGAAAGCGACATCTTTGGAGTTGTCTACACGTGCCCAGACAAGGGAAGCTTCCTTCTGAGGACTACGGCCGGACGTGATGTAATCATGTTGGGGCGGCCTTGATTTGAATTTGAACTTCGTCCGTATTTTGGCGCGCGTCCCTTCTTGATGAGGACGCCGTCCTATCTGCGCAAGAACTTGGCCAATTACGTTTAGCTTTGGAAGTTCTGATGACGTGCGTCCCTACAGCTTAGGGACTGCCGTTCACTAGTTGTCCTTTTCGCTCATGTGCGTTCACTGAACCTTACCTGAGATCAACACTTGGACAACTTGTTAAATACATTTGAGTTTGTCATTATCAAAACAAGGGACGATCATTATTGGTTTAGATATTAATGACTGGCGTTCTTAATATCGTCCCAACAATTTCCCCCTTTTTGATGATGACAAACTCTTTCAAATAATACGCACAGAAGTAAAGCTTGTAGCATGAGAGACTACACTAGATTTTCTTTTCAGCTTAGGTTGCCATGCAACATATTCTTTTAAATGCGTTCTCTTTTATTTTCTACTAGCGTCCTTTGGACTTGGCCAAAATTCCCCCTAAACACATGCTTTCTATGACAACTTAAAGACAATCGCATCTCTGCAAAACTATACTTCTCCCTTTTGGCATCATCGAAAAGGAGAACAAGTTGAAAAGCATGCAAGCACAAAGTCATGACTAAAGTAAAGAACGCTTAGACAAAATGAATCACAGATGTAATGAACGGCATTCATAAAGCAATAGAGGTACGATCATTACAGACATTCAAAACACATAGTTCAAAACGGGGACAACGTCCCATTGTCTTAACAAAAACAAAAGAAAAGATAAACTGTTTCAGGGTTAGAGAGGGGGGAGGTGATCATTTGCGGGGACGCTTGCCCAGGGCCTTGAGATGTTGCTCCTGAAGGTGGTTGTTCTGTGCAAGGAGCTCGTTGTTGCGCTCAAGAAGTTCTGTTTGGGTGTGGAGGGTGTCGTGAACCTGCTGAATTAGATCAATCATCATGCACTGGTTCTCGATCATCATGCCCATCAGATACTTCGTAGAGTGCTTCCCGGCCTCTTCAGGGACGCTCATGCCATCGAGCTCGTCTTCTTCATCAGCAGCGTCCTCAGCTGGCGTCCCAACTACTTGTAAGTTCTCAGCCTCTGGATCACCTTGAGCATCTCTAGCAGCAGCAGCCTGGGCTTGCCTCTGAGCCTCTTTCCTTTCCTTTTCCATTTGGCGTTTGACGGATGGAAGCGGCTCATCACAACGAAGTTTTCCAACTGGGGGCAAGGAGATTTGCCTAACGTCCCAGTGGATGCCAAAGGACTGTTCTTGTTTCGGAGCATAGAGGCCTTGCTGCTTGAGAATCTGCTTGACTAAGTCAGGGAAAGGAAGAGAGTGCCTGCCTCCTGTGCACTTGCCCATGTGCTCCAAGATTACCCGCGGCAAATTGATCGGCTTGTGTTCTAAGAAGGCGTCCAGCAAGATACTGTCAGTGATCTGGACTATTGACTTCTTTTCTTGGCGGGGGACGACCATGCGCACAATGAAGTGATGCGCAAGGACGCCCGTCTTGGATAGGCAATGAGCGACTCTGTCCTTGGCGACTGGCTGTCTCCCGTTGAAAATGCGATTGAAGATCTCTTCCTAGGAGAACCGGCCGAAATTCTTGTTGGGCAGGTCATGGAGAGCGTCTGGAGGAGAGGGACGCAGGCCTAGCATATTGCGGACGGTACCCTCAGCAATTGAGTACTCGTCCCCATCAATTTCGAACGTCCCTTGAGGCTTCCCTTTTACTTCAGATATTTCGAATTTTGAGTAAAAGCGGAGAACCTGTTCGGGGTCGACTTCAGCGGCCTCAGCACCAAGGTGCGTCCATCCCTGGAACTCAAGCAGTTCCAAAAACTCTTGTCGCTGGTTCTCTTCTAAGAATTGGGCGGTAAAGAGGAGCGGCGACAGAATCTTCTTCAACCTTTTCTGTTTGCTGCCGTTGCTCACAATCACTTCATCGCCGGCATCTTTAATGGATGGTCTTTATATGCTTGAAGTTATTGCTACCCATAATGAAATCCTGCATACTAGTTCAAAGGTACAAACCACAAATTAAATGAGAATTCTGCATCATTATGGCATAAGCGTTTATGTTACATCTCTAAAGAGAGAATATAGAGGCTTGTGTTAGATGGGATTCTTGACTTCCTTGATGTAACAACCTTTGAGGTTTACGTTGAGTGTGTTAAGGGAAAATTAACAAACATAAGGAAATGAAGTTCCAACCGAAGTACAAAAGTCTTAGAACTAATACATACAGACATTTGTGGTTCATTCCCTACAGTTGCATAGAATGGTCAAAAATACTTTAATATGTTCATTGATGACTAATCTAGATATGGGAACTTATATTTGATAAGTGAGAAATCTAAAGCCTTGGATGTTTGTAAGTCTTATAAAACTGCAACTTCAACTTGGTACGAAAGTTAAGGTTGTCAAGTCTGACCGTGGTGGAGAATACTATGGTAGATATGACGGATCGGTTGAGCAATGTCCGGGACCGTTTGCGCTCTTCCTAAAGGAATGTGGAGTTGTCCCACAATGCACTATGCCAGGCAAACCTAACATGGTGCCGATGAGAGACGAAACAAGACGCTTTTGGATATGGTGAGAAGTATGATTAGTCACTCTTCTTTACTTGAATCGCTTTGGGGAGAAGCACTAAAGACTACAGTATATGTCCTTAACAGAGTACCTAGCAAAGCAATAGCTAAAATCCCATATGGAATGTGGACTGCGAAAAAGCCCAACATAAGGCATTTACATATTTAGGGATGTTCAGTTGAGGCTAGGCCATATAACCCTCGTGAAAGGAAATTGGACACTAAAGCTGTTAGTTGATATTTTATTGGGTATGCAGAACGCTCTAGAGGGTTTAAGTTTTATGATCCCACTACCCGCTCCTTCTTTGAGACGGGAAATGCTAGATTTCATGAGGATGTAGAATTTGGAGGGAAAGAATTAAGGAACGTCACTTTTGACGAAGTTGTCCCTATAGAAGAGGAATTTATTTCTCTACCTAATCTTGTTATTGAAAATGATCAGGGAAATCCTAACATATCTCAAAAAGTCCAGTTTTGGAAAAGAATGAAGTTCCTCCCATAAAGCAAATTCAACAACCTCAAAAAGTGCCATTAAGGAGGTCTAATAAAGAGAGAAGATATGTAATTCCGGATGATTACATTGTGTATCTTGTAGAACAAGATAATCCTATGGGCGTGATTTCAGATGAATATTTTGCGTACCTTATGGAACAAGAAGATTCTGCTGGAATTGCAGAGGATGATCCAATCAATCTTCGTGAGGCTCTTTAAAGTTCTAATTCTCTAAATTCAATGCTATGAAAGATGAGATGAAATCCATCAAGGACAATGATGTTTGGGATCTTGTCGAGTTGCCAAATAGTGTGAAACCCATTGGTTGCAAATGGATATTTAAAACCAAAAGGTATTCTAAAGGAAATATCGAAAGATATAAGGCTCGTCTAGTTGCAAAAGGATTCACTCAGAAGGAAGGTGTTGACTTTAAGGAGACTTTTTGTCCAGTCTCATCAAAGAATTCGTTTAGAACAATAATGTCACATGTAGCTCATTTTGATTTAGAGCTGCATTAGATGGATGTTAAGACGACATTTCTTAACAGAGACATTGACGAAATGATTTATATGGTGAAACTAGAAAATTTTGCGTCTAAAGATTCGAAATCTATGGTGTGCAAGCTAAAGAATGTCATCTATGGAACTAAACAGACTTCTAGACAGTGGAATCATAAATTTCATAAAGTGATTACCTCATTTGGCTTTGAGGTAAATAAAGTTGAAGATTGTGTATATCACAAATTCAGAGGGGCAAGTTCATTTTCTTGGTGTTATATGTCGATGGCATACTACTAGCCTGTAAGGATATAGCCTTATTGCATGAACCTAAGAGTTTTCTCACTAAAAAACTTTGAGATGAAGGATCTTGGCGACGCCTCTTTTGTTTTTGGTATACAGATATTACGAGATCATTCTCTAGGTATCCTTGGGTTGCCACAAAAGAGCTATATCGAAAAGGTATTAAGCAGATTCGGTATGAAAAGTTGTCCATCGACAGATACACCTATAAGGGAGACCAGTTTACTCTCAAGTAGTGTCCCAAAACAAACCTTGAAATAAAGGAGATGCAAAAGATTCCTTATTCATTCGCGATAGGAAGTCCGATGTATGCCCAAGTTTGTACTCATCCCGTTATAGCATTTGTGGTAGGACTTAGGCAGATACTTAAGTAACCCTGGACTGGATCATTGGAAAGCAGCAAAACGGGTTATGCGGTATTTGCAAAGAAAGAAGGATTTCATGCTAACCTATGGGAAAACGGAGAGTGTGGAGATCATTGGATATTTTGATTCCGATTTTGCAGGATGCCTTGATAATAGACGACCTACTTCAAGCTATGTTTTTGTGTTAGCTGGAGGAGTTGTATCTTGGAAAAGTATCACACCGACACTTGTGGCTACCTCAACCATGGGTGCAAAATTCATGGCTTGCTTTGAGGCATCCATTCATGGCATATGGCTACATAATTTTTTGTCATCGGGCTGCGTGTGGTCAATGGTGTTGAAAGACCAGTGAAATAATAATGTGACAATAAGTCAGCAGTTTTGTTCTCCAATGACAATAGAAGCTCTGTGAAGGAGAAACACATTGACATCAAGTTTTTGTCATTAATAAAAAGGTCCATAATGGTCAAATTTCCATAGAACATATTAGAAAAAACTTAATGCTAGCAGATCCGTTGACCAAGGGATTATCTTCTAAGGTCTTTCACGAGCACACTACTCATATGGGTGTTGGCATTTTTTATGGTACCTTGGTCTAGTGTGAGTTTCTATGGATATTCTAAGTTAAGTATATGCATAATAAGGATGTAATAGTTTAATTTTAATATATTTCTAAACTTGTTTATGAAGTTTTCAGATGATCTCCAAATAAAGTAAGACTAACTGAAATTAGGCATGGTTATGGATCACATTACATGTAATTTCCATGCCACTCATCCATACTTGATTTATATCATTGTATATACTAATGTGGTGAACAAGAAAGGTTTAGTTATGATATTGTGTAACAAATGACAAGATCTCACATTGTTATACGAGATGGACCAGATTGATACAAAGGAGAAGTCTTCAAGTTTAGCCAAGACATGTACACGAAAAGAATTTTGGTTAGTATAACTGCTCTTGGTCATATGTAGCTCAAATGAGAGATTGTAAGATTATTTAATCTTATAATTATGGGCTTATATATTTTATACAATTATATTATAAGGTTATATTTATAATTAATGAGTTTAATTTAAGTAATTCAATGAAGGTGAGACCCTAGGACTTCTAATAAATGGTATGAGATCAATGGGTGGATACCGGATTTGGCCTAGTATATTTAATGAGACTATTGGGAAAATAAATAGAGAACGAGGTTATAGTCCCCAATACACCAATTTCATTCAGTAGCTTTTCTTCGGTACTCGTCCCATCAAAGTAAGGCAAACCCTAGAGATTGGCTAAGGAAGACTAACATACATGTGGCTATCATTAGCTTTCAATTAAGATTCCGCAACAAGTTTGAACGCTACTATGGATTCAGGTATGTAATAAAAACTCTTAATATCTTGGTATGATCGGGTCTTGGCCTTAATACAGATCAATTTTCCAACGTGATATATTATTGATCGTGTATTTATGAATTTATAAGATGCCTATAGATATTTATGGAATTAGTTACGTATATGCTTACAATATTATATGCATGAAAAAATGTTTACACATAGTTTTTATAGAATATATATATATATATGAATATAGAAAGTAATCATAAATACCTACATTTACATATACAACCAACATAACATCATGTATATAATGTTTATAATCACTCAACCAAAAAAAAAAGTTTATAATCAAGAATGTAAAAATTGCTAAAATACCACAACATTTTTTGAATGTGTGCACACTCTACCCTGATCTTCTTGAATTTCACAGATTATCCTTGAAGGTCGTTGCACATTTTATCTTAAAAATATCCACACTTTGGATAAAATTATGGATTAATCTTGTATCTTTTTATTTTGTGAAACAAATTCCGATATAGGCGCAAAAAAAGTTTCATAACTTTTGAATGCTTTTCGGCGATGGGAACCATTAAAACTTGATAGTCATTGTTTTGTATCTTTTTTTTCTTCTAAAACTGTTTTTGTGAATATTTAATAAAAAGAGTTAATTTCCTTGAGATAAAATATACATTCAAGTCTCAAGGTAGTAACTCAATATTATAGGTTTAATATTCTCATTTGTAAGTATATAGTATTGGTTACCTTTATTATTTGGATAATACAAATCTCCAAATTCATAAATACAAAATTAATCATTAAGTTCCAACTTTGACCTTACAAGCAGTACATCGCTATACTTTTGTCTATTTTTTAAAAAAGTTTTAGACAAAAACTAATAAGAATTTTATAACCCTTTTATAGTGTTAATATTTATTTTTTCTTCATAACAACCTAAAGTTTTTAAAGTTTTACAATAAGTGATATGAATTTTTTTTATTAACTTGTGTAAAAATCTATTCTAGAAATAATAATGTACAAAATTAATTTGGAGTAATATGAAATATTTGTAAATTGGGAGTTGAGAATTTTAAATTGAGAAGTTATATTAACCTAATAATAAAGTTATGAGCAATCATATAAAATGAGAAAATTAATAAATAAATTATATTATTAATTTGGGCATTTCCCAAGAGGTTATTAATATTACCCAATATACTTTTATGTGTAGGAAATTATTTTGCCTAAATAAATTCTTTGGTAAGAATATCTTAGAACCAAAATAAATAAATAAAAATAGTTGTTCATGTTTATTTTAGTTCTTCAAGGAAAAGTGTAAATTTTTCAAGATGTATATGGATTGGTCAATTTTGTCATAAAATAAATATATATGAGGCTAATGTATCGTGTGCAACTGATTCAAAGGTTGGGATATTTAGAACAAATTTTCCGCATGTATATAACGTATCACATTCATACATATCATGTTTTATAAGCATGAATATAGGTAATATATTTTTACAGTTATGTATTTTTACAGTTTGGAACATCACTAGTTTTCTCCCACACTTTATGTACATCGTCGCCACCAACTGAATTTGTGAAAATGACATGTTTTTACAAAAGAAAGAATCCCCGTATGCACTCTGGAACATCGTTTAAAAGAACCAACTTTCTCAAACAGTCCATATCCTCCTGAACCCCATCATAGCCCACAATCCACCGTGATTTATTTACATCATTTACAAGATGGAGTACCAGGAAGAGTGAAATTTCAGAGAAAAAAAGATGAGGCATTACCCATTGCCATCTGTTCTCCAATATTCTTCAGAGATCCCAGGCCCTTGTCTCCAGTGTTTCAACGTATCATCAGTGTGTAATGCTAGAAAGCTCTTAAGGAAATCATAATATATATACAGGCAGCCATGAGATCAAGCCTTTCCCTGTTCACTTATGCTGCAAAGCCCATCCACTATGCATTCTGCTTCTGGAATGATCATGTATATCCAACTGTACCCTCTTCGGAGAAAGCAAACATGGCTCCAAACATGTCTTCTTCTACTTCTTTCTCTTGTTCTGTAATGAGATTGTCGGTGGCTTCCAAACCCTCTTTCGGCCTCTCGCCTCTGATCATCTCCAATCTCTCATGAGATAAATCCTGGATATCCGTTAGAAGACCAAGAGAATTATGCAATGACAATGGTGAGCCATTGTCTGGATTAATATAATTTGCATCTGTGGCTTCACCGACAAGTGAAGGGGGTTTATATGTCATATCCATGTCCAAAGCAGGAGCCTCTTCAGATTTTGTTCTTCCAAATGAAGGGGTCCTAGGTTTTGATGTTAAGTCATCTTGAACAGAAAAATTATCAACGAGAAAATGGCTCGTAGTCTGTTGGGTAGTTGTGGATAGTGTAGCTACAAAATCACTGACAACAGAATCTTGCTTATCAAGGTACAAGTCTTTAGACGCCAGGTGGAAGGAACTGCTTGGCTTCTCAGAATTGATATGATCCAGGTCAATAAGATTTTCAATTCTTCTCGATGAACCTAATGAGCAGAGTAACAGCTTAGCCATTTTCAGAAAAATAGTTAAGGAGTAAGAAATCGAGAGTTATGAGCTTATTGACTAGTTTATGCATGCAAGACACAATTAGGTAGTTTGTTAGGACAGTATTTACAATACTTCAGCAAAGAGGGTGTCTAGTGGAAATTGTGCTATTAAAGGGGTAAAAAGGGAAGGGAATTTATGTGCCTTGGGGAGCAAGGGTGATCTAGCTTAAATAGGAGAGTGTTTTCCAGATTAGAACTATCCAGAAAAGTTGTAAGGATCAGGCTTAGGCCTTGGGCTCTTTGGAGAGGGATCCTCCATTGAGATAGTTGGCTCAATTTGGATGAATTTGTCACCCATTTGGGATTTTATCTTGTTATTTCAGTTTAATAAACTAGTTGTTCTTGGTGATTTGTGTGTTTCCTGATTCCTACTCTAACATAGTTTATATCAACTAGCTTATTGAGTATGACAAACACGCCTAAAATTAACCCTATGAAGGACTAGAAGCCGATTGAGATACATTGACATTCTAGAATTTGAAGGGTAAGGGCATGTACAAATAGATTGGACTTTACAATTACCTAAGTATTCAGATGATGTTTCAAATAATTGTGAAATTGATTGCTAACCTCCATCAGAGCTTTCAGTGGAGCTAAGTGAAGCTGGTTTAGAGTGAGAAATAATTGTTTCTTCATTTACTCCGTCTTTCTCATGGCAAGATTCTGCGGGAGAAGTACCAGCATGCTTCCCCCAAGAGGTGCCCCTGCAAAGAAATAAAAATAAATAGATGATTTATTGTTGTAAGTAAACCCAAAACAGAAAGACAAAGGTACAACCGTCAATGAATCAACAGAAAAATGGACCCATCTTTCCCCAGAAGAGAAATGGAAGATCTATACAAGGGAATGTTATATTGCCGTTCGTTTTGAGTTCATGTATTAAGAAAGAAACCTTATGTCTTTGCTAAACCCCTATCTTATTAATCAGATACAACATCGGAACAGTCTACAGCAGCATAAATAAAACAATGAGAAAAAAAAGAAGAGCATGTGCTCAAAATATTCCATTAATAGAAAGAAAAAACAGATAAACAAAACACACCAACATTATTTTATCAAGGTTTGAAAATATTTCAGAAGTCACGCCATAAGTAAAAGGGATGGTGAGAAGCAATTAAATGAGAGTATCTACACAATAGCACAATGTACATGCCCTCTATTTTTTTTCTATGACTTCATTACAGGAAAAGGAAGCCTAATAAAAGATGAAAACCAAAGCTTATGCATTCTGCAGGAAATAGAGAGGTTCCAACTTGCTACTTTGAAAGAAAAAGACAATCCCAGCATTGAGCATTTTACTTCTCAATTTATAATAAAATAGGAAGGGTGGGTTTCTGGAGCATGATTTGTTAGCTGTTCAATTGCATAAACATATCTCCTTCATAAGTATGCTCAATCCAGAATTCAATCACTATGCAGAGACGAATAAAATCATACTCGATAATCAGCACCTACAGCGATCATGTTTTGAAAAGAGAAGATGAGCATGGATGTAAATACAAGAAACAAGAGAAATGCACTTGATTTAGTACAAGACAACATACAAATGCTTATCCACTTATCCCTGAGTTTCAAAGGCATATACTAAATGTTTAAGCATTTACATTTCGTTACATTTCGTCCACGACATAACTGATGATATTACTTCTGCCAATAAATCACTACCGATAGCATTCCTTTCCTCCCCCATCATTTCAGAATAGAAAAAAACATGCAAACAGCCAGTTCTACTTTATACTAATCATCAAAAGCAAGCCAACTTCAACTTGTGCTTTTTTCGGATAGAAAATAGATAACAAATCCTTATACATCACCTTTCGCTCCAAGCAGGTTTGATGGTGTGGAAATGATCAAAAACAGGCAGCAAGTCCTTCTGTCTAATCTCGATCTGAGACACAGGAATCTTTTCAACCTCAAACTCCCCAAAGGCAAAGCTACTGAACCTTGAAGTGCCCATTATGCAAAAGAATACCTAGGAAAAGAACAGAATCAAAACCACTACTACTAAATTTAAAAACACTAAATCTAACACATCATCAAGGACAGAAGCATCATACCTTAGGATTCTGCCATACTGGTATCCTCCAAGTGTTGTGATTCACTTCAGCATTGGATAGATACCAGTGAATCCGTTCATGAGAGCTAGAGGGGTTTGGTTTTAAGGAACTTTTTCTAGCCAAGCCACTTCTGATATCCTTATTATGTATGCTCTGACTTGAATCCCTCAGAAGAAAACCAGCAAGTTCTGGCCTCCGGGAAGGAACCTTGGAGATGCACTCCTCTCTCTCTGGCCAGTCTGATCTTCGACATACATCCCACCATTGAAGAGGCTGAATGCAAACACTCAATCCTGCATCTTGCATCTGCAAAGAATTGAATGATTGGGTTCTTGAAACACCAGTATTTTGTTCTGACCCCAAAGATGGGCGAATTTCATGTTGAACTACATGACCAGATGGTGTAAAGACTACTAGATGTTCCAATGACTTTAAGCCCAGCAATCCTTGTTGGTGGCTTGCACGCATGGAGTTATGGAAGATGGCAACAAGAGCACCAGATGGAGTTGAAGACTTTCCAGACACAGAAGCAGCAGCATTGCTGACTGTATTCAGCAAGCCAGAGCTGTTATCCCAGATACGGCTCACCACCACAGGGGAGATGGGCGGTGGAGGTGAAAAAGAGAGATGGTTCATAGAGAAAGTTGATGTTGACCACCATGGAGGATTTAAAACTGGGGATAAAGATGGCTCTTCACCCTGAGAGTTATGAACCTTGAAGCCAACTTCACCGCCAAATGGGGACAAAACAAAAACATGACATGTACCCTTGGAGGAAACAATTGCAACCCATTGACTAAATTGACTAAAGCAAATATCTTGAATCACCTGCCACCGAACAAAAAGAGCATAAATAACACCAACAAGAAAGAAAGCAAAGGGAGCCATATGACTCTCCTGAAACAATAAAGTATTAAATGGACACTAACAGCAGCTCTTATTCCACGATGCAGCTTGTAAAGATGTATGTAAGATGCAGATGACTCATGGTTTTGCAAACATGATTCAAAGTTGTTTAAAGGCATGATACGGAAGATGTTGATGGTATTCCCATGCACTGAAGCAGTGACAAGCAGGGTCCCACTTGGATCGAAACATAAAGAAGATATGGGACTGCTATGAGCCCTAAACTGAGAGATCACTTCTCTTGAAACACAATCTTTTACCACAACCTGGACACCAATAAATAAAAAAGGATTTATCAGACAAGCGCAAGAGAAGGTAAAGGAATATATTTGCAGCATTATGTAACATGCATTCCTATCACATTAATTTTTTAGTTAATTACTAGTTATATGGGATTGAATTTGCACAAACAATTCTGTCAAAAGCATAACAACCGGACGATCAGAAAGCATATGCTGTGTTGCCTGTGCATATATAACATTAACTAAATTTAACAAAAGGAAAAACGAGAACAAGTTGCCCTTTCCCGGACAGGGGAAAATAAAAAATAGAAACCCTTTCAGTTAAGGCCCGCAGAAAATGTTCCAACAAAAGATACAATATGAAATGATCATTTTAATAGACCCATTGTTATCACAAAGAGTCCTAGCACTGTTCATAGTTGACAACATTCTCTTCACCCATGATTACCTACTAAGAAACACGTATCACTTGCAACCAAAATGCTAGTTCAAATATGACATGGACAGTACTCACCACACCAGCACGATCTGTTTCTGTTGAAGTAGGTCTACCGGTTACGGAAACAGTGCTCACTAAAGTTGGAGGAATAGAACCATCAGGAAAACGCTCTTGGTAGTATTTGGATATGGCTTTGCATCCCTTATCCCCAAGATTTACAACTCCAGCTGCCAAGTGCCAACCAGATTCCATTGCATAGCGAGCCACTACACTGCTACTGCTTGGTGATGTAGATGGGCTGGTATCTTCAGAAGGAATAGCACTTTTTGGGCTAAGACGGCCAGTATTAAGTAGAGGTGGGCTGTTTGAAGCATATGCTAACCACCTGTGGCCCAAGGCCATAGGGCCATAACCTACATCAACACAAACTCTCCCTTGCCCACCCATTTGAGGAACAGGGTACGTTAGAACGCTGAACTTGTTCTCCAGAGTCAAAGCATCATAGCAGTGTATCTGCCAAAAATAATTTATTGATCCATCAGTCAATAAATTCCTTGCACCCGTGGAAAATAGACACTTCAAATTGAAAAGTATCAGCTTGTTAACATTTAAGGAAGCTCACCAGGAAAGCTTACACAGTCATAGAAACTTTGTTTGAAACATAGATACAATTAATAATCCATGAAGTTTTGATGCACAACTGACAACTCAACGAAATAGAAGCAAACCTATGATGCGAATTGTATATTAACGAAAGAGTACTTTGTGGAATCGATTCATGTGCTGAGTACTACATTCAGAGAGTCACAAGATCAACAATTTTACCTGTTTTGCAAGCCCCACAGCAATTATCCGAGGACTACATCTAACCATACACACAGCTGATCGAAATCTCAAATCATGAACAAAGGAGTGAGACTTCAAGGAATAAAATCGAACAGAAGTGGGACAGTTGACAGCATTCACGACAGGAGATTCCATGTACACATCCCCTCCCGCTGTTCCTGAATGGCTGCTACTCTTAACCGAATTCATATTCTTAATTTCATCCTCAGCAACAACCAAAAGCATAGGATGGGATGTCCTGAACCCTTTTGGACAATTGGATTGCAGAGGAACGGGTTGCATCTGCAAGAATGTGACAGGACCAATATCACGCTTCGAGACCAGTTCACTGAAATTCGAAGCATCTTCGACGTCAAAGATTTGAAAGCCATTCCGATACCCAAGCAGCAGAACACGCCTGCATACACAGGATTCAAGCTCTAGTTTGTCAAAGCCAGCCCAGGTCACCTGATCACCAATGTAAGAGGGTAATTAACAATCAGCAAAGCAGTGGTCCAGACATTCAAAGACTATATACAAAAAGGAACAACCCATTGTAGAAAATTGACGATTAGAATGTTATGAGTAGTCCATGTTTGACAACTATTAAGAAAGACCTGGTCTTTGTGATCGGGAGAAGAAGCGGCGACGGCGGAGCGAACGGTGGAAGCGACGGAGGTGGCGTTGGCGGAAACATTCCGGAGACAAGAGCCGATTATCCTCATCGAACTTGGCAGCAGCCCGCCTCCGCCGCTCTTCTGCTTCCCCTTCCTCATGGATTGAGACCATCAACTGATTTCGGCCTCTAGCTTTGACTTGCAAACCCTCGCTCGCTTATACCCCTCGCCCTGCCCGCCTATCCACCAAATTCAACTTTTGGGCCGTATTAAGCTGCTTGATAAGATTAATCAACGATGATCCTTAATCAAATTTCAAAGTTTCGTTTTGAGCAAGGAGAGAGTAATTTGGATATACTACGGAGTATATGATATCATGATTTGGATGCTGTAAATTACAACACGCAAAAACGAGCAACACTGAATGCAATTGTTTCAACTTTCAAGTAACCTTCTTATCCTATCAAACGTGTTTACTTCATCCACCCACAAGACCTAAAAACGTGATAGAGTCCACTTTCACCAAATTAAATCACGATAATTTATCTATAACGAAATTGCCACAATATTACATCACATCATCCCTTATTAAAAACATTATTTTTTAAATCTTAGTTTGATAATGTATAATACTTATATTTATTTAACTAAAAAACTAGTTCTATCTTAGATTTTTTGATATTTAAATAAAAACTCTATTTTAATATATAAGTCTCAATCTTATCACTATACCCATTTATTTAATAAATATATCTATCATAAAAATTTTATTTAAAAAAATACTTTTATTTATTTAGGTCTTAATTTATAGATCATAATGTTATCATTTTTACCCATTTCATGCAATAGTAGATTAATTATAAGTTATTTTTCGTAATTTTATTATATGATATTTTAAAAATCATCAATGTTAACAAATTATAACACTATATTCACGTCTTATCATCCTTTTATTAAAATTATATATTAAAAATATTTTTAGTATTATATCATATTGAAGTACAAATAAAAATATCAGCCCGACCATCTTAATAGTGGAACAATGCAGGTAGGTATGGCTATGGGTCAAGTCGGGACGGGTGGACTACTTCCACCACCCGACCCGAATTTACCAACCGTGTACCCGACCCGTTAAAAAAACCCGAATGGTTGTACCCGAAACCGAACCACCCGAAAGCCGTCGGTTTTCGGGTCGGGTGGGTGTTTTTTCCGGGGGTATATAACCCGTTGAAAACTTTAACTTCCAATGATATAATTAACCACAAAATCATAATTGATAATTTTTATAAAGTACATTACATAGACCAAACTCAAATTAAATTAATTTTTATACGCGGCTTACTTACACATCCGTTTTTTCTCGTTTTCGCACCCACTTTGCGCGAAACGAGGCTTCGCGCGAACCGAGACTTCGCGCGAACCGAGGATGCGCGCAGGGGTAAAAACGGAAACGCGAAAGTTGGGCACGGTGGCTGGCGCGCAGGCAGCCCGCGCGCGCAAGGAGGGCTCGCGCAAGCTAGGGTACACCATTGGCCGCCGTCTTGTTTCGCGCATTGGGCCGACGTCGCAGTGGGCCGCGCAGGCGGCCAGCGCGTAGGGTTTTCGGCCGAAGTTAACCAGTGCGTCGTTTCTGTGCCCGCGCCGTCCCTGCTCGTCCCTGGTTCCCGTCCTGAGCCGTTCCTGAGTCCGGCATCCCCTTCCCGTTCCGAGCCCATCCCGTCCTCGGCCGCCCGTGCTTCCCGACCCTCTTCCCGTGCCGGTCCACCAATCCGACGCAACTCTTCCCTGCTTCCCGTCCTCGCCCGAGCCGACGACACCATGTCCGGCGAGTCTTCCCTGCATCCTCCGGCCGCCAGCACTCCCGACCCACATTCCGCCAGCCAACCGCCTCCAGCCGCCCGCCCTCCCGACCCACATGGAGCCAGCCAACCGCCAGCAATTCTCTGCTGCCCCTCCTCGCCCTCGCCAGCCACCGACGCAGACTCCGCCAGCCAACCGCCAGCCAGCCAGCCACCTTCGGCTCCACCCTTGCCGCTAGAAGCCGCCCCTCCTCTGCCCCCGATTTTCGACGCCGACGCACCGATGCCGCTGCCGCCAATCGCCGTTTCTGTGCAAGCCAACCGCCAGCCACCGACCGACCGCCGACCAACGTTGCCGCCGGCAACCGCCGCCACAGTGCCGCCGCCGCAACAGTGGGGCCGGAAGAGGAGGCGCGGTCCACCAATCCGACGTTTTCGGATGCATAAGGGTCGCTTGGCGACGGCGGCTCCGACGACTTCCGAGGCTCCTCCGGCTCGTAGCCCAATTCGCACTCGAACAAGATTTACGGAAACGGTATGTAATTTACTAATTAAATAAATTTAATTGTAATTCATGTTTATTTATATTTATAAAATATGTATTTATTTTATAAATAGAATTTAGATTTTATAGGTTTAGAAATTATACGTTTAGAATTATATTGTATATGTTTAGAATTTAGATTGTATTTATAAAATATGTCATTTCCTCCGGTAGTGCATGATTATATACGTTTAGAAATTATATTTAGATTTTAATAGTATTTTCATATTACGAATAATATTCATGTGTTTTTAGAAATAGAATTTAAATTTAATGCATGTATTTAGGATTAATGTAGTTATTAGTTCTAATGCGTATACTATTCGTATTTACATATCATATTGCATATTCATATTCTCAATTTGGTAGTTATGATTCGTAATAAAAGTATATGTAGAATTCATAGTTAGATTTCATCAAATTCATATTTACATTTTATATGGTTTTTAATGAAAAGTTATAAAATTTTATGCGTATCTAATTTATATTTAGAATTCATATGGTTGTTATTGCATAGTTATAATTGAAATTATCCTAGAACTAATATATAATAAAAAACACTAATTCAATGTAAAGTTAAAAATACATCATATCTTAAACTAATATAAAATGTACGTAAAGGACGTACATTTTATACAAGTTATAAAGTACACACTAGACCCTAGATCCTAAACCCTAAAAACTAACCCCTAAACCGTAAACCCCAATGTTGAGCATAAATAAGTTAAAAAACATTTATTTTAAAACTTACTAATTAAATATAAACTTATCACGTAAAGGACGTTCACACTAGTCTGAGTGCCATCATGCTCGAGAAGAGGAGGAAGAAGACGGCGCCCAAACCTACGGCCCACGCCATCGCACGGAGAGTACTTGCTGGATCGGCTCGTACACAGCAGGAGGTGATCGAGCAGTCTCCTCAGCTGACATCGGATCAGCCATTGGATCCAGAGCCCTCATTTCACAGCAATGTCTCGATGGATACGGATGAGGACAGTGATGATACATTACCCGATGCTGATGCGGGTGCTTTCTTTGAGACAGTTGGTACCACGGCGGATCTATCGACGGACGATTACTTGATATCTGAGCCGTGCCACTTTGTTCCACCTCACCCTACACCTCTCGCACCACGATGGATACGGATAAGGGCATGTTGTACCTAGGGAAAAAACTTGTTTTAAACATTTTAGTGAAAAAACATAAATCAACAATACGAATTTATAAGTAAATAACGTACTTGTTCGTCTTGTATGTAGAGTCTATAATGATGACGTACGGAAACTTCTTAAGCAGCCGCAAACTTGTAGGGTGTACAAAAAACAAGGCATTGATAACATCTGAACCCCTTACTTGTCTGGCACGAACTCTATACTCTCGGTCTTTCAAGAACTTTAAACACCATTGCGTCATTGTCATTTCTCCGCAATCCTCTACCATTAATGTCTCCCTCATATTATAGATTTGTCTAATTGAGGTAACATTTCCAGGATACTTCGCCCTCAACTCTTGAAGTACCATCTTAGGAGTGGCTAGCTAGATATAGGAACTTCTCTTTGACAAATTCCTTTTGCTCAGCTGTCAATCGGCCCGCATATGGATGCCCGACCAAGGTAGTTGGGAGGGCATGATTGTGTTGTCCGCATGTCACCGTTAAGACCCATCCTTTTTGAAATTTTTTCCGCACCCCAACCAATGCAAATGGACAGCTACACTTCCGTGTTGGAGTATCGGTGGTTGGCTTTCTTTAAATGCTCCTATTTTCAGCTCCGGGCAATACCCTCTTGCCATTTCTATATTTAACGGCTAGGTCATAAGTCACTACGACCCTACTTCGATTCGATCGTTTTATGACTAGCACAAATTTCTTTGACACTGCAAGATGCCTAGCCCAATCAAGCATTTTTTGTCGACTACTCCATACGGTATCGTTGTGAAAAGCAATAGAAAATCTTTTCCGAAGGCCTAAAATGGTAAAATATTTCAAAATCAAACATCTATCATTGTCCTATTATCATATACTAGAACTCATAAAATGATGCAATTTAATTATAATTACCTCGTCTATCTCGCTCGACGAATCGGATTCTGTTGTATACTCTTCTCCCGCTATCTCTTCCTCCTCGTCAATATCGCTTGATGACACCTCATTCTCGGAATTGTTTTCGCTCCATGTGGGATCTTCCTCTTCGGATGACATTTTCTATAAGACTTTGGAAGAGAGAATTTTTGTTGTGGAATGAAATGAGCACCCACATACGTATTTGTAGGAAAAAATTTGACCGTTGCAGATCCGCGCATCCAGGGCTCGCGCTCTAACGGTCAAATTTTCCAACGGTCGGATTTCAAACGGGCAGAAACCGGGGCGGCACAAAACACGAGGCGCGCACCCAGGGCTCGCGAGCCCTAAATGCACGCAAATTCGGGTGTAATTACAAACTTTTACGGGTGCGCATTGAAACACCCTTTTTATATTAATTTATATTAATTATTAATATATAATAATAGAATTCGGGTGAGCAGGCCGGGTGCACGGGTCGGTGAGAGGGGTGGGTGAACGGGTCAGGTCGGGTGGGTTAGAGGGGTCACCCGAACCCTAACCCGACACCATACCCGAAAACCGTTTCCACCCGCATTTTGTCGGTTTTAATTTCACCCATTTTTTCGGGTCGTTATGTCGATTACCCGTCGGGTGCGAATGTAATTGCTATGCCTAAACGCAAAGGCCTAATGTCAACACAAAGTATCACAATGGAGGCAGAAAGATAATAGAGGTTGATATTGTTAAAATCACTTCACTTAACATGGAAGACAAAACATGTATAAGGGACTTGGCAGCCAAACTAGACATGTCAAAGAGCACAACACACAGACTACTTAAAAGAGAAATCATAAGACCATACATCAATGCGTTCAATGCTTTCAAGCTAAGACTCAAGGATGCAAACAAGATCACAAGGTTCGAATGGATTCTAAGCCAATTAAATAGGCCCATACCAAAAACAAAGACAAACCATTATCTCATATTTGACTTTGTGCACATAGATGAGAAATTGTTCAACTTAAGCAAAAAACTTTTGTGTGTACATCTAGCACAACATGAGAGGGGTAAATACAAGTCAGCTAGCTCTAGCAAGTTCATACCAAATTTTATGTTCACTACTGTAGTTGGAAGGCCTAGGTTTGATTCAAGGGGAGAATGCACATTTGATGGCAAATTTGGTGATACGCTCACGCCCACCATGTCGACCAAGAAGAAGGAAGACGCCCTACAAGTGCGTTCCAACGGCCCCATCACTAGGAGCCGAGCTAAGCAAGTAGCTTGAGCCAGTCACTCCATCATTGCATAAGCCATGGCGAGCATGGGATCCTTCGACGTGTCCAAGGACATCACCATCACCTATCTTCATGAAGATGGCGGCCCAAGTTTAGAAGTTGGCCCCGTAGCACAGCCCTTGCTCGCATTCCAAGATGGCCTTGCCCTTTTTTGCGGTCGCGCCCCATCGCACCCAAGTTTGTGCCCTAGTTCGCGCCCCAACACGCCGGATTGCTCTCTATCTTCGCTAATGCCCCATCACGCAAGATTTCTCTCCATCTTCACTCGCGCATGCGCTTAAGGCCGTGGCCCATGCCGTGCGCTACAAGGCGTCCGAGCGCGTTTCACTTTCCATGCGCTCCAAAGGGCCGGCTGGCGTCCGCGGCCCGATCCACTCCTTATGGCCCAAGGCCCATGCCTTGCGTCCCAAGCCGTGTCCCTTGCGCCTCAATCTTCTCTACCGCGCCCGCGTTCCAGCTTTGCGCTCTAAGGCCCTGGCCTTGCGACCCAAGCCATGCGTTCTGCGTCCCCACTACTTGCGCCCCAAGCCATGCGCCCGTGTCCCCATGCCAACCCGTGAGCTTGGTGCCCAAGTCTCAGCCCGATAGGATGAGCAGAGCGTTCCAGGCTTCCAGCATGGCTTTGGCCCATCTTGGCCCTCGGCCCGAGCCGCCTATCTTAGCTAGATTAGATAGATTATTATCCTATTTTATTTTATATTTTTAGGATACTCGAATTAGGCTTAATGTTAGATATTTAGTGTATCTTGCTTCTTTTTATCTTTTGAATGTTTTCTTATCTTCTAGTTTAAATAAAGAGAAACCTCTATCTTTTGCACATGATATAATTCTCTCTAGATTAAGATTATATTCATTTAAACCATTCAATGTTGTACTTGAGATTTAACGCATAATTGAAATACAAGTTGCTTTGTTTAGTCAAGTTCCTCCTAACCCAAACGTGTGTGCTCACCCTTGTTCCGAACCAAAGCTCGCGCCCTAGGACACCTAACGTGCGTGTTTCATCCTTGTTCGCATCATCACGTTGATCGAACCTTAGAAACCACCATCTTCATCACGTTGGAGATTGCTTACCTTCCAGTTCTGCCAATTTCGAAGAGGCTCCCTAGACATCCTAAGCGATCCTGTGCACTCTCTTGCCTTCTACGAGGACGAGAGCGCATCATTTGGGATATTCTCATTCACATACAAGGAGGCAACAAAAAGAAACTCAAAAACAAGGTCAAGGGGACAATAGTGATCAAGTTGGTTGAATCAATCAACCAAAAGGTCAGAAGGACCATGTTAATAGAGCAAATTGTACCAACAGTCTTGGCAAAGTGGCCACAGGATAGTGTAGCACACAAAGTTATTTTCATACAACAAGACAACGCAAAGACACACACAAGATGCATCATGACAACAAGTACACAAGCAGGATGGTTTCACTTTCATCTTAGTTCAACAACCACCAAATAATCCCGATTTAAATATTCTAGCCTTAGGGTTTTTTAGAAGCATTCAATCTTTGATGTATAAAAAGATGCCTAAGGACATTGATGGAATGTTAGATGTTGTAAATGGATTTTTCAATGAGTTAGACCCTAAGACTCTAGATAATGTATGGATGTCACTTCAATATGCAATGAATGAAGTTGTAAAAATTAAAGGTGGAAATTATTATGAGCTACCACATGTAAACAAGAAAAGGTTCAAGCATCAATGGGAGTTGTGCATGAAGCATGTGATGACATTCATGCAAACAGAAATGGAGTGCAGCCATAACCAAAAATTCAGGAAAACAGTCAAGCAAGTGAAGCGGACTCTACAATGCAACCAAAACCAGGAAGTCAAGAGGATCCATTTGAAGAAATGAACTTAATGTAGGGAAAGTGTGGTTTTTTTGGGTATTCGATATATTTTGTGTATATAAATGAGACATGTATAAGTATACATGTGATATGTAAAAAGTTTTTGGAAATCAAAATTTGGGAATCAAATTGCCTTGAAATGAAAAAAGTAGCATGTAAGCATGCAATGAACTATGGAAATCAAGTAAAGGATGAAAAGTTGATCTTAGAGCTCCTCATACATCATCAATATATGTTCCCTCACATTACAAATGACAGCTGCTGGAATGCCAAAGCTATTATCATGGCTGGATTTAGCTAGAATGTGGAAGGTAATGAGTCATCACATTTGAAAAAGCATCTTCATTGATCAAAAGAATGAAAAATAATCTTAAAGCTCCCAATACATCATCAATACATGACCCTCACATTACAAATGACAGGTAATGGCATGCCAAAGCCGTTATCATGGTTGACTTTCTATAGAATGACATAGGTAATGAGTAATCGGAAACATGCATCTTAGTTTGAAAATGCATCATCATTGATCAAATGAAAAAAAAATACAAACTGAGATGCAAAACCACACAACAGCACACAAAAACAAATAGAACCATCAAGAGAATACAAGAACAAGGATCTCATTTTAGTGCATAAACCCTAGCTCCCTCTCTAAATTGTCACACACAGCAGTCACACATGTTCACACACAACACTCTACAATAGAGGACTTATTACCTATGACATTCAAACATACAAACAAAAACAAAAACACAAACATCATGTATGATGATTAGGTAGGGTGAGGATCATGCCAAATATAACAAACACAATTCACAACAGAATAGCAAATAGAGTCACAACTAATATCAAGAGAATAACAAGCAAATTTTATATGGAACCACAAACATTATAACACAGTGAGCAGGGGAGAGGTGTGCAGAACATGCAAGGAAATTGCAATGTCACAACATTTTTGAAAGGAAAGTGGATAGCTCAAAGGACGTAGCTAATCATCCCCGATAGAATCAAGGGCAAATTCAACAACAACAAAGGCCAAATTAGCAGTGCTATTCTCTGAATCAAGGGTCACTTCACCATCAGAGGAGTTATTTGGACCATTCACCTCAACAGACTTGGTCGCCGGCAGTTTCACATATCTTGGCAATGGTGGTTCCAATTGCCATTGATTGTATGAGTATGCTCTCGTGCATTCATGTCCCCACCCATAGTTGCCCTCATCAGAGCATGCATAAGCCCATGATTCCAGTGAGCTTGTGGGAGTATCATCGGCTCCAGATATGAAATTCGCACTCATTTTGACTAGGGGAGTATGAATCTGTAAACAAACAAAAACAAGAAAACAAGTGTAACACACCCCTCCCACACGGGAGCTGGGCTGTCAGGTCCGCAACCCAATACACTCCAACCCATCACCTAAGAGGCCCAAGCCCCAAATAGGTAGGTTGTTGCCAAGGGTCCTCGAACCCATGACCTTTGGCATAACTTCCCACATGGGAGAGATATGTCAACCAAGTGTACTTCCCGTGTGGGAGGGGTGTGTTACAAAAAAGTGCAGTGCACTTGGTTGACATATCTCTCCCATGTAGGGAGTTATGCCAAAGGTCATGGGTTCGAGGACCCTTGGCAACAACCTACCTATTTGGGGCTTGGGCCTCTTAGGTGATGGGTTGGAGTGTATTGGGCTGCGGACCTGACAGCCCAGTTCCCGTGTGGGAGGGGTGTGTTACAAAAAAGTGCAGTGCACTTGGTTGACATATCTCTCCCATGTAGGGAGTTATGCCAAAGGTCATGGGTTCGAGGACCCTTGGCAACAACCTACCTATTTGGGGCTTGGGCCTCTTAGGTGATGGGTTGGAGTGTATTGGGCTGCGGACCTGACAGCCCAGTTCCCGTGTGGGAGGGGTGTGTTACAACAAGAGGCACAATCAGTGATATAACAGACATCAAGATTGCAGAGAAAAAAAATTTAAGTAGTCACTCACCAAAGGATTCGTGGGGAAGAACCAACATGCATGCACCAACTAGAGGAGACAAAAGAAGAATCAATCCAACAAGAAAACATGCAAAACTCAAAAAGTGAGCTACAAAAGACAAATCGAACAAAATAACCAGATTTGGAAAGACTCACCACAAGTGGTTCAAGATGGCTCGATCTCAAGAGCTTGTATGCATATACCAACCAGAGAAGATGTTAGCTTATTCAATCAAAGAAGAAAACATGCAAAACTCAAAAAGGGAGTGAAAGTGTGAGATACCGCAAAAAATAACGAGATCGGGAAAGACTCACCACAAGTGGTTCAAGATGGCTCGATATAGAGAACGACTTGCATACATGTACCAACTAGAGAAGGGGTTAGCTTAAACGATCCAAAAAGAGATAATGCATCACTGATAAATCGAGAAAGAGAAGAGAAATCAAACCAAAGTAAGGAGAACGCACGAGAGGAGGCTTAAGATGGCTCAATCCAGAGAACGCAAAGCATGCATGTACCAACAAGAGAAAGGGATAGATTAATCGATCCAAACAGAAAGCTTACATGATTGAGAAAGGGAGAAAGAGAAGCACAACAAAGCAAAGGAGCATATAAGCCAACTTAAAGAACATGAAGCACAAGCTTTTATGCCAGCCGAACCAAAGGGGATAGCACTCACCAGATGAGATTGAGCCAACTTGAAGAACAACAAAGAGAAGACAAATCAAACCACATTAAGAACAACGCACCAAAGGAGGGAGTATTGTCTTGATCGAGAGAACAACAAAGCAAGAGGAGCATATGAGCCAACTTGAAGAACAAGAAGCACAAGGTTTTATGCCAGCCGAACCAAAGGGGATAGCACTCACCAGATGAGATCAAGCCAACTTGAAGAACAGCAAAGCGAGGGAGAGGGGAATGGATCACTCAGGCGAAAACTGAGAGAGAGGAAAGCAAAGGGAGCGAGAGGAGCATAAGGGAGAGCTAGGGTTCTCAAGTGAGGAGTGTATGAGAGAGAGAGAGAGAGAGAGAGAGAGAGAGAGAGAGAGAGAGAGAGAGAGAGAGAGAGAGAGAGAGAGAGTCGGTGCAAATAATTAGTGGAGGCTAGGATTTACATGAAGTACAAGCTTTTATGCCAGCGGAAATGGAACACCAACCCAAAATGAAACCAAAACTTTTATTGCAACTTTGAACCATCAATAGAGGAGGCCCGTAAAGAAATCCAACAAAATGACCCAAAGCCCATCAAGAAGGATTTCATTTGATACAAAAAGAAAATTTGATTACGCAAATTATTTGTAATTTTGTGTTTAATTTGGCTATTGATTTTTTAAGCATAGTGATTTTATTGAATTAATTAAAGATATGGGGAGAGATTAGTGGTGAAGAAAGAGTTAGTAAGTATAGGTAATTGAGGTGATTGTGTAGGGCAATAGTGTAAAAGTGTATTGATATAAATGGAAATATTTGAGATATGGACAAACTATATGGGACACCCGAAATGGAAATACGGACAATATTATGGAACAAAGGGAGTATATATATTTTTAAATATAAGGCTAATTTTATTATAAATTTGAAATATAAATATTTTTTTAAAAACAAAAAATCAAGATAAAATCAAATAGAGGTTTCTGAAACATAACCTTGAGCTTATTCTTAACAAGTATAATATACATTTGAAATATACTTCGGATTTTTTGAAACAAATAATCTATACTATATCTATATGTATACAATTTTCTATCTAATTTAATAAAACATGATCTTTTTTATTTAAACAGAAAATCAAGATAAAACCGGAAAGTAAATTTTGAAATATGTCCCTAAAATTATTTTTAACAAATAAAATATTCTTTTGAAATATAATTCAGATTTTCTTAAACAAATAATCCGCACTATATTTATATATAGGATAATCTATCTAATTTAATAAATCGTGACCTTTTCATTTAAACAAAAAATCAAGATAAAATCGGAAAGTGATTACTAAAATATAATCTTGAAAATTTTTTAAACAAGTATAATATATTTTTGGAAAATATAATTCGGATTTTTTCAAACAAAAACGAGGGAAAGGGTTGGGGGGAGTTTTTGGGGTAATAATGAAGTGAATGGGTTGAATATTTTTTTCGAGAATTTAGATTTTGGATCATATTCATATATATATTTCTTTATAATATTTTATAAATTGATTTAATTAAATCTTAGTTCAAATTTTGTAAATATAATATTTTTTTACCAATATGACTTGCAAATTTATTACACTTTTGCGTACATATGAGGGTTAAACTAGTTATACAAGAAAATACATATCATGAGAGCCCCCGGTTCCCATTGCCGAAAACTCCATTCTCGTTCTGCCTTCTCCAGAACAATGGTTTTCGGGTTTTCTTCCAATCCAGGCTGGTGAGATTTCCTTTCAGAAGCTGTAGCACCTGTTATAAGCAAGGCGAAATGGAGATCTATTTCAATAATGTTCTCTTGAGAAGGAAGTTGTTAACTGAAAATTAAAAGCCCATCATAGTCTTTTTGCCTTTAAAATCAAGCAAAGTTATATATCTTGTGTGCTGTATCCTTTTACAAGTAATTTACTCAACAAGCTGGCCGGGATACCTTTTCATGCACTTCTCCTATCTGTTAGGGATAGCTCATCTCTAAATGTCTTGTAAGGAATGGCTTATTGTAATTTGCTAAAGATTTGTTTGGTGGTGTTGTGTTTGTTTTGTTGTTTGAAGACTATCCTACCCACTAGGACAAAAAAAAAGGCATTTTGGCTGTACAAAAATCAAAATAAGCCTTTTTTTTTTGTGGTCTTAGAACATCCAATTAAGTTCACCAAAAAAAGAACATAATTAATAAGGAATACCTGACTCATTGTTGGACGGCGAATTGAAGAACGTTGTACACATAGAGAGGCCGCCAACAACATGAGGTTCATCAGTCTGGAGTCGTAGTCTCTTGCAAGACTAGGATCAATGAGTTCCTTCACACTGCTCTTCTTGAGCAATGGTTTCGCCTACATTTACAAAAGGGGATGATATAGGCCTATTTATGACTACTGAAGAGCTAAAAAAGACAATCAATTATAGTACCCAAAGAACAAGGCTCTGCTGTGAGCAATCCAAGGCTCTGCGGCCCGTGATAAGCTCCAAAAGCAGCACACCAAACGCAAAGACGTCGGTTTTCTCATCGACTATGCCATGCATCAAGTACTCTGGAGCAAGGTAGCTACAAATTTCAAGTATAAATTATGAGCTAGTGAAAACAACAGTTGACATCTCAGTTAAGTAGTCATGGCTTTGTGGCCTACCCAAATGTGCCTTCAAATTTGGAGATTGTATGGTGAGTCCATTTCTCCGGTAACCATTTTGCAAGCCCAAAATCACAGATCTGCAGCAGTTGTAGGTACATTAGTAAAATCTCACCTCAAATTTTGTAATGCTTTATTGATTGAATAACAAGTTCACCTGAGGCTCAAAGTTGCTTGACAACAAGACATTGGCAGCTTTGATATCTCTATGAATGATGCGCCTTTGGCAGCGTTCGTGTAGGTACGTCAACCCCTCTGCGATCCCCACCGCCACCTTGTACCTCACATGCCATTTGATTTTATCCTTCGAGCCTGTCAAAAATATATAATAAAGTTGTGTCAAAGAAAGTGTCCAAAGTATGAGCTTCATAACATATTTATTATTTTTTATGCCAACCATGAAGAAGAGAGGCCAAACTGCCTAGCTCTGAGTACTCAAGAACAAGGTGCATTCCGCCGTCAGCACCGTAGCCGAGCAGCTTTGTAGTGTTCGGATGGTTGACATGGGCCATGATTCCGAGCTCGGCTAGGAAGTCGGCCGTCTTCTCCTCGGCTGTCCCCTTTATAAGGCGCTTGATTGCCACAACTCGTCCGTCCTGCAACCGCCCTTTGTAAACCTCAGCATAGCCTCCTTTCCCAACCAAATTCTCTAAAATTTACACAACAACAACAACAAAGTTGTTTCTTTTGCCAACACATTTATGTTTATGACCAGATGAAGAATCTGTTGGGTTGAACTGTAGGACCGACATTACCTTGGCTGAAATTCTTGGTGGCAGATTGAAGCTCGGGTAAGGTGAAGTTCCTAGAGGGCGAATCGCACTCATGGACTGGGCGACTCCCAAAGTAATCTCCAGTGACAAAGAGCCTTTCTCTCATGCTACTGCTCCACCTCGACAGTTTAAGGATGCTCGAATGGCGCGGAGCAGTTGAAGAAGGGGATTGGCTCTTGGACTTGGCTCTCAACAGCTTCACGAATCCTTGCCAGCGCGACGAGGGTTGACTGGCTGACTCGGACTCCGAGGCGGTGTCCTTCGACGAGTTTGAATTTGAAAGGGTGTCGTCGGTTTCCGGGGTCCGGAAGTAGTCCTCTAGAACTCCGACCGGGGAGCTTGATTCTTGGGTTTGGGATTTCTCAGTACCCTTTCAACAATGAAAGATTTACCACCAATACCCCCATCGTCAGTATTCAGTAACGAGGACCCAATTCAGCTTGTAAGTAACCAATCAAAGTGGCATCTCAGAACTTGAGTTTACCTTTGACATGTTGGATCCAGACTGTTCCTGTATTGAATGGAATTCAACCAAAGTGGGAAGCTCTGAATCTGCTACTCCACAGCTGCCCAAGCAAAATTTTGAACATACCCATGAGGAAACTAAAAGGAGAAAATACCGAGCTATGCTACTGCTACTGTTACTGGTACCTACAAAGGGTATCTTTTTGGAAGGTAAGAGAAAGTGACTGAAGAACACACACACGCACACAGACCCACAACACAGAGTAGACCTACAAGTAGTAGATACTAAGGTATCTGATGTAAGAAAGTGTCAGTTCAAATCCAACACTATTACGTTCTGGGTTTTGAGAGAGATTGGTTTTCTTGCAAGGGAGTCAAAATTAAATTCATAAAACAGATAGTACTAGATAGTAGAGAACTTAGTGAAGAACAGAGAAGAGAAAAGACTCAAATTAAAGAACATACCATGAAATGAGATGAAGGAAAGAGAGCAAAAGTGAAGAGAGCTTCTTGAATGTTGAAGAAGCCTGCTGTTGTTTGGTTTCTCCGGAAGCGGTTACTAGTTTACGAATTTGACAAGTGCTAAGGATTTTAAATGCAGTGAGTCTGAGCCTGAATTAAATATCTCCTTTAATTTCATAAAATGAAAAAGGTTTTTTTTAAAAAAAGTAATAATGTTGAGAAATTCGGGAAGCAATTAAAACTTGTAATGATAATGATATGATGGGAGCATGAAGTGGACGGGAAGGGAAGTGTAATTCTGAATGTGGGTCAGTGGGTGCGAGTTGCTGCCGTCGGTCCTACGCGGTACGTGCGTGTTTAAAAACTACTCCGTAAAACTAAAAGAAAAAAAAAAGGAGAGAAATTCGACCATCGGGCCACGTCGCACTTTCAAAAATGGCTGGGGCCGCTTCCCGCTGTCGGTAACGGTAACGGGCTATCTCTCTACCCCGGAGGCTATTATTTGACAAAGAAATTTAGAGTATTTTAACTTATTAAAAAAAGGCAAATTAAATTAAATTATTAGATTTATTTAGTGGATCAATAAAATTATGGGAAATCAGACGCGCCGCGGTCTGGTATTTGAGGCGCCCCGGTTTTGGATCCGGCGGGTCCCATCGGAAACCGAGTTTCCGACCAGGTATTTCGTAACAGAAATAATTTTTGCTGTCAAAGTGGCAGGTTGCAAGTGTCTGCATAAAGCAGACACCTGTTCTGCCTGCATGTGTCGGAACCGTTCCGACTGCAGGTGTTGGAACAACTTGACATTGACCAATTTTTATTGGTCGTGGCAACCGACTACAACTTCCCAAGGTTCACAATAAAAACGAACGAGACTGATGCCTTCGTTTTCCATCAGCTCCTCTCGCTCGCAACTGAATTTCGCTCCTCTCCTCATCAAAAGTTTTCACTCTTCATTCTTCTCCTCGTTCATTCTTCCTCTAAATCGCAACATCACTTGTAAAAACATGTCTAACTCAAGGAGTAGCAGTTCAAGAAGTGGCGGTTCAAGAGGTGGCGGTTCTAGAAATCTTATGAACGTATTCGGAAATGTTACGACAAGTTAAAATTTGGAAATTATGTTATTAAATTTAATTAAGCAATTTTGTTATAGTATTGGATACTAATTTTGAAAAAAATTAATTATTATGTAATTCGGATTTTACCAACTTTACAGGTTTGGTTTAGTTAGGTAATTTTTTATAGTATTAGCTAGATGTAGAAATTGAAAAATTAGTTATTGCCTTTAGGATTTAACCTTGAAGTGAAGAGAATTAGCAGGAGGAAGTAGAAGTATACATATGTAAAGTCTAATTTAGTTAGGGAATTTTATATTAATTATTGTTTTTGGATATAAATTTTGACAAATTAATTATTGTTGTTAGGAATTTATGTTAAAATTAAGAGATTTAGTATGAATACGTTGAAATACATACATGTTAAAGTTCAATTTAGTTAAGAAATTTTATATTAATATTATGTATTAATTTTGATAAATTAGTTATATAACTAAGATTTTACATACAAATTACGAGATTTAACATTAGGAATGTAAGAGCGGTTAGTACTTGAAATCGTCGACACCTACGATGTCGGCGACTAGAGTCAACAACCTTAGTTTACGCAGCGGAATTAAAACGCAAGAAAAAGACAAGTGTTACCAGATTTGACACAATGATTTAGAGTGGAAAACCCTCTACAAACCAATTAGTTTGTATAGGGAAGAACCACTTGCCTTCCAAGCTTCAACTTGAAAGGACTTGAAGAGCACTTCGCTCGGTATATTGATCTCTTAGGTTACAAAGGTGTTCCTACTCCAAGATGTGAATCTCACAGACTCGTGCAAGTACTCTTGCTTAAGCCTAACCTTCACTCTCAACAGCTCGCTCGTACTCAACCTCACGAAGACCAACTCCCTTGATCTTCTCGCACCACACACACGCACACAATAAAAGTTTTCAGTAAACTCCCTTAGTCCTACCTCTATGCTCACAAAATAATATATAGAGACTAAGGATATTGTCACCCGATTCATTCCATTTGCACAGGGAGTGAATCGTGTGCAATTCTTACAAGATCATCCCTAAAATAACTCACAAGACATAACAAAATCATCCTAAGTATCTCCAAATATATCATGATGATTTTCTTCTTTTATGTACTTCATCTTGCCTTATTAAACACCTATGAATCATCTTTCGTGCTTGCCTTAACCAAATAACGCGCATTGCCTTTTATAGAAGTCTTGCACGTTTCAGCCTCTAGGAAATCAAGTCGGCGACTTCAGATGACTTCTTGTGAAGTCAGCGACTCCTGTCGGCAAACTGTTTGGAACCATCAAACACACACACACAGATTTTCTAACAAATTCCCCCTTTTTGATGGTGACAAACACCCATCTTTTTTGAACTGGATAGGGGTCTTCTTCAACCTGTTTAATCATCTCAAAAGGCAATCCATATATGTAGATAAAGACAATTCCCCCTTAACCTTTGAAATGTTCCCTCTAAGTTCAACGTTCACATAAAGTTCAACATATCCCCTCTATTAAGCATGCAACCCTCAGCTATATCCCCCTTTTGGCATCATCAAAAAGATCAGAAATCATAGAGAAATAAGCAAGGCAAACATATTACCTAATATAGATAAAGGCATGCAGAAACCATGTCAACGACCATGCAAGCATGACAATGTCAAACAAAATACACAAGCAAGAGTATTAAAATCTTACAACCATATCGAACTTAAGAAAAAGTTTTAGAGTCAGAAATTATGTGGTAGGGTGAAAAAGTAAGATAGTGGCAAAGTCATAAGTGCATCAGTCGACGACTAGGCCATGGCTTGCAGTGCTTCCTTGATGTCGTCAACATCCTCAACAACAGATCCAACCATCTTTATCAATTTTGCCAATCCCTTTGCCAGCTCAAGGTTCTGATTCTTCAGCTCTTCAATCTCAACAAGCAGAGTCGACAACTCTACTCTAGAACCTCCAGCCTTTGCAGACTCAGTCTCTACTTTCTTATTCACCCATTCTCCACCAGTCAGTGACCAACCCATCTTCCTCAAAGTTTCCTTGTTCAGTGTCCTAAACCCATTATTGAACATGGTGCCTGTATCCACAAAATTGTCATGAGAGATCAAGATATCTTGGACCAATTCTCCATAGGGCAAGGCAAGAGAGGCACAGTCAATGACATTCCTCATATGAAGCATGATCAGACGAGGCAAGCAAACTTTCTGATTCTTGAATTTTTTTTCAAGCATGAGTACCTCCTGGACATAGATGTAGTGTCTCTTATGCTTTCTAGGAAGAATATTATTGATCAAGTGAGAGAACATTGCCTTCTTTTCAACACCCATCTTGTTCATAAGGATGGGACCAGTAGCAGGCTCAGCATCATCAGTCATTGACTCCAACAAACTGGCCACATCAACATCTTCAGGCCAAGCACCCTTGTGATATTCAGCAAACCCTTCATGAGGTACCTCCAGCAACTTAGCAATATCTTGACTAGTGAACAAAAATTGCTTTCCTTCCCACATATACTTCCCAATGGTCATGTTCCTAGAGTCCTCGATGGTCAGCGACTCATAGAACTTGTGAAAAGCCTCAATATAGAACTTCTCAAGAGTTAAGGCAACTCTTGACCAGCCTTGAGCCACAATCCAGTCATTGACCTTTGTCAGCTTAAATTCATCAAGAAAATTTTCATCACAAAGTAGCAACTTTGTGAACTCCCTATTGTCAACCTTCCTAATTCCTCCCTTTCTTTTCTTACCTGTGGACGCCCTACGCTTTGTAGAGCTCAGCGACCTTTCTCTCTTGGCGCCCTTCTTGGATGACTTTTCAGAGACAGCGGAGTCACTAACCTCCTCACTACCTCTCAGCATACTCTGACCCTTCTTAGTCTTACTCATAGCATCAATAGCCAACTTTTAGCGGCGGGTTAGAGGACGGTGATCAACCTTAAGTTGCTTAGTAGATTTCTTTGTGGACGGGGGAGAATCATGGAACATACTTCTAGCTACATCTTCTCTACCCTTAGCTAACAGTTCTTCATCAAGAGAGATAGGGGGAGATTTCGTACCTTCAGAATCTGATTGGAGGTCAACGACCTTCTTTCCCTTATCGGCAGCCTTGGTAGAGGTGTCGACTTTCTCAGTAGCTTCCTCAGACTTTTCAAGGTCAATGGCCTTCTCTGCCACGTCATCATCTTCTTCATCGACTCTCTTTCCCTGAGCGTCGTCTTCTTTATTCTCGGCGGGAACACCTTTTTCCTTCTCGAAAGAGTCGAGCATGGTCTCGATGGTGTCTAACTCCATCTCCTTCAAGGGTTCTGCCTCCTTAGCCACCTGTTCAACCTCTTTCTTCTCTGAATCAGCCACCGCCTCACCAGTTTTCTCCGCCGGCGAAATTTCAACAATTTCCGCCACAGATCGGGCGATTTCAAACACATTCTCCTCTTCAACAATTTGGGTCTCGGTTGGGGGTTCTTTGGGTGGAGAATCAGCGGGAATGGGGTCAGATTTTGGGGTTTCAGAGGTCTCGGCCATGAAGGTTTTGGGTTCGGGATTTTCAATTAGGGTTTCACCACCTAGCGCTTGCTTCAACACATCTTCACCATACATTGCAAGCAATTGTGCGCGAAGCTCTTTTGGAGATAGTTTTGGGGTAGACGAGGATGGGTTTGAGGACGCCATTGAATTTTGGGCAAAAGCTTCAAGTTCAACAATGGAGGATTTTGGGTTTTCTCGATTAGCATTCCATTCATGCGTATGTCCGGCAATGACTTGTTGGAACTTCATTTTATCAGAGATCTCAATGGAGGAGATTCCTAGTTGGGTGAGCTTGTTGTAGAGTGCTTCGAAGCGAAAGTCATAGGTTTGGACGGATTCACCCTGTTCCATGCAAAAGCAAAAGAACTCTCTCTTAGCATTCATTTGGTAGTCCTCTTTCATATTAGTCATCCCAACATGGAATTTTTCTATGGTATCCCACATTTCCTTTGTTGTCTCCACCAGGTTCCCAACCCTAGTAGCATCCTGTTCACACATAGCATTCTAGAGAAGGAAGATGGCCTCGAAATTGGTCTTCATAGCCTTCCATTCGTCAAGGCCCCATTCGTCTCCCTTATCGACTTTGTTTGGGCTCATTTTAAAGTCACCCGTTTTGATGACTACCCAGCACTGATAGCTGATGCTTCTGATCCAGTGACCCATTCTCTATCTCCATCTCTCGTAGTGTCCTTCCACGAAACATGAGGACTTGTTGTTGTTGTTGTTGTTGCTAACTTCTTCCATGTTGGACATAGCACTTGCAAACTAACGACAAATCTAGAACGTTCATGTTTTGATACCAATTTTTAGATCGTACTCGTTAGTAATTAGTCATGGACATCGTTTAGGGACAGAGTCCTTGGGCAGCGGAATAACAAAGTAAACATTAAAAGTAAGAAAGAAGATAATTAGGGACGCAATCAATTTATATAGGAACCCCACTTAGTCCAATTAGACTTAGTGGGAAAACCTCTACCTCCGTGGAGGATTTTTGAATGATTTTTTTTACTTGTATTCATGAGTCCCTACAACTATTACAAGACAACGTACAAACTTCTCTAACCTACAAGATTCCATCCTTACAGGTTACTATTGCACTTTCTTACAGCCCTAGCTTCACGTAGCCTAACTCAATAATCTTAAGTACAAAGAACATCAAACCTCATGTGTTTCCTAGTCCTTAGGAAACACAAACACTCTGGATGTAGACAATGATGTTTTTGGTGGACTTCTTCTTCTCGATCAAGTACACTCTCACTCACTTTGTTCTTGGGTGCTCTAAGTGTGCTTGATGCTCTGTGGAGTGAGTGCGAAAGAAGTGACATCATCTACAATACACAAGGGTGTATTTATAGGCGATGTGATGGGTTTCTCTTCCTACGACGCTTTTACCCTTCTGGCGTCCTTAGACCTATTCACAGTAGGCTGTTGCTTTCTCCTATGTTGTACAGCTACGAAATTTGTTCTCATCTGATAGTCAGCGCTTCCTTTTGCTAGGAAGCTTCTACGTGTTCCTTGGGATGAGTTTAGGAAAGCGACATATTGGCTTTATGTGTTATGTCTCTGACTTTTGAAGCTTCTAAGGACTGCTGCCGTAGGTGTTTGTCTTCTTATGTTTGGCAGCCTTGACTTTATTTGAATGTTTGAACTTGAGAGTTTTACCACTAGTTTCCATTTTTCCCAGGGACGGCTTCCCTACTTCACCGAAAACATATTCTTCTTCATTTGTACTTTGAAGTTCTAGGCTTCCCTAAGGTATAAGGACTGCATACACTTATTGTCCTTTTCTCATGATGAGTGTCCCTAGAAACGTTCATGGGGGACACTTGGCCAATCATTAGATGACATGGAGTTTGTCATTATAAAACTAGGGATGGATATCATCGATCGAGTGTGTTAGTGAATAAGCATCCCAAATACTATTCCAACACACACACACTTGGCATTTAATACTTATTATTGATCCTTTTTATTACCTTGTTTGGTTAACTCTCTATATGAACATCCATCTTCTATTCCTAATATTTGTGCTTACATCCATACTTACATTCCTACTCTACAAAGCTCTTTGTTATATTCTCTTATCTTGACCATGTCTGAAGGCATTTCTTACCAGGATCCCTTAGTCAACTTTACCTTTAATATCCCTCTCCCTTCTGCTATGGAGATGGATGATCTCCCTGTTCCCACTTAAGCAAATGTTACCCCTACAATTACTATACCTCCACGAATTAGAACTATTAGCCCCACCATTCCACTTCTTTTTAGGGAAACTCTCTCATACTAGTCAATTGAGTCAGCTGATCTTAAACTCAAAGTTGTTTTTGTTTCCAATAATAACATCCTACTCTTTAACTCCTTGATTGGGGGGCTCCCCATACCCAACCCACAACCATTCCATCAGTTAAGAAATACCTCTTTATACTTATGAATTTCACTATTCTTCTTAAGATGGTTGAGGATCCTATATCTACTCACCTTATCATTGGCAAAATGAAAGAGATTTGGAAAGATTTAGTGAAAGGTGAGGTTCAATTCCAGGACTATGCTAACTTCTAGCTTTTGTTCAAATTTTCCAACAGAGAAACCCGTGACCTCGTTTGGAGCAAGATACCTTACCTAAAGCATGGTAAACTTGTAGCTCTCATTCCATTCTACCCTGATTTTAACCCTACTGTTATTACCTCTTTAACCCTTCTACCCTCGATCTTATCTATTGAGATAATCTCAGTGGAAGTATCATTCATGTGGATGGTTCCTCAACAGCTCAAAATAAAATGAAAATCTACAGAGTACTTGTCAATGTTGATGTTACTTGCCCCTTAGAAGTATGTGATAAGATCCATAATCATGATGGTACTACCTTGACTCTTAAGGTGTTTTATGAGTCAGTGTCCAAAGGTTGTGGTTGTTGTTGGGACACTTCTCATGGTTTTGATGAGTGTCCTCTCATTAACATCTAGCCTAGAAAGCTAAAATTGAGAATTCAGGAGAATCAAGAGAGTGCTTACCTTATTAACCAAACAAACTATTGACTTCATGGAAATAAGGTTGCTAGGCCTATTACTCGTCTAACCCCCTCTGGACCTACTTTTGTTAGAACTAATTTCGTGTCTCCCATGCATGTGGCTCAAACCGTGACTCCAATAAGTTTGGCCTTCCGAACATCAACTCCAGCTATGGCTAACCCATTACGTCCATCTCTTGATGCTCTACCTTCATACAACCCGTTATTGACTCTTGAAATGTATTCCAACATTTAACCTTTTGTGTATATAGATCCCTCAATACTCCTACAATCTCGAGATCAAATTGCCTACGCCCTGTCCAACCTCACAAGACCCCTACCCGAGATATGATGATCCCACCTTTCCTCTGTGCATCTCCCTTGATGACTGCTAGTTTGGGTTTGGGATGCTCTTCTTCTCCTCTTATTTCCTAGCTTACTTATCTGGGAAGGATTGGTATCGAGCATGGGCCTGAGTCCTTTAATACAAAAGATGAATGGTGTTGCCATTAAGAGCTCTAGAGATACCATGTCTGACTCCTCTAAGAGAAAGGAGAATGACCCTACCTTAGAGACTGTTGACTCTACCTCAGCACCAAAGAAACCTAAAAAGATTAGAGCTTGTAACAAAAGTTTCCTAAATGATGACTACTACTTATGTGCTTAGAAATAATTTTTTGTATAAATCCAATATACACTCTGTTGGATCGTTAGTACTGAGGGACGTCCTTTACTTTGGTAAAGGAGTCCTTTGGTCAGGCGTCCCTACGAGGTGTAGGGGCGTCCTTGAGTAATGTAGCGGAATAAAGTACTAAACAGGTAAGTAATGAACGTAGTGAATTATAGAGGAACCACTCAAGACCAAGTAGTCCTTGAGTGTAAACCTCTACCTCCTTGGAGGATTTTTGAATAGTTCTTCCTTTATATTGAACGTTCTTACAGTTGTACTGGCGAGTCTTTACAGTTCCCTGACACTTAGCTTTTCTCTAAGTTCACTTGTAAAGAACTCCTTTAAGCCTACAACTTAAGCTAGTTCAATCTACTAAAGGACTCTATTCCTACATTCTGGAGTACTTCGCAGAACTCTCTCTTTCTTTTTGGTTTTTCTGATTACAAACTGTTTTGTGATTTGGGTACAAAATCTCACTCGATCTAACACAAGTCCTAGCACTGTTCTTGAGTTCTTGAGTTAGTTCTTCGTGTTCTTGAGTGAGTCGCTTTCCTCTGATTCTCTCTGAATATTCTCTGAAAGCGTTAACGTCACAATAAATGCCTTGGGGTATTTATAGGACTTGGGGAAGGGCGTCATTTCTCTGGGACGATCATGCCCTTTGTGGACGTGGCTACAAGATCTTCCTCCACGTAGTAGGGCGGTGATGAGGAAGCTTCCTGTATCCAGCTGTGTATGATGAACTCCGCTACAGGATCGGCCGCCACGTGTTGATGGACTCTGCAATAGGATCGTCCGCCACGTAGTGTTGGACTCCGCTACAGGATCGGTCTCCACGTGTCCTTGGATGATCAAACATTGTCGAGTGATGTCATCCTGTCGGCTAGTGAGTAAGGACTCCTTTCTTGCATTCCTACTTGCTTGGGACTCCGTCCTTGCTCAAGTAGTCTCTAGCTGGTCCTTACTTCCTGTTAGCTGGCGTCCCTAAGCCTGGGGGGCGCCCATACACACTTGTTGTCCTTTTGTCACTGGCGTTCCTGAACACTTGGACAAATTTATTAGAATCAAAGTGAGTTTGTCATATCAAAACTAAGGGACGGTTGTGTGGTACACTAACAAGTACGCAAGCGTCCTTGATAGCGTCCCAACAATTTCCCCCTTTTTGATGATGACAAACTCTTCAGCAAAATAGTTTTGACATTGGAACTTAGCATGCATGAAAACTTAGAAGCGTCCTCTAACACTTAGAGAAAATTTCAGCAAGCACAAATTTTCATTCTTTGATTCTCTCACATTTGGATTTTAAGGAGAGAGTCGCGTCCTAGAAAAGTTTTCTCAGCGTCCTCTTTTATTCTAGCATGGGCGTTCCTTAGACTTTTCACTTAATAGTTCCCCCTTAACACTTGCTTATTCTAGATAACTAATTTATAGCGCATCTCTGCAAAACTACACTTCCCCCTTTTGGCATCATCGAAAAGGATAACAAGTGATAAGGACGTTAGCATAAAAACATAACTATAAGCATTGGAACGCTTAAACAAACACATGCAAGCAAACAGTGGAACTTCCATTCAAACAAAAGTAGAGTACGGCTATTACAAACCAAGAACCAAGTGTTTGAAACATAAAATAAGCAAGAGCAAAACAATTGAGGGATTAAATGGTTGGAGGACGGTGATCACTGAGGACGGCTCTGGTCTTGATAAAACTTTAGAAGTTTTTCATGAAGTTCAGCCGACTTAGAAAAAGCAGATGACAAGTCCTTGAGGGCAGAGAAGATGAGACACTGGTTGTCCATGATTGCGCCCATGAGTTCTGCAGGAGGATGCTGGGCAAGATTAGCAGGGGCAGAACGGGGCACTGGACCTGAACTGGAAGAGGGAGCGTCCATTGGAGGTACTGGAGGAGGAGAAGGAGCCATAAGCCCTTGATCAAGGGCAACAAAGTTTAGGGCTGGCTCTTCTTCGTGAGTGAACTCCTGAGACATAGAAGCGAGACGTTCTTCTTCGGCTTTAGCTGCCAGGTGTTCGTGCTCAACCTTCTGTCTGGCTTCCTCAGCCTCAGCTTCTAACTGTTTTAGCATGGAAGGCAACTCTTCATTATGTCTAATCTCTACCAGTCCTTTCTTGGCGTTCCATTTAAGTCCAAGCTCTTCAGAAGGAGCACTTTCATCGTAAGCATTTTGGGACTTGAGAATCAGCTTCACCAGACTTGGGTACGGCAAGGCGTGACGCTTCCTCCCACACTTAGCCATATGTTGCATAGCAATTCTGGCAAGATTTATGGGGCGGCGTTCTAGCAGAGCGTCAATCAGAATAATGTCATGTGTTTGAACGATTGAACGCTTCTCTTGCCTGGGCAGGACGGCGCGACAAATGAAATAATGTGCAATGGCGCCGACCTTGCTCAAAACATGAGCGACCCTGTCCAGTCCTATTGGCCTTTTGCCCTGAAACACGTGTTCAACTAAGGGCAGTTCTTCATCAGTTGTCTCAAATCCGCCTTCTGGAAGAGAGCTTAGTGCATCGGACGGGGGCTTTTGAGGATTGAGGCCCATGAAGGAACGGATCTGGCGTTCATTAACTGATGCTTTCTCACCATCTATCTTGAAGTGAAGAGAACCATCTTTGGATTTGTAGCGCAGATCCCTGTAGAACGCCTTGGCCTGTTCTTTGTCAACATTAGCCGGCGCAGGCCCAACGTTCAACCAGCCTTGAAATCTCAAAAGCTCAAGGAACTCCTGAACTTTGTCATCTTGGAAGGAGGCGAGCCATTCTTCCGAATATATCAGGGGGCTGGGAACTTTGACGGGGGCGCCATCAGGCTTTCTTTTGCGTTTGCCCTTAGGGGACTCAGAGTCCTCATCATCTGAAGAACTGTTCTCACCAGCAGAGTCCTCTGACTCTTCTTCATCAGCGTCCTGGCCAGCAGCGTTCTCTATGCCTTGTTCATTTTCAGCATTGCCACCAGCTGTGGCTTGATCAGCACCAGAAGAAACTTGGCCTTGGGACGTGCCCTCGGCGTCCTGAGCCTCTGATTGATGTTCTGTTTGTGGCTCAGCGTCCGCTGGGACTTGGTGGGATTCTGTTTGGATTGTGGGGGAGGGGTTTTCTTGAGGAGTTGGGATGGGATTTAGGAGAGGGAGGGATTGGTTGTAGGGAGGGACTTCTTGAGCATCACGCTCGAGCTCGTCAGATAAAGTGGGCTCGGCGTTCTTTTGAGCGACCTGGAGCTCGCCAGCGTCCTCAGCAACTTGTTCTTTTCCATCCTCTGTTGCCTCAGGAGCATTCTCGACTCCTTCCGCCTCGTCACTAGATTCCCCAACTACATCAATGAATGGGGAGACTTGATCAGCAGGCGTTCCTCTTTGGCTCTCAGATGAGCTAGAGGAGGAGGAGGAGATGTGCTCGGGCTCTGGAGCGTCCTTAGGTAGCAACACCTTAGGCTTTTCGCCAGCTTTGCGTCGGCGAAAGGTGTGCTCTAGAGTGGAACACTTCTCAGCTTCATCCGGTCCGCTTTCAGAGGAAGGACGGCGGGACTTTGGAGTCTCGGGGTCCTTTGGCGGTGAGATATGGGCCGGAGCAGATGGGAAGTTGGCTAGATTTAGGGGAGAGTAGGGTTTGGGAGGAAAAGGAATGAGGGCATTTGTTTTTGAAGGTTGAGGGGACGGTGGAGGAGTGGGAAGTTGAACAATTGGTATTTGTTTAGGAGGAGGGGTGGATTCCTTGGAGAGGTTGGAGGGCCTTTTTGTGGAGCTAGGCCTTTGTTTGGAGCTTTTGGAGGAGGGGACGCTTGAAGTCTTGGCCTTTTTGAGGGGTCTTGGGTCGTGGGTTTTCTTGGAGCGTCCCTCCTTTATGTGGGGTGGAAACTTGTCCACTATTTCAGTAGGTTTGGAGGAGGAGAATGGTTGAGATGATTTTGATAGAGGGGAAGCAGGGGTTGGACGCTTTGAGGGAAGGATATTTCTAGTGGTGATGGTGGGGACTTGAGGAGGTGGGGGAGAGGGACTTGGCACACGGTTTTTGAGCATTTTGTAGGCCAAGGAGTCCCTAGGATACATGGGAAAGTCTGGGAGGACGGCGTTGTGCAAGTCTGGGATTAAATCAAGTAAAGGACCGAGATTCTCACCATCAAACTGCGAGAAGAAGAGAACGTCGTCCATCCTCCCCGGCAAGTCCTTGTAGTCCATTTTATGGAGGCCTTGAATGACGAACCGTTCTATAAACTTTTCATAGTTCCTCGTCTTGATTGCGTCCTCCTTTACATCAGGTCTGTCCATCCGTTCCCTTATCAAATTGTAGAGGGTTTTCGGCTTCCTATTGATGAAGTCCACCAAAGATTCATTGAGGACGATGGGCTTTGGCTTTTCTATGTAGTGGGACTTCACCAATCGTCTTCGCTTCCCGCCGGTAGAAGATCCGGCCACGTTCATCAATCTTTGAGACATTTTCTGGTGAGTTTTAGTGAGAGAAAGTTGCTGGAAAGCTAAAGAGAAGTCAGAGCACTGATTTGAGCAGGGAAGAGGTTGAGAATAATAAATGAACGAGAGCGACTGTTCTGGCCTTATATAGAGGAAGCGGTGGCACAAACTGTAATTACCACTATTTTACTGTGCGACACGTGGCAAAACTTCCGCCTTAAGATTTGAGCAAAAGCAACGGTCACTGTTTACACTTTCAAAAGTTCAAATTTCTGACTCTTCAACTTCTCCTCAAAAGTGAACTAGCGTCCTCTCTTACAAACATTGAGCGTTCTCTCATACTTAGCAAAAATTTACCTCTTCAAGCAAACCAATAACCACTTCAACCGTCCTTGTGATCACCTTTCGAACCATTTGAGAACAAAGCAAGTACGTCCCGTAAAAGGAAAATATGAAGCTCATAGGACGCTTTTGCGGAGTTCTCGGCTAGGGTAAGCTTAGAGTTCCCATCATTTCGGCTTATAATGAGGGTTGGGTGATCAGGGATACTCTTTTCAAGACAAAATAGAGAAAATTTGAATGGCGTTCCAAAGTAGCAAACACATTAAGTTTTAGACTAGCGTCCATGCAAATATGAATTTAATGCATAACAGTCCTTAAACACTTAGAATCTACAAAACATAGCCAATCATTGAGGGAATAGTAGAACGGGACTTGCTACTTAAAAGTTATCATCCCCAAGAGCAACCTGAGATGCTCAAAGGGACGTCTATCAAGCGCCTTAGTGAAAATATCAGCTATTTGGTCTTCAGTCTTTACATGCTCCATACTAATAAGTCCTAGTTCAACATTATCACGTAAGAAATGATGCCTTATATGAATATGCTTTGTGCGTGAATGAAAAACAGGATTCTTAGAAATTTCAATAGCACTTGTGTTATCACAACGAATGGGAATAGTTTCAAGATTGATACCGTAGTCCTCCAGTTGATATTTGATCCAGATTACTTGTGAACAGCACGAGGCAGCAGCAACGTACTCAGCTTCCGCGGTTGAAAGCGCCACAGAGTTCTGTTTCTTAGATCCCCAGGAGACTAAGCATGAACCAAGGAACTGTGCCATTCTTGAAGTGCTTTTTCTATCAATCACATGACCAGCATAATCAGCATCCGAGTAGCCAACAAGCTTGAAGGACGTCTTCCTAGGGTACCAAAGACAAAGATCGTCGCGTCCTTTGAGGTAGCGAAAGATCCTCTTGACTTCTTGCATGTGGGACTCCTTTGGATTCGCCTGGAAGCGTGCACACAAGCAAACGGCAAACATGATATCGGGACGGCTTGCGGTCAAGTATAGCAAAGAACCAATCATTCCTCTATAAAGCTTTTGATCAACGTCCTTTCCCTTTTCATCAGCGTTAAGACGCGAGTTGGTAGAACAAGGGGTTGCAACAGGCTTGGACGTGTTCATCCCGTACTTCTCAAGCATTTCACGGACATATTTTTGTTGGTGAATGCGCGTCCCTTCTTTGAGTTGGTTGATTTGAAGTCCCAAGAAGAAATTGAGTTCTCCAATGAGGGACACTTCAAACTCACTACTCATTAAGGACTTGAACTCATCTACAAGTTTCATGTTAGTACTACCAAAGACTATATCATCAACATAGACTTGGGCAATCAAAATGTCCTTGCGAACTTTCTTTATAAACAAAGTTTTATCAATTGAACCTCTAGTGTACCCATGAGACAAAAGAAAGGACGCAAACCTGTCGTACCATGCACGAGGGGCTTGCTTGAGTCCATAAAGCGCTTTGTCCAAGTAGTACACATGATCTGGGTGAGAGGCGTCCTCGAAACCAGGCGGTTGAGCAACATACACTTCCTCCTTCAATTTTCCATTGAGGAAGGCAGTCTTGACGTCCATCTGAAATAACTTGAATCCTTTGTGCGCGGCAAAGGCAATGAGGAGACGAACGGCTTCAATTCTAGCAACATGAGCAAAGGTCTCATCGTAGTCTATGCCTTCCTCTTGCTTGAATCCTTGAGCCACCAGTCTTGCCTTATTCCTTGACACACATCCACTCTCATCAAGCTTATTTCGGAACACCCATCGCGTCCCTATGATATTTTTGCCTTTGGGACGAGGAACGAGGGTCCAAACTTTGTTCCTTTCAAACTGGTTGAGTTCTTCTTGCATCGCTTGAATCCAGTCAGCGTCCAGGAGTGCTTCTTTGATATTCTTTGGTTCCACCATAGAGACAAATGCATTGAACGCACAAAAAGCTAAATTTGCACTCTGGGACTTGCTTGCAGCTGACCTTGTTTGAACTCCTTGAGAAAGATCTGAGATAATCTGAGAGGTTGGGTGGTCCTTAGAGAAGCGGGATTCCCTTTGAAACAATTGAGCAAACCTTGGATCAATCTCTTCATCAGAATCATCACTATTATCTTGAGCATCGTCCTCAGTGTGTTCCCCCTCAAAGAGAGCGCCCACACCTTGGCGTTGCTCTCCTTGTTGACTTGATTCACCCATATCTTGTTGAACTGGGGATTCACTACGAGAGGGAACGCCCTGAACAACACTAGGAACGTCCACTGAGACTTCTTCAGGATTTGGGGTAGCGTCCTTAGGAACATAGTATTTTCCAGAGGACCAATCTTCACCTTCGTCTTCAGAGTCGTCCTGTTGTTGTGACGAGGAGCGTTCTTTCTTACTTGATTTTTCTTTGTGAGAGGATCTTTCCTTTAACACAACATGAATACTCTCCTCAAGCTTTAGAGTTCTTTTGTTGAAAACTCTATATGCTTTACTGGTGAGAGAGTACCCAAGGTATATGGCTTCATCACTCCTTGCATCAAACTTTCCAAGTTTTTCTTTATCATTGTTGTGAACGAAGCACTTGCATCCAAAGACTCTAAGATAATCAATGCGAGGATTCCTTCCATTCAACAACTCATAGGACGTCTTTTTCAGCAAGGGACGGATCATGGCACGATTGATGATGTAGCATGCTGTAGCAATAGCTTTTGCCCAGAAGTACTTGGGGACACCATTAGCCAAGAGCATAGTTCTTGCCATGTCCTCCAACGTCCTGTTCTTTCTTTCCACAACTCCATTTTGTTGAGGAGTCCTTGGAGCTGAGAAGTTGTGCGAGACACCATGTTGATCACAGTAGGCTAGGAACTCTGAATTCTGGAACTCCGTCCCATGGTCTGATCTTATGGCTTTGAGAGGCGTCTCAAGGGCAACTTCCACTTGTTTGATGAAGACTTTGAATGCATTGAAACAATCTGCTTTGGACACCAAGCAAAGAACCCAAGTGAATCGAGAAAAATCATCTACGAGAACGTAAATGTACCTCTTTCCACCATAACTCAACGTCTTCATTGGTCCACAAAGATCCATGTGGAGAAGTTCCAAAGGCTTCTTTGTGCTAACTTCATTTTTAGATTTGAAAGACGTTCTTGTTTGCTTCCCTTTGATACAGGCTTCGCACTGTTCAACTTTCTCAGGATCAATTCGGGGAAGTCCCTTCACAAGATTTCTTTGGTGTAGATTGAGGATTGTGCTTGGTCCAGCATAGCCGAGTCGGCGATGCCAGAGATCAGCGTCCTCCTTTGAGGCAGGTAGGCACAATTCTGATTTAGGCTTGAACTCTTGATTGAAGATATAGATATTGTTCTTGCGAACTCCTTTGAGAACAACTTTGTTTGATTTCTTGTTGATGACGAGGCACTCCTTTGAGTCAAATGTAACTAGATTTTCACCTTGATCACACATTTGGGAGACGCTAAGAAGATTGAAGCCAAGTCCTTCAACAAGACTGACATTTGTTGCTTTGATGGACGGATTGAGAAAGGCAGTTCCCGTTCCCTTGATCTTTCCTTTGCCCTTGTTGCCAAATGAGACAGTTCCTCCCGTGGCACTACTTTGGATAGAAGTGAGATGGATCTGGCTTCCTGTCATATGATTTGAGGCGCCACTATCAATGATCCATGGGCGTCCCCTCACTTCCACCTGCCAAAACAAGATTAGTTCTTGGCGACCCAGGCAAGGTGTTCCTTACCTGGCTCATTACAATAATAGAACTCTGGTTCTGGCATATAGTCATTTAGATTAACATCATTAGAAATGGCATGCTTTTGGAAAGAACTCCTAGAACGTCTAGGACGCCTAGAATTAGCTTTGGGAACGGACTTAGCATTTTCATTTTTCGTCCTAGCAATTTTGCCAATTGCAATATCTTCTTTTAGCTTCACACAGTCATATTTGAAGTGGTCTCCTTGTCCACAGTACCAACACGTCCTATAGTATGTACCGATGTAGTACTTCTTGTTGGGACGCTAGATTTTGTTTTGCTTCATCTTTTGGGGATCACACACTTTTGAACCGTCCCCTTTTGCAATTTTCTTATAAATTTTATGACTGGTGGAATTAGTATAGTAGTCCTCTTGCCCTTTGTATCCACTTTCTAGGACTCTAATTCTTTCAAGAAGATTCTTGGTTTTCTCTCTTTCAAGTTCAAGTTCTGAAGTTTTGCTAGCCTCAAAGTCGCTAGGGAGAGAGTTCCTAGTGTCAGATTCATAACCTAGACCTCTCTTAGCTGGGACAAAGACTATTGGTTTCACTTCCTCAACTATGGGACTCTTTCCCAAAACTTTCACTTCTTCCCTAAGCTTGGCGTTCTCAAGTTTGAGACACATAAGTTCAGTTTTGAGGGACTTAGTTTCTTCATATGAGGACTCTAGTTGAATAGTCATTGAACTACAGTTTTCACATTCAACTACAATATTTTCATCTTCAAGTTCATCCATTCTTCTTTTCATAGCAAGACTTTCCTCCATGATTTTACCAATGAGTTTAAGGAGTTTTGGTTTTGAACATTTTTCTAAGGAACGCATCATGGAATCGTGAGTTACCTCTTGTTCATTGTCGGAGGCGTTCTCTTCAACAATTGGGGCGTCCTCCACTGCCATATATGCAACTTGATCTTCACGTTCATCATCACTTGAACTAAGATCATCCCATGCAGTTGTGCATGCTCCAATGAGAGCTTTCTTCTTGTCCTTAGAGGACGTTCCCACAGTACATTTTTTGGCAAAATGTCCTTTTTTGTTGCATTTGTAACATGTGAGTTCCTTCATTTCAGCCTCTGTGTACTTGGGACTCTCCTTTTTGTAAGACTTGTTCTTGCTGCTATGCTTGTTCTTCTTGTTATAGTACTTGAGAGCCTTGTGAATAAGAGATAGTTCCTCATCTGAGTCAATCTCTTCCTTTGACTTTCTTTCTTTCTCTTTGGGACGCAAGTTCTCAAGCTTTTCTTTTGATTTACTTTGCATCATCAATGCTAGATCTCTTTGGCCGCGTAGGTACTCAGCGTACTCTGGTGTTGTGGACGCCAAAGCAAGATCAGTTTGAGGGTTCTTTCCTAGCTGAGCCATGTCAGAGATTCTTCTTTCTTCGTGCTGCCTGAGCTTCCCATAGATCTCTTCCATATCTAGAGTTTTGTTGGATGTGTTTTCTTTGAAGGTCGTCCTATCAAAGTTCCAGACTCCAGTCAATCCATCAATAACTACTTGAACTTTGTTCCTCATGGAGATCTCTGATTTTGGGATGCCCAAGTTCTTCATCTTGGTGACAAGACCTTCAAAACGGTACGAGTAGTCATTGACCGTTTCATTTGGCAACATACTAAAAGCATAGAACTCCTTTTTGATTTTCAGCTGGACGTCCTCCTTCATTTCTGCAGTTCCCACATGAAATTTCTCAAGAGCTTCCCACTGTTGTTTTGCTGTGGGGAGATTGCTAACTCTTGTGGCATCCCTTTCGCAGAGGGACACTTGAAGAAAGCATACTGCTTTAGCATTTGTTTCCATCAGCTTGAATTCATCAGGACCCCATTCGTCCTCTTTGTCTTTCTTGTCATTGGGAACCTTGAGGTCACCTTTTCTGATCACGTTCCAGCATTGATAATTTGTGCTTCTACAGAAATTCTCAAACCTAGTTTTCCAGCGGTTGAAGTTGCCGTCCGTCAGACGCGGAGGCTTCACAAAAGAGATTCCAATAGGTTCCTTGTCCATTTTTACCTGCAACTCAGTAAGAATCTAGAGCGCCTGCTCTGATACCAATTGTTGGATCGTTAGTACTGAGGGACGTCCTTTACTTTGGTAAAGGAGTCCTTTGGTCAGGCGTCCCTACGAGGTGTAGGGGCGTCCTTGAGTAATGCAGCGGAATAAAGTACTAAACAGGTAAGTAATGAACGCAGTGAATTATAGAGGAACCACTCAAGACTAAGTAGTCCTTGAGTGTAAACATCTACCTCCTTGGAGGATTTTTGAATAGTTCTTCCTTTATATTGAACGTTCTTACAGTTGTACTGGCGAGTCTTTACAGTTCCCTGACACTTAGCTTTTCCCTAAGTTCACTTGTAAAGAACTCCTTTAAGCCTACAACTTAAGCTAGTTCAATCTACTAAAGGACTCTATTCCTACGTTCTGCAGTACTTCGCAGAACTCTCTCTTTCTTTTTGGTTTTTCTGATTACAAACTGTTTTGTGATTTGGGTACAAAATCTCACTCGATCTAACACAAGTCCTAGCACTGTTCTTGAGTTCTTGAGTTAGTTCTTCGTGTTCTTGAGTGAGTCGCTTTCCTCTGATTCTCTCTGAATATTCTCTGAAAGCGTTAACGTCACAATAAATGCCTTGGGGTATTTATAGGACTTGGGGAAGGGCATCATTTCTCTGGGACGATCATGCCCTTTGTGGACGTAGCTACAGGATCTTCCTCCACGTAGTAGGGCGGTGATGAGGAAGCTTCCTGTATCCAGCTGTGTATGATGAACTCCGCTACAGGATCGGCCGCCACGTGTTGATGGACTCTGCAACAGGATCGTCCGCCACGTAGTGTTGGACTCCGCTACAGGATCGGTCTCCACGTGTCCTTGGATGATCAAACATTGTCGAGTGATGTCATCCTGTCGGCTAGTGAGTAAGGACTCCTTTCTTGCGTTCCTACTTGCTTGGGACTCCGTCCTTGCTCAAGTAGTCTCTAGCTGGTCCTTACTTCCTGTTAGCTGGCGTCCCTAAGCCTGGGGACGCCCATACACACTTGTTGTCCTTTTGTCACTGGCGTTCCTGAACACTTGGACAAATTTATTAGAATCAAAGTGAGTTTGTCATATCAAAACTAAGGGACGGTTGTGTGGTACACTAACAAGTACGCAAGCGTCCTTGATAGCGTCCCAACACACTCTTTATTTGTTAGAACTTCACCTATGTAGTTCTGTCCTGGCTTATCTTGTGTGCCCTCTATTGAGTTGGAAGTTCCTGTTGGAAACCAATTTTCTATTTGTAACATTCCAACACTTCTACTTCAATGATTTCTACTATAACTTTTGTAATGCTTGTTTAATAACATCTACTACTTCTGCTTATTCTTGTTCGACATTTTACATGTACTCTCACTTGTGTATTCTTCAATTGCACTTATATTGCTGTTCTAGCATGCTTCATGCCATTATGAATTGTTTCTCTTGTAAACTTCTTTCATACTTACAACCCTCTATCTTTACTTGTTGTTGTAGGAAAAAATACCGCTTTTCCGCATGCTAAAATTCCTTCTTCGGTTTTCAACATATGTTTTGGCAACAACATGCTAAATTAATCATTTACAAAATGTGGATAAGAGGACGAAATGCTTTCAAGTTGTCACTAAAATTCGTAAGTTTAAATAGAGAATTATTTCTATTCAAACGCAGGATGGTTTAATCATTACCGAAAAAACGTAGTTTCTTCTCAAATCACGGCGAAACTCTCTCATAGGTTTCTTTTGAATAGTTCGTGCCATGTTGACAACCAAGATCTGCTTATTATCCCTCACATGGTTTCTCCTGAGGATAACATTCTACAATCAAAGCGCCCTCTCTCCCGGAAATCAAGTATGCCCTGTTTGAGCTAGCTCTTAATTTAACCCTAAGTCTGAACGATTTCACTGCATTCTTTCACTCTTGACATATCTTGCGCTCAATAAACAAATCATTTGTTACTTTAATTTCAAAAATTGATAACCCTTTATTAATACGCCATTTTTCGTCCAATCTGTCTTTATAACACTATTTACAAAAGTAATAGCTAAATTATTAGCAAATCGTATTAAACATATCTTACCTGATATTAGTCATCCTCTTCAAGGTGCTCTTGTTAAAGATCGCTTGATTAAAGATAATATATTTTCCGTTCTTTCCATAAAAAAGAAAAAGGTTGCCATGGATGGATGGCCATTAAACTTGATATAGAAAAATCTTATAATAAACTTGATTGAAATTTTGTTAAACTCATACTAACTAAATTTGGCTTCCACCCACTATGGGTTTATCTTGTAATGACTTGTATTACTACTTCCTCTTCATCTTTTCTTGTCAATAAAGAACCATGAAATGAATTCTCACCTGGGTGTGGTATTCGACAGGAGGACCCAATTGAGTCACTTTAATACCTCATCTTTGAGTTTTACCTATTGAATACCTAAGCTATACACATTGAGACCTATTAAATACCTCTTGTGATGACATGTAAAAACAAAGTGCCACGTAGGTGCCACATCTGCGCCACATGTGCACCACATAAATACTACTCTTATATTTTTCCTTTAATAAAAAACAAATTTTAAACATAAAAACAATAAGAAAAAAGATTTAAAAAAAAACAAAAAAAACCCATCTCTTCGGCTCTTCCCGTCATCGTCTTCAACACCGAAGATGCGTGAACGGAGGCGAAAGCTCTTCGGGCCGCTAGCGGAGCCTCGAGGGGAGTAGACGCCTCCTCATCGTCCTCTTGAGCGGCGGAGATCCCTTCCAGATGCGGCCGCATAGTCTGGCGAGCGAGCGGTGGAGCAGTTGGAGATCTGGAGAATCCAGCTTGTGGGAGGAGTAAACGGGGTCTCGTCGGGACGAGGACGGTCGGATCTGAAAGTTGTAGAAAGGCCGCAAAGGAAGGAGAGGTCGGATTTCGGGAGATTAGTGGTTTTCGTGGCTGAGAGGGCTCGAGTTCGGTGGAGTCGGAAGTGGTTAGGGTTCCGATGTGTAAAGGGATTCAGAGTTGTTGGTGGATACGCCGGATCGGAGGGGGAGTTTGGGAGGGAGGCCGTCGGAGGTGGAGGAGTACGGCGGATAGAGAGCGAGGCGTTGTCGGAGTTCAGAGTTTGCTCCGACAGAGGTGGCGAGTGCTTGAAGAAGTGGTGCAGAGGGATTCGATTAGGGTAGCGGTGGTGGATGAGGAAGAAGGAGGCGAAGAGGGAGACGGCTATGAGGGAGAGGACGACGACGTCGATGATGTGTTTGGGTGACGTGGCAGAGTGGTGGGAGGAGGAGGAGCGGGAGTGGGGGACGAGCAGGTGGCTCCGATGGCGGGGGGAGGGATGGGGAAGAAGGGCCGACATTTTTTCTTTTTATTTTAAATCTTTTTCTTGTTGTTTTTTAATGCTTAAAATTGTTTTTTATTAAAGGGAAAATATAGTATTTATGTGGTGCACACATGGCGTAGATGTGGCAACTACGTGGCAATTATTTTTTACATGTCATCACAACAGGTATTTAATACGTCTCAATGTGTATAGCTTAGGTATTTAATAGGTAAAACTCAAAGATGAGGTACTAAAGTGACCATTTTGTAAAAGTGTAGGGAGCCGTATATATATTAGGCCTTTTATCTTTGTGCTTGCAATAGAATACTTATCAAGAACTTTGCAACATGACTCTTTTAGTATGTCAAAACATGGCACTGTTCAACTTACTAAAAATGGTACTTACTTGTCATTTTTGAGCTTTGCATACGACACTATTATTTTTGCTAATGCAACTCTTTCGAATATCAAACAATTGCTTACAAAATTTACCAAAATATCAGGTTTATCAAATAACTACCAGAAAAGCTCGTTCCAAGCATCCTCTAATTTATTAAGAAAAACATCCATCTCCCTAGCAAGTGTTTTTAATTATTAAATTACATCCTTCATGAAAAAGTATCTAGGAATCCCAATATTAAAAGGTCGAGTCCAAAACTCAATGTTCTCCGATTCTATAACTAAATTAAAGAAACAACTCTCATAGTGGAAGGCAAACTCTATTTCCCAAGCTGGTAGCTTGGTCCTCATCTAATCTAAACTTCTTTTTCAAGTATACTACCTAATGCAAAGCTTCCTTCTCCCTAAAGGAGTGCTGGATCAGATTGATAAAATTAATAAGAACTTCTTCTGGAATAAATTTTTCCCGAATCAGCACCCCCTAATTAACTAAAAACATATTTGTTCCCCTAAAGAACTTGGTGGTCATGGACTCCATACAACCTTATATGAATTTATCACTTCAAATGAAACTACTTCGGAAGATAATGACACAACCATCTAACTATTAGGTAAGAATAATAAAAGAAAAAGATATAGAATCTTAATGTGTCCTCCATCAGCAAAAAAAAAAAAAAAAAAAAAAAACCAATTGCTCTTGGCAATTTGGTCATCTTCTTAATGTTATTCAATGCTTTTCTATGGGTATTGGGTGGTCTATTGGTCATGGACACTCCTTCTAGACGAACCCTTGGGTTAACAACACCCTTCTTTCTTACTTTGGTAATGATAATATCAGCTTAAAAGTATATATCAACATTCATTACACCTGATTGAAGTAGGGATGCCCAACGGTTGTACCAATTACTCCTTGAAGATCTAGTCAAATCTATCTAATTATATCGAAATCCTCTGATTAGCTCTACTAATAGTCTTGCCTGGATGTCGGCGGTTAATGGTATTTTCTTTGTTAACTCTGCATCCTCCCTGACTTCTTCTCATGCGTTGATTGTTCACCTACTACTAATCGCCTTAACCGTTTCTTTAATCGGGTTCCTAATTGCCGCTCTCTTTGCGGATTGTAGGACAAAGATGATCAAAATCACCTCATTTTTCTTTGCCCGTTTACTCAGAATATGATTTCTAGGCTTCAATGCAAACTAAATTATACATTTCGATTGGACTCTTAGTCTAGTTTTATCCATAATCTATGAACAACATTAAACCTAAACCATAATAGCAATTACTTATGCTTCCTTTGGCGGTTTATTTGGGGTTATCGCAACTCTAAACTATTTAATCCATCTAGAATTAAGCTAAACTTACTCCCTAGTGATCAGGAATTTTCTCAAGCTCTGGCTTGGGCTTCATCAATCAAAGTTTCTAGTTAGAAAACAAATAGGCCCTTGAAGGAAAAAACATATGTATTGGATTAAACCACCACCCGACTGGATCAAACTTAATTTTGATACCTCCAAACAATCTGATTCAACTACATATTTAGAATTTCTATTCTGTGATCACAATAAAAAAATTTAAAATGTGATAGGATTAAGCTTCATTCGCTATCTGTCCTACAAGACGAAGCAATCTCTGCATTCTTTGGAGGTCGTTAGATCTGTGTCTTCCTTAGAATATTACTAATTAAATAACTGAGGGTGATAATTTGATCCTAATTCACTCTTTCAAAAGATTATGAAAAATTCCCTAGGAAATCTAGTCAATAGAGTTGTTTCGAGAACAGGAAAGATGCATAGACAACAACCAATCCTAATTCAAACAATAGATCTAAGTCAATTAGACAAGTTGATCAGGCTCATATAATCAAACAAAGATCATGGGATGAAGCACAAGAGTATCAATAAAGACCTAGGGATAAAGAAGTTACCAGAATTTCTCGATTTCATAATAAAGCTTCCTTGATTGAACAAAATCCAAGGGAGATTAGTTCTCCATAACAAGAGAGCTAAGACAATTAATTAAGAGAAAGTTGGGATACAAGAGATATGAATTGGATTGGATACCTAAAACCTAAGGCAAAACCCTCTTTATATAGACCCAAGGAATAGACTCCCCGAGATATACAAGGAAAGAGACAAAAGATAGAAAATGAAACAAGATAGAAAATCCTCGCTCGGCTCCGGATTCGGCACCACCACGCCCGCAGCACATCCACCGCTCCGCGGCGGGTTGGTCTTCGGGTTCCTTATATCGGCTTCTACCGCGGCTGCGGCCAAGGCGGCGCACCTGCGGCCTTCTCGGTAATGGTTGGTCGTCACCTCTTCTTCACCGCGACTGCGGCTGGGACACCGCACCTGCGGATCTGGGTCAGTGACGAACTTCACTTGAAACTTAGTCCGGAAAACTCTGTCTCTTCAAGTCTTGTGTCTTCGGTCTTCATATTACAATTAAGCTCAAACTCTAACCTAAACACACTCACTAAAACCCTAAAATACAAGAGTTAACCTATCCTAAAGAGAATATATCACACATTGATATGGATTGCCTCTGCCAGGCTATTATTTATGATATTTTAGACGTTTTAAAAAAAACTTTTTTCTATAATTCATCTTAATCTATTGTCGAGTCAAAAACTTTTGTTATTATATTTTTATAAGATAATCCGCAGTGATAATTTAAGGTTAATTTCTAATACTCGAAGAACTTAGTTTCGGATTTGGTATGACCCACTAGCACATCTATCAAAAGAAAAAAAAACTTTTATGGCCTTTTTCAGGTTTAATAATACTTTTTAGGCCACCTATAAGTTACATGGATAGTCTAAATCACCGCGACGGGTGATCTTAAAGAATTCAAACAACAAGGATTGTTGACTCAACAAACACCTTGACTGAATTACAGAAAAATCATTAGCAGAAAAAGAAGAAGAGATCAGTGGGATGGCTACCGTCAAACTTTGGAGATTGACGTGTCTTCTTGCAAGGAAATCAATAGCGGCATTAGACTCCCTGAAACAATGATAAAATACAACGCAAGGGATAACAGAAAGAATATTTTTGATGTTAGCTAAAATTGAGTATAATTCCCACGGGACTTTCCAGGGTCGTTTTAAAAAATTAGTAACAATTAAATTATAGTCTTCAATGATAAGATTGTGAATTTGAGAGCAGTCAATATTTCGTTATGCTTGTAGTAAAGAAGAAGCTTCAACTTGGACTATTGACATAGAGGGTAACTGTTGACGTCCTACTGAAAGAATAAAACCATAATGGTTACGTAAGATAAACCCGGCATGGGTCGTTCCAGTTTTAAGTTTAGATGGATCAAATTTAAGTTTGGACTATTGAGGAGGCGGTTTTTTCCAAGCAGAGTAATTTTTCCTTTTTGGTGTGTTGGTACTATGTTTTTTAACAGAGGTATTACTGTAGTCCCATTCTAAAGCACATGAGAAAGCTAAACTAGATGGAAGTTTCTTTGGATTAGTTCTTCAGGATCAAAATTTTTTGCATTCTTATGTGCCCAGACAAACCACCAAAGGAAGCAAAGAGGTGTATTGAACTGGTTATTTGTAGATGTGTTTTGAATGTTACGGTGAAATGTATACGAGGTAGTTATGGTGAAAAACTAATTCAAAAGTTTCCCCAGTCTCGCAATCATGTTCCTTGTAGATGGGCATTCAAAAAATAAGTGGTTGAGGTTCTCATTCTGCAGATCGCAAAGAGAGCAGGAATTAGGAACAGAGTTGTAAAATCTGTTGATTCTATCCATTGTTGGGAGGCAGTCAGCACAAGCTTTCCAAAAGAAATTTTAATTTTGGGGGGTGATTTTGTTTTCCAAATGCAAGAGCAAGCTTCTATAATAGCGGTAATGGGAGAAGGTAAAATTGAGGCAGCTGAATGAACAGACAAATTCCCATCAACCGCAGGCAGCCAGATGAGCCGATCCTTGGTATTTTTAATCGGAATTCTAATGTAGAAATTATATCGGCTATATGGAGTGGTAATAGTTGTTAGAGTAACATAATGTCCCATGAGTGATCAGGTAGTATAAAGTTCGCGGCACAAATGTTGGAGTTAGAGTTATCTATAGATGGTAGCAAATCAATATTTAGAACCCAAGGGTCATTCCAAAATTTGATAGTGATACCATTTCCTACCAACGATCTAAGGCCTTTAAAGAAGGTGTTTCTAATATTAAGCAAGCGACCAAACTGCCAAGAGCATGTGTTCTTATGATAGTCAAAAATAGATTCAAAGCGAAGGTATTTTTTAGTAATAACTTGAACCCACACATTTTGAGGCTGTGTGACAATTTTTCAAAGAAGTTTAATCTGAAGTGATAGATTGTTATTGTCAGTTGATCGTAGGCCGAGACCAACTTCATCTTTGGGAGAGCAAATCCGACCGCAGCTGATAAGTGGATGATGATTTGGGCTAAATTTGTTCCAAAAGAAGGATTTACTAACATTATCAATCTGTTTAAGAACACCTTGAGGCAACAGAAAGATTTGCATTAGGTAGTTGACTTTACTCAAAAGACAAGACTGGATAAGGACCACTCGTCCTGTCTGTGATATGGAGTTAGCTTTCCATTGGGATAATTGTTTTCTAGATTACAGACTGCATCTGTAAATATAGAATACTGAACTCTACCTTTTAAAAGTGGAATACCAAAGTATTTTTCCATAGATGATGTAATTTGAATGTTGATAATACTTGTAATTGCGGCAGAAGTAGGTTACCAGATATTGACAAATTTTTTTTTTTTTGATTAGGTAAGAATTAGGAGTCCCGCTTACGGGGGACGTCCTAGAGCATCCTTTTGGATGGGAACTAACAGTTCTTGGTGATTCGCAATGTGGTGTATAGGGAGGTCGTGGCCCAATTTCGCGATTTTATCAGCCACGCTATTAAAAACCCTACTCACATGCTTGATTTTGACAGACTCAAACTCGTGAAGGAAGCCCCAAATGTCCGAGATCAGCATGTCAATCTGCCAAGGACATTTTCTCGTGCCCTTAGTTGCTTCAATCATTGTCAAATTATCGCCTTCAATTTCGATCTTATTAAATCCCAGTTCTTTGGCCTTCCTCACACCGTCTCGAAGTCCGAGTGCTTCAGTGCTTAAGATTGAGTTATGACCATATTTCCTAGCCCCCAAGGAAATCACTTCTGCACGTTGGTTTCTAATAACAAATCCTGCTGAGGCTGATCCATCACTCAAATTCGAGCCGCCAAAATTAATTTTGACGAACCCATTAACGGGGTTTTCCCATGTTCCATTTCGATTTCTTCGTTTTGGCTTTCTCAGCTTCCTTTCATCCTTTTCCTCGTCTTCTGTGTATTTCCTAGCTCTTTTCCACTGTGTGATTTGATTCCGGATGTGTTGAGGAATATTTGTGATTTCGTTACCTGGATCTTGTTGAAATATTTTTAAGTTTCTTTGATGCCATAGACACCACCAAATAATAGCTAGCTCTGTGAATTCGTCCGTACCAATCAAGTGGTGTAATTCTGATATCATATTGTTGGGTGTTTTGTCAGTGGTATCATAAATTTGTATTACATCCGCTATGATTGGGTTAACTTGTTGAATTATTCCCTGTGTGAATGGGCAATCAACGAGTAAGTGTCCGATGTCTTCATTTGCTCCGTTGCACAGGATATATTCCTGAGGAACTGGTACTTGTTTCGCTCCTAGTCTATCTTTGGTTGGGAGTCCATTCTTGTCTACCTTTCACCGAAAATTCTTCACTTTTGATAGTGTATCTAGCTTCCAAATCCAATTATTTTGGACCAGATATTGACAAATGTTGGGATAACTGATAAACCCGAAATCAGGTCAATTTATTGAGTAGATTTTTAATGAATTCCATGGGTTTAATAACTTGAACCATAAAAAATGAAGGTTTTCTTCTGTAGGCGCCGCTAGCGGAAAAGATTACATTGCTCACACGCGCCCTTATCGCCAGGTAGCGAGGCCAACACAGCCGAGCACAGCACTTCGGCCATGGCGGACAGACTCCCTGTTCTCTTGCCCGGCCCAACCCCCTCAACTTCCAAACCCTTCTTCCACCACAACCACAACCACAACAACAACAACCACCCTCCTCCCTCACCCCCGCCGCCCTCAAACCCCTCCTTGCTCGAGTCCTTCCTCCACCAGCAAAATCAACAGCAACGCCCTCCCGAAACCCCCTCAACTCCGACCCCTCTGCACCGGCGCCTCCCTCTGGGCAAACACCGCGACCTCAACCGGGGCAAGCCCTGGTCCCACCACGGCATCTCTCGCAGAGGCCAGTCCATTCTCCAACAGCTCCTCCACCCAAGCCACCCCGACGAATCCTCCGGTAAGCTCCACGACGTCCTCCTTCAGCTCTTCGATTTCCCCAGGTCCGACGCCGACTTCGAGTCCGTCACCTCCGAGCTCCTCGGCCTCCTCCGGGGTTTAGGGTTTTACAAGAAGTGCGACCTCGCTCTCAGGGTTTTCGATTGGGTCCGCTCTCAGCCCGGCCTCCGAGTCGTCATCGACGGCCACGTCGTCGCCGTCGTCGTTAACCTTCTAGGCAAACAGGGCCGCGTTTTCGACGCCGATTCCTTGATCACTACGCTACGACAGGATGGCTTCCATGTCAATGTCTACGCCTACACCGCCTTGATCAGTGGTTTTGCTAGCAATGGCAAGTATAGGGAGGCGGTTCGGGTTTTCTCCGAAATGCGGGAGGAAGGCTGTGACCCCACTTTGATAACCTATAATGTGATCTTGAATGTGTATGGCAAGATGGGGATGCCTTGGAGCAAGATTCTACATACTTTGGAGGAGATGAAGAGTTCCGGTGTCGGGGTTGATTTGTACACGTATAATACGCTCATTACTTGCTGTCGCCGTGGCTCGTTGTATGACGAAGCGGCCAGGCTGTTTGGGGAGATGAAGCTAGCCGGGGTTACGCCTGACAAGGTCACGTATAATGCGCTGTTGGATGTTTATGGGAAGTCTCGGCGTCCTAAAGAAGCCATGGATGTGTTGAGGCAGATGGAGCTCAACGGCTTTTCCCCTAGCATTGTGACGTACAATTCTTTGATATCTGCGTGTACCAGGGATGGGCTGTTGGATGAGGCCAAGCTCCTCAAGTGCCAGATGGAAGAGAAAGGGATTAAGCCGGATGTGTTTACTTACACTACTCTGTTGTCGGGGTTTGAGAAGGCTGGGAAAGATGATTCGGCAATTAAGGTTTTCGAAGAGATGAGAGATGCTGGCTGCAAACCCAATATTTGCACCTTTAATGCCCTCATTAAGATGCATGGTACCCGCGGCAATTTTTCTGAAATGATGAAGATTTTTGAAGAGATTCAGAAATGTGAGTGCTCTCCTGATATTGTAACCTGGAACACACTTTTGGCTCTGTTTGGGCAGAATGGGATGGTCACAGAAGTGTTTGGAGTATTCAAGGAAATGAAGAGAGCTGGATATGTACCTGAAAGGGACACCTTTAATACCCTAATCAGTGCATATAGCAGATGTGGCTCTTTTGACCTAGCAATGGATGTTTATAAGAGGATGATGGTTGCTGGAATCACCCCGGATCTCTCTACTTACAATGCTGTTTTAGCAGCACTTGCCAGGGGAGGCCTATGGGAACAGTCTGAAAAAATGCTTGTTGAAATGGAAGAGGCCCGTTGTAAACCCAATGAGTTGACGTATTGTTGTCTTCTCCATGCTTATGCAAACGGAAATCAAATTGAACGCATTGATGCCCTTGCAGATAAGATATACTCTGGTGCAGTTGAGCCGACAGTTACTCTGTTAAAGACTCTAGTTCTTGTATATAGCAAAAGTGATGTACTAGTAGAAACCGAACGAGCTTTCTTGGAGTTTCAAAAGAAGGGGTACTCACCAGATATAACCATTTTGAATGCCATGATTTCCATTTATGGCCGTAGGCGGATGGTTGAAAAGGCTAACGAGATGTTCAATTTTGTGAGGGAGAGTGGATTCACTCCCAGTTTGGCGACATATAACAGTTTGATGTATATGTACAGTCGATCAGGAAACTGTGAGAGGGCAGAGGAGGTTCAGAAGGACATTCTGCTTAGTGGATTGAAGCCTGATATCATCACATACAATACTATCATATATGCTTACTGCAGAAGTGGCCAAATGAAGGATGCTAATAGAGTTTTCTATGACATGAGGCAGCGTGGAATTGTTCCCAATGTGGTGACTTACAATACCTTTGTAGCAGGTTATGCGGCTAATTCCATGTTCCTAGAAGCCATTGCTGTGGTCATTTACATGATCAAGCAAAAAAAGCAAGATTGCAGACCAAATGAGAGTACATACAATGCTATTGTAGATTGGTACTGTAGACATAGTCGTCTAGATGAAGCTAAATTGTTTATCAGTAATCTGCGCAAACTTGATCCCCATATTCCAAGATATGAGGAGTGTAGATTATTAGAACGAATGAAACAGAGATTTCCATAAATGTGTTTTTTTTATTAATCATAGTACTTCGTCACTGCCATGGGGTGGAATCAGCTGCTGTCTTAGCGCCACTGCTTTTTACCTTCTCGGCAGGAATACCAAAAGGTCTTTTTTTCTTTTTCTTTCTTCTTTTATATATATGATAACTTTTCGCAAATTCTTTCTTGTGATTGATTGCTTCATTGCGCCGTGGACTTTAGGGTTTTGTCATCTGTTTGCAGGGATGCTGATGCGCTTGGATCTGTTACTCGAGTTAATCAGTTGAGGGATTTGGGTGAGTCCATCACTCTTCTTTTCATAGACCCTTTTAGCATGTGGCTACCCATTGTGATCCCAGTAAAAGGGGAGGAATCTGCTTCTTTTTTTTGTGGGAAATCCTTGTGACACCCCCCCCATAAAACGTAGTAGCATATGTTTAGTTTGGTTGGCTAGATTTTAACTGCCTCGATTCTGAGTATTGTATTTGTAATCTTAAAAATGTTAAACCGTAAAATGTAGTAGCTTTAAGATTAGCATGGGAAGTAGTGAACCCCCTATTTGTTCTGCATTTCTATAATCACATGATATATTATAGATGCATCTCATCAGTGTTTTGAGTACTTCCCGACAGTAGGAGTCCTGACACATCGCTCTTTACACTCTAGTTATCTAAGAGTATTCAATTCACATATTCTTCCATAATCTATCTTCTTTAGTTGATCTTGAAGGTACTTACTAGGTAGTATATCTAGCTGTTATTGAAATGAAGGAGCAACCAGGGATGCTTGTTTTCCCGATATTAGTTTCCCCATATGGACCTAAGTAACCTTCTTTCCCTATGGCTGTATGACCTTATGAACTACTGCCCTTTGCTAAGTGGAGTTGCCTTTAGTGTTGTGCATCTGATCCAACTGCTTTCCAACGTGTTTATTCTGCGATCCTCCAAGCCGACCAGCTCATCCTCAGTTTGGTTTGAATTTTTTTTTCCAACACCATGCATCATCTTTGTTGCTTCAGCCTTCAAATTAGCTCCCCTGGAGCGGCTCATCAGTTACCCAATTCCCACTTATCCTCCATGGCACGTCTTGTAGTCTGAAGCTTAATTTGTGTGCCCATGCACAAATGTTTCTTTTAGATTCAATTATATAGTTTTGCCGTCTTTGTAATGAATTATCGTAAAATGATTCTTGTTCTCCTTTTTGTTCTATTTCCTGTTCTGCTGAGCACCCTATACTACCCCTCGCTGGTACTTTTATCACCCTGATTCTATCCATTGGACAAGCTTTTGCTCAAAGTTTATTGTAATAATGGCAAAGGGGATACAGTGGATACTAGTTGTGTGTATTTGCATACCCTACAATGTCTATTGTATACTTGTTTTCTTCTTGGCTGCTGACTGTTTCGTTCCTTGCTGTCTTTATCTCTTGCCTTGCCATACAGCACTGCTGCTAGAAACTGCATGCGCATTTGTTCCACTTGTTGTTTCTGTTTCTGCAAAAGTTGCTTCTGGCACACCAATAGTGGAGAAACGGTAAGTTAATGTGCTCTTCAAGCAGTGGCAAACTTTCTAAACTTATGGGATCATTTTTTCTTTTTAAATTTGTTGGGCATTGTGCTAGTGTTGATTTGTCTTTTTCAGGCTGAACAACATTTTCTCAAGCATAATGATGCTGGCTCCTGGGTATAAGATTCAGCTTTGATGCTATCCATGAGCAAGGAAGTTCCTTGGTACTTGGTAAGGTTTTGTACTGTTTTTGCTTTTGCAATTTAGTTTTTTCGGCAATTGGTGAAATTCGCACTGTATAGTACTAGTTTCTTACAGTCCTTTGTTTATCTTTTAAAGGATGATGGGATTATGGAACTGGTCGGGCATATGTGGTTGCAGCACGCAGACCAACAGGTTTAGATTTAACAGTAGGAAGTGAGGTGTTAGAAGAATCAGGAAGGCCTATTGTAAGAGACTATGTGCAAGGCCTCAAGGTTCTTCTCCTTAATAAAATGAAAAAGAATTGGTCAGTTTTTGTATATCTCAGTTGAGTCCACCTTGAATGTGGTTGTAAATTACTAGATATTAAAGACTCTTGGTTAAAAGAGGTTTCAAGGGATATGCAACATTATGGTATTCTTGCTTCTCAGAGACCCCTGTGAAATGATCTTGTTTTGGAACCAGCGGAGGCTGTTTTGATCCTCTTGAGCTTGAAATCTGACTTTGGTGCGAAAATATGAATTGAAGCCCTTCGAGTTAGCTTTCCAATGGCACCGGAATCAGCTCAATCCGACCTCCGTAGCTCAAGATATAGCCTTCGCAAGCAAGTGGTGTCGCGCAGACAGCTCAAAACGCCTTAAAACTCTTGAATTCTTGTGTCCTCGGCCTAGATATTACAATTACGCACAACTCTAACCTAAACACACTCAATATAGCCCTAAAATACAAGAGTGAACCCATACAAAATAGGGCGAATCAAGAATCTACGATAAAATTTTACAAGTCAATTAAACGTCAACTACTAAAATTGATTTAATAAAATGGTTATGTTGTTTATTATATATTTTGTAGACTACTATTAATTTAGTTATATACTTATTTTGAGTGGACACATATTGTTCTATTGTATTATTTTAAACTCAAATTTAGTATATAGGAAACTTAATCAACTCTATCTTTAAGGAAACTAATAAGGATCGAATTGATGAAGCCGGTGCAAGATCACCTCGTTATTCTCTTCACTGATTTTGTTCAACCATATACCCAATGTAATCGAGATATTCCCTAATCTATCAAACAAGTAATAATAAGAACGAAACAGAAACTAAAAACACGAGGATTGGTCACCCAAATCGGATCGAAATTCTACATTTGGGGAGTCTCAGAGGGGAGATCCGGCCCAAAGAAATACACTGGTTCAAAAGCCATAAGATGTTCGTACAAGTCATGAAACAGAATGCAAAGCTAAGATCTAAACAAGAACAGAGAATCTCATAAACAGGAGAAATGCTAGGGTGTAGGATCGAAAAAGGCTTCGGTCACTTTTCACGGCTGCACACTGATGTCTCTCATTTTGGAGGTGTTTTAGTAGTTAATTTCCCTTGTAAATATGTGTTTTTCATTCTCTTCTTTGTAGTTTCGTTTCCTTTTTAGCTTAGTTCCCGGTTTTCTTCAAGAGTCGGAAACTATGCGAGTTTGTTTGTTTTTGTAGGTAAAATGGCAAGAATGAGGACAATTTCGAGGAGCTAATGAAGGAGCCAAGTCAAGGAGTGCAAGAGCCAAGCTAAGAATGAAGTGGAACCAAAGGAAACCAAGGAAGAAGACAAGGATCGAGGCCTTGGACCGAGATACACCATGTCGGGCCCGAGATCGAGCACTCAGTGAATCGGACCGACGTTCCCAACGTCGGGCCCGATGTCGACCCGTGTCGGTCCAAGTCGGCGCATGTGAGGATTGTTCCCCAAGGCATATTTTTAGCAACTTTCCACATTTGCCCCTTTCTAAATTGGGATTCCTTGGTCCCCAATCTATGAAGAAGGTTAAGAGAGGTGATTAGTGATCAAATCAAGTGTGGAGTGTGAGGAGGACGAGTGGGACACACACACACCAAACCCAAATTCACTCTCAAAGGCTCAAGGAAGACTTGGAGAGCAAGGAGAAGAAGGAAGAAGGAAGAGAATGAGAGATCGGTGGAGAAGAGAGGGAGATTTGTGAGTTTTGTACTTTGTTTTGCTTTGATCAAGTAGATTTGAACTTGGATTTTGTAGACTCTTTGAAGTTGAATGCAATTGGAGTTTGATTGGATGATGTTGATTGAGTTTTGCTTGATTTCCATTTTGTTTATGCTTTTCTCTTACCACATGGAGTAGATTCCATAGTCTTGGGCTATGGGGGAATCCCCCTAGCTAGATTTGGGTAGAAAATCCCAATTCCATAGCCTTGAGTGCTTGATTTGTGAATCCTCTCTACATTGAGCTTCAATTCTCTTGTGAAAGCAAGGGATCTAGAGCTTGTGTTTGGTAAGAGTAAGCGAAAGTGGTCTCTATCCCATCACAAGTCTCTAGCATCGAAGGTGAGTGAAAGCTCCCTTGGGTCGAGGTGTAGATTGGAGGGATTTGAGGCGATCAACCTCGATCTCATTAGAATCAAACACTTATTGGTTGAATTGAGGTGGAATATCCAAGTCTAGTTGGGGGAGGAACCCAAAAACCCAAGACCGATCTACTAATTTGCTAAGACCGAGATACCCAGCACCTCGGGCCCGACTTGCACCACGTCGGTCCCGTACAAATTGACCTCGATCCTACCTCAGACCGAAGTGACCCTGTGTCGGTCCGAGGAGATCTCGCTTGTTTTTCTTCGTTTGTCTTTATTTTCTCTTCTTTTTAGTCTTTTCGGGTACTCTCGACGCACGAACTCCCGTGTGTTCGACACCCTACCTCTTTACTACAATTTTGAGGTTCGGTTTTATAAATTTAAATTGTGAGACCCTCCGATCCCGGAACTCATCACACACGAGGTCTTCTTCTTCATACAGAGACCACCAGAGATGTCGGCGACGAGCTGGCACCGGCAAACTCCCTTCCTTCTCCCTCTTTCTCTCTTCATTTTTCTTTCTCTCTGTTTTTTCTCTTGCGGCTAGGGTTGTCGCTCTGAGCTGAATGAGCTCTCAAGCACATGATATGAGCTTATATATGAGCTCCACCAAAATGCATTGTAGCAAGGCAAGCTGGATCACCAGCTCTCGAATGGGCCACAACAAATGAGTCAAATCAAGGCCCAATTCAAGAATAGGCTCGTTTGTGTCAAATAAAACAAGCAAGGCCTTCCTCATCGATTTATAATTAAATCGGGGTTGGCATCTTCTAAGCTCTACCTTGTTCTATCTTGATCTTCTTAGCTCTACCTTGTTCTATCTTGAGCCAAGCATCTCGTGTGATAACCAAAATGATGACATTGCCCATATTTTGCTAAAATGTCCTCTTACAACAAAACTGTTAAGAATAATAAATCAGTATACTAGTCGAATAGTTGAACAAATTGATACATATAATAAGAAACCCTATCTAATGCTCGAGGATATTAAATCCAAAATCACTACGGAGGTAATGGAATGGCTCTCATTCGCCTAGTGATGCATTTGATATTTTAGAAATATGAAATCATTCGACACAAACTAAAGTTATACACCGCACAACCCAAATAGTATATGCGAATTCCTGAAGAAACGATTGCGAGATTGGAAAAACACAAATACCTAAGAGATCTCAAACCGCACAGATGGGGCTAGCAAACCAAAGAGGAAAACATCTAGAACGATATGGGCAAAACCTAAACATAACCTATATAAACTAAATTTTGATGGTGTAGTCAACCTTGAAGGCGTCTCTATGATCGGTTTCATCTTTCGGGGCCACTTAGGTTTGCCTCTCTACATCGACGGGGGTCTTGTTAAAAGACACTCTGTTCTTCGCACCGAAGCCATCGCTCTATGTCAGGGGATTTTCGAGGCCATCTGACGCGGCATTCTCCCCATCTTGATTGAGGGCGATAATTTTTGCAGCTGATCAACACGGTTCTCGATGATTGATGTTGTCCGTGGAAGATTGAGCAAATTTGAGCGAACATCCACCGGATGCTAGCCTGCTTCCATAATTAGAGTATCACCCACGTCCTTCGGGAGCAATTCTATAGCTGACTATATTGCTAGTTATTTCCGTTGCGCATCCACTGTCCCCCTTTTAGCTTATTCAGGTGACCTCATCTAATTGGATGCCTTTCTTTCAAAAAGGTCCCCTAATTCCTTTCTTTATCTAAACAAAAAATCAAATAAAGGAAACAACAAGATTGGGTCTGAGTTGGAAGGAGTAGAAGAAGAGAAGCCCGATGACCTTATATCTAGCAACGGCTCCAACCGCTTTAAGGATGGCCATGGCCCGCCGATCATGAAGCTCCCCTACTGCACCCAACCACCTTCCAACGCAGCTCACAGCCGCCACCACCATATTCTCAATTCAGACTCGAAATCCTCAGGAGAATCTACCAGAAGCCGAATGCTCCAATGATCTTGATCAAATTTGCTCAATTGCTTGCTAGATTTTGGGCGGATCCAAGGCATATTGAAACAGGATGAGAAATTGGGACTGGAGAAACAGTTCAAGGAAACTTCCTGTGAACCTACACAAACATAATTTGGGGCAAGTTGAAACTTGAAACTGCACACTTCAATGTGAATCGTTGAATGAAATATTCATTCGTTTCTGAGCTTTCTTCACGTTCTTGAAACTTTGACATGAAAAAATACATCACAATTCGTTTCAAAAAAAAGTCATTTCTGAGCTTTCTACCTTTGCTTAAAATTAGTGATGCTTACAGATTACAATCTCAAACAACAGAAAGCCGTCCGTAGTGGAGATTGGAGAAGAGGGAGGAAACATGAAAATCACGCCGACAAGCCACCTCCTTTGCACACAAGCAAAAACTACGTAGCCCTATTGAAGCTGAATTGAATTCAACGGGACAATTGACCTTCCTTGGTCATACGAATCCAAAACCACTCATCGCTGAGCTTCATTATCAATGTTTCCGGTGGGTGGTTTTAAGCTGCCATTGCATCTCTTTAGCCATGGAGGGTAGCCATCTCTCTCCCCTAATCTTTTTAAGCTCAGCCACTCTTTGCTCCTCTTTCTTTACAGCTTCTGTTGCAGCTTCCTCTTTAGCTCTCAATCTAGCCAGGCTCTTACGCCGCACATCTTCTGCTGCTGCTGATATGTCGTTCCCGTCAATGACAACTGACTTCAGCCGTTTCCTGAACTGTAAACATAAATAAAGTAAAAACCAAACTTAGTCTGCAACTCAAACGAAGGAAACCCCCAGGGTATGGAGAGCAAGGGAAACAGAAACAGAGTAGACCTGTTTGGACTTCTCATCATCATCCTCCCTTGGAGCAATTCTCGGCTTCCGTTTGGGCCCTTGGAGTTTTTCTACGAGAAAAACGCAAACGCAAGTGAGGTTGACATGGTTTTTGTGCCATGCTAACCGGGACACAGAAAAGACCACTAAGGAAGTTTCTTTACAGTTCATACCTACATGGTCAAAAACAATCCCCCGAGGAGCACGCTTAAATAGCTGAACTCCCCCTTCACTTGATAAAGGATCCTCTTCATCCATGGACTTGATGGGGTTTCTCACCATTTCTACTGTTTTCTCCAACATGTCACTCAGTGCCTTCTGCAGCTGCCAGAGGAGAGTTTACAAGTCAGTGCCACCAAAACAAACCCCTAGTGCAACATCAGATTGTTAGGTCTACCAATAGTCATTAATATGGAATCATTGACTCATTAGATTACAGATATGGCTACCCTAATTCTGACTGAACATTAAAATCAAGTGCAACTTCAAAAACAGAAGAAGAGTAACACGGATGTCTCATCTTACCTTGATTTGAAAATAAGTGAGTTTCTGGGGTGCTCTCTCGGAAATGTCGTCGCCGCTATAGTCGTCAGGACCAGAGACAGCGCCGACGGAAGGGACGCCTGCTACGGAATTAATAGCAGCTCTCCATTGCTCGTCTCCGTCTTCTTCGCCGCTGCTCTCGCCATCGGTGACCCGTTCGCCGCCACTTCCACCCATTCTGCTCTGTTTGCCGGATTTGTCAATCAATTGATACACACACAAACTGACAGAGAAATCACAAATCAAAATCAAATGTTCACAGTTCATACACACACAAACGATAGACTTGTCAGTCAACTGATACAAATCAGTTCACACACTTAGTCTACGTCTATGGGTGGGTGGGAAGGAGACTCACCGGTAGAATCAGATCTGGAGACTATTAATGAGCAAATCAAATACTTCAACAGAAATTCAGAATGACAACATAAGAGGAAAAAACACTATTAATATTGCAGAGGAAAATTGATAAGAATGACAACATAAGAGATCTAAGGACTTACATTTGATGGAAATTGATCCGTGATTACTTGTCAGTGTTCAGATTAGGAGTGTTCTTGTCTTGTTGATTTCTGCAGAGGAAAAAACACTAGTAACTGTAAATCTCAGGAACTTGTAAAGTTGATAATCTACTAACAAGTTCGGACTAAACTCCAGCAAAACAAATCTCCCATTCTACTAACAAGTTCGAACTAAACAACCTGATAATCTACTAATAGAGTAAAAATCTCAGACCTAACAAGTTCGAACTAAACAAGCTGATAATCTACTAACAAGTTCGGACTAAACTCCAACAAAAAAACACACACTTCATATTCGATTCAGAGCACAAGAAAGATAGAGAAACCTTACTCGACCTAGTCGATTCAGATCTAAAGCGAAAGAAATAAAAGGCGCCAGATCTGAGCACAAGTTCAGATTCAACAAGAGAGGAAACAAAGAAGTAAGAAGAGGCGGCACCGGCCGAAGAGACGAACAATTAAGAAGACTAGAAGAGCGCCACTTACCAGTCGAGTAGTCCACTAGTCGACTAAGCTTGCGCCTTGCTCGACAGCTCGAGTCTCGACACCGGCCGAAGAGAGAGCTTGTTCGAGAGTCGAGTAGTTGACGGCGAAGAGACGAAGAGGCGGCGTCGAGCTAGGGCAGACGGCAAACCGGCAAAGGGAGCCGAGATAGTCGACAGAGAGAGCCGAGAGAGTCGGTTGTGGTGGCGGCTGTGAGAGGCCCAAAGGACAACATATATTCGGTGTTCAAGCAAACGGGCCAACTCAAAGAAGAAAGGCCCAAAGGACAAAGCGCCCATTCTCCCCCAACAGGCCAACATAAAATACAATATTTTAAAAAAAATTCGGTTTAGACCGAACCGAACCGAAACCGTAATTTTCAAAATTATGGGACCGAAAACCGAACCGAAAATATTCGGTTTCGGTTCGGTTCGAGTCGGTTCGGTCTATTTTTTCGGTTTCGGTCGGCTCATGCTCACCCCTACTGGAGAGCGTCACGGCTCGCAAATCTGGCGAGTCACGGAGTCGGGAGAATCGCCGGTGTAGGGGACGAGGAGAGGCCGACGAGGCTGCTGTGCAAGCGAAGTCACTCGTGAAGGAGGCCGACGAGGCTGGCGGCTGCTGTGCTGAGCCAAGTCGTGAAGGAGGGCGGCAGGCTATCGGGCTGTGCGAGTGAAGGAAACAAGTACCCAAACAACTTCAACCCCCATTCAACCTGATTTAGGCATTCTCTACGCCAGTTCGGATCCTCTACGCCAGCCCATATAAGCCATGTACTACTCCATGTATGTCATTGGTCCACATGTCGTACTTATCAATTCTTTTTCTTTTCTTGGTTGAAATTCAATTCCTTTTTTTAACGTATCAAATTTAAAGCTCAGGAACTTTGTTTCTTCACTTTCTTGTTTCTTTTTCACGCAGTTCATCTCCCTCACTCAAACTTCACGACAACTCTCTTCCGACCAAACCCTCCTTTCCAGCGACTCTTTGCCACCGGAAGAAGGGATCGGAACCACCGTCGATCGACGTGCATCTTCAAATCTCGCCTGCAAATCCAATCGACTTAAACTTTCCCGGTAAAAACCATCGAATCCTCCTCCACGAGATTTTAAATCGATTAGATTAATCTTGATTCCGTCCAGCAATTCGATTGTGTCTTATTCTAGGATATCGATTTAGGTCTTGTTAGTGCTGAAACGAGCAAGTTTCAAAATCGATTTAGGGAAAGGCACACGATTTGGTGATGTAATCGCGGAGTACTTTTGGAGTGTGTTGGTAGCGCGACAAAGCAAAGACATAGCGTGATTATCCTCTTCTGGCTGAAACGATGGCCCTCTTTCGAGGGATGCAAATGGCTTCAGCCCATGTCAGTCCACAAAATTGATGCTTCTTCAAGATGAACGCAATGATGATGGAATTAAAAGCTTCTTTCAAGAGGTTCGTGTGCCATATATCAAAGTGAATTTGATTTATATATTCTGACTTACATGCTTCTACCTTTCAATTTTTTTTTTACTATTGTTGGTTGCTGTGTAACTTAGATTATCATCCACATAGATGTTTGTTCATGCACACATCTTTTCAAGCTAAATAATAAAGAAAGAATGGTGATAGATTAGGTGGAGAAGTGTAAAAGCATTGAAAGCTGAATAGTGAAAAAGAAAAAGGTTTGAAAATGACTTGTCCAACATGTTTGTGGATGTGGCTCCCATATGCTGATGTTTTAGTTTATGGTCTAAGAAATGAAAATCATGAACCGAAAGGTTTGAGATTGCAATTGCATATAGCAATATCTGTTGAGTTTTGATATTATTGAGCTGGTTTCCAGTTCTTCCTCTGTTGTTTATTGTGTGTATATATATTGTGGTGAGTATGGAATCACTGCAGTACAGTTTATATAATGTTAACTTCAATCTAAACATGGTCCATAACATTGCAGAGTCTTCTCAATCCTCTTAATCTACATGGTTTCTGGATCACCTCATCACATTTTGACACCAAGGTCAGGACTCCCGAAGAAAATAATTGTGATGAGTGATGGCAGTCTTCGATCGCATAAAAGCAATGCGATGCACTACATGATTTTGATCTACTTTGGAGGAAAGTCGTCTCTCGACTGGAACGAGATGATTTTGATATGACTTAGTGATCTTCTATCTAGATTGATTTAACATCTCTTGAGTTTTGTTGTTTCATTCTTGTTGAGTTTGGTTGTGCTAGCTGGATTTACAGTTACAGTTGTAATAATTCAACAATTGTAATATTGAAAGTTAATAAAATATTATTCAAAAGCCTATTTTATTCTCTGGTTTTACAATGTGTGATGGATTGAGCAATACTCTTTCATTTTGTTCAATAACACTACTTTCTTAAAAGAGCTGAATCAGTCCAAATGAATCTATCACAGACTTGAAACATGACATGTGTATTTGAAATTCAGCAACAAAAAAAATAGCAATCATGATCAATAACATGTTTAAATTCAGTAACAAGAATACTAGAAATTTTGCAACAGAACAATGATCTCACTAACAAAATTCGATCAGCAACAGATGTTTAAAATTAGCAAAAAGGCTACTTCAAAAGTTGCACGAGGAAAGTAATCCTAAACTGAATTATTGAAATTCAGCAATAAGACATTAGTTCAGATTGAATAGTTGAAAATCAATTACTAAAAATTTATCCAAACATGAATTCTTGAACTTCAGCAATAACCACATCAAGCATCAAGCACCAATAACCACAGCAGCAGCCAATTCTGTATTGATACAACAAAAAAACAAAGTTCCTATTAGGCAAATCAAAAGTTTAGCCATAGACTAATAATATTACAATACTTTCCCGAATTTGTTTACCTTAGATTCTTTGATGCTCATTATCGTATGAGAATTGAGTGTCTTCTTGTGTTGGAAATTGGAGATTAGATTTAGTTGATTGTAAACTGGAATACATATTAAGTTGTCTAAACTCCAAAGGCATGGACAAGTTATTTTGGGTTGGATCCAATGGATGGACAAAATTCATATAATGTTGTGGAAGAAATCCAGGCAATGGAGGTACTTGGTGACCCTGCAGTAATGTAATGGTATAAAAATACTAGCTTTGTATAGGTGAAAAAATGATTAAGAGGTTAGAGTAATACCAATGTAGGATGGGAAGGGACATAACTCATGAATTGTTGTGGTACAACTCCAGGGTATTGAGCTATTTGTTGACCCTGCAGTAAGTTCTAAAATATGAAAAAAAGATGTCGCTAATGTGAACATAAATTAATTAATAATAGCTTAAGAGCATACCAATATAAGGTTGGAAGAGGTTGGATGTTGCTCCATATGATTGCTCGAAGGACATTGCATATCAATATCATGTGATTTTTTTTGCTTAGGCTTTTGAGTTTTTTTTTTTTGCTGTTTGAAGTCCACCTTTGGGTCTTGCGCATCCGCCGTGACATCTCGGGTTCAAAACTCCAAGGTTGACATCTCGGGTTCGAGACTCCAAGGTTGACATCTCGGGTTTGAGACTCCAAGGGTGCGGTTTATCCTATTATAGGCGAATCTAAGTAGTATTTATGACGACCTATGATATACACGAGACAAATTTTATTTTACAACTAGCTGTACCCGTCGTGCCATGCACGACAATGGCTCACGCTTCACATTTTATAATTATTTTTATTATAAATAGTATATAATAAGTGAAAACATATAATATACTGAAAATTTTAGCATATGAAAATGGTATTTTTTTCTAGACAAAAAAGATTATTTTTCAGATTCGTAGTACAACACTACATGTATGGGATTATATAAATATAAGACATATACTAATTATAGAACAATTTAGTAAATAAAATTTAATTACGTTTTCATCCTTCAAAATTTGTCTCTAATGATTAATATATATCATTGTCCCTATTATCACAATATTGAGACATTATAAGTCAATATAATATAAAATGAGACGTTTTAGATGATTATTTTGGTTTGATCGATCTTAGGTTTATATTAATACTATAATTTATTAGTATGATATATAATTACTACGAATAGTTATTTAACTAAAGATATAAAGATTAATATAAAAATTTAGAAATATAAAATGAGAGCAACATGATTCTAATAACTTTATTTATTGAAATATATAAAATATATTAATTAATAGTTATTTTATTATGACAGTTAAAAGAAAAGTTATTATGAAAATGATAATATATTAGTTAAGTAAAAAATAGTAAATATAAATTGGTTTAATATCAGAGATGAGAATAATACTTTAATAAATTAAAAAGGCCTTCCGTTTTTAAATTATTTTGAACTCCAATTTTTAAATTACTTCTTATATAAATAGATTAAAAAGAGAACTAATATATAAAAAATTATAGAATATCTTATCAAAATTCGAAAAATATCCCTTTACACAAATTGATAATAAAGATTGTAATTAAATTAAGTAAAATAACATGAACAAAGTTTAACTGTTTACTTATATAAGAGAGATAAAATCTAAGTTATTAAGAACATGATAATATATAATATAAGTAAAAGTTAATAAATATAAATTGATTTAGTTTAAAAAACAAAAGTAATAATTTATTTAGAAAAAGAAGCTTACATTGTAGAATTCTTTTTAAAATTCGAATTTCTAATATTACATATTAGATTAATAGATTAATATGGTAATTAAAAAGATAAGCTCATTAATATGCATCTTTTATAGAAGGAAACTTTAAAGATAGATAATATTGTTAAAGATAGATATTAGATGAGTAAGAAAAAGGATAAATATAAAATTAAAATTGTTAATTAAAACATATAAAAATTAAAGATTAGATAAATAAGAAAAATAAACATATAAAATTGTTAATCAAGCGGGACCAGAATCGATAATATTATAAAACAAATAACCATAAATACAAACTTACACAACCAAAAAACCAAAAAAATAAGGCTAATCAAGTAATCAATCTTATAAAACAACCATGGAGACTCATGTCTGAAAACGAACGAACTGCATATTAATGAACGAACGAACGCAATATTATAATATAGTTTAGTGGAATTTTTTAAGAATACAATATTGTAAATGAATACAATATTATAATATAGTTTAGTGGAATTTTTTTAAGAATACAATATTGTACGTGAATGAACGAACGCAAAATCAATATAACATACCTGAATGTATTGTGCCATTCAACAAGCCCATGCTGTTAAAAATCGAAAACGGTCGAAAACGGTCGAAAACGGTCTCATTATTTTGTATTATAAAATCGAAAATGTATTGTACCTGAATGTAACGTGGTGGCTCGAAAACGGTCGGCTTTTATAATATACTAGTTTATGACCCGTACCATGTACGGAGTATATGTGTGAAATTTAAGCTATTTATTATTTTGTATATAGTTTTATTCTGATAGATTCAAATACTATTATATATACGAATTCTCTCAAATGATATGTCTTTTGTCTAAAATAAAAAATTTCGTAACCCATAAATGATTTTATTAAATAAACAAATGTCAAGTTAACCCTCACTGCCTCACATATTGCTACAATGATATTACATAATACTTTTTTTTTTGAAAAGTATAATAACATAATTATTTCCTATCTAATTAAATTTATTTGAAATTTCAATATGGGGGATAGGAAAATAATTCTCCAAACTTGTACAGACTATATGATTATACTTTAAGATGATTAAGATAGATCTATATTGCATATAGATATATTGAGATATGTATGAAGACTAAAGATGTATTATTAACAAATTTGTATTAATATATCTTTGAGATTTTAATATCGTGGTGAAAATAAATAAATTCAATGCAATATCTTAATAAAGAGGGTGATGTGGCGCATTGTGGTGGCAGAATTTGCTTCCGCTTTAGTATATAGTAATAGATAGATATTGATTCTTATTATTAAATATATACTTAATAGTATACTTGATATATAAAATACTAATTTTATTTTATTTCTTAATGCTATAGTTCATATAACGATAATAATTTCATAAAGTCAACTACCTCAATGGAAAGCAAATTCCATATCACAAACTGGACGGGTTGTTCTTATCCAGTCATATCTCTTAAGTAAAGTCAACTACCTCATGCAAAACTTTAAGTGTACTAAAACAGATTGACGATGTTTGTAAGTCGTTCTTTTGGAATAAATACACCCCAAACCACCATCTGTTGATAAGTTGGGATCGTATATGCTCTCCAAAAGAGAACGAAGGTCTTGGCCTTCACTCATCGGAAAATATCAATATATCTTTACAAATTAAGCTTCTGAAGAAAATTGTTGCGCAACCGTAAAAATGTTTGGGCCAAGTAATTACGGAAAAATATCTAAACACCGATCGTTATTTGACTACCGCAAAAACAATTGCTCTTGGCAATTTGGAAGACTAATTAATATCAGAAATATCTTTTCCAAAGGCGTGAGGTGGCTTTTGGGCAATGGAAGGAACATCAATTTTTGGACTGATCCTTGGCTCCCCGATGTTGAATTATCACCTTTTATAGATAGCTCTGATCCGAACCTTCGAGTTTCCAGTTTTATCCTTCCGGATAGGTCCTGGCATACTATGCTCCTTCAACATATATTACCAGCACAAATAGTCAATGTCATTACAGCTATTAGAATTCCATGTACGAATACGGAGGACTGGCTCATCTGGTTGCCTACAACTGATGGGAACTTTTCGGTTCACTCGGCAGCTTCACTCTTAACTTCTAAAGTTGATCCTTGTAACAATAACTGTGACTGGATTTGGAAAACTAAACTTCCGCCTAAAATTAAAAACTTCCTATGGAAATCTTGTGTAGATTGCCTTCCAACAACAGATAGAATTAATCGATTCTACAACTCAATTCCAAACTTGTGTTCACTTTGTGAGCTACAAGATGAAAACCTGAATCATTTATTCTTTCAATGTCCTTTTACGAAAGCGAAGATTGTGAGACTACATAAAATATTAAATTGCAACTTCAAAATCACTTTAACTTACACGTTTCAACAAAATATTCAACATACATTTGCAAACAACGAATATACCACATCCCTTGCCTTCCTATGGTGGTTCATCTGGGCACATAGGAACGCTAAAATATTTGACCCGTCAAGAATTAACACTAAGAAATTTCCATCTGATTTAGCGTTCTCTAGTGCGTTAGCATGGAAGGCTGTAATACTAACACAAAACTGCACAACAATAGGCCAAAAAGGAAAAATCATATGACTTGGAATAAACCTCCTCTTCAATGGTCCAAACTAAATTTTTATGCTTCTAGACTTAAAACTGGAACAACACATGTTGGTTTCATTTTAAGGGATCACAATGGATTCATTAGATCTATCGGACGACAACAACTTCCTTCTATGACAATAGTGCAAGCAGAAGCTACCGCTTTACTTCATTCTCTTCAAAGTATTGATTGTTCCCAAATTCAAAATCTTATTATTGAAGGAGATAATCCTATCTTGATTAATTCTTTAAAACGTCTTTGGATAGTTCCTTGGGAGCTACACTCTATTATAGCTGACATTAGAAATATTATTTCGGTTATCCCCTCTGTTGTTTTTTATCATTGTTTCAGGGAATTAAATGTTCCTGCTGATTTCCTAGCAAGAAGACACGTCAATCTTCAAATTCTCAATGCCACCCTTCCATTTCTACCTTCGACCTTTTCATTTTCTCATTTGTCTGTAACATAGTCGAGGTGTTTGTTGAGTCAACAACCCTCGCTGTTTGATTTTTCATAGATCATCCGTCGCGATGATTTAGGCTATCCTTGTAACTAAAAGGTGACCTAATTTTGGTTGGTTCAAGTTAATAGCTCTGCAATAAAAAAAAACAATAATAATTTCGTCATTGCAATTTCATCCTTTGGATATTGTTGGACCTGGCTCAAAGCGTTAGGCTTAGGCTAGAAACGTGGCCTATGAAATGCCATCTATTAGATAGAAATTCTATGGATCTGGTCAGGTATCCTTAGCTAAAAGATAAATATTATCTTATAGCCATCTAGATATGATAAAAAAAGATGTAGCCCATAAGATAGAAAGACTTCCCTCGTGGATACTATATACACAAGTCTTGTAAACCCTAAAGGGAGGATGCATTCCATACATTAATAAAACATGAGTCTTTACTCACATTCTTTCTCTTGAGATAGTCCTCGATTATTACCTAATTTAGGCTAGAGATTTGTTCGCTATTTTCTCAGAGGAGAGGGTCTTTACTGCGTTTCCTCTTCAAGGCAGGGGTTTTCTTTGTTACTTGGTCTGGTTTGGGTAGAGCGAGGGGCTTCACACCGTGAGATCTCAATCTTCGACGCACCATTGCCTCTATTGAGGTATCAACTTCGCGCTCTAAGAACACACATAGGAACACCCCGTTACACACACAAAAACAAAAGAAGAAGAAAATTCCAAAGGTTGAGAATGGCACGATATCGAGAAGACCTAAAAATACACATGAATAAGCATTAAACCTGAGGGAGTTTGCCTGGATGAGCTAGCCATTCCTGTCGCAAGGGGTTGGACTTCTAGTTCGGTTGCTTCTTGGTTGGTTTCTGGAGATTCTCCAACGGCGGCGCTACCTTCCGGTTTAAAGCAGATCTTGCCGAGGTGGCGTTTCTTAGTAGGAATCTTCGGTAAGTGGCAGCAGACTCCGGTGTCGGTACACTTTGAGTTTATGCTCTTGGGTACTGGAAAGACAAAAAGAAAAAAGAATCGAGCATTAGCAGACTAGGTCGAATACGCCAGATTAAAGCATGAAGTAAAGAAAAACCTAGTCCTCTTACGAGATATGTTTCATTCATCTCGAAAGATGGCCTTGTAACTTTCTCCAAACTCCCCTAAGGATTCTCTTTCTATATAAAAAAAAAGAAGCGAGATTTCCAACAGTGAGTCGGCATATTTAATTTAGGAATCAACGGGTTTTGTAGTATCCCTTGGGTGGAGAGTTACCACCTTTTACGCCAAAAGGAGCTCACCGACGGTCATAGTCAACCCCCAATTTGAGACAAGTTCATCAGCGCGAGCAAGGATGCGCAAGGTGGTCAGGAGGAATTTAAAAGGTGAGATTTTGAGGGTTTTGAGAAATTTTTGGATAAAGGTAGAAAAACGGAATTTGACTCCCAGATGAACAGGAATTGGTGAAACAAATCCATCACGGACAAACCCAATGGATGAATTTGACTATAGGGGTGTAAAACAGAGTACCATAAGGAAATCCCCCGAAAGAAATTAAGTCAAAAATCTCTTCTGACGACATGTCGTAAGAGAAGAGATCCTGGGAACTCAACGATTGGGATGAGGTGAAGGGAGACGAATCGGTCATAGGAAGAACTAAAAGAAAGAAATTAGGAGAAGGGAAGATGAACGAAGAGCAAAGGCGAAGTGATGGAGTGAAGTGTGAAGTTAAGGAGATCACATCAGCTTTAAAAGATCTCTACAGGCGGAATCCCGTTTTTCAAGGAGCTGACATTAATCCACACTTAATTCTTAAATCAAATTTCAAATTTTGAATTGGAAGTTTGAAATTTTATTTAGGGGTATTGTTGGACCTAAGATAATCTAAACATTCGGTGGTCTAGAAGATGACCTATTACTAGGGAAAGCCCAGTACGCCAACAGGTCCAGATGCGGAAGATTCGTTTCGATAGCCAAGGCATAGAGAATATCTAGCGATTTGTTAAGATATGATAGAAGGGTATCTTGTAAAAGATAGAATGTTTACGTATTGCCTATAAGTACATCATGTAAATCCCTAGAGAGGGTATCCCACATTCACAATCTAAATATAGAAATCAAAGCACTTTTGTTCTTATTTTCGATTAACTTCGATCTAAGCCCGATTTAGGCTAGAATTTGTCTCGATATTTTCTAGCTCAAACGCGCTACCTAGATGGGGTTGATTTGTTTGTGGGATTTTGGTTTTGTAATTGGCTGGCAGTCCTAACACCATCAATCACACTGGTGAAAACGGCCCTTCTTTCAACAAGTCTGTTTTTTCAAAAAATGTGCTTGCTTGCTTTAGAAAGGTTTGGATGACTCAAAGTAAGTTGGTGATGCCATTGTTGAAATTTATTTATTTTAAGTTGTTAAAACCAAACGTTTGGTTTAGTTTTCTAGTTCATGGCTTGTGATTTCAACCTGGATGGGGTTGATTTGTTGGTGGGAGTTTGGTTTTGTAATTGGATGGCACCATCAATCATATTGATGAAGGGCCAAAACACAACGGGTTACCAAGACCCATAAGATTGGGCACATAAAGATATGGCTTTACGTGCTTCTGTAAAGCATGAATGGATGAGTCAGCTTGTTGGTCCCATTGTGTGGAAGTACTCATACATTCAATGATATGTGTTTGCCTAGCGTTGCACGGATGCCACCAATCCCGTTTGACACAACCACAGTCCGGATCTTGCCAAGTTCCTTTGATTCAAATCTCATGAGTACAATGGAAGAAAGGCACGCCCTTGGATAGGAAATCCAACAAGGGTTGTCACTTATTCTACACACGAAGGGGAGATGGATCTCTCCTCCACTTATCTTCGACCTACAACACACAAGACACAAGCCACTTAATTAATAAAAATCATACGAGATTCATCAATTAAAGGCATAATTATAATCATGAAATTCGAATGGAAAGACGAGAGGAAAGATGAGATAAGAGAGAAATAGAGAAAACAGAAGTTGATGATGACGTGGAAGAGAAGAAAAGAAAAGAGAGAATGCTCAAAGTCTTGCTAGAACAATTGATCTCAAAACCTAGGATTAAATTTTTTCAAGACAATCTAAGGTTCTTTATCTGATTTTATTCATATGTTTGATTGGTTTAAATATACAAACAAGGTTCCAATATTGTATCTTTACTAACAAGATAAGCCTATGAAAAAGATAGAATATTGTAGACAAGATAAGAGAAACTAGCAAGATAAGCGTTGTCATCCAAGGCACACGATTGGCTTCTAGAAGGAGGCGTGCGTATGGATGGATGGGTGAACAAACCTTGTTCTACCTAAGGCCCAAACATTATAAGCCCAAAGTTGAAGCCTAAAATGATAAGTGCCAAAAGCTAACATTGTTAAAACTAGTAAGTGTTTAATAAAGGAAATTAGGATAAGCATGTCCAAATCAAGCTAGGACATGGTGTATAGTGGTGGCCCACGAATGCTCCTTGGCTTCGCCCATCATGGCTAGATTACGAGCTAGAAGAGTTCGAGTAGCTTGCTTGATCTTCTTAGCTCTACCTTGTTCTATCTTGAGCCAGGCATCTCGTGTGATAACTAAAATGAAGACATTGCCCACATTTTGCTAAAATGTCCTCTTACAACAAAACTATTAAGAATAATAAATCAGTATACTAGTCGAATAGTTGAACAAATTGATACATATAATAAGAAACCCTATCTAATGCTCGAGGATATTGAATCCAAAATCACTACGGAGGTAATGGAATGGCTCTCATTCGCCTAGTGATGCATTTGATATTTTAGAAATATGAAATCATTCGACACAAACTAAAGTTATACACCGCACAACCCAAATAGTATATGCGAATTCCTGAAGAAACGATTGCGAGATTGGAAAAACAGAAATACCTAAGAGATCTCAAACCGCACAGATGGGGCTAGCAAACCAAAGAGGAAAACATCTAGAACGATATGGGCAAAACCTAAACATAACCTATATAAACTAAATTTTGATGGTGTAATCAACCTTGAAGGCGTCTCTATGATCGGTTTCATCTTTCGGGGCCACTTAGGTTTGCCTCTCTACATCGACGGGGGTCTTATTAAAAGACACTCTGTTCCTCGCACCGAAGCCATCGCTCTATGTCAGGGGATTTTCGAGGCCATCTGACGCGGCATTCTCCCCATCTTGATTGAGGGCGATAATTTTTGCAGCTGATCAACGCGGTTATCGATGATTGGCGTTGTCCTTGGAAGACTGAGCTAATTTGAGCGAACATCCACCGGATGCTAGCCTGCTTCCATAATTAGAGTATATCCCACGTCCTTCGGGGGCAATTCTATAGCTGACTATATTGCTAGTTCTTTCTGTTGCGCATCCACTGTCCCCCTTTCGGCTTATTCAGGTCTTTGGGACCTCATCTAATTGGATGCCCTAGGGTGACGGTCTTTCTTTCAAAAAGGTCCCCTAATTCCTTTCTTTATCTAAACAAAACAATCAAATAAAGGAAACAACAAGATTGGGTCTGAGTTGGAAGGAGTAGAAGAAGAAGAGAAGCCCGGTGACCTTATATCTAGCAACGGCTCCAACCACTTTAAGGATGGCCATGGCCCGCCGATCTTGAAGCTCCCCTACTGCACCCAACAACCTTCCAACGCAGCTCACAGCCGCCACCACCATATTCTCAATTCAGACTCGAAATCCTCAGGAGAATCTATCGGAAGCCGAATGCTCCAATGATCTTGATCAAATTTGCTCAATTGCTTGCTAGATTTGGGCGGATCCAAGGCATAGTGAAACAGGAGGAGAAATTGGGTCTGGAGAAACAGTTCAAGGAAACCTCATGTGAACCTACACATAATTTGGGGCAAGTTGAAACTTGAAACTACACACTTCAATGTGAATCGTTGAATGAAGTATTCATTCGTTTCTGAGCTTTCTTCACGTTCTTGAAACTTTGACAAGAAAAAATACATCACAATTCGTTTTAAAAAAAGTCATTTATGAGCTTTCTACCTTCGCATAAAATTAGTGATGCTTATAGATTACAATCTCAAACAACAGAAAGCCGTCCGTAGTGAAGATTGGAGAAGATGGAGGAAACATGAAAATCACGCCGAAAAGCCACCTCCTTTGCACACAAGCAAAAAAGTAGGTAGCCCTGTTGAAGCTGAATTGAATTCAACGGGACAATTGACCTTCCTTGGTCATACGAATCCAAAACCACTCATCGCTGAGCTTCATTATCAATGTTTCCGGTGGGTGGTTTTAAGCTGCCACTGCATCTCTTTAGCCATGGAGGGTAGCCATCTCTCTACCCTAATCTTTTTAAGCTCAGCCACTCTTTGCTCCTCTTTCTTTACAGCTTTTGTTGCAGCTTCCTCTTTAGCTCTCAATCTAGCCAGGCTCTTACGCCGCACATCTTCTGCTGCTGCTGATATGTCGTTCCCGTCAATGACAACTGACTTCAGCCGTTTCCTGAACTGTAAACAAAAATAAAATAAAAACCAAACTTAGTCTGCAACTCAAACGAAGGAAACCCCCAGGGTATGGAGAGCAAGGGAAACAGAAACAGAGTAGACCTGTTTGGACTTCTCATCCACATCCTCCCCTGGAGCAATTCTCGGCTTCCGTTTGGGCCCTTGGAGTTTTTCTACGAGAAAAACGCAAACGCAAGTGAGGTTGACATGGTTTTTGTGCCAGGCTAACCGGGACACAGAAAAGACCACTAAGGAAGTTTCTTTATAGTTCATACCTACACGCTTAAATAGCTGAACTCCCCCTTCACTTGATAAAGGATCCTCTTCATCCATGGACTTGATGGGGTTTCTCACCATTTCTATTGTTTTCTCCAACATGTCACTCAGTGCCTTCTGCAGCTGCCAGAGGAGAGTTTACAAGTCAGTGCCACCAAAATAAACCCCTAGTGCAACATCAGATTGTTAGGTCTACCAATAGTCATTGATATGGAATCAGTGACTCATTAGATTACAGATATGGCTCGAGCTCTCAATTGGTAACCCATGAAAATCCAACCGTTCCAACAAAGGCACATGTGCTATAAAAATGATCAACACGAATATATAGGTTTGGAGCGGTAAGACCTCAAGGGGGAAAACCCGATGTCCCCCTCACCGGCGAGGGAGCCACAAAGTTGAATTTTCAGAGCTTAACTGTCACCTGTTCACAAGTGCTCTAGGCTAGTTCGAGTAGTACTCCGGCTACCCTAATTCTGACTGAACATTAAAATCAAGTGCAACTTCAAAAACAGAAGAAGAGTAACACGGATGTCTCATCTTACGTTGATTTGAAAATAAGTGAGTTTCTGGGGTGCTCTCTCGGAAATGTCGTCGCTGCTATAGTCGTCATGACTAGAGACAGCGCCGACAGAAGGGATGCCTACTACGGAATTAATAGCAACTCTCCATTGCTCGTCTCCGTCTTCTTCGCCACTGCTCTCGCCATCGGTCACCCGTTCGCCCCACTTCCACCCATTCTGCTCTGTTTGCCGGATTTTTGCAAGGCTGGTGTCTTCCTCCGTTACTAGGGCTTCTCTCAGCTTCTCCTACCTAGTTAGCCCTCGCGAACGGGCTTTAGGCCTATTTCACTTCAAGTTATATATTTCTATACGAAGCATGTGTACCTTCCTACTTCCTAGTCATAAGTAAACCGGTCAAAATATGTGAGTCCACTCATGAACCCGATCCAATATGATCCGAAATTTCTCTATTTCAACAGTAATGTTGAATCGAGACTCAGTTTAAACATCATTGGTTTGAATCCAGAATTCATTGGATTGACCCCAATTTATTATATTTCAGAGTATATAAAATAACATTTATTATGAAATTTATATAATATTATAATAAAATAAAATATATACAAAATTATATTTACAATCATATTTTATTACTAGATAATAGGCCTGGTGTGTAACACCAAGTTTAACATTTTGTTTTATCATTACTCCCTCCGTCCCAATAAGTTAGTCCATCTTTCCTAATCGGGCGTCCCGAAAAGTTAGTCCATCTTTTTATTCTTTCCATTTTCATCCATCTTTCTTTCCATTTTTATCCATCATTTCTTACACTTTTATCCATCATTTCCATTTCTCCTACCTACTATAACAAACTCCTTACACCCTACTAATCTCTCTCCATCTATCTAAATCAATAAAAACATCACATTTAAACAAATCATAGGCCAAAAAATTCACAAAATTACATTAAAATTTCATTATCAAAATTTTTGTCTTTTTTTTTTGAACCAAACGAAATCCACCTTGTAGGGGTTTGGGCCAATTTTTTTGGGCCCGAAATTGAGCTAAATTGGGCATTAATGGTGGACTTGTGGGTGGAAGGTGAATTATGGGTTGATCCATTAATGTGGGGTTGAAATGGGGGAGGGGACTCAAACCCTAGCTCTCTTTACTCGGGTACGCCGCTTACTCTCTCATTTCCTTTCTCTTGCTCCTCACTTTCTCTCTCGTTTCTTTCAACTGAAAACCCTTGATCTCTTCACTTCTTGCTTTCGAAGCTTCTCGATCTCGCCTCTCCCTCTTCACTCGCCTTTGTTTCTTGCTTTGTTCTTGCTTGGATTGATCTCCTCTGGCTTTTGGTGCTCGTTTCTGAGGTCGTTTGTGCAAATCTGTTCTTCATTGCTTTGTTGTTGCCGACTTCTTGGTTTGTTTTTCGAATCTCCTTTGTTTGTAAGCTTTTTTTTCTGGATTCTTGCTTTGTTTGTGGGTTCTCCTTTGTTTCGGATTCCCCTTCGTTTTTGTTTAAGCATTCGCCCTTGTTCGTGTGTTTTTCGTTGGTGGATCTGCTCTGTTTTCGATCTTTGGTGTTCTCTGGTTGTGACCTCTCGTTTCTTACTTCAGATCCGAGGGAAACATTGTTTTTGGTTGGTGGATCTTGCTTTTCGTTTTTATTTTGTTCTTGCTTCAGATCTTGGTTGTTACTAGCTTCAGATCTGACTTGGCTTTGGTTTTTCTTTCTTTGGATCCTCTCTGCTTGGTTGTTCTCTGCTTCATCAGATGGATCCATCCGAGTCTCCCCGGTGAGTGTTGTTTGCTTGGTTATTCTGTGCTTATGTGGTGACTTTGGATCCTTGTTCTGACAATTTGTTGCCTTGTTTGTGCATGTGTTGGTGACTTTGGATCTGCATGTTTTGGTGGATTTGGTCCTATTGAATCTTGTGTGTCTGGTAAGCTGTCCATCACTCCTCACTGTTTGTGGATCCACTCTGCTCTTGCTTTTTTTTTTGCTTGTTTTGCCATTTTTGTTTGACTTGGTTTGGATGACTAAGTTGTGCATAAATGGGATTGCAAGCAAAAAAAGATGCCGTTGATTTGAGGTGTTGATTTTGTTTCCCCTAAAACTGAGAATGCCCCTTTTTTGCTTATGTTGAATGTCGGCTTTGGTTGTTCTGAGTTTGCTTGATTTTCCCCATAAACTGAGAATGCCCCTTTCATAACCCTAACGCTAACCCTAAACCCTAACCCTAAACCCTAACCCTAAACCCTAAGACCCTAACCGTAACCCTGACCCTAACACTGAACAATTTGACCCTTTTTTTCTTGCAGTTTTTTCTTGCTTGTTTTTCCATTTGTTCATGTTTTGTTTGTATGACCAATGCATGCATTAATGGGAATTCAAGCAAGAAAAAATGGCATGTGATTGAGGTCTTGATTATCCCCTAAAACTGAGGATGCCCCTTTTCAATGCTTTCTTCTTCTTCATTTATCTTTGCCTACTGTTGATGCATTTGGCCTTGTTTTTTGTGGTTGCATGTGTTGTGTGGCTGCTTGGTCCACTTCATGGATCCTTCTCTGCTTGCTTGGTCCATCAATGCATGTTCTGTGGTAAGAAACCCGCCTTGCAATTCTTTTCTTAAGTTCTTTTTACTAGGGTAAAATCATAAGTTGTGCTAACCTTGCCTTGTTTGCTTCTTTCTTTGTGCAGGTCTTAGTCCCCTCTCACAGGCCACACATTGAGCTTGATCCTGATGAAATATTTCGCTCAGACACCCCCTATCCTATCAGTCTGATTGTGGCCCCTACTGCTCTGAACCAGAATGTGATTGGGGTCCATCTTGTGTTGGGGTTCACTCCTTCAGTCAATGGCGTTTAAGACCAGAGGAAGAGAGACCAAGAAAGAAAACTAAGGCAGAAAAAAATTCCCCTAGTCCTGAAGTGCCTCCTGAAGCTGAAGAGAGCAAAGGGTTATCTGAGTTGGATGAAGGGCAATTTGCCCCTGATTCTCTTGAAGGGCAATTTGTCCCTGATTCTCTTGAAGGGCAATTTGCCCCTGATTCTCTTGAAGGGCAATTTGCCCCTGATTCTCTTGAAGGGGAATTTGCCCCTGACTCTGAGGAAGATATCAGCTAAGTCCCCCTAAAACTGAGGCTTTAATATCTTCGTGTTATGTGTGTGGTTGCATGTTGATTGCTCTGTTATTGATCTTGCATGCTTCTGTGTGTTATTTCATGCTCATATGCCCCTGATTCATGTCTATTTCTGTTTCTGTCTGAGCATGGTTCTTTTTGAGTTTTGCTGTCTGACCATTCTGTGTAAGCATGATTCTCTTTGTGTTTTGTCTGAGCATGGTTCTGTTTTGTGATTCTGTGTAAGCATGATTCTCTTTGTGTTTCTGTGTAAGCATGATTCTCTTCTCTTTGTGATTCTTTGTGAGCATGCTTAGGATTAGCTTCTGTTTGCATATTTTCTTTTATATCAATGATGCAACCTCCTAAGCTGAGATGCTTGATCAAATATGGATCACTCCTAGAGGCATTGTTGTGGAAGCCAGTCTTTTTGAAGGCTCTGGCACGCCACTCAAGCTTTCATGGGCTGTGTGACTGATCAAGTATCAATGAGGAAAGGGGGCAGTCTGAGATTAATTTTCTTTTTTTTTTCTTTTTATCAATGATGATACACTCTTGGCCTGAGATGATTGTTCTTTCAGGGCTTACAGCCTAGAGACACTCTTGCGGAAGCCAGCCTTTTTAAAGGCTCTGGCACGCCACTCAAGCTGTCATAGGCTGTGGCTGAACATTTGTCAATGATGCAAGGGGAAATTCTGAGATTAATTTTCTTTTTTTCATCTTTCCATTCATGTTTTCAATGTGTTTGTCAATCTGTTTTGAACTTGTTTGTCATTCTGTTTTCAATGCTTGGTTGTCAATCTGTTTTCAATTTCTTTTCAATTTGTTTTGAATATGTTTGTGAATATGTTTTCATAGTGTTTGTCAATTTCTTTTGCATATGTTTCTCAAACTTGTTGATGAAACTTCATTGCATTTTCTACCTTTACAAAATACTTACATGTACATGTAGCTTCCCAAAATACTTACATGTACATCCATGCTTTCCCAAAATACATATGTTGACACAAAAACCTCTCAAAACAGAATTCATTGCATTTTGAAGAATATGATTTCATGCTTTCCCCTACATGAAATCATGTTCTTCAAAAGGATCCTCCTGAGTTTCATGCACTTGGCTTGCCTGAGTGTTGTCTTCTTGAACTTGTTCTTGTTGAACTCCATTTCTGTTTTCTTGAACTGCATCCCATGCTTGCTGCACTGCCCATTGTGGTGCTTGTACTTGTGCTGGTAGATTCCCCTGAGCTTCTAGTCTTTTCTTGTTGACATGGGGAATGTCATAGTCATTGCCTCCCTTTACCTTCATGACTTCATTCATTACATACTGAAGTGTCATCCATACATTGCTTAGGGTCTTAGGATCCAGCTCATTGAATGCCTCATGCACAGCATCTAGCATCCCATCTATATCCTTAGGCATTTTTTTATGCATCAAAGATTGAATTGATCTAAAAAAGCCTAGGTCTAAAATGTTTAGGTCAGGGCTGTTTGGAGGCTGTTGGATTAGAATAAATGTGAACCCATCTTGCTTGTACACTTTTTGCCATTCTGGATCTTGCTGACCTATGTGTGCCTTTGCATTATCTTGTTGAATGAAAGTTACCTTGTGCTCTGCTCCTCCTTGTGGCCACTTTGCCTTGATTGCTGGTACTATTTGTTCAATCAACATGCTTCTTGTGACTTTTTGGTTGATAGATTCAACAAGCTTAGTGACCATTGTCCCCTTCACTTTGTTTTTAGAATTTCTCTTTGCTGCTTCCTTGTATGTGAATGGAAAAATTCCTATCTTGCCATCAAATGTGCACTGCCCCCCTTCATCATATCTAGGCCTAGCCACTGCTGCAGTGAACATGACCTTTGGTATAAACTTGCTTGAACTAGCTGATCTGTGCTTCCCTCTCTCATTCTGTACTAGATATACACGCTGAGTTTTTTTGCTTAAGTTGAACCATTTTTCATCAATGTGCACGAAATCATACATGGGATAATATTGTGACTTTGTTGCTGGTGTGGCTCCATGCAGTAGGCTTAGAATCCACTCCAGTCTTGTGATTTTGTTTCCATCTTTCAGACCTGGCTTGAGAGCATTTGTGTGTGGTCTTATTATTCCCCTTTTCAGTAGCCTGTGTGTGGAACTCTTTGACATGTCTAGCTTGGATGCCAAATCTCTAATGCATGTTCTATCCCCCATGCTGAGTGCTGTTATTCTTGCAATGTCTACTTCTGTCCTCTTTCTGCCCCCATTATGATACTTGGTGCCCACATTTGGCATTTGCCCTGACTGAGCTTGTTGTGTTGCCATGTTCCATATCCTTGTTGCAGTTCTTGTTGAAATATTGAACTGTGTTGCAACTTGTTGCATTGCTCCCCTCATTAAACGTCCCTTTCTTGGTATCTCATGCAGTTTCATGAGAATTTGCAACCTTTTCTCACTGCTGAGCTTCGACCTAGTGCGCTGGTGATGTGAACTTTGTGTTGTTTGCCCTTCATTGGCCTCTGGATGCTGTAGCCCCTCATCTTCTGCCATTTCCCCTGTTGGCTGATTGAGATCAAAGCTGGAATGTACCTCAACTGGTGGGTTTGCATCTTCTGGAGGTGCCTCGTTTAGGTCAAACACTGAAGCCATGAAGTTGAAGCTGTGATGCAGTCAAGAATTTTTGAATTTTTATTTCCCTCTTTTTTTGGATTTTTTTGAAAGTCAGAGAATGTTTCTCTGCTCTGAAGTTGTAAGCAATTCAATGCTTGTGGTTGGCTCATTTATAGAGCTGGGCATGTGCATTAAGTGGTGATCCGTGTGCTTTTAATGCTTTGTTTGTATTGGTTGCTAGAAATGTAATCCTTACTTCCTATTGGCTGAAATGTGGTGTGGTGGATCCATCCTTTTCCCTTTTAATCCATTTGTGTTTGCTTTATGCTTTTCATTTTTTTATGGTTTTTCTTTCTGCTTTTCTCCCTTTTTTTTGTTTTGCTTTATGCTCTTCTCTTTCCCCACTGACACAAACAGAACATGCATAAAATACAGTGCAATTTCAAAATATGGACTAACTTATTGGGACAGAGGGAGTATTATTTTTGCAAATAATATTATTATTTTCTCGTTTCATTATATGAATTCTAAATGATACTGGTTAATTAACTAAATGTCTTATTATATTTTTTTAATGCTTTAATCCTAACTCAATCATAGAAAAAGGAGTAGGGTTGTAATGAATCATTAGTTTATGCTATTATATCTTACAATTATAATATAAGAGAATATGTGTTCGGGTGACAAATAGGAATGACTTTCGTTCCTTTGGATTAACCCGATCGTACGGCTCACACTGTGTTTAACCTAATTTATTGTGCACACCCTCTCTTTCGCATGTAAAACACGCTCTCAAGTCTCACCTTCACATTTCACATTTCACTTTTTTCACTCTCTCCTCTGTCTTCTCCCAAACTGTTCAATCTCTTCGGTTTCCTTCCATCGATTTCTTCGATTTTTTACAAGCAATCGTCAAGTAAAGCCAATCAGCAATGGTCACATCCAAATCCTCTTCTGGAAACCAGCGAGGTCTGCTTTATTCGAACACTAGATTTTGCTTATTTTTGAATTTTGCTTATTTGAACCCAAGATTTTTGGTTTTTCAGTTTATCTACTTGTTTAGCTTGATTTTTGAAGATGAATGAGATAGTTGAACTCATTTTCAAGCGCTTAGTAGTGATTCGAATGATTTTTTAGTAGATTTGTTGCCCATACCTCATGCTTTTGGAGTTGTTTGCTTGTGGTCCTTCGAATCCCTGTGTGTTTTTTGTTGATTTTTTGTAGAAGGTTCTAGATCTATGCTTATACGTACGTGCTCCATGTTTTTTATTTCTTTTTTGGGAGAATAATTTCTATGCTTATACGATTTCGAGGAGCTAAGGAAGGAGCCAAGTCAAGGAGTGCAAGAGCCAAGCTAAGAATGAAGTGGAACCAAAGGAAACCAAGGAAGAAGGCAAGGATCGAGGCCCTGGACCGAGTTACACCAAGTCGGGCCCGAGATCGAGCACTCAGTGAACGGGACCGACGTTCCCAACGTCGGGCCCGATGTCGACCCGTGTCGGTCCAAGTCGGCGTGTGAAAAGATTGTTCCCCAAGGCATATTTTTAGCAACTTTCCACATTTGCCCCTTTCTAAATTGGGATTCCTTGGTCCCCAATCCAAAGAGAAGGATAAGAGAGGTGATTGGTGATCAAATCAAAGGGTGCAGTGTGAGGGGGACGAGTAGGACACACACACCAAACCCAATTTCACTCTCAAAGGCTCAAGGAAGACTTGGAGAGCAAGGAGAAGAAGGAAAAAGGAAGAGAAGGAGAGGTCGGTGGAGAAGAGAGGAAGATTTGTGAGTTTTGTACCTTGTTTTGCTTAGATCAAGTAGATTTGAACTTGGATTTTGTAGACACTTTGAGTTTGAATGCAATTGAAGTTTGATTTGATGTTGATGATTGAGTTTTGCTTGATTTCCCTTTTGATTTCGTTTTTCTCTTACCACATGGAGTAGATTCCATAGTCTTGGGCTATGGGGGAATCCCCCTAGCTAGATTTGGGTAGAAAACCCCAATTCCATAGCCTTGAGTGCTTGATTTGTGAATCCTCTCTACATTGAGCTTCAATTCTCTTGTGAAAGCAAGGGATCTAGAGCTTGTGTTTGGTAAGAGTAAGCGAAAGTGGTCTCTATCCCATCACAAGTCTCTAGCATCGAAGGTGAGTGAAAACTCCCTTGGGTCGAGGTGTAGATTGGAGGGATTTGAGGCGAGCAACCTCGATCTCACTAGAATCAAGCACTTATTGGCTGAATTGAGGTGGAATATCCAAGTCTAGTTGGGGGAGGAACCCAAAAACCCAAGACCGATCTACTTATTTGCTAAGACCGAGATACCCAGCACCTCAGGCCCGACTTGCCAAACGTCGGTCCCGTACAAATTGATCTCGATCCTACCTCGGACCGAAGTGACCCTGTGTTGGTCCGAGGAGATCTCGCTTGTTTTCCTTCGTTTGTCTTTATTTTCTCCTCTTTTTAGTCTTTTCGGGTACTGTCGACGCACGAACTCCCGTGTGTTCGACACCCTACCTCTTTACTACAAGTGAGGTTCGGTTTTATAAATTTAAATTGTGAGACCCTCCGATTCCCGGACCGATCAGAATTTTGGCGCCGTTGCCGGGGAGTTCTACTTGTTCGAGGTACCCATCTTTGTTGAGTCTTTGATTTTGGTAGTGATTTGGGTGAGGGATTAGCCCAAACCCCTTGTTTGTTTTGATTTGGTTTTTGTTTGTGTCTTTGGTTGTAGGTGCATGCGAGCTAGTTCCGTCCGAGGAACCCTTGAGCTCGACTTTGTGTGTGACCCGGAGAGTATTCTAAGGCAAGCCCGAAAGAAGAAGAGGATGGCGGACCAAGCCCGAGATGAGGAGTTTGAGAGGATGAGAGCTGACATGGCTCGAATGCAAATTGAGATGGCAAATCGAGATGCCGAGGCCGGTAGAGAGAGGGAGCAAAGGATAAGGTTGGAGGCCCAAATCAACACTCAACCCTGGAATGCTAGACAATACATGCATCCGGAGTTGAAGGTCCCGGAGCCGGCCATCGTCTTGCCGGAGGTGTCAAGGAATTTTGAGATAAAAACTCAATTTATCTCACTCATCAAGAGAGAGCAATTCCAAGGGAGGCCGAATGAGTGTCTGATCGAGCATGTGAAGCAATTGAAGGACCTTTGTGAGACCATTTCCACGGATGATGAGACACTTGAGTACGTGCTACTCAAAGCCTTCAAGTGGTCTTTGGGAGGCAAGGCTTTGCATCGGTTGGAGAGTCAAGCACCTCGATCCATCACATCATGGAGGGCCCTAAATGAAGCATTCTTGATGAAGTTCTTCCCGCCCACCAAGACGACGGAGCTTAGAAGGAAGATTGCTAGTTTCCAACAAGGAGCTCATGAGCCACTTTTCGAGGCGTGGGATAGATTCAAAGAGATGTTGAGGGCGTGTCCGACACATGGTCAACAACCCTATGTCCTTCAAGACATCTTCTTCCAAGGGATCAACACCGCTACAAAGGATAAATTGAACCTCCATACCGATTGTGGGTTCATTGACTTGCCGCCGGAACAAGCATGGGAGTTGTTGGACAAACTCTCGGATTATGAGGCAATGTATGGTACTAGCAATGTGAGCAAGGAAGCTAGAGTCCATGGAGGAGGTCCAAAGAAGCTCTACGATCCCAAAAGTGAAGAGGTGGACAAAGATGTGAAGATCCAATTCTTGGAGGATGAATTGAACAAGATGAGGAGGAAGATGAGTTATGCCCAACAAACCACAAGAGCATGTGAAGAGTGTGGTTCCTTGAAGCATGGAGCACAAGAGTGTCCAAATGAGCGCCAAGTTCGTTTGGCGGAACAAATTGAGGAGGCTCATTATGTCCAAAGAAATTTCGGAGGAAGATCCAATTTCAACAATGGAGGAAGGTGGAACCAAGGGCAAGCTAGTGGCTACAACAACAACTTCAACAACAACGAGCCAAGAGCCCAACAACCACCATACCGACCTCAGGGGTTCTATGAGCAAACTCCACAATGGGTACAAGAGATGAGAGGCGAGTTCAAGGAATTGGCTTCCCAATTCAAGGAGTTTGGTGTGTGGAGAAGGCAAGTGGACAACCAAATTGTTCACATGGCGAATCAACTTTCAAGAGAGGAAGGGAGACTCCCGGGCCGACCCGAGGAGAATCCCCGTGCCCCACAACAACAAAACGAAGTTCGAGCCATAGCATTAAGGAGTGGACGGAGTTTGCCCGAGCCACAAGTTCCAAAATCAAGAGAAGAGAGTCGGACCGAGGTTCCCAGCACCTCGGGCCCGACGTTACCAGAAGTCGATCCTGTAGACAGAGGAAGTCCCCTGGAGTGGACCGAGGTTGAACCCAACTCGGGCCCGACTTGCCTTGAAGTCGGCCCGACGTGCCCAAAAGTTCTTTGCCCTGGGACCGATGTTCCTGAAGTCGGTCCCGAGGTACCTCCAACGTCGGTCCAAGGTGGAAATGTTAAGAAAGATCGATCCAAGGAGGTTGATCCAAGCAAGAAGCAAGGTGGCACTACTCTTCCATATCCTATGAAGAAGCCCAAGGAGATTGTTGAGGGCAAGTTCAAGCGGTTCTTGAAGCTTTTACAAGGCTTGAACATCACCATTCCTTTCACCGATGCTCTAAGTGAGATGCCATCTTATGCAAAGTTCTTGAAGGAAATCTTGAGCAAGAAGAGGTCAATTGTTGAGATGCAAGACGAGGTGAAGATATTGGAGCTACCTCAAAAGCTTGGTGATCCCGGAAGATTTGCCATCACCGTGGGTGTCGGACCAAGGAAGTTTCAAGCATTGTGCGACCTCGGAGCAAGTACAAGTGTTATACCATACACTATATGGAAATCAACCGCCATGGGACTCATTGCTCCGGTTAACATGAGATTGACCATTGCCGATGGAACATCGATTGAGCCAATTGGAGTGGTGGAAGATTACCCATTGTGTATAGAGGGGCACTATGTACCTACGGACTTCGTTGTGGTGGACATGTTAGAAGTACCGGGTGAGCCTATCATCTTGGGGAGACCATTCCTAGCTACGGTTGAAGAAAGGTCACTTGTCCCTCGAATTTGGAGGAGTAGAGCTCGATTTCTCTTTCAAGTCAACTTCAAGGGAAGCATTGCATAGAGAAGCCAAGATGGTTCAATTTCTTCCAAATGGAGTGCAATGGGAAGCAATATCCAACAAGCCAAGCACAAGGAAGCTAGAGTTGAAAGCCATCCCTGCGCCTTATGGAGTTGAAGTGAAGAATGAAGGGGTGATTGCTCATCAAGAAGAGGATGAGAAAGTGGAGAGTGGGGTGACTTACTTGGAAGTGTTCAAAGCCGAAACGGAGGAAACCCAAGCACCACCGGAGCCTTCCCATGTGCTAAAAGAGCTTCCAAAGGACTTGAGGTATGCCTTCCTTGGCCCAAACTCTTCATTGCCCGTAATTGTGAATGCTAATTTGAATAATGAGGAAGAGTTCAAGTTGTTAGCGGTCTTAAGAAAGCATAAGGGGGCCTTAGGGTATTCATTAGAGGAACTTAAAGGAATCTCACCATCAATTTGCATGCATAGGATTTACATGGAGGATAATCATAAACCCACTATTGAACCACAAAGAAGATTGAATCCTAATATGAAAGAAGTGGTTAAAAGTGAGATACTTAGGATGTTGGATGCGGGAATCATCTTCCCAATTTCGGATAGCAAATATGTTAGTCCAGTGCATGTAGTTCCTAAGAAAGGTGGATTGACCGTAGTGCAAAATGAGAAAGGAGAAATGATTCCTACAAGAACCACTACAAAATGGCGCATGTGCATTGATTACCGAAAGTTATATAGTGGTACTCGTAAGGATCATTTCCCCCTTCCTTTTATTGACCAAGTCCTTGAAAGATTAGCACAACATGAATACTTTTGCTACCTTGATGGGTATAGTGGATTTTGGCAAATCCCTATTCACCCCGATGATCAAGAGAAGACGACTTTTACATGTCCCTATGGAACGTTCGCCTATAGACGCATGCCTTTTGGTTTATGTAATGCTCCGGCAACGTTTCAAAGGTGCATGATGTCCATCTTCTCCGACATGGTAGAGGAAATAGTGGAAGTATTCATGGATGATTTTTCGGTCTATGGTTCCTCTTTTGATGCTTGCTTGGCCAATTTGGATAGAGTGTTGGCTAGATGTGAAGAGACTAACCTTGTGCTTAATTGGGAAAAATGTCATTTCATGGTTAAGGAAGGAATAGTTCTAGGACATCTCATTTCTAGTAGAGGAATAGAAGTTGATAGGGCCAAGATTGAGATAATTGAAAAACTTCCTCCACCTACTTGTGTGCGTGATGTTAGGAGTTTCTTAGGTCATGCGGGCTTTTATAGACGCTTCATCAAAGATTTCTCTAAAATCTCAAAACCATTGTCTAACCTCTTAATGAAGGATGTTCCCTTCGAATTTTCCAAGGATTGCATGAGTGCTTTTTGTAGGTTGAGAGATGCTTTGGTTTCGGCACCTATCATGGCGTCACCCGATTGGAATCTTCCTTTCGAAGTGATGTGTGATGCAAGTGATTTTGCCGTGGGAGCCGTTCTTGGGCAAAGAAAGGAGGGAAAGTTGCATGCTATCTACTATGCAAGTAAAACCTTGGATGAAACTCAATGTAAATACACAACTACGGAAAAGGAATTCCTAGCGGTGGTATTTGCGTTTGAGAAATTCCGGTCATATCTTGTGGGGTCCAAGGTGGTGGTCTATACGGATCATGCGGCAATCAAGTACCTCATGAAGAAGAAAGATGCAAAACCGAGGCTTTTGAGATGGATGCTTCTTCTTCAAGAATTTGACCATGAGATCAAAGATAAAGTGGGCTCGGAGAATTTGGTGGCCGATCATCTATCTCGGTTGCCCGTGGAGTACATGAATGAGATGGAGGATGGTGTGGAAATAGATGACATGAGGGCGGATGAAGGCCTAATGAGTAGCAAGAAGGAACGAATGGATGGATCGACCAAGCTAGAAAGTCGGGCCCGAAGTATGGAACATAGGACCGAGGTACCCAGTACCTCGGACCCGAGGTCTGCAACATCGGTCCCAGACGAGATTTGCACATGTTCGACCCGATCGATGTCTACACATGTCGGGCTAAATACCTTGCAATGTAGGTCTATGAAATCAAGTAAGATCCTTCACTCGGTTTCCATTCCTTCTCATCCTAAATTGATTAAATCTTCACCTCCTACTTGTCTATTATCTATTGAATCCACAAAACGAAGGGTCGCTCATTGGTTTGCGGATTTTGCTAACTTTGTTGTAGGGGGAGTGATCCCACCAAATTTGTCTTACTCGGCTAGGAAGAAATTCTTACATGATGCTAGGCAATATTATTGGGATGATCCGTACCTATACAAGGAGGGGAGCGATAGAATCTATAGACGGTGCATCCCAAGTGAGGAGGTTGAAAGTGTCATTCGCCATTGTCATTCTTTGCCAACCGGAGGGCATGCTAAGAGTTCAAAAACCACGGCCAAAATTCTTCATTGTGGGTTCTATTGGCCAACCATGTTCAAGGATGTTCATGAGTATGTGAAGAGATGTGAGGAGTGCCAAAGAGAAGGGAATTTGTCGAGGAGAAATGAGACTCCGCAAACCGGAATTCTAGAGGTGGAGCTCTTTGATGTATGGGGGATCGACTTCATGGGACCTTTCCCCACGTCGGGCCCGTACAAGTACATTTTGGTGGCCGTTGATTATGTTTCTAAATGGGTGGAAGCCATCCCAACAAGGACCAATGATGCAAGAGTTGTGATGAAGTTCTTGAAGAGCAACATCTTCTCTAGATTCGGCGTGCCAAGAGGTCTCATTAGTGATGGTGGCCCTCATTTCATTGAAAGATGCTTCGAGAATGTGTTGATTAAGTATGGGGTGTCTCACCGAGTTGCTACCCCTTACCATCCTCAAACAAGTGGTCTAGTGGAAGTCTCAAATCGTCAAATCAAGGCTATTTTGGAGAAGACGGTGTCTAAGTCAAGGAAAGATTGGTCATCTAAGCTTGATGATGCACTATGGGCTTATAGGACCGCCTACAAGACGCCTCTTGGGACTACACCATTCAATCTAGTCTATGGCAAGGCGTGCCACCTCCCGGTGGAATTGGAGCACAAATCCAAGTGGGCTTTAAAGGAGATGAATTGGGATGTGAACTTGGCCGGAGAAAAGAGGTTCTTAGACCTTCATGAGTTAGGGGAGTTGCGTTTGAAGGCTTATGAAAATGCCAAGTTGTACAAAGAGAAGACTAAAAGGTGGCATGATAGGAAGTTGGTCCCAAAAACTTACCAAGTGGGAGACAAGGTGCTTCTCTTTAATGCACGACTTCGGTTCTTTCCGGGCAAGCTTCGGACGAGGTGGAGTGGACCGTTCGTAGTACATCGCATACATTCTCAAGGAGCGGTGGATTTGATTGATAAAGATGGGACGATTTTTCGAGTTAACGGTCATCGAGTGAAGAAGTACTATGACAAGATCGACCCGAGCGAAGAAGTAAGAGCCTCTTGGGCTCTACTATTATCAAACTAAGCCTCAAAAATGCCATTCAAGAATAAGGAATTGTGAGCTTTCTCTACTCTTCTCTTTACTTTTGAGTTTTGATTTCTTTTTGATGGGGACATCAAAATTTTAAGTATGGGGTGGGTTAGTTGCTCATTAGTTCCATGTGTAGGTTGTTTGTTTTTTTTCTTGTTTAGGGATGTTTCATTTTGGATTGTGGCATGACATGTATGAGAATGATGATCGATTTTATGGCATGAATGGATGAGTTTGTTTTTGGTTTGAGAAAAAATTTTGCAAAAAAATCCATAAAAATGTGAAAAATCGGTTGAAAAAAATACAAAAAGATTTTGATTTTGGACTAGGAATTCCCATCTTAGATGTCTAAAGAAGGCTAATGATGATGTGAGCATGTAAAATCCTTTGCATATTTTTGGATAGTTTAGCCTCTAAATGGATGTTGTTTTTGATGTGATTTGATGTCTTGCATGTTTTTTATTGAGCATATGAGTTCTAGGATGAGTTTTGATGCAACTAAGCTAGAGTGAACCTTGTGAGATGATTTTTGGCCATTTTAGGGATGCTTGTTCGATATTGCATATCCCTCATTTTTCTTGTGTGAAATAGCTCATGCATGCTTAGTAAAACTTGCTATTGAGGTGTTTATCTATTTTCCAAGACCAATATGAGAATTGTTCTATGCTTTGTCACATTGATTTGAACTTTGTTTCCTTAAGTCACAAAATGTTCCATATCCTACCTTGAAGATAAACCGTTGTTTTAGCCCCGTTTTAGCCTTAGACCTTTGTTTCACTACTAGAAAACTGTCATTTAGCAATGGATAATAGCGACGGAACTTCTTCGTTGCTATAATAGCTACAACAGTAACGACGAATCATTCCATCCATAGCTATTATAGCTACGAATTGTTTTTACCCATCACAAAAGTCGTCAATAGTTGCAACGAAATTAGTTATGTTGCTAGTTTAGTTGGAAATAGCAACGTCAACAAGTTTTATGGCGACAGTCGTTGCTATTAGCCATAACATTTGCGATGATGTTGGAACTTCATAACTGTAATAGCAATGGAAGTAAATCAATGTCAGTGTCGTCGCTATTTACCCATGAATTTAGCAATGTGTGGTGCGTATTGTTGCAAAACAAGTTGTAAATATCTGAGTTTGCAAAGGCAATTACACCGTTGCTAAATCCATTGCTGTATAGTGACAATGTTAGTTACGAATATAGTGTTTATTGCTTTTGCAACGACGAACTTTTCCATATAAATAATGTCCGTGACAATATTTGAATTTTGAAATTTTCTACTAATGTTATCCGTCGCTAACATAGTCGCAATATACACATAAAGGTTGGATTGGATGGTTGATTTTAAGCTAGCTTTAAATTTCTGTCCTTTTTACGATTTTGATTTAATTAAAAATGTATTGTAAAGTTTTCAAAATAATAGTTTGATATAAAATCTTGTATTATTTTATTTGCTTCTTATATACATGTGAGGTCTAGAATCAAATTTTAGTCAATTAAATTATCTTAATAAAATAAAAGTGATGTGGTCCAATGTAGAGTTGACACGTGTGATAATAATTTTTTTTTTTAAATCTCCGTTTTAGTATAAAGTTACAATGATATACATACGAACACTATATAGTGAAACTATAGTATACGTACGTTTTGTAAATTTTCATAAGATTCACAATGATTTGACAATGATTTTAAAATTGATAAAAGAAGAGGGAAACTTAAAATTGAAAAAGCGTTCTAAACTTTTCCCAAAATTGATTGGCGGTAAATCCAAATTTTTTTTCCATATGAGACTCATATATTGTCAACCCTATCTTTAATTAATTACCTAAATCAACTCTTGCCTTTAATCCCTAGCTAGTTAATGCTATCCTTAATTACCTAAATCAACTCTTGCCTTCAATCCCTAGCTAGTAAATGGGTGCCGTCCTCCTCTACGTACGTACACTTCCCTCACTTTGCAATCACCTTCTCTCTAAAAATCAAGGTTGAATCAAGGTTGACTTTCTTGCTTGCCTTCACGTACGCACCTCCATGCTCTATAATTGTATGTTGATCCATATATACTTCTTTCCCTTATGTCAAATTGCATGACTTTAATTCTTCAATTCTCTGATTTCACTCCGATCTATTGATTGGTATCATAGGTTTTTAAATGATTTATTTTCTAGTAATTTCTTAAGCGTTTTAGACGATTTCTATGAGAATTTAGGACCTTAACTAATTAGGTTAAACAACCAATTCAGATCAATCGAGTAATCTGTACGGTGTTACGTGTTTGATGTTGATTAATTTTAGTGCACTTTTTGCTTATAGGCTAATTAATTTATTGCACTTTTCGGTATGTGTTCTTATTTTGTGTCATAGGAGGCATATTCTGTGTCATGTTAATCAATTTTAAGCGTTTATGTATACATGTTTGATGCTAATTAATTTAATCTAATTAATTTTATGATTCCTCACATCTTGTTTTTTTTATTTATAGAAATCCATCTTATATATGTGTTTTTATCCATAGTTGTCTTATGTATGTGTTTATATAGAAATGAATATCCTGGTTATTTTTACTTCCATGTTTATTATAGAATTAAATTGAATGTGCACATAATTTATTTTAGATGGATTAATGTATTAACACTTGACTAGTGAATTTATGTACGTATACAATACATCATTTCTTTAATTTGGGGTAGATGTAACTAAATTTTTATTTAATCATATGTACATTATCTTATCTTTGTTGTATATTACACTGATTAGAGTATATAATTATTGAAATAGTTATTTTTGCTTTTAGGGTGTTTGTGACTAAATTGCAGAGTTTGAGTTAACTTTTCTTGTTTCATTGTGTCACAGGAGTAATAAGGTGGAGGATATATGAGAAAAAGGATTAATTTGAAAGACTTAATGAAGATTTATGAGAAAAAGTGACGAGCTTGGAGGATAAGGTGGATGATATACAACTTTCAGTGGACAATGTTTAAGAAGAGACAACACAGAGTACCAACAAAATGCAACAAGCTCTTGCTCAAATGATGGAAAATCAAAACAAGTTCTTTGCCTCCATAAAAGACATTCTCACATATCATTCTAGTTAAGCTTGTTTTTTTCGTGTATTTTAGCATATTGTTTCTTGTTTTTTTTGCAATACTTTGTTAAACTTTATATGATTTTTGAAGGTTTTGTCATATTTAGCATTTTAATCTCAATATTAGTATCACATTAGCTATGTTCAAAAGGATTAATTTGAAAAGAAATTTTTTGCATTGTCAACCAACAACCATTATAATAGAACCAATTACAACTAAGAGCGTTGTTCTGATCAATAAAAGTGATATAAATATCAATGCTTTTAGTTACGGAAGTAGAAGTAGCAACAATTATTGCTACGAGCATTGCATCAAATGGTTAATAGTACAATGTGATTACCAACGTCTTTTTCTATAGACATAGATGCGAAGCATTACAATAGCAATAGTTATAGTTTCGACCAATTATAAAGTAATGTAGATAGATGATAATAGCTATGACCGTAGTCATGGTAGTTTGAGAAGAAATACAAATAGTTATGCCTTTAGCTATGGATATAATAGCCAAAATTGCATAAAAAGCAATGACATTAGATACGAACATAGATACGGTCATTAAAATAGCAACACTTTTAGCTATGAACATTGCTATGATCGATCAAACTAGCAATGACACTAGTTATAGTCATACCAATAATATCTCAACATAATTCGTTGTTAATACATATAGCACCACTAATTAGCTTCCGAATTAGCTATGCATCTAGCAATAGTACAACTAGCAACGGGTATAGTGACATACCTCCACCACACCTATATCGACGAACATTGCCATGTTAAAGCAACAAATAACGCAACAACTCTAGCTACGATTTTTCAACGAAAAAAGCCAAATGAAACGACGGTTTTCAACAGATCAATAACGAAATAGCAACGGATGCAAATATCAACGATGTTGAGTGACGAAATCATCACACTTATAGCCACGACTATTGCAACAGGTCCAGCAACGAATATAGAGACAATAGTGGGTACTTATTAGATCGTTGCTAATGATGTGGCTAAAATGTCGGTATGTATGGCATCTAGCTCGTCAACATCAGCAACGATTTATACTATGGAGTTTTGATACGTGACTAAGTTCGTTGCTATTTTGACGTTCTTAAAAGCTACATAGCGTTTAACAATGACCTGGTAGTAGCGTTGCTAAGGTCGTGGCTAGCCTTAATCCGTGGCTAAATCCATTGCTCTAGGCGTGGCTATAGCCGTCGCTATTTTACAGTTTTCTAGTAGTGTTTGAAACTCCTCAAAAATATGATTCCTAGCCTATATGACTTGACCCTTATGGGATTGGACTTTAGTGAGAGGTTTTGGAGTATATTTGGAGAGTTGAGATTCTCATTGGTGAAGGGCAAAGAATGGAGTTATAAACCAAGTGGGTAGTGCATCTTTGTTGAAAAGAAAGAAAGAAAAAGTTGGAAAAAAAGTAGTGGATTGAAAGCAAAGTGCTTAAGTGTAAAGAAATGGACACCGACCGAGTTAATGTGCACATCGGGCCCGAGTATAGTGCAAGTCGATCCTAGTGGAAAAAGTGTGAAAAATCCAACAAAAATGTAGTGCAAAGATGAAGTGGAATGTTTAGTGAAAATGTGGGTTGAAAGAAGAAAAAGAAAAAAAAAATCAAAGTCTTTTGGGAGTGTGAAGTTGAAAGTGGAAGAATTTGGTGAAGTTGGTGAGAGACTAGAAAGTTCAATCCCCATTGTAAGCACCACAAGACCAAAGTGATTCCCACCTTGAGAAATACCAAAAGCCCCATTACAACCCGGCCGAATGGAACCTCTTTGAGGACCTCCATTGAGCCAAGTTCATATTCTTTGTGTGCATTGTAATAGGCATCTCTAGGTGGAGGAATTGGTGATATTAGCTTCAATGGTAAAGTCTTTACTTGCATGATTGTTGAGTTTGAGTGTTCATTTCTAAGCCTAAACACATGATGAGTGATACACATTTCCATATACCTAAAGTGAGGCTTAGTTGCATTTGACTCCATTCTATGAACACTTGATCATGTGTGATGATATAATCTTGCTAGCATGTCTATCACTTGTGCTTACTTGTTTTTTATATGAGGCTTTACTTGAAGATTGTGCTTCGGTCTTGCTTACTATGTTATTGCTTGAGGACAAGCAAGTTTAAGTATGGGGTATTCTGATGTCTCTCATTTTGGTGGTGTTTTAGTGGTTAATTTCCCTTGTAAATATGTGTTTTTCATTCTCTTCTTTGTAGTTTCGTTTCCTTTTTAGCTTAGTTCCCGGTTTTCTTCAAGAGTCGGAAACTATGCAAGTTTGTTTGTTTTTGTAGGTAAAATGGCAAGAATGAGGACGATTTCGAGGAGCTAAGGAAGGAGCCAAGTCAAGGAGTGCAAGAGCCAAGCTAAGAATGAAGTGGAACCAAAGGAAACCAAGGAAGAAGGCAAGGATCGAGGCCCTGGACCGAGTTACACCAAGTCGGGCCCGAGATCGAGCACTCAGTGAACGGGACCGACGTTCCCAACGTCGGGCCCGATGTCGACCCGTGTCGGTCCAAGTCGGCGTGTGAAAAGATTGTTCCCCAAGGCATATTTTTAGCAACTTTCCACATTTGCCCCTTTCTAAATTGGGATTCCTTGGTCCCCAATCCAAAGAGAAGGATAAGAGAGGTGATTGGTGATCAAATCAAAGGGTGGAGTGTGAGGGGGACGAGTGGGACACACACACCAAACCCAATTTCACTCTCAAAGGCTCAAGGAAGACTTGGAGAGCAAGGAGAAGAAGGAAGAAGGAAGAGAAGGAGAGGTCGGTGGAGAAGAGAGGAAGATTTGTGAGTTTTGTACCTTGTTTTGCTTAGATCAAGTAGATTTGAACTTGGATTTTGTAGACACTTTGAGTTTGAATGCAATTGAAGTTTGATTTGATGTTGATGATTGAGTTTTGCTTGATTTCCCTTTTGATTTCGTTTTTCTCTTACCACATGGAGTAGATTCCATAGTCTTGGGCTATGGGGGAATCCCCCTAGCTAGATTTGGGTAGAAAACCCCAATTCCATAGCCTTGAGTGCTTGATTTGTGAATCCTCTCTACATTGAGCTTCAATTCTCTTGTGAAAGCAAGGGATCTAGAGCTTGTGTTTGGTAAGAGTAAGCGAAAGTGGTCTCTATCCCATCACAAGTCTCTAGCATCGAAGGTGAGTGAAAACTCCCTTGGGTCGAGGTGTAGATTGGAGGGATTTGAGGCGAGCAACATCGATCTCACTAGAATCAAGCACTTATTGGCTGAATTGAGGTGGAATATCCAAGTCTAGTTGGGGGAGGAACCCAAAAACCCAAGACCGATCTACTTATTTGCTAAGACCGAGATACCCAGCACCTCGGGCCCGACTTGCCAAACGTCGGTCCTGTACAAATTGATCTCGATCCTACCTCGGACCGAAGTGACCTTGTGTCGGTCCAAGGAGATCTCGCTTGTTTTCCTTCGTTTGTCTTTATTTTCTCCTCTTTTTAGTCTTTTCGGGTACTCTCGACGCACGAACTCCCGTGTGTTCGACACCCTACCTCTTTACTACAAGTGAGGTTCGGTTTTATAAATTTAAATTGTGAGACCCTCCGATTCCCGGACCGATCAACCACCAAGGACAAGCTAAATCTCCACAACGATTGTGGATTTATAGACTTGACTCCGGAGCAAGCTTGGGAGTTACTTGATAAACTCTCCGACTATGAAGCCATGTATGGGGTGAGCCACGCAAGCAAAGAAGCAAGAGTCCAAGGTGATGGCACAAGGAAGCTCTATGATCCGAAGAGTGAAGAGATTGACAAAGATGTGAGACTTCAATTCCTAGAGAGTGAGGTGACCAAGTTGAGGAGGCAAGTTCACCACTACAAGCAAACCGCTAGAGCTTGTGAGGAGTGTGGATCCTTTGGCCATCTTACACAAGCGTGCCCGAATGAGAGCCAAGTTCGCTTGGCCGAGCAAATTGAGGAGGCACACTTTGTTCGAAGGAATTATGGAGGAAGAGGCAACTTCAACAATGGAGGCAATGGAGGTAATGGCCGGTGGAATCAAGGCCAAGCCAATGGCTATAACAACAACTACAACCAAAACGAGCCAAGGGCCCAACCACCACCATATCGACCTCCGGGGATTAATGATCAACAAACACCTCAATGGGCGAAAGAGTTGAAGGATGATGTCAAAGAGATGAAAACTCAAGTCAATGATCTTTGTGTATGGAGAAGGCAAGCCGACAACCAATTTGCTCAAATCTTCACTCTACTTCCAAGAGAGAATGGGAGACTTCCGGGCCGACCCGAGGAGAATCCCCGTGCCCCACAAAATCAAAATGAAGTCCGAGCTATTGGGTTAAGGAGTGGTCGAAATCTACCCGAGCCACATGTGTCAAAGCCAAGAGAAGAGAGCCGGACCCAGTTACCCAGTAACTCGGGACCGACTTGCCAAGACATCGAGCCAAGAACCAGAGTAGGTCCCCTGCCTAGGACCGAGGATGAGAGGGTGTTGGGCCCGACTTGCCCAGACGTCGGTCCGACATCCCAGCCAATGCTCTGCCCCCAGACCGAGGACCAGGACATCGGGCCCGACGTGGTGCCTATGTCGGTCCAAGTAGAGAAAGAAGTGAATGAGTCGAGCCGGTCCAAGAACGTCGATCTTAACAAGATTCAAGGCGGTACAACTCTTCCTTACCCGTCGAAGAAGCCGAAGGACCTGGTTGAAAGCAAGTTCAAGAGGTTCCTAAAGCTTTTGCAAGGGTTGAACATAACAATCTCATTCACCGATGCTTTGAACGAGATGCCTTCCTATGCTAAGTTTTTGAGAGAGATCTTGAGCAAGAAGAGGTCCATAGTGGAGATGCAAGATGAGGTGAAGATTTTGGAGCTACCTCAAAAGTTGGGAGACCCGGGAAGATTTGCAATTACCGTTGGCGTAGGGTCTCAAAGTTTCCAAGCTCTATGTGACCTCGGAGCAAGTGTGTCGGTTATGCCTAAGAGTATTTGGAGAAGGGCTAACCTTGGTGAGATTGAGCCGGTTGATATGTCTCTCACAATGGCCGACGGCTCCACCACCAAAGCTACGGGAATTTCGGATGATGTCCCGGTTAGAGTTAGAAAGTACTTCGTTCCCGACGACTTTGTGATTCTAGACATGAAGGAAGATCCCTTGGTTCCTATCATTCTAGGGTGACCGTTCTTAGCAACGGCGTGAGCAAAGTTCGATGTGAAGAATGGAAAGGTGTCCTTTGAGATTGGAGAAGAAAAAGTTAAGTTCCACTTCAACAAGGCTTTGAATGAGCCGGATGCCTTGGCAGTTTTGAAGCTAGAAGAGAATGCCAAGAGAAAGAGAGAAGAAGTGGAAGTGGCAAGAGAAGAGGTACCTTTGAGGAGCAATGAAAGGATTAATAACCAAGTTGGAGTTAGAGAGTTGAGGGAGCAAGTAGAGCAACAAGATGAGTCAAGGGTCAATGCTAATCCAAGGAGCAAAGAAGAGTATCCTTACTCATATCCTTTTGATGTTGGTGATGAACATAATTCATTTGAGACATTTGATTCCTACATTTGCTTGAGTGATTTAAAAGATGACTTAGGAGATAACTATATTTGCTTAAGTGACTTTAAAGAAGAGTTGATAGAATCTCCTAGGAATTCTTTGGATGTATAAAAGAAGGATCAAAATGAGGCAATTCAAGAGGTGCAAGCTTATGCTATGGAGGAGAATGGTGCAAGAGGATTGGAGAGCAATGCATACATAGACCATCGATGGTGGTTCTATGGATACGAGGGCAATGGAAATGGGCATGATTATGGCGAGCAATTAACTATATTCCATCTGCCATGAGGTTGAGGTTAGAACGTCAAGCTATTGACTCTAAACGAGCGCTTCTCGTGAGGCAACCCGAGCGAGTAGATTTCTCTTCGTAATTTTAGTTTGATTTTCCTAGCTTAGCTTAGAATTTCTCTAATCTTTCCCTAGCATGTATTTTTGTGGATTAGTGGTGTTATTAGTGCTTCATGATTGAGTAGAGGTAATGGTGAAAAATAAATGGATTCATGGAAAAAGAGGTAGCAATGGATGGAGTAATTTTTGGTGATCGAACCAAACCCGGTCGAGGTGCCCAGGCAACTCGGGCCCGACTTGGGTAACTCGGTCCACTAGCTCGGTCAACTTTGGTCAAGAGTTGTGGAAGATCCTAATTTTACCCTTTTGACCTAGAACTTGTCTCTTTCCCATTTAATGTCCTTTCCCTTACCTACCTACCACCACCCTCATAACAACCACACCAAAAATACCCATCTCCCTCACCAAATCTCAAAGTCGGCCCACTTCACTCCCACACTCGATCCACCTCACTTTGCCCTTTACCATCTCGATCCAACACCACAAACCTTCCCCAACATCAAATCAAAAGAGAAATCTCAAAATCTTCATTGTTCTTCATCCCTCCTCTTGACCTAAGTGGAGCAAATTTGGGTTCTAAGTAGATTTGTTGTCTAAAGGTCTTAATCTCTTCAAATTCGGTATGTGAATCTCGATCCCTATCTATTTCCTTGAGAAGTTCATGCTTTCATTGCTTGGATTGGATGTTACCATGTGTGATTGAGATTGAAGCTTGAGCAACAAGGGTGTTTTGCATGAAGAAGTGAAATTGTTCTTAAATGTTGATTGTGCATGATTGAACCACCTTAGAACTTCGATTAGGGATGGTAGATGGTTGAATTTGGATTTTAGGTACATGATAGATTGATTTTGGGATGATTGATTGGAGAAGACGAAGCTTGAATAGGACCGAGATACCCAGGTACCTCGGGCCCGACTTGTGGAAGTCGGTCCACCACCTCAAACCGAGTTTGAGGGTGTATCGGGCCCGACGTCTAGAGTGTGTCGATCCTATTCTATTCAGCTTTTTCTTGTGATGTCATGAGGATTCATGTGTTTGATTGTTGGTTATAGCTTGATTATGATGTGATTTATCCATTAGCTTAGCCATTGCTTAGGAATTCTATGATCATGCATGTTGGAGTTTGTGAGATTGATGTCTAGAGGCTAAGTATGGGGTAGTTCTTGTGTGATGATGTTGGGACGATATTAAGGACGTCAGTCGTTAATATCTAAACCAATAATAATCGTCCCTTGTTTTGATAATGACAAACTCAAATGTATTTGATAAGTTGTCCAAGTTTTGATCTCAGGTAAGTCCAGTGGACGCACATGAGCGAAAAGGACAACAAGTGAACAGCAGTCCCTATGCTGTAGGGACGCATGTTACCAGAACTTCCAAAGCTAAACGTAATTGGCGGAGTCCCTGCGCAAGATAGGACGGAGTCCTCATCAAGAAGGGACGCGCGCCAAAATACGGACGAAGTTCAAATTCAAATCAAGGCCGCCCCAACATGATTACATCATCGTCCGGCCTTAGTCCTCAGAAGGAAGCTTCCTTTGTCTGGGCACGTGTAGACAATGCCAAAGACGTCGCTTTCCCAGCAATGGTCCCCTACCCACGCGGAGGCTTCCCAAGCATCAACAGAGTTGACCTCCTCAAGACGCTCATCGCACCGTTGATCAAAGATCGAGGATCCTGCCAAGTCTCAGAGGACGCTAGAGGACAAGAATCACTTCCGCTATAAATACTCTCCAAGGAGTATGCATAGCGGCATGTGTGTGCAAGAGTGGACTTTGAAGACTTTCTCTCAAGCTCTCCCGAATCATTCAAGAACACGAACGAAGATCAAGAAGATCAAGTGAGCTTGAAGCAAGAGAAAGAAAGTCCAACCACATCAAATCCAAAACAAACCACAAATCAATTAGAGTTGTAGTTTGTCTCTCACAACGAACCGAGAGAGACGTGAGTGATAGCTTCCTTATAGCTAAGAGTGTTAGGTTACTTGTTAGGTTGAAAGGAGTGTTACTAGTGAGGCTAAGGACGGATGCTTAGCTCAGAGAAGTGTAACGACTCGCCTAAGTTGTAAGGACTCGCTCTTAATAAGATAAGGGACGGCTATTGAAAATCCTCCAACGGAGGTAGAGGTTTACCCATAAGACTAGTTGGTCTTAGTGGGGTTCCTCTATAAATACTCGTGTCCACTTATCTTGTATTCTGTTAAGTCTATTTTCCGCTGCACTAAAGGACGCCCTTAACCCAGTTAAGGACGCCCTCATTAACTGACTTACGATCCATCAATTGGTATCAGAGCAGGCGCTCTAGATTTTTGTTGAGTTGCAGGTACAAGATGGACATGGAACCTATTGGAATCTCTTTTGTAAAGCCTCCTCGTCTGACGGACGGCAACTTCAACCGCTGGAAGATCCGCTTCGAGAACTTTTGCAGAAGTCAGAATTATCAATGCTGGAGAGTGATCATGAAGGGTGACCTTACCATCCCTGATGACAAGAAAGACAAAGAGGACGAGTGGGGTCCTGACGAATTCAAGCTTTTGGAAACAAACGCTAAGGTTATATGCTTCCTTCAAGCGTCCCTCTGCGAAAGGGACGCCACCCGAGTTAGCAATTTGGCAACAGCCAAACTACAATGGGAAGCTCTTGAGAAGTACCATGTGGGTACGGCAGAGATGAAGGAAGACGTCAAGCTTGAAATCAAACGAGAGTTCTATGCCTTCAGAATGCTTCCTAACGAATCTGTCAAGGACTACTCATACCGCTTTGAAGCTCTTGTGACCAAGATGCGAAATTTAAGCATCCCAGAAGCTGAAGTCTCAATGAGAAACAGAGTCGGAGTAGTCATTGATGGGCTTACAGGAAAATGGAATTTTGATAGGACTACGTTCAAGGAGAACACAGCCAACAAAACCCTGGATATGGAAGAGATCTATGGGAAGCTGAGAGGCTATGAAGCGAGAAGGGAAGCTGATATGGCTGAATTGGCTAGAAACCCCCAGACAGATCTTGCTTTGATGACGTCAACTCCAGAGTACGCTGAGTATCTGCGCCACCAAAGAGATATTGCCCTAATGGTGGAAGCAAATAAAAATGAGAATCGTGAAAGGATGCGTGCTCAAGCTTTGAAAGAAAAGGAAAGCAAGACTAAGGAACAGCTGAAAGAAGAGGAAGAGATTGCCCTTCTACACAAAGTTGCTCGCTTATGGGGTAAAAAGGCCAGAGATTCCAAGAAACACAAGATGCCTTACAAAAAGGAGAGTCCCAAGTATACAGAGGCAGAGATGAAGGAACTTACTTGCTACAAATGTAACAAGAAAGGACACTTTGCTAAAAGGTGTACTACGGGACTAAACTCAAAAGAAATGAAGATGAAAGCTCTCTTGGGAGCGTGCGAAGCCGCATGGGATAATGTGAGTTCTGATGATGAAGAACCAGAAGGACCAGTGGCGTACATAGCCGTAGAGGACGCCTCAGATGATGAGCAAGTGGCGTACATGGCTGTGGAGGACGCCCCAATCCTTGAAGAGGACGCTTCTGAAAAGGAACAAGAGGTAACTCGTGAATCCATGATGAACTCCTTAGAGAATTGTTCCAAAACCAAACTTATTAAGCTCATTAAAAGAATCATGGAAGAAAGCGTTGTTATGCAACATAGAATGGATGAACTTGAACTTGAAAGTGAAAATAGGCTAGTTGAATGTGAGAACTGTGCTACAGTTTCGTTACAACTAGAGTCCTCGTATGTCGAAGTTAAATCCCTGAAAACTGAAGTGATGTGCCTTAAGCTAGAGAACGCTAAGCTTAGGGAAGAGGTGAAAGTGTTAGGGAAGAGCCCGGTAACTGAGGTAGTTCAACCAATGGTGTTTGTCCCAGCCAAAAGAGGACTAGGATACGAGTCTGACACTAGGAACTCTCTCCCTAGTGACTTTGAGGCTAGCAAAACCTCAGAACTTGAATTAGAAAGGGAAAAGACCAAGAACCTTCTTGAAAGAATTCGAGTCCTAGAGAGTGGAGAGAAAGGTCAAAGGGACTATTACACTAACTCCACTAGTCATAGGATCTATAAGAAGATTGCTAAGGGGGAAGGTTCAAAAGTTTGTGACCCTCAAAAGATGAAAAAGAACAAAATCCAACGTCCCAACAAGAAGTACTACCTTGGTACTTACTATAGGACGTGTTGGTACTGTGGAAAAGGAGATCACTTCAAATATGATTGCCTGAAACTGAAGAACGACATTGAAAGTGGCAAAGCTGCTAGGAATAACATTAAAAATGATAAGTCCGTCCCTAAGGCTAACCCTAGACGTCCTAGACGATCTAAGAGTTCTTTCAGAAAGCATGCTATTTCAAATGATGTGAATATAAGTGACTACATGCCAGAACCAGAGTTCTATTTCTGTAACGAACCAGGTAAGGAACACCTTGCCTGGGTCGCCATACACTAACCTTGTTTTGGCAGGTGGAAGTGAGGGGACGCCCATGGATCATTGATAGTGGCGCCTCAAACCATATGACAGGAAGCCAGATCCATCTCACTTCTATCCAAAGTAGCGCCACGGGAGGAACTGTCTCGTTTGGCAACAAGGGCAAAGGAAAGATCAAAGGGACGGGAACTGCTATTCTCAATGAAGACGACGGGTTTGACTCAGATGAATCTGATTGGACGGACCCTAGATGTACTCCTGTAAGGGACGATACTCATAAGGGATCCCATCTTTCGAGACTTCATTCAACGGATCAAATCATCTCAGATATGTCAAAAGGAGTTCAAACAAGATCAGCCGTGAATCAGTCCCTTAATGCTAACATAGCGTTCTGTGCCTTCAACGCCTTTGTGTCCTTGGTTGAACCTAAGAACATAAAGGAAGCACTCCAGGACGCTGATTGGATTCAGGCCATGCAAGAGGAACTTAATCAATTCGAAAGAAATAAGGTTTGGACCCTCGTCCCTCGTCCTAGAAACAAAAACATAATAGGGACGAGATGGGTCTACAGGAACAAGCTTGATGAGAATGGTCGCGTGTCAAGAAACAAAGCAAGGCTTGTGGCTCAAGGCTATAGGCAAGAGGAAGGGATTGATTATGATGAAACCTTCGCTCCTGTCGCCAGGATTAAAGCCATTCGCCTCCTCATCGCCTTTGCCGCTCACAAAGGGTTCAAGCTTTTTCAAATGGACGTCAAGACAGCCTTTCTCAACGGCAAGCTCAAAGAAGAAGTGTACGTCGCTCAACCTCCAGGATTTGAGGACGCTGATCACCCAGATCATGTGTACTTCTTGGACAAGGCACTCTATGGACTCAAGCAAGCCCCTCGTGCATGGTACGATAGGTTTGCGTCCTTCCTCTTGTCCAACGGGTACACACGAGGTAACATTGATAAAACCCTGTTCTTAAAGAAAGTTCTTAAAGATGTCTTAATTGTCCAAGTCTATGTCGATGACATAGTCTTTGGAAGCACTAACATGAAATTTGTAGAGGAATTCAAGAACTTGATGAGTAGTGAGTTTGAGATGTCCCTCATAGGAGAACTCAACTTCTTCTTGGGACTCCGAATCACTCAGCTCAAAGATGGGACGCGGATTCATCAACAAAAGTACATCCGTGAAATGCTTGAGAAGTATGGGATGAACTCTTCAAAACCCATTGATACTCCCATCTCCCCAAACACTCGCCTCTATGCTGATGAAGAAGGCAAGAGTGTAGATCAAAAGCTCTACAGAGGAATGATATGGTCCTTGCTATATCTTACGGCAAGTCGTCCCGACATCATGTTCGCTGTATGCTTGTGCGCTCGATTCCAAGCAAATCCAAAGGAGTCCCATATGCAAGAGGTCAAAAGAATCTTCAGATATCTCAAGGGACGGGATGACCTATGTCTATGGTATCCCAGAAGGACGTCCCTGAACCTGGTAGCTTACTCTGACGCAGATTACGCTGGCCATGTGGTGGATAGGAAGAGCACCTCAGGAATGGCACAATTCCTTGGCTCATGCCTTGTATCTTGGGGATCCACAAAGCAAAACTCCGTGGCACTATCAACCGCGGAAGCTGAGTACGTTGCTGCTGCTTCGTGCTGCTCACAAGTCCTATGGATCAAGTACCAACTTGAAGATTATGGTACGTCCCTCAACACAGTCCCTATCTTGTGTGACAACACCAGTGCTATAAGTATTGCCAAAAATCCCGTTCATCATTCTAGGACGAAGCATATTCACATAAGGCATCACTTTCTTCGTGATAATGTTGAACTTGGATTAATTAGAGTGGATCATGTTAAGACTGAGGACCAAGTGGCCGATATTTTCACAAAAGCACTTGATAGACGTCCCTACGAGCATCTCCGGTTGCTCTTGGGGATGATAACTTTTAAATGATCAAGTCCCGTTCTATTATTCCCTCCATGATTGGCTATGTCTTGTTGAGAACTTGTTTTAAGGTGTGTCATGCATTAAAGTCATCTTTAAAGGACGCTAGTCTAAGATATGTGTATTCGCTTGTGTCCTTGAATGGTATTCATTTCGCTTTTCATCTCAAGAGTATCCCTGATCACCCTACCCTCATCATAAGCCGAAATGATGGGAACTCTAAGCTTACCCAAGCCGAGAATCTTGCAAACGCGTCCTATGAGCATTCCTTGTTTCACCTTTACGGGACGTACTTGCTTGATTTTCAAAAATGGTTCTAAGTGATCAAAGGGACGTGTGCTAAGAGCTGAGAGTTGTCTGTACAGAGTTCTAATTACAGAGGTTGAGATCAGTGAATGGGACGCCGTGGTTCAGTTCTGTGTTGTGTAGTGTTGTGTGTTGAAAGGACGTCAGGTCAGAGTCCTTTGGAGTTGTGAGAAGTTTGAATGGTTGAAATTGGGAAGGTAAACCGTTTTAGCGAATCGTCAGTGAAAATCTCGGGATATGCGTAAACAGTGCTCAACAGCTGTATTCCTTAGCAAAGAAGAAAGCCACGTGTGGGAAGGCGGGTGGAGGAAGCTGTGTGTAAAGACCCTGTTACCCCTGACCGTCCAACTTCGTCTTCTTCCTATATATACCCACCTGTGCACTCCGAAAACCTTTCTTCGCTCATCTGCTGTTTGCACACTTTTAGAAATCTCAAAAATCTTCCAAATCTTCAACCGAATCCCGAAATCTCTCTCCAAACCCTAATCCTCCCCTATTTAAACCATCTCAAAAATGGCCAACACAAGAGCCTCAAAGAATCCCTCACCCTCGTCGGCAGCGAAAAACACTAGCTCGTCGGCAGCGAAAAACACCATCTCAAAAATGGCCAACACAAGAGCCTCAAAGAACGTTGGGCATGATGATCGAGAACCAGTGCATAATGATTGATCTAATTCAGCAGGTTCACGACACACTTCACGTCCACACAGACCTTCTTGAGCGCAACAACGAGCTCCTTGCCCAGAACAACCATCTTCAGGAGCAACACCTCAAAGCCCTTGGCAAGCGTCCCAGAAAATGATCACCTCCCCCTTCTCTAACCCTGAAACAATTTATCATTTCTTGAGTTTTTGTTAAGACAATGGGACGCTGTCCCCGTTTTGAACACTTGTTGTGAATGTCTGTAATGAACGTTCTCGTTTCTCATTCTGAATGCCATTCACTACATTTGTGCTTCATTTTGTCTAAGCGTACCTTTCTTTAGTTATGACTTTGTGCTTGCATGCTTTTCGACTTGTTCTCCTTTTCGATGATGCCAAAAGGGGGAAGTATAGTTGTGCAGAGATGCGATTGTCCTTAAGTTATCATAGAAAGCATGTGTTCAGGGGGAATTTCGGCCAAGTCAAAAGGTCGTTAGTTAGGAATAAAATAGAACGCACTTAAAAGAATGTGTTGCATGCCAATCTAAGCTGAAAAGAAAATCAAAGTGTAGTTCCTCATGCTAAAAGCTTTACTTCTGTGTGCATTATTTGAAAGAGTTTGTCATTATCAAAAAGGGGGAAATTGTTGGGACGATATTAAGGACGTCAGTCGTTAATATCTAAACCAATAATAATCGTCCCTTGTTTTGATAATGACAAACTCAAATGTATTTGATAAGTTGTCCAAGTTTTGATCTCAGGTAAGTCCAGTGGACGCACATGAGCGAAAAGGACAACAAGTGAACAGCAGTCCCTATGCTGTAGGGACGCATGTTACCAGAACTTCCAAAGCTAAACGTAATTGGCGGAGTCCCTGCGCAAGATAGGACGGAGTCCTCATCAAGAAGGGACGCGCGCCAAAATACGGACGAAGTTCAAATTCAAATCAAGGCCGCCCCAACATGATTACATCATCGTCCGGCCTTAGTCCTCAGAAGGAAGCTTCCTTTGTCTGGGCACGTGTAGACAATGCCAAAGACGTCGCTTTCCCAACAATGGTCCCCTACCCACGCGGAGGCTTCCCAAGCGTCAACAGAGTTGACCTCCTCAAGACGCTCATTGCACCGTTGATCAAAGATCGAGGATCCTGCCAAGTCTCAGAGGACGCTAGAGGACAAGAATCACTTCCGCTATAAATACTCTCCAAGGAGTATGCATAGCGGCATGTGTGTGCAAGAGTGGACTTTGAAGACTTTCTCTCAAGCTCTCCCGAATCATTCAAGAACACGAACGAAGATCAAGAAGATCAAGTGAGCTTGAAGCAAGAGAAAGAAAGTCCAACCACATCAAATCCAAAACAAACCACAAATCAATTAGAGTTGTAGTTTGTCTCTCACAACGAACCGAGAGAGACGTGAGTGATAGCTTCCTTATAGCTAAGAGTGTTAGGTTGAAAGGAGTGTTACTAGTGAGGCTAAGGACGGACGCTTAGCTCAGAGAAGTGTAACGACTCGCCTAAGTTGTAAGGACTCGCTCTTAATAAGATAAGGGACGACTATTGAAAATCCTCCAACGGAGGTAGAGGTTTACCCATAAGACTAGTTGGTCTTAGTGGGGTTCCTCTATAAATACTCGTGTCCACTTATCTTGTATTCTGTTAAGTCTATTTTCCGCTGCACTAAAGGACGTCCTTAACCCAGTTAAGGACGCCCTCATTAACTGACTTACGATCCATCAGATGAGTTGTGAGTTGTATATATGTGTGATGTTGTTAAGGTTGCATGGATCTTATCTTATAGCCTTTTGCTTTGATTGTGTGTAGGTACTATGGAAACCCGTTCATCCACTTCTCATGTAGAAAGGCCCTCGAAGAAGTCAAAGAAATCAAAGAGAGCACCCAAGATGGATGATGTGAGGCTAGATGATGATGATGTAGCCGAGAGCTATGCGCGGTACATGGAGCTAACGCACCACACTAGGTGGCTAGATTGGGAGTCCATAAGAAAGATGGGGATGGAAGTAGCACTCCCCCATTGCTATTCCCACATTGGCCTCGAAGGAATGTTGAGGTGGGACAATCCACATTATCCCACCTTGACATCGGAGTTCATGGCCACCTTCAATTGCACCTATGAAGGCGTGGAGGACAATGAAGGCATAATCACTTTCCAATTGGGCAATGAAACACAAGAGCTAACTCTTAGGAACTTGGCGACCTATCTCGGGTTTCCTTTTCCAAGAGAGGAGGTCGGAGTGGACAATGGGAAAGTGAATTACTTGTGGAAGCATATGGCGGGGAAGAATGAGATGAGGAAGGGAGCTCCCACGACCGAGATTGCAAGCCCTCTTTTCCGGGTGATGATTCGTGTCTTAGGGTATGCCATCTATGCATTCCATGAGTTGAGCAAGCCCATGAAGGAGGAGGCGATGTTGCTCTATGAGATGCTATTCAACACCGACAAGCCCTTGAACCTCACTTGGAGTGAGTCAAGATGGTGCGAGACTTCCAAAGCACTTCTTGGATCTACTTCGGTGGAATGATAGCTCGTCTTACCATGCGTCTCGAGGTCGATCTCTCCAAGTACACGCCGGCACCTAATGGAGTGGAGTACATGAACATCAACTACTTCAAGAAGGCGAACATCATCAAGGAGAAAGTCCGCATCACCGCTTTGGCGCCTCACTCAAACTTTGAAGGCGTGGCAATCCCTTTGAGCCCCAACCTTTACGATCTCTCAAGGTACTACAATTGGTACCAAGTATGGGCCGGAAGCCACACTCATTTGGTGAACCTGAAGGGACAAGGGAGGGGCGTCAACAAGCCGGACACATCCGCTTCACCACTCCCCAACCCTCTCCGGATTCCGATGACGATCCCAACAACTTTGAGTTTGCTAGAAGAGAGGCCATGGATGTTGACACGCCTCCGGAAGAATATGAAGGTTTCAAAAACTTGCTAGCCAACCTCCGAGCAGAGAGCAAGCTCCAACTCTAGTGGACCGTCGGGCCCGACTTCCAACAAAGTCGGTCCGATGCCTTTCTTCCCGAGTCGGTCCCGAGAGTGGAGCTAGGCAAGAGCAACCGCACTATGGTGAATACGAAGGCTACGCCCAATGGTATGGTCCCGGCATAGTCTTTCCCGAGCCACAACAGCCGGTGGACATGTTGTTTCTAGCCAACCAAATGGCTCACCTTCAACTCCAACAAGCAAGCATGCTTCAAAAGGCCCATCAAGTCAACCTTCAACAACAACTTATGTTTCAACAACAACAACAACTCTGTCAACAACAAGAAGTATTCCAAGCTCAACAAGAGGAAATGAACCGGAACCTCGGCTACACTAGGCGCGAGTGGACGACCTTAGGACGGTGGAGGACCAAAGGTGGCAAGTCCAAGAAAGCTTTAACAATTGGATGACCGGGAATTATCCTTCCCGAGAGGATCCATGGACGCACCCTACACCTCAACTCCAACCACCGAACCAAGACCCCTATCAAGCACAAGTGTACGAGAGGGAAAGGCAAGCAAGGCTCCAACGAGGAAGTCGTCGTGGGCGCCCCTCCAACTAATCTAGACATGCCACTCAAGAATAAGAAATTGTGAGCTTTTTGCCCCAAACCTCCTTCATCCTTAGACTTACAAACTTTATTCCAGGCAATAGGAGCACTTCTTCCTTCACTTCTTCCAAGCCAAAGGAAATTTCTAAGCACTGAATTTATGCTCTTCACCACTGCAGCTGGGAGAGTAAACACCTTACACCAATACTGTATGATCCCATAGTAAATAGCCCTGACAATTTCCAGCCTTCCTGCATAAGACATGTTCCTTGTTGTCCAAGAATCTGCCTTCTTCTTTATCTTGCTAACAAGCTCACTATAATCCTTGCATTGAGCCCTTGAGCTACACAATGGGACTCCTAGATATTTGACTAGGAGAGCCCCTTTTTCCATTAACAGGATAGAACAAATGTCATCGATTACTGTCTCATCAAATTGCCATTGATTCCCTTGTTGGCCAAGAAACTCTGAATAGTGCTTAACAAATAAGAGCTTGATTTCTGAATCCTCTGAGATCACATCTCCATTATCATTTTTTATGCAACTAAAATGATTCTGGATTTTTCTACTTTTTATAGAGTTATAGAAGTAGTTGCTGCAGCTATCTTGATACTACATGGGATGAACTTTTGCAAGTTGTTGTAACATGGTTCCACGGCTCCTGATTGATTGCTTAAGGCCTGCTAACACCTCCAATTCTGTATCTTTGAGAGAAATGTCAGTAGGCCTGCATTGTCGGTCTAGCTGAACCATTCTAAGGTGCCCATGCTTGTTCTTAATTTCTTCCTCTAACTCATCCACACATTTTGATCTCAGGTTCTTTAGTGGAATTTTCAACTTCTTGAGCTTACTCACAAACCTGAACATTTTATATCCTCTAGGAGCACTTCTTCTCCATTCAAAAGTCACCACTGTCAGGAAGTTGGGATGCTTGGTCCAAACATTGTTGAACCTGAATGGGATTCTAGCTTCTGCTTGATTTCCTTTGATAGTGAGAATAGCAGGAGAATGACCATAGCATCCAGGCAAATCTAACTGAATAGTTTTCATACACATCAATCCACTTTTGATTAGCAAGCACTCTATCCAACTTGCATAAGATCTGTGCTTCACCATCTTGTTTGTTTGACCAAGTATAGTATGCACCCGAGAAGCTTAAATCAGCCAGACCATTTCTGTTCACTCAATTGAGGAAAGTATTGCTGACACTGGTTGATGTCTCTCATTTTGGTGTTGTTTTAGTGGTTAAATTCCCTTATAAATATGTGTCTTTTGTTCCTTTTCTCGTGAGTTTTGTTCCTTTTTAGCTTAGATTCCGATTTTCCATGAGATTCGGAGACTATGCAAATTTGGTGCATTTTGTAGGTGATTTGGCATGTTTTGAGGAGGTTTTGAAAGGAGACTCAAAGGAGGAGCAAGGCACGAGCGTAAGGAGCGGAAGAGCCGAGCGATCAATGAAGAGGAGTTCAAGAAAAGCCAAGAAGGAGAGTGGACCGAGGCTAGGATCGAGGTGCCCAGCAACTTGGGCCCGAGATTGACTCATAGAGACCCGGACCGAGGTGTGGCAAGTCGGGCCCGAGGTTCCTCCGTGTCGATCCAAGTCTGCGGAATTGTGGATTGGGCACCAAGGCACACAAATGTGATCTACCACTTTTGCCCCTCTTCTATTTTGGGTATTCTTGGCCCCTAATTAAAAAGAGGAGGAGATTAGACACCAATTATCCATCATTACAGACATCTAATCACTCTCAAAGGCTCAAGGAAGACTTGGAGAGCAAGGAGAAGGAAAGAAGAGAAGAAGGAGAGGAAAATCGGTGGAGAAAGAGTAGATCTAGGGAAGAATTGTGAGTTTGTTCTTGTTTTGATTTGCAATTTGTGGATTTGGATTTGGATCTTGTGATTTCCCTTTGATTTGAATGAAATTTGGCTTTGGTTTGATTTGGATGATTGAGACTTGTTTGCTTTGTGATTTGAGTGCTTGTTACTCTAGCCTTATGGAGTAGATTCCATTGGTCTTGGGCTATGGGGGAAACTTCTAGCTAGGTTTGGGTTTGAACCCCCAATTCCATAGCCTTAAGTGTGTGATCTAGGAACCCACTCTACATAGAGCTACAATCTCTTGTGGAAGCAAGGGATCAAGGGCTTGTGATTGGCAAGAGTGAACGGAAGCGATCGATTGCCTATCACTTGACCTTGCATCGAAAGGGAGGTAAAATCCCCTAGGGTCGATGTGTAGAAGTGGCGGGAGCGAGGCGGACAACCTCGATCTCACGAGGATCAACACTTAGTGGTTGAATTGGGGTGGAATTACCCACATCTACTAGAGAAGGAACCCAAAACCCAAGACCTATCTCTCCTATTTTTGCCAAGTTCGACTTCCCCATACCTCGGGCCCGACTTACAACAGTGACGGTCCCGTGCAAATCTTCGTCGATCCATCTCGGGCCCGAAGTGACCATGTCGGTCCTGAGTGGTTTCCTTTGATTTTCCGTGTTTTTAGCCTTTCCTTTCCCTTTTTAAGTCTTTTGGTGAACTCATCGCACGAACTCCCGAGTGTTCGACACCCTACCTTGTGCTACAACTAGGTTCGGTTATAAATTGAATTTTGAGACCCTCTGATCCGGACCGATCAGAATTTTGGCGCCGTTGCCGGGGAGTTCTAATTGTTTGAGGTACCAAGTCTTTGAGTCTTTTGATTTTGTAGTGATTTGGGTGAGGGATTAGCCCAAGCCCCTTGTTTGTTTTGATTCGGTTTTGTTTGTGTCTTTGCTTATAGGTGTATGCGAGCTCGTTCCGCCCGAGGAACACTTGAGTTCAATTTTGTGAGTAATCCGGAGAGCATAATCAAAGAAGCCCGAAAGAAGAAGAGAATGGAGAACCAAGCACAACATGATGATGAGGTTGCTAGAATGAGGGCTGACATGGCTCGAATGAAAATTGAGATTGAAAACCGAGATGCCGAAGCAAGGAGAGAGCGTGAGCAAAGATTGAGGTTGGAGGCTCAACTAAATGCTCAACCCCGGAATGCACGCCAATACATGCATCCGGAGTTGAAGGTGCCGGAGCCGGCCATCGTTTTACCGGAGGTCTCCAAGAACTTTGAGATCATAACTCAATTCATATCACTTATCAAAAAAGACCAATTTGAGGGGCGACCTCAAAAGTGTCCAATTGAGCATGTGAAGCGGTTCAAGGATATGTGTGAGACGATCTCGACGGGTGAGGAGACGCTAGAGTACGTTCTACTCAAGGCTTTCAAGTGGTCGCTTGGGGGCAAGGCGGCACATTGGCTCGAGAGCCAAGCCCCTAGGTCGATCATGTCATGGCAAGCTCTCAATGAGGCGTTCTTGATGAAGTTCTTCCCTCCAACGAAAACAACGGAGCTCCGGAGGAAGATAGCAAGTTTCCAACAAGGATCAAACGAGCCACTCTTCGAGGCTTGGGATCGGTTCAAAGAGATGTTGCGCTAATGTCCAACACATGGGCAACAACCATATGTTCTCCAAGACATATTTTTCCAAGGCATCAACTCCGCCGCCAAGGACAAGTTGAATCTCCACACCGATTGTGGGTTCATTGACTTGACCCCGGAGCAAGCTTGGGAGTTACTTGATAAGCTTGCGGACTACGAGGCTATGTGCGTGGTGAGCCATAAGAGGAGTTCTTACCGATACAACGTGATTTTATGAACGTAAATAAGTTGCTGATATGATTGGAATATGCTCCAATTTTGTGGTTGTAGAGGCAATAAGGGGCAGGTAAGTTGAGCCAATCACTAGAAAAACACATTGGTAGCATTGCTACTATGTGTCCCATATCTGGTAGTGAGAACCAATGAGATATGTCGGCAGGCACCTTATGCAGTTCATCTTAGAAATAATACGTCCCACGTCACCCGAGTCAACTACAACCTCATATAAATTAATGTTCTTATATGCCTCATGAATGAGCTCCTCCCTTACTCTTTTCCATGCTCTCTGTCCAAATGTAAGGCTCTCAGCTACAGACCTAAAGCCACATTGGCCATCTCCAACGACATCAACATATCCCTGAATGAAGCTAGTAATAAATGAAGGAAATATCATTTGGATATTTTGAAGGATTTGATGCAATTGCTTTTGATGAAGTTGATCTACTTCGACCAATACCAGAAGGAGAGCATTTTCACCTTTTTGGTGGTTGTCCTATACCAGAACCAGGAACACAACAACTTCGTTCATACTCAAAGCTACTTGGATCCCGTTTTGTGGATGATTTCTAGGTTGACTGTTAGAGTTGCAATTATGCTTCCCACATCGAGAATTGGTGGGAAACCAAACTCTCTTATAAGTACATGGGTTACTCCTCCTATTGCCAATTGGTTTTGGAAAGGAACCCCATGAACTTGTGAGTTGGGCTTGGCAATTGGGCCCGTCTCCCCTCTAACAAGTGGTATCAAAGCCGATGATTCGGCTTAGGGACCGGGAGGGTTCGCCGTTATCGGCTATGAGGGATTCACAATTGAGGGGGAGATTGTTAGGGTTGCAATTGTGCTTCTTACATCGAGAATTAGTGGGAAACCAAGCTCTCTTATAAGTACATGGGTTACTCCTCCTATTGCCAATTGGTTTTGGGATGGAACCCCATGGCCTAGTGAGTTGGGCTTGGCAATTGGGCCCGTCTCCTCTCTAACATCGACCCCTAGTGTTAATAGGAGGCGGTTCCTCCATGATCACTGACTCTGGATGTAGCATTTCATACATGAAATCATATGCCTTCTTTCTAGCTTCAACAGACCATTGAGGAAAGGCTTTGTTAAACTCCTCCGAAGTCAAACATTGTTGTTGTCTCAACACTACAATTTCGTGTTCTTCTTGATTAGGTACCTCAATTTGGAGGGTCTTCCACATTCGATGAATCGTACCCGGGTCGATCAAACGTCGCTCTGTCACATATGTAGAAATTTGATGGCAACAGGGAAGACCGTGAGTAGTAGGCAACTTACAATCACATGTACCTAATTAAAGTTCTAGTTTGAAGGCGATGATGCTCTCTGATCAAAATATCACATGAGCCATAAGAGATCATCCTCTACAACAACCTAAAACAATTGACATTACTAACATTATTTCTAACATGGCTGCGTGGAAACTCAAACGATGCCTTAAGTTCAAGATCAACAACTCCATGTTTGAGTGAACATGAGAAAAAACTGTATCAAAACCCCCGCGGTTACTTCCTAAAAACTTTTTGATTGATGAGTGCACACTTTCGACCCTGAAAGTGCAAACATTTATTTGAGAATAAGAATTTGAAATTAAATTCAAACAAAGATGCAAATGTTAAAAGTGAGTAGAGCACGCAAAGGGATTGTAAAATCTCTACCTATTTGATGTGTGGGTGCCAAAAAGCGTGATATTGTATGTCCATATAACACAAACCTATCCTTATATGGATTCAACCACGTATCTTTCACATATTGAATAATGGTAGGCCGCGCTTTCCATTCCATCTCTAAATTAGCTAACCGGTTGTTGTACTCTTCTTCTGTCTTTGACTCAAACAATCCCTTGCATCGAAAATCAAACTGATTTGCTTCTTTTTTATTTCGCTTTTCCTTCAAGCATCTTGCCTCAATATCTTTGTAGATATGGCGCCGACACAATAAATTTCTTACGTGAGGAAATTCAATTTTTAGAGCATAAAGTAATGCTTATTCTTTATCTGACACTATAACATTAGGCATATTTTGAACCACATGTAGTATTTCTTTTAGCCATTTCATAGCGTAAGTGTAGTTTTCCTCCTTCTCACGTCTCATGAATACACCAACGATAGGAAAAGTCTTCCATGTAGATGTAAATTCTACAATTTCAAGAAATCACATGCTATCCTGTACATAAAGTTCAAAGCTCATTACAATCACATGTGCTATCTAGGCTACGAAATAATTGCCTATCACCCAAATTAAAACAAAAATCTTATCCAACAAATAATACCATATAAATTAAAATTTCCATATTCACAACTCGATCTCTACTTCAAAAGTGTAAGATATAACATGCAATACTTGTTTAAAGTTGATGATGTAATATAATTAATGTAGCACTTCTACATTCCATAGAACCTATTTACAATGCCTTTATATGATAATGACTTATACGTATATGTATTGCATGGTTTTAGTAGAATCATCTGCTAAGAACACCTTATATCAATTCATGAATCATGTAATACCCCTAATTGGCTAAATTCTTGAATTTGAAGTGTGTTAATTCGCAAATTCGTGAAACAATATATAACTAGGAAGTTTAAAAGAACCCACTTACTTGTATGTCTTGTATGTTGAATCCATGATCAAGACGTAGGGAAATGATCTCAATAGATTGAGGGATTCAGGATGGGCAAAGAACAACTCACTCACAACTCCAAGTTTTGTGGTTCTGTGACGCTTAAAATAGTTATAGCAATCAACTTGACGCATGATGTATTGCACTATTATCCTTCCCTGTAACCCTTCTCTTTTTGCCTTCTGCCTTGCATTGTGGATCGTTCTAATTGTACTTGCACCGGTAGGATTATACCTCTTTATAATGTCGAGTATGTTTTTCGGCTTCATATGAGAAGCAGACAAATCTTTTACTAACTCATACTCTTCTATAGTCAATCGTCTCTCAAATGCATTGCCTTCTCTATACAGGGGTGGTTGATGATTATGCTCACAAGATACAAGTTTCACCACCCATGCATTAGGTGTCACTTCATGGCACTTGATACGAAATGGGCACGAATCCTTTTTCAATGACGCTTTTCTTGGTGTCACAACCGCATTTTTTCCCACAGTAAAAATATTTATTCCATGTCTATCGCATTGTAACCAACATTTTCCACGCATACTAAGCGAAGATTTTACAGAACGAGTTATCACCAACACCATGTTGTACGCTCTACCAACCCCTCGGATCCAGTTGACAACATCGTCTTTGGTATTGAAAGTTTCTTTCGTCTTGAAAACCTCTGAATAGAACTTAAAATTCAATTCGACATGGTTTTGCTCGTATTCATCATCATCACTGCCCAACTCAATGTCATCGCCTGAATCATCAAAATCAATCTGATTTTTCAGTATCTGCCCACTTCATACCAAACAAGAAATTTTATGTGTATCCATAAACAAAAACTTAAACAAATTAATATTTTTTTTAATAAGTTTACCTCATAATCGGAATTGTCTTGCTGACTGTCTGACATCCTTGCTTCTCAATTTCAACGTTATGACAAAGTAAGGAGTATAATGGAATATGTTATTGGAATACGTGTAGGAGTACAACTACCACAAAATTAAGGTTACGTGCTTGTAATCTGCATAATTTAGAATGATTTTGTTCCCCGCGTTGATTTGTTTGGGCTTTAGAATGGGTTGGGCGAGGATTTTGTATAAGCAGGTTTATCCTAAGAGGGCTTGTTGATTTCCCCCCACTTAAAAAGGGTGACTATTTTGTATTGTCCCACCTTTTAGAGCTTGCTATACTTGTTGCTTGAAAGTAATTTTTTTTAATAAAAGTATACTTTTTCTACCTAGAAATCCGTAAAAAGTAACTAGTTTTTACGCATTTCGAGAGAAAGTATACTTTTATACAAAAAATACTTTTAAGCAACAAGTGTATCAAGCTTAGAAGTGTGCTTTTTAAGTTTTCTCTTTACAAGTTTTCAAGTGAATGTTAAAAGTCCGTTCACTCTAAATGGGCTTTAATTAATTGCTCATCTAATTACGTAGGAGTAATTGTATATATTCATCAAAACCCGAAGCAACATTTTTTTTTGCTTGTTGATATCGGATGTTGATTTTTACTTTGCTCGTTGAGGGACCATGTTGCAACAAAAAAATTGATGTGCTTTTATTATCAATATTCCTATGTTACAAATAACATGTCCCTTATTTTATTATAGAAATGACATGTGACGCAAAGTTTTTTTTGTAGATATAGATATAGTAGATACTAGCAAATGATCCGTACCTTGTATGATGGTGTTTTTTTGCTTTTATCATCTTGTATATGAATTCACTATAATAATTACAAATATTATCATATGTCTAATTTCTTTTGGTACATATCTTTTAGATTATAAAATAACATAATTTCCATATATCATCAAATATTTATATAATAATATTGTATTTATATATATATTTTTATACATACATAAAAATATATATATCGAGGGAGAATGCAATAAGATGCGATGCATTATTAAATTTTATAAAAAATTGATAAAAATCTTTGAAATTTAAATTAAATTTCATAAACTAATTTATATAAATAAATCAATAATTTAAAATAAAAATTTGGATTAATATAATCTTATACACATGAAATTATGTTTTAAGAACTTTGAAAATATTAATGAATCGCTTTCTTAATAAGAAATTTATCTTTTATCTTAAACATAATCAATGTTTAATGTTACACATATTAGGGTAGATATATCATCTAATCTTTTTATTAATATTATTATTGAATTTCAATATGAGATGATAGAAAAAAGAATTCATATATTATTTTAGAAAAAAAAGGCATAGACTTTTTGCACACAGAATTTTGACTTTTTGTACCACGTCATTTAAAGGCGTCGCCGTTTAAAGGCGTCAGAATATAATAATACTAAATTTCAGTCGGGAAAATTCCGAGTCGTCGGAGGACGCCATTGACCAGCATGGCAGGAGCATCCCTTCCATCAACGGTATTTAGGTCTTTCTATGTATATAAATTTAATAGGATATTAAATATCATAAAACCCATTAGCACAATTGGTAAGTACTTTACCTTGTGTATACGAGATTCAAGGATCAAATCTCAATAGCTACATGTTTTTTTGAAATTAAACACTTTTTTTCATATAATAAAAAAAGGCACCGGTTCAAATGAAAACACAAGTTATCCTAAAAACTAAAAACAATCAGGGACCGTCTGATTAAAGACATGTACGGTCCTGATTATATTTTTAGTAATTTTGCCTTTTGACAGCAAGCAGGTCTTCCCGTATCCCTCCTCGTGGATCTCTCAAGCTCGTTTACTCCGGAAACCCGATCCCGTCCCTCTCAATCCCCTGCTTCTCCGCCGGCGACTCCTTCCGACCATCGCCGCCGACAATAACCACCTGCACCGTCCAATCGCGAAATCCTATCCCGAAACTATCTGGAAGGGGCGAACTTGTTTCCGACTTGCTCTCCCTCCCGAGTCAACTCGCCCTAATCGGACCCGTTGAAGACTACCTCTTCGTCATCGCCCCAAATTCCTCGCCCATGGCCTGCCCGACGGGGCCAGGGGCGTCTTCGGCCTCGGGAGAGCCATATATCAATAGTAATTACTCTCATCCGTCAACTTCCCGTTCCTCCGAACCCTAGGGCTTCGATCAATCATGTGAGTGCGGAATTGCGGAATTGACCTAGTTGATGCTTGTTTTTCGTCCATAGTTTGCTTTTTTAATTGAGTTTGTTTGATTCTCAATTTGATTTATGTGTGTGTGTGGATAGATATCTGTGCACAGATCCTTGTCCGGTGCACTACGATCAGTTCTTGAAGGCCAGCGGGATTCAATCGTTCAAGTTTGAAATTGAGGTTCAAGGTATATATTTTGTTGGATACTAATCATATCCATCTGTGACCTTCTGAATTGTCTGACATATGCTGAATGGATCGGCAAAAACGTACTGTTTTTTTATTGTGGATGTGTTTGATTGTTGAAAGGGAAACTTAAACCGAGAGTAATTTAAAGTTGTTGGATCTGTTTCTTTTTTGTGGATTTCTATGACCTTCTTAGAATATGAGGCATCCCTCCCTTAAAACCTTCCAGCAATAACTAGTTTTTAAAAGCTTTTTACTACAAAATGTGAACTAACTACAAGTAGGGATTTGTGTCACCTGTAATTTACAATAAACGTTAGGTAGGAGTGTATTGTAGGGGCATTTCATAAGTGTAGCTTATCATCTACATTTTAATTGCCTCTCGTTTGGCCTTGTTAGTCCTGTTGCTAACACTTTGGGGATTTGCATAATGTAAGCTCATTGATATTGTGTCACAATTATCTCCAGTTTAATAAAGTACTACGTCTAATGCTAGTTGGTGAGATTTTCCACTTTAACATGTAGTATAGACGGTACAGTAGATGTAACAGAAATATAAATTTGAAAACAGTTTATTGTTATTGGCATCTCCAAGATTAGTTGTTCACAGACTATGCTTCTTGTAACAGTATGAAATATGAAGGAATTAAGATGCTACTGCTTTATGCTTGCATATCATGATTACATATGTGCAATGGACATTTGGATCTGATGTATTCATTTGCTCTGTGTGCAATGTCAACATGAACCATTTGTTAACATCCCTGAGTACAAAATACGTGAAGCTCTGCAAATTGTTCTTGGTATGTTAATAAACATGAAGCCGACTTGACATGAGTGCAAAAGATTGATACACTCATACTCATTCTTCTCTTTTATACCTGATTGCCAAGCAGATCCAACAAACCACCCTGTGCTCATACACTGCAAGCGTGGCAAGGTACGTGATCACATACGAATTGTTTCATTCTCAACTATCCTTTTCCTGCAATCTTGTTTCTTACTTCCAAATCATGTTGTATTAAACGTGTAACATCGGACTGGGTGTCTTGTCGGATGCTTGAGAAAACTACAAAGGTGGTGTCTGTCTTCCATTTTTGACGAGTATCAGAGGTTTGCAGACCCAAAGGCCAGGCTATCGGACCAAAGTTTCATAGAACTGTTTGAAATTTCACCCTTGAGGAGTACTACAATGTCGTTCTCGTGTTATAGCCTATAGGAGATGAAATATAATATATGTACATGATTAGACTTCGTGTGACTGTGATTTGATTCCATGTTCCATTGACATTCCATTGTCGAGGAAGAGTGTATAGGTTCACCCCTCGGTGCTCATCGCTCGAGCTAGCGTCTACCTTCAGAACTGGGTTGATGAAAACATGTCATGTAGTTGGCCACTGGTTTATTCACTTTGGTTCTATAAGGTCTATACAAATATAATAGTGGGTTGCACATCAATGAAGCGACTGTATGCAATGTTGCTCACATATATAAAACGGGCTTGTACTTGACCCAAAAAAAATAAAAAAATAAAACGGGTTTGCATTGAATTTGTTAATCAACAAGTACTTGCGAGTTTTGCGATGACCTAAATATCACATAATCTCTCCACTGGAAATCAATTTGAAAGCTTATAATTGTGCAAATTTGAAAGTTACATATATGTGTGTTTAATCTGAACATGCATCTAAAATATGTGAACGCACCACTAAATTATGTGAACATACATCTAAACTATGTGAACGTACATCTAAAATACGTGAACACAATTAATCTGAACATACATCTAAATATGTGAATGTTTATCTAAAATACGTGAACATGATACTTAAATACGTGAACATCGTACAAAAATGTGTTAGAGGTAGTATTTCTTACAAAAATGTGAACGTACATCTAGAATTTGTGAACACAATTAATCTGAATATACACCTAAAATAAGTGAACGTACATCTAAAATACGAGAATGTAGATCTAGAATACGTGAACATGATACTTAAATACGTGAACACCGTACTAAAATGTTTTAGAGGTAGTATTTGCTTCACTAAAATGTGAACGTATGTATGAACACCCGCATGAAATATATGAACATAGGCGTGAAATATATGAACAGAGACATTAAATATGTGAACATATAGATGTATGAAATATGTGAACAAATGCATGAAATATGTAAACATAAAAATGTATGAAATATGTGAATAGAGGCATGAAATATGTGAACAAAAGGCATAAAATATATGAACAGATACATGAAATATGTGAACGAGATTAATTTGCATTCATATACCATCTTTACTAAGATGTGAACCACAACATAAAATATGCGAACAACCTCATCAAATATGTGAACACCCAAAGAAAATAGGTGAACATGAAAGCGAACATAATAAACTGTATCACATATTTAAACTTATTTATGCGTCATATAATGCATGAACTTGAGCATATCAGAAATTTAATAATCATCATTTTTCTCTATCTCCGATTGCTATCTCCATCGAATTATCTTACAAATGCAGCTACGCTGCATTTGTTTTTACTAAAGCCCAACTTGTACTTTTATAATTTTATAAATATAGAGATATCATGCTTTATACATATAGAAAGCTCATGCTTTATAATTGTGCAAATTCGAAAGTTTTACATATACGTGTTTAGGAATTTGAAAGCATCAATCTGAGCATACATCTAAAATATGTGTACGTACAACTAACATATGTGAACATACATCTAAAATACGTGAACACGATACTCAAATACGTGAACACAACAATTTTATATGTGAACGCACAACTAAAATACGTGAACATGATACTCAAATATGTGAACATGATACTTAAATATGTGAACGTACATCTAAAATACGTGAACATAATCAAAGTCATAAGGTGAACCCCAACTATTTACAAAATATCATTTCCATGTCTTAAACATAAGTCAAAAAACACCATCAAATATGTAGTCAGTTCTACATTAACTTCCTTATACATTCTAGATCACATCACTTTCTATTTTACCCATCCTCTACCAACTAATGTCTATATATTGATTTCTTCACTTTATCAACCTCCTCCCTCACTTCCATTTTTCTTGTTCTGTTTTGTGGAGGAGCGATTTCTTCCCCTGAACATAAAAAAAACATACATGATGATCAAATAATGTTCAACAAACATAAGAAGAAGAAGAAGAAGAGAGAATCATCATTTTTGAACAGATGAAACAAATATGTGAACATCTTAGTACAACACGTGAACAAATAAGACAATTATGTAAAAATGCTTAATCTGAAACATTACAAATTTTATTTGTGAGCAAATGCATAGAATATGTGAACATAATATTTAAATACTAAATATGTGAACGTGTAGTAAGGTTTATGCTATAATATGTGAACGTATAAACCATGAATAATATTTAAGATGAAATGCCAAGAAACATGTGATGAAATGGGCCATGAACTAATATATAGCCAAACATATAGATTGAAAGAAGTGAATGGAATTACTAAGCAGATGGAAAAACAAATGCAAAAATTCCAAGATCAGTAAAATATTATTGTACCGAGTTGTTGTAGTAACAAATAAAAACAAAGAAGCAAATACACACTAATACTCCACAAAACACAAGAAATCCCACACATGGATCCCGATCCAAAAACCAATTACATCGAACCTGGTCCTCTTGACACCATAGCAATCCCCAAGATTAAACAATTGAACAACCCAGAAAAACTGCAAGCGAATTAAAAACTATAATCGCCCCCACTGGGTTCCCAAAATCCTATTTGTTCAATCTTCATTTGGAAAAGCAGAAGAACCATGCTAAGGATGACATTAAGAAAGCCCTCACAAATTGGTGATTTAGCCCTAAATCTCTAAGCTTTGCAACATACTTGCAAAGCCTTAATGGTCCTAAAAGCTGCAGGCCCCAAATATTTGGTCAAAGATGAAAGAAAAAGGCTAAAAAGGAGTCTCAACATTGCAAACTCCATCATCAAGCAATTGATTCCAGGCTTAAGCAGATGTAGCTAACAACAATACACCAGGAAACCTCCATCTTTACATTACTGTATACAAAACTACAATATCAGGGTAACCCTCAAAACTAATATATGAAAGACACCAAACGGACCATTCATCACAAGATTCACAACAGCAAATGAAACATACAATAGACATTGATTGGATTGCAAGCTTCCGCACATGCCATACCATGAAGAAATACTCCAATCAGAAAAAAAGTAGCATCATAGCCGACAAATCAAAAGAAGAAGATATAGAAAGGCAGCCACAATACAACCAATATCACACTAATGACAAAAGGATCCTAAATTTAGGGTTTTAACATCAGCTAAACCAGAAAATTGAGATAGAGACAAGGACATACATCAAATTGAGACAGAGATCAACAACATAGAACAACGATTATCCAAAAATCCAACCCTAATTTCTCGATTTCAATAAGCTCACCGTTTTCCATGAAGTCACCGCCGACCGACTCGTGAACGGAGATCTAGCGCTTCTTCTGATTGCTTGCTTTCTTCCCCACCAGAAATCGCCCTCGCCAAAGGAAGAAAGGAATCGATCGAAGTTGTGTTCGCTCGAGGTGTCTTCGCTCGAGTTTCGCTCGAGGTGTCTTCACTCAAAATTTTGAAACGACGCTCGAGTTTTTTCGCAAATGGTCAAATTTATTGCAAAAAAGGCAAAGCCTTCCAAAAACACAAACAATCCAGACAGAAAATCAAACCGGACAGATAACAGACAAACAAAAAATTACAAAAGGCCCTAATGCCCCTCCATTCTCCCAGCAAGGCTACAAGAAGGTTACCTTAACGCAAGGCAACCTCCAAGCAGCACGATGCCATAACGTAGGACAAGCCTACTCATACATCACAACCTCAAAAACCCTTCTCGAAGCTCAACATGAGTAGGTCAGGGGAGGGAACATACAATCTACCCACACCTAACCCACCCAAGCAAGGAGAAAACACTCAGCTTACCAACTGCACTAGCAGACCAGAGGAGGCCGTAACACCCTGCAAGGTCCTAAGCCATGATCACTCCAACATAGAGAGTTCATGGTCTAAGACACGATACATAGACGAAGGCCTAACCCCTTTTTTGCGTCCTCATGAAAAGGCAAGCCTTCACACTCAGCATAAAGGGAGAAAGGGCCTCCTCTGCACTCTCATCCCAAAACTAAACCACCCCTGCAGCTCCAAGCCAGCTCAGATGCCCAACCTGTTTCTAAGGGCTTGACCCCTCCTTCCTCTCAGCTTAAACTTTGCTATAATCCTCATTTTGCAGTCTTCTACTATTCTCTTTGCACAAACATCAGCTTCAGGCTTTCTCCCTCTATAGATAATTTCATTTCGAAGCTGCCAAGTATGATAAACAATAGCTAAAATACCCAGAAACTTGGTCTGAAAAATGCTATTTTTCCTGCTTCTAGTACCAAGGAACCACTGCCACCAATCCATAAGAGATCCTTTCCGAGTATCAATTCCTAACCAAGAAAGAACAATGTCAGTAACCTGCTGCACAAAACCACACTGAAACCAAAGATGCACTTCACTCTCTTCATTGTTTCCACACAGGACACAAGTATTGCTTTGAATAATGCCCCAGCTAAAAAGCTTCTCAGCAGTGGGGAGCTTTTTCAGAGTGGCTAACCAGCTTATGAATCTCCACTTTTTAGCAAAGGAACCGTCCCACAGCAACTCATTCCACTGATGAATGTTGGCATGGTTTCTTAGCAGTTCATAAGCAGCTTTGCAGTTAAGCTTTTCATCTCCTTTAAGAATCTGGTTAAAGTCCTCAGGATAAGCAATCAAATTTCTGTTAAGATGCAGCTTAACAAGTAACTTGTCCCTTAGTCTTATCAGCTCCCTCCAAATCCAAGAGCTATTGCAATTGATATTCATTTCCCAAAAGCTCTGAGACTTTGTAATATTCAGTCTCACCCACAGAGTCAACAAATTCTGCCTCCCAGCAATAATGTCTAGCCCCAGCTTAAAGAACATTGTTTTATTGCAAGAGAGTAACTCTTTAAAGTTTAAGCCTCCCTCATTGAAGGGCCTACAAACCTTACTCCAGGCAACTAGGCATCTCTTACTTTCCTCCACTCCTGCCCACAAATAAGCTCTGCAAAGTCATTCAATCTTATGCACAACCCTTTTTGGAAGCACTAGGGCCTGCATCCAGAAAGATAAGAACCCCTCAATCATAGACCTAATGACTTGCATCCTGCCAGCATAAGAGATCTTTCTCACTGTCTTTCTCTGAATTATACTAACAATCCTATTAATGAGAGGCCCATAATCATCAATTTTCAACTTCTTGCAATGTAAGGGAGTACCTAGATACCTTATAGGAAAGGTACCAAGCTCAACATTCAGAAATCTACTAATTTCCTCCTTTCCAGCACTGCTAACTCCTCCTACAAACAGTTTACTCTTCATAGGATTGGCTCTCAAACCTGATTCTTCTCCAAACTCAAGCAAGCAATCCCGGATGAGCCTAAGAGTAGCAACAGTAGGTTTACAAAAAATAAGCAAATCATCAGCAAAGGCCATACAGTTCAGTTTGATTTTCTTACATTTTGGATGCCAGCAGAAGCCTGTTCTCTTACTAAGCAAAATCATTTTCCTGTACAGCATCTCCATGACCGTAACAAATAAAAAAGGAGAAAGAGGATCTCCTTGCCTCAATCCCCTTTTCCTAGGGAAAAAACCTTTTGCCTCACCATTAACAATGATAGAAAAGTAAGGAGTAGTCACACATTGCATTATCCAGCCTATCAGCTTGTCAGGGAAATTGAAGAAATGCAAAGTTTTCTCCAAGAAGCTCTAAGACACACAGTCATACGCTTTCTGAAGGTCCACCTGGATCATACATCTAGGAGATATCCCTTTCCTGTTATAGCCTCTAATAACCTCTTGAGCCACCACAGAGTTGTGAGCAATGTTTCTCCCAGGAACAAAGGCTCCTTGATTGTCAGAAATGATCTTATCCAAAAAAGGCCTAATTTTCTGAACAAGGATCTTAGATATGATTTTCAGGAAAGTGTTGCAGCAAGAAATAGGCCGAAACTCCTTCACTAGAAAGGGCTTATCCACCTTAGGAATAAGGTTTATAAAAGTATTATTAAAGCTCCTAAGCAGGATACCATTTCTAAAGAACTCAGCAACTGCATCCTTGACTTCTCTACTCACCAAATTCCAACTGTGCTTAAAGAAAAAACTGCCAAAACCATCCGGCCATGGGGCTTTATTATTACCAATATCAAAAACTGCATCATGAATGTCTTTATCAAAGGGAGATTGAATAATATCTGGATGCATACTACTCTCCACTTTAACACCTCCATACCTAGCAAAATTAGGCTGCTTGCCAGGTACTTCCTTCCCAAACAGCTCAATATAGAAATTAATGATTTCATCCTCAATACCAGCTGCATTATCAACACTATTACCATCTTTGTCCTTCAAAGAGTAGATTGTGTTTCTAGCTCTTCTAGCTTTGATGCCATTATGGAAAAAAGAAGAAGTTTCCTCACCTAATTGGAGCCAATCCATTTTTGCCCTTTGAGCTAAAAAACTCTGATACTGGCTCATCCTAAGCTGCATAATATCCTTAGCCTCAGCCACTGCTTCCTGAAACGACGCTCGAGTTTTGCTCGAAGTTGTGTTCTCAGAATTTTTTTGCAGCCAAAGGACGCTTATGCCCTAGTTTTCCCTATAATTACAAAAATACCATCGTCCTAATTTAAATCCCAAAACTCCCATCTAGCTTTCCCTCTCGATCTCAGCCGTAGATTCTCATAATCCAATGGTTGATGTTTATTTATAGTTTGTATCTTAAGGATAATTTGTATCCGAACCAACCTCATAAAAAAATAATAAATATATGCAAATGCAGTTGATAGGATTTGAACTTGGGACACATTTAAAAGCCCAAGTGAGTAATTACTAATTGGGCTAATTGAACTTATTGAAGACTTAAGGCTCTACTAAAAATATATTTTAAGTGGGAAGGCGCCAAGGCGGGGAGCCGACATCATTGACCGGCGTCTAGACCTGTTAATCGGGTCGGGTCGGGCGGGTTCGGGTCGGGTCATTCCGGGTTCGGGTTGAGTTCGGGTTCTGGTCAATCGGGTTACAGGTCAAACTGGGTCGAGTCGCTTTGGGTTTTCGGGTCGGGTCGGATCAACCCAACAGCGACGTTGACCGGCGTCTAGACTTGTTAATCGGGTCAGGTCGGGCGGGTTTGGGTCGGGTCATTCCGGGTTCGGGTTCTGGTCAATCGGGTTACGGGTCAAACTGGGTCGGGTCGCTTCGGGTTTTCAGGTCGGGTCGGATCAACCCAACGGGTCAAGAGTATCAATTTTTTTACCAAAATTTAAATAAAATGTTATTTAAATAATAAAATATAATAATAAAATATTATTTTTAAATATTTTAATAATAAATATATCATAATTTTCTAAAATAAATTTTGTATATTGTAATATAATTAAAACCTTTGGGTGCACAATTACCCGTCAATCGGTCATTTCATTATATTAGAGTGTATTCTAAAATAAGTTTTCCGCCTTATAGATTTCTTGACCTAGCGGGTTTGACCCGAATGGTCAAGAGTATCATTATATTAGAGTGTATATGATTGACCCAGTGGGTTTGACCCGTGTTCGGGTTCAAACTAGGTTTCGGGTTCAAATTTTCGGGTTGAAACCCAGAAATTTCAGGTCGGGTCGGGTCGGGTTTACTAAATTTTCGGGTTTACTCAAACAAGAGGTTTGAGCAACCCAATCAAATTTCTTTGTGCTTTAGATAACAACTAACAAGGGAAGGAGAGTTGAGACTAGTAGAGATTTGGATGATATTGGGAAATGCTGTGGCCCTGGCCTGTCCGGTAAGATTGTTATATATTTCGGGGTTTCTTCGACTTGCATCCGATTCTCCGTCTCTCTGCTTCTCCAGAATCTAGTTGCCTTTCAATTCTTCCGTTTCCTTGCGATTCTTCCTATTCGCTTGCGTCCTCGATTTGGCTCTTTCAGTCTGCTCCCAATGGAGAAATGTCCGGCTGCCCTTTAGCGCTCAGCTAATTAGGGATTTGTTTGCGATTCTTCGGATTGAAAATGCTGCCATGGGGTGGAATCAGCTGCTGTCTTAGCGCCACTGCTCTTTACCTTCTCGGCAGGAATACCAAAAGGTCATTTTTTTTATATACATATGATAACTTTTCGCAAATTCTTTCTTGTGATTGATTGCTTCATTGCGCTGCGGACTTTAGGGTTTTGTCATCTGTTTGCAGGGATGCGGATGCGCTTGGATCTGTTACTCGAGTTAACCAGTTGAGGGATTTGGGTGAGTCCATCACTCTTCGTTTCATACACCCTTTTAGCATGTGGCTACCCATTATGAAACCAGTAAAAGGGGAGGAATCTGCTTCCTTTTTTGTGGGAAATCCTTGTGACATCCCCCATAAAACGTAGTAGCATATGTTTAGTTTCGTTGGCTAGGCCTTGATTCTGAGTATTGTATTTGTAATCTTAGAGATGTTAAACCGAAAAATGCAGTAGCTTTAAGATTAGCATGGGACATAGTGAACCCCTTTTTGCTTCTGCATTTCTATAATCACATGATATATTATAGATGCATTTCATCACTGTCTTTAGTACTTCCCGACAGTAGGAGTCCTGAAGCAAACACATCGCTCTTTACACTCTAGTTATCTAAGTATATTCAATTCACATATTCTTCCATAGTCTATCTTCTTTGGTTGATATTGAAGGTACTTACTAGGCAGTATATCTAGCTGTTATTCAAATGAAGGAGCAACCAGGGATGCTTGTTTACCAAATATTAGTTTCCCCATATGGACCTAATTAACCTTCTTTCCCTATGGCTGTATGACCTTATGAACTAGTACCCTTTGCTAAATGGAGTTGCCTTTAACATTGCGCATCTGATCCAACTGCTTTCCATCGTGTTTATTCTGCGATCCTCCAGCCAACCAGCTCATCCTCAGTTTGGTTTGAATTTTTTTTTTAACCAACACATGCATCATCATTGTTGCTTCAGCCTTCAAATTAGCTCCCCTGGAGCAGCTCATCAGTTACCCAATTCCCACTTATCCTCCATGCCGCGTCTTGTAGTCTGAAGCTTAATTTGTGTGCCCATGCACAAATGTTTTTTTGAATTCAACTATATAGCTTTGTCGTCTTTGTAATGAATTATCGTAAAATGATTCTTGTTTTCATTTTTGTTCTATTTCCTGTTCAGCTGAGCACCATATACTACCCCTAGCTGGTAATTTTACCAGCCTGATTCTATTCATTGGCCAAGCTTTTGCTCAAAATTTATTGTAATAATGTGAAAGGGGATACAGTGTATACTTTTTATGTACTCCCTCCGTTTCACAATAAGTGTCGTTTTAGCTCTTAACACAGTTTTTAAGAAAATCAATCATTCACTTTAGTCAACAAATACATATTCCCATAAAAATTATCATTACTCACCCCTAATAAATCACTTTGAAAACCTAAAACGACACATAATATGAAACAAATTTTTAGTGCTAAAACAACACTTATTGTGAAACGGAGGGAGTATTTTTTACCCCTCTCAAAAAAATATAGTTATGTGTATTTGCATATCCTACAATGTCTATTGTATACTTGTTTTCTTCTTGGCTGCTGACTGTTTCGTTCCTTGCTGTCTTTATCTCTTGCCTTGCCTACAGCACTGCTGCTAGATACTGCATGCGCATTTGTTCCGCTTGTTGTTTCTGTTTCTGGAAAAGTTGTCTCTGACACACCAAGAAGTTGCGAGTATAGTGGACTACGAGGTGTTATAGTGGAAGAAATGGTAAGTTAATGTGCTCTTCAAGCAGTGGCAAGCTTTCTAAATATATGGGATCATTTTTTCTTTTTAAATTTGTTGGGCATTGTGCTAGTGTTGATTTGTCTTTTTCAGGCTGAACAACATTTTCTCAAGCATAATGATGCTGGCTCCTGGGTACATGATTCAGCTTTGATGCTATCCATGAGGAAGGAAGTTCCTTGGTAGTTGGTACTTGGTGAGGTTTTGTACTGCTTTTGCTTTTGCAATTGAGTTTGTAGGCAATGGATGAAATTTGCACTGTACTACAGTACTAGTTTTTTAAAGTCCTTTGTTTATCTGTTAAAGGATGATGGGACTGGTCGTGGTCGTGCATATGTGGTTGAAGCACGCAGAGCAGCAGGTTTAGACATAAGAGTAGGAAATGAGGTGTTAGATGAATCAGGAAGGCCTGTTGTAAGAGACTATGTGCAGGGCCTCATGGTTCATCTCCTTGTTAATAAAATGCAAAAGAATTGGTCAGTTTTTGTATATCTCAGTTGAGTCCACCTTGAATGTGGTTGTAAATTACTAGACATTGAAGACTTTGGGTTAGCAGAGGTTTCAAGGGATATACAGCATTATGGTATTCTTGCCAAAATTTGATTCGGCTAAAGTCGTCGTGCCAAGATCAAAGATAAATAACCCAAACTACAAACTAAGTATAGTAAGCAAGTAAGGGGTCGAACCCAAGAGAACTAAGGTATCTAGTACTAATATAATTATCAACCAAAGAAAGGGGGGATTAAAGAGAAACATCTAAACTAATCTAAACTAGGAAACAAATAACAAAACAAACAAACAAATATGGGAAAGCAGGTTCATTCAAAAGATCCACTCTTTAATAATCACTCGATTATAGATTTATCCATTGATTTCATTCACACCTATGGTTAATTCCTATCCTGATCATTAACAATCGCAAGTCCACGGTCCAAGCAATTCTATAACCCTAGGCAAGGACGCTTGACCTAGAATTAGCATAGAGAACAAGGATATGCAGGATATAATATCAAACAATCAAGCTACGAGTCAATTGTAAGATAAAACAATCAATTCTCTTCTTAATCCTAGTTGCATAGACAACAGGTCTAGGATAAGTTGTTTTCACAGATTAGTTTTGTCCACGGTCCAAACCTAATCAAACTGTAGAAAGCTAATCATATCAATAGGTTAGCTACTCCTACAGAAACAATAAACATTTATAAGATGAAGCGCAAGAGAATCAATATTAACCAAAGGATAGAAATCAATTACCAAAACCTCACAAGTTCATACATCAGAGCTTCTCCCTTGAACAAACCCAAGGAGACTAGCTCTGCATAACTAAACTAAAAGAGAAGAATTGAATTATATGAAAGAAGATACTAAAAACCTAAGGCTGACTCCTCCTTATATAACCCAAGGAACAAGCTCCACGAGATAGATAAGTAAAGAGGCAAAAGATAGAAAAGGAGACAAGATAGAAAGATTTCGGCCCGCTTCGGATTCGGCATCACCGCGGTCGCGTCGCCATCACCGCGCCCGCGCTTTCGCAACAGAGAAAAACAACTTGTCTCGGCGGCCACCGCGGTCGCGTCGGCCAGGCCGCGGTCGCGGTATTCGGACAGATACTCTGATGTCACTTCGGTGGCTATTTTGACCATCTTGGGCTTGGAATCTGACTTCGGTGTAAAACGTTGAATTGAAGCCCTTGAAGTTAGCTTTCCAATGGCACCGGAATCAGCTCAATCCGACCTCTGTAGCTCCAGATATGGCTTTTGCAAGCAAGTGGTGTCGCGCAGACAGCTCAAAACGCCTTAGAACTCTTGAATCTTGCATTCTTGTGTCTTCGGCCTAGATATTACAATTAGCACAAACTCTAACCTAAACACACTCAATATAGCCCTAAAATATAAGAGTTAACCTATACAAAATAGCCTGAATCAAATTCCCCCATACTTAGATCTTGCTCGTCCTCGAGTAAGCTCAAAACAAATATAACAAGGTAGCACATCTAAGATCTCAGGAAATACAAGGGAAGATAAAAACACTCAACTCACAACCCGAACTCAAAAATAGAGAAATCATGAGCATAAAACAATGAAGCTCAAACACACACCTCACAACAAAATATATCACTCAAGCTCTAAAAACATGAAAGAGAGCATCCTAGGATCTACCCAAATCTAACATGTAAGCCCCAAAGTCCCCAAAGTAGAATGAAATCCTAGACACTCAAATTTTACCGCTCAATTCTGCTTAGGCGCCCTTTCGGGTTTTCACCTAACCGCTCTTTTCATTTTTCTCAAGGGTGTGCTCACAAATACTCACAACTCTCATGAACCTCATATTACCCCAGCCTAATGTTGGTCCGGGTTACCTGCTTATTACTTGAGCCGCCCTTTCGGGTTTTCGACTCATCCCAGGATTTATATGCCTTTTTTTTAATTTTTATGGCTTTTTCTATCTTTTTCTTTTCTTTTCTTTCTTTATTATGCAAAAAAGTATGGTGCAAGTGCTCCATGAAAAGAAGAAAATCAAAAATCTGAAGCAAATAGCTAACTAAGCTAACTAGGATAAGCGAATGCGAGTACTCCTTCCCCCATACTTAAATCCTTCATTGTCCTCAATGAAGCAAAGAGAAAGGATAGAACCAAGGAAGAAGGTATATCAGAATACTCACAAACGATGAAGAGAGGTGGAATGGAAGAACTCTTCATAAGTGGTAGAAGGAATGAAACTCCGTAATCCAAGTCTATTGGCGAACCGCGGGCGCGGCATAAGGGGCGCGGGAGTGGAAGTACTGCAGAGAACAAAGTCATCGTCGGGTGGGCCACCGCGGGCGCGGCTGGTGGAGCGCGGTCGCGGTACTCGTGCAGAGACGAGATCTTGACTTCGTCTTGAACTACGTGATGTGCGAATAACCTTCGTATCTTGGCTTGTCTCTTGAAAGATGGATCAATACTTGAACTCGAGCCGTGGAGAAGAGAACTCCCGGGGGAACAAAGCTCCCCCATACTTAGGCTTTACACATAGCCAAAGAATGGAATACAAAGGTGGATGAAAAGAAAAGAAATAGAAGGGGTGGAAAGATAGAAGATGGAATAGAATGGGATAGATAGATGAAGGATATGGAGATAGAATGGGACCAAAAAGTCCCTTTTTTTTCTTTTCTTTTCTTTTTTCTTTTTTTTCTCTTTTTTTTTTGTTCTTTTTTTTTTTGCTCTTTTTTTTTCCCGAACCAAGGGGCCTCCGCGGGCGCGGCGTGAGGACCGCGACCGCGGGGGTCTAGTACCTGTACATCGGGGGTCTGGGCTTGGCCGCGACCGCGGTGTGGTTGCCGCGAGCGCGGTTTTGCACCAGAATGTCCTTTCGGACCTAGTACCTGCACGTTAGTCCGAAAACGAGAAAAAACCTAAGTTAGGAATGGAAAAACAATCTATCTAAGCCTTGGGTTGCCTCCCAAACAGCGCCTTTATTTAACGTCGATGACCCGACGTCTTCATGATCGGACATCGTCAATGCCCTGAGCATCAAATCAAAGTCCTGCACAGCTATCTTACAACAGGACACATAGCATATTGACAAATTATCAAGAAATAAGAAATAATTCAAACTCCTCTTTAACCTATCAAACATGCTTGAGCAATTAGGGTGAGATTTTCTACAGTGAAACCAATTAGGTGATTTTTCAAAATATTTATCAAAGCATGCAAATCTCCTATCTAGGTTATCACTTTCATCAAAAAAAAAGTACGAGAAGTCATCCATTACCCTATCATGCTCAAAAATTGAATCCTAAAAGATTGGCATGTAAGAACAAAGTCAGGATCAAAAGAAAGAGAAGAAGTGGAATAAAGGATATAGGGATCATCCAAACTGATTTCAGGAATCTCGGAGTCGACACCTTGAATGTTGGAATTTGGGACATCATCGACAAAACCCTCGTGAATGGAAGGTGGCGGAACAACTTCTTCAGGGGCCGCGGGCGTGGTTTGTGGGCCGCGGTCGCGGTTATCCTCCAGGGGGAGCTCCTCCGTTTCTGCGTAGGAACCGCGGTCACGGTATGCATCCCGCGGGCGCGGTTCTTGGTCAGAACGCGTTTCAGCCATCAGCTCGTCATGCTTCAACTGACTCCACACGGCCGTGGTGGTGAAAACCTTCAATTGTTCCTCAGGCGTCAAATTCCAAAACTTTTCCCCAACCTCACAGATCGTCTCAACCAACGTCTCCGATGTCATTCTAGGTGATTGATTTACATAGTTGCTCACGAGACGTGAGAACGCCACGAGCAATCAGGTCAGTTGACTCATTTAGAACTCTGTTGAAATACTCACAGAATGGTTCACCCTGAAACTGTGTAAACTTGAAAGAAGACATTAGAATATACAAGTGTGGACCGTAAGATAGGTCCACACAAAGTCAATAAAAATACTAATACTAGAAAGAAACCAAAGTTCCCCGGCAACGGCGCCAAAATTTGACTCGGCTAAAGTCGTCGTGCCAATATCAAAGATAAATAACCCAAACTACAAACTAAGTATAGTGAGCAAGTAAGGGGTTGAACCCAAGAGAACTAAGGTATCTAGTACTAATATAATTATCAACCAAAGAAAGGGGGGATTAAAGAGAAAAATCTAAACTAATCTAAACTAGGAAACAAATAACAAAACAAACAAACAAATATGGGAAAGCAGGTTCATTCAAAAGATCCACTCTTTAATAATCACTCGATCATAGATTTATCCATTGATTTCATTCACACCTATGGTTAATTCCAATCCTGATCATTAACAATCGCAAGTCCACGGTCCAAGCAATTCTATAATCCTAAGCAAGGACGCTTAACCTAGAATTAGCATAGAGAACAAGGATATACAGGATATAATATCAAACAATCAAGCTACGAGTCAATTGTAAGATAAAACAATCAATTCTCTTCTTAATCCTAGTTGCATAGACAACAGGTCTAGGTTAAGTTGTTTTCACAGATTAGTTTTGTCCACGGTCCAAACCTAATCAAACTGTAGAAAGCTAATCATATCAATAGGTTAGTTACTCCTAGAGAAACAATAAACATTTATAAGATGAAGCGCAAGAGAATCAATATTAACCAAAGGATAGAAATCAATTACCAAAACCTCACAAGTTCATACATCAGAGCTTCTCCCTTGAACAAACCCAAGGAGACTAGCTCTCCATAACTAAACTAAAAGAGAAGAATTGAATTATATGAAAGAAGATACTAAAAACCTAAGGCTGGCTCCTCCTTATATAGCCCAAGGAACAAGCTCCACGAGATAGATAAGGAAAGAGGCAAAAGATAGAAAAGGAAATAAGATAGAAAGATTTCGGCCCGCTTCGGATTCGGCATCACCGCGGTCGCGTATCCATCACCGCGCCCGCGCTTTCGCAACAGAGAAAAACAACTTGTCTCGGCGGCCACCGCGGTCGCGTCGGCCAGGCCGCGGTCGCGGTATTCGGACAGAACCTCTGATGTCACTTCGGAGGCTGATTTGACCATCTTCGGCTTGGAATCTGACTTCGGTGTAAAAAGATGAATTGACGCCCTTGAAGTTATCTTTCTAATGGCACCGGAATCAGCTCAATCCGACCTCTTTTGCTCCAGATATGGCTTTTGTAAGCAAGTGGTGTCGCGCAGACAGCTCAAAACGCCTTAGAACTCTTGAATCTTGCATTCTTGTGTCTTCGGCCTAGATATTACAATTAGCACAAACTCTAACCTAAACGTACTCAATATAGCCCTAAAATACAAGAGTTAACCTATACAAAATAGCCTGAATCACCGAACCTAATTGTTTCGGTTCAGTTTGGTACGGTCTCGATTAATATCAGTTCGGTTTAGTACAAAATCAAAATAACCAAACTTGCTTTTTGGGCTTTATTTTATTAGAACAAAAGAAAATAAAAAACCCAAGAAAACCCACCATCATAGGAGTTTAGGATGGAGGGTGGGATTGGTTGGTCCATGACTCCACGAGCAATAATTGTTGAGGCGACGGCGAATAGAGACGAGGCGACTGCGACAAGGCAATTAGTGATGAGGAGGGTTGATTGGCACTTGGCGGCGCAGCGACAATTAGAGGTCTGATGTTGTGGAGGCTGACGCGGCGAAAAGAAAGGTCCGACAGCTTAACGGCGCCGAGGAGGGTATGGACTTGAGGGAGAACATATAATAGAGGGCTTGCTATACTTGTTACTTATAAGTACTTTTAACATGAAAGTATACTTTTTTGGTCTTGAAATTGATAAAAATGAACTATAATTCATCAATTTCAAGATAAGAAAGTATACTTTCTATGGAAAAGTAGTTTTTGGCAATAAAGTGTAGCAAGGCTAGAGTGGGAGTTGCTCCCGAGCGCATCCGAACTTTTCTTTGGCTGGTGGCTAGAGGCCGAATCCTTACCAATGCCGAACGTGCTAAGCGGTATATGGCCCAATCGAGCAGATGTAGCCACTGCGTGGAACAAGACGAGTCGATCATCCATATTCTTAGAGACTGCCCTCTTGCTAAAGACCTTTGGACCCAACTCATCAATCAAACCTCAATCAACGACTTCTTCAATCTCGATTCCCTGCCTTGGGCAACCCGAGCTCTGCAAAATGGTTTTGAAACCAATTCGGGCCTGCTCTGCAACATCACCTTTGCCACAACGACCTGGTGGCTCTGGAGATAGCGGAACGCCCGCATCTTTAGCCCTGAAACTCAACCCCCTGATAAGCTGCGTTTTCTCGGGCGCTACATCGAAGAAGTTAGCTCTGTGAATCGTACCCACATAGCCCAAGCCTCCGACACCAATAACATGGTCGAGATCAATGTTTCCTGGGCAAAACCTGAAACGGGGTGGTTCAAACTCAACACGGATGGGTCGGTTCAAAACGGCCATGCGACGGCAGGGGGTGTGCTACGAGATGATGAGGGCCAGTGGGTCGCCGGCTTCACCGTCAACCTTGGCGTCACAACCGTCCCAGCGGCTGAGCTCTGCGGAGTTCTCCATGGTCTACAGCTCGCCTGGAACCACGGCTGCAGGCGTGTGGTGATTGAGTCCGACTCACTCCTCACCATCCAACTCTTGTAGTCCGATATTCCGCTCCACCATCCCCTTTCCAGCCTTACGTGTAAATGCCAAGGCTTTGTTCGTAGGGATTGGGTCATCCGATTCCGGCACACCTTTAGAGAAGCCAACGGATTGCCGACAAGCTCGCTTCCCTGGCACACTCGTTCCCTCTCGGCCTTCATGTTCTTGATTCCCCTCCTACTGATGATGTTGTTAATTTGCTTGCTAATGATATAATTGGGTTGGGCAATCCACGTCGTACTCTAGCCCATCTTATTAATAATTAAGTTTGGGAGCCTTCCTCCCTTCGACCGAAAAAAAAAGGCTAGAGTGGGAGTTTGAGAGGCGGCGCATAGCCGAGCGTAGAAAGGAAGTCAATAGGTATTTTTTTTTAAATTTTAATATTAATTTCGGTTAACTGAACCAAACCAATACAAAACCGAACCGAGCCCAAAACCAAAATTTGGAAAATCCTTGAGTTGATGACCGAACCAACTATTCTCGGTTTCGGTTTGATTCGGTTCGGTTCGATCTAAAATTTCCGTTTTTGAAGAACAAACCGTGCTCAGCCGTAATATTGAAACATACCATTGTTTTTTTTGGTCGAATTGAAGCATACCATTGTGTACGATAGTAATCCAAAACGAAGAAAGGAAACGGCGTCGCTTTTGCCCTCTGCCAACTGTAAGGCCACGGTGCCTTATCTCCTCATTCCAATGGTAAACTGAACACTGCCTCCGGAACTCCCCATGACAATCAACTATCTGAATTAAGATGAATACCCTGTCGTCACCCTCTTCTCTCTTCAACCCCCAACTCCCAACGCTGTCCATACCCATCCCAAATCCTCGCCACTCAGTTGCCAGAGCAATCAATTTCCCCGGTCAAAGAACAAGAAGCTTTAGAAGAATCCATGCCAACTCAGAGAAGCTGGAGGCCCCAGCTCTTGAACAAGAGGACCCAGAGAATGCAGAACCTTCACCTCCACCCCCATCAGCTTCTGCTGCTCCTGCCATCGAGAAAGATCTCAAGAAGGTTGGGGTTTCTCCAATCTCTTCATTGTTTTCCTGGTTTATTTCATCTGCCCATGATACAAAAAATCTGATGTAAAAAGGTGATTACGCCCAAGAATCTTTTTTGCTGATTATGATAAGGAAGAAGTGCAGTTTTGTATATGTATCTTGCGTTATTCAGAGCAGGGATAGGCTGAACAATTTAAGTGGAAATTTGAACTGATCATTTTTGCTGATTACAGTGCATTTAGCAATTTCATGTTGTGGTAACTTGGGTAGATAGTTTGTCATGGTCTGCACTAACCCAAGGACTTGACCTTTCTCATATGACAACCTTAGAATTATGTACCTTAGAACATCCTAAGCCAAAAGTGAGCCCATCCGTAGGTGCCCTATTCCTAGCACATCCCATTTGAACCATAATTATATTAGTTAGATGAAGATGTTGATATCAAGGATATTTCTCCTGCCCCATTCACTAAAGCAGTGGATGTTTGATACCAACTGCAACTGGGTACAAGCTTTCTCTTATACATACCACCTCCTTTCAGTAAAGAATGTCATTTTAATCTTGTATCTCTGTCAAGTAATCCTTGTCATCAAACTTTTTATGCAATACATTGTTGTTAAGCTACAAAGTTGGCTATCCACGATTGCACCTGTTGAGTATTTTATGCAAATCATCCTTATTCATTGACTCAAAAAGGAGATTCACATTTAACAATTTTAAATTTTAGAGCCACTTTATAGTATTTTAGTTATATTAGTCGATTCCTTAATGCTGGAATAACATTTTTTACTAAAGAAAGGGATTAATAAATTTAGTTTATGAAGCTTTATTTAATTATTGATAATCAAAATTTCCCTTCAAATTGATGTGATAGGCTGTGAATAAAACTGCAGCAACCTTTGCTCCAAGGGCTTCCACTGCTACCAAGAATCCAGCTGTGCCCGGAAGTACTTTGTACACCGTGTTTGAGGTACAAGCTTATATCTCCATGTTGCTTGGGGGAGCTCTCTCGTTCAACCTCATCTTCCCCTCAAACGAGCCGGATATATGGAGGTTGATGGGGATGTGGTCTATTTGGATGTTCAGTAAGTTGCTATGGTCTCATCTATCAACCGACTTCAGTACCCCATTTGCATAGGCTCGAAAACTTGGACATTGGTGATGAATCCACATCCAAAGAAAATACAATCAGTTTTGACTTTTGAGGCTAGTTCTACTAGTTATAGTATGACAATGAAGCTGAATTTGAATTAAAAAAAACAGCACTTGTATTGCTATAAAAAATTCAAAAGCCAAAAAAGGAAAAAATAAGATGAGTTGAAGGATGATATTTGAATTGCACCATTTCATATTTTTTAGAATGTAATTGAGTATCACTGAAATGAGTTCATCAAAGATTTGAAATACAATCTTATTGCTGAGACAAACTTTTTTGCTTGGTCAAATTGGGAGTCTAAGTATATATTGCATCATCTGCAGCCATACCCTCACTTCGTGCACGTGACTGCTCCAATAAGGAGAAAGAAGCACTCAACTACCTGTTCCTTGTTGTTCCATTGATCAACGTTATAATCCCTTTCTTCTGGAAGTCATTTGCAGTTGTGTGGTCTGCCGATACCATTGCCTTCTTTGCCATGTATGCATGGAAGGTACCACTGGAAAACTTGCTTGTTTCACTCACCTTTTGCTCTTCTATGTCATAACCTTACCTTGTTATGTGCTTCCTGTTGCAGCTAGGATGGCTCCAGAAACCGGAATGACCACATAGCACTCTCTGCACGAAATTTTCAAACTTGATTAGCTGAAGCTCAGTTGCATAAATGATGCCTAAAGAAGAAGGGATTTTGACTCAGATTATGTTGAAATGAAATTAAATCTGTAGTGGCTTTTTAGCTGTTGGACAAGCGGGTTCTCCGTGTTTACAAGTCTGCACAGGGAAGGGACACTGTTGTATTATGTAGGCAAATGTGTATACAGGAACAAAAATGACACTACATTCATGGTAGCAATTGTAAGACGAGGTCATTAAAAGAAAAGCAATAAGAAATTTCCTCTCATTGTTATTTTCTTTTAGGTAAAAAAGAAAACAAAACTCACATTACAAAGTATTGATATATTCGTGAACTTTTTGGTGAAGAGAATTGTCCATAAGAGTTTAATCAGAGATCTCTAACATACTACTGTATAAGCTTTAACCGTTTGACTAGATGTCCTAGCTCAATTTTCCTTATCTTATGGGACGAATGTCGCTTCTAACCAACTTAGTCATGAAAGACTACAGCTAATAAAACTGTGAATTTTTCCTTATTTCTTACAGTATAATTCTATTGTTTTCACAGACAGGGACATAGCATTCATTTTTGTCGACCGTGGTGGATTGAATGACCTTTTGAATTCCATGGAAGTCTTTGTTCACTGTACAGTGAAAAGCTAGAAACATAATGAACAATTCTTACACACTTATGTTATGTGCAAAAGAATTCAATTCCACACAGCAAGAACAAGTTCCAAGCAAATGAAACAATGTGACACTAATTGAATTGGATACAAGTATCTTCAAGAAAGAGCATCATCATCATTATATGCTCTAACCATCAATGCGTATTGCGCGTGTTGTGCTATCCTAAAACATACTCGAATCATGGTTGTAGCTCCTTCTCATGGCCTCCAACCTTGTACGAATGAACGCCTCTGACCTCTCATCTATGTCAGAGAACACTCTTGAGGGTATCCTGTCTTGATGAGTCGTAACCTTTGCATCTTCAACATCTCCTTCTTGTAACCTACTCTTCTTTCTATGTTTTTTCTTAGCCTCCAGCTCTAGACTACCTTTTGCGAAACTAGCTTTCACATTGACGTTGTTTTTAGAAGTCCGGGTCTTCCTCTTCTCACCCTCCGAACTTGAGCAGCCCTTCACCTTGCCAATAATCGGCTGTGAGAACTCAATCTTGATCTCAGAGTCCTCGTTGTTGCTAGAGCGTTCATGAGGCAAACTCTTGGCCAGGGAGTGAGAGCTTAAGATGCCCATGAAAAACTTGTAAAGCCTCCTACAAACTCCCAGAGGCCGAACCGCATTATGCCCTCTGCCTTGCATTTTTGTAGGGAGTCGCCTATTGTCAAAAATCAATGCCTTGCATGATGATAGCAAAATGAGTGGTTTTATACTGAGATTATAAAAGGGTCTGAAAGTGTACTTGTTCGGAATCTATCCTTGACAGGTTGGGGTTGGACAAAGACATAAAGAGGTGGAGAATTTTCTTTTTGAGATGGGTTCGTTTTCCATGATCAGAATTCAGAAGCTTCATCTTTTTGATGTGTTTTGTTTCGCACTTGTATGCTTTTATTGTGTGAACGAAGGGATTACATACAAATCTACCTTTCTTTATAGTATGGGTAAGCCAGTCGGCAATCAGAAATGGTGGGTCCGCTTTTGAAACTTGAGCTAAGATACGTCAGTTAGAATATCATATTGGGTATTAGGCCCCTTTATTGGAAAGACAGCACAAAAATATCATCCATTCCATTTACAAGAGCAAGCAAAGCAAAACACGAGGTATAATTTACCAACATCAGAAACTATAACCTAATTTCAAAAGCAAGATCCACATAGTTAAATCAAAGTGGCAACTAAGGCCTGCCTCCATGCTAATATGCTATCATCTTATGCTAAGACTAGAAGCCGTATCAAAAGGACTATGAAAGGAAGTGATCTTCTCTTATCAGCATCTCTGCTTGACAGCAACAGCAGATTCAAGCCTGGTTGACAAACAAGGGACAAAGGAAAACATAGCCAACCTACTATCATGATCTGCTCCCGAGCGCAGATGAAGTCTGCCATTCATGCCTCCAGCATGGCGTGCTCGAGATGAGCAACAACAGAGGCGCGCTGATAATGTACTCACGTCCTCTGTTTGGTCTCCTCAGGGGAAGATATGTTTGGCAGATATTCCAACCATTTATCATAGTTTTCATCCTCTGGGAGTATATTCAAGACTATAGAAGTTGTTGATGCATTTGGTACTAGTCGTTTCTCTGCCATCTTCTGAAGCAGATCAATCACTCTTTTGCTCTCTTTCTTCAGAGCAAAACCATGCATCACTCTGTTAAACATCGATACAGTTGGAGAAACCCCCTTATCTTCCATATCAAACAGTAAATCGTTTGCTTCTTCTAACCTCCCTGCCAAACAGAGCCCATGGATGATAGCAGAAAATGTAATGCAATTCGGCCGTAAGCCTGTATCATACAATGTAGCAAATATGTTCTGTGCCTTTTCAAGCCTTCCAGCTTTACACAGCCCACCTATCATGCAGTTGTAAATGCTTATATACTTGAATCCACTCCTTTCTAATGTATGGAATAGTTCTAGTGCTTGTTCGACATGACCATTCCTGCAAAGTCCATCCAATAATATTGTATATGTCCATGTATCGGGCTTGAGCTTATGAAGTTCAATCTCCATAAACAAACTCCATGCATCATCAACTTTCCTGTGTTGCAGAAGACCTTTCAGCAAGGTATTGATAATTACAATGGTCGGTAGAATCTGTCGACGTTTCATATCTGTATACAACTTCATAGCTTCATTAATCTTCCATCTTTTACAGTATCCATTAATCAATATTGAGTGGCTAATAGCATCACAACGGCATCCACAACTTTCCATTAAATCAAACACATTGCGAGCATCATCAACCTGGCCCTGCAAACAAAGCCCATCCATCAATGTATTATATATACAAGTATCCGGGGTCTCACCTCTCTCAACTATCATCTGTAACAGCTCCTTAGCTTTTTCCACTTCACCTTCCTTGCAAAAATCATTTATCAGCACATTAAACGTAAATCTATTCGGCCAAATGCCTTTCTCCATCATTTGATCAAAGAGAAGCCTAGCCTCCACTGACCTTCCAGAGTCACACATCCCATCAATCAAAGAGGTATAAACAACAACATCAGGAGAAATCCCCTTACCTTCCATTTCCAAGAACAACTCTTTCCCCTTATCAACAAGCCCGGCTTTACAAAGGCCGTCGATCAAAGTACTATAAGAAACCAGATTCTCTTTCAAACTCCCATTTGTAGCACCCTCAACAATCCCCCTATGCAATTTAACAGCAGCTTCCAAGCTCCCCGCCCTACACAGTCCCTTGATCAACGTCCCGTAAGCAGTCATATTGGGACGACAACCCGACTCCTCCATCATCCTAAACAACCTAATGGCCTCAGCAACTCCACCCTTGATGCACAAGCCCTTAACTAGGGCAGTGAAAGTCACCACATTCGGCCTAAAACCCTTCTTGAAAATCAACCCGAAAACTGAAAACCCGAGACCCGGATTCAAGTGGCAGTAAGAGTTGTGCACAATGTTGAGGGTAATAAAATCAGGGGCCAAGCCATTTGAACACATCCTCTTGTAGCAATCGATGGTATCAGTGTAGTGCCTAATCTTGACCATACAACCCAATAGAGTGTTGAAGGATGAAGTGGGCGGCGAGGGATTTAGGTCAAGCATGTAGTCAAACGCCTGCCTGGCCTCAGCAATGGTGATTTTGCCGTACCTGCACTTGGTCTTGATGAAAACCCTTAGGGCTTCGCGGTTGAGGAATGTGGACATCGAGTACAAAATCAAACGGCTATGAGAAAGCTGAGTGGTGCACAGAAACGAGTGCTAGGGGGTCACTCCAGTTAAACTGATTCGCGATTTCAGGTAGCTAAAATCCCAGTGCCGGCGAAATCAAAATTGGGATTTCAAACGAACAAGACAAGGAATCAAATTTAACAGAGCTATTGCAGAGTAAGCTGGTGAGAACATACCGGCCATAAACATGCTGAAAGCAGAAGCTTTGGGCCTGGGGCGCCAGGGAGGCCTAATACTACAAGGAGTGTCGTCAAATCAGTGATGGAGGGAGATACATGCGGATGCGGGTTGGGGCTCGTTTCTTTTTGTGTAGGGAAATTGTGGTTAGTGACCCCTATGCTTTGATTAAATTCCTTTTATCGACCCAGACTTATGAGAGTTCAGTTGGTGTCCCTTGTCCTCGTGTTGGTGATGTTGGATATCAAATATTGGAAATAGGACAATAATCCTTTGAAGGGCATGTGTCATGACTACAAAGGAAGAGGACCAAAGGCATGAGAACCTCCAAATTTCCACGTTCCCATCCAATCTTGACAACCTTCATTAAATGGTCATAACTTTGCCTAAAAAGTTCAACTCATTAAACGGATCTAAAGATCCACAACTTTCTACTTTAGATGAAGTTTGAGTTCTACCAAAAACAAGATCAACGCCATGTTTTGAATGAATATCATTGATCGGCTTTCAAGTCTGAAGCAACGAGCAGCCTTCAACTAACGACAACAAGCTTAAGATCACGAAAGCTTGTTGTCCCATCCAATCTTGACAACCTTCATTAAATGGTCATAACTTTGCCTAAAAAGTTCAACTCATTAAACGGATCTAAAGATCCACAACTTTCTACTTTAGATGAAGTTTGAGTTCTACCAAAAACAAGATCAACGCCATGTTTTGAATGAATATCATTGATCGGCTTTCAAGTCTGAAGCAACGAGCAGCCTTCAACTAACGACAACAAGCTTAAGATCACGAAAGTGGTTGCTCTAATCGAGGTTAGATTTGCGGTGGTGATGATGAAGGGGGGGGGGGTCAACAGCCTGTCAAATGGGACGGGCAATCACCCATCAGCATTGCGAGTTTGATTCATGAATTCGCAGATATACAACATCTGGTTCCAAAACAAGATCGTTTCGCAGGGGGTCTCTGAGAAGCAAGAATACCATAATGTTGCATATCCCTTGAAACCTCTGTTAACCAAAAGTCTTCAATATCTAGTAATTTACAACCACATTCAAGGTGGACTCAACTGAGATATACAAAAACTGACCAATTCTGTTGCATTTTATTAACAAGAATGACCTACAATGTTGACACTAAATGACTGGTAAGTTCCTATAGTGGCTGGCTTCCTTACCCCAACATGCTGCAAGGGATTGACAGAACTATACATGGTGCAAATGTTGGATGGATTGAACTACAAGCAACACAGCATTATTCAATGGCGATATGTCCTTACAACTTGATCAATCCGTCGCCTACACAGAGGGCAGCTTGTCAAATGGGATGAACAACCCGTGCATGAGCACATATGACCACACCTGCAGTAGAAACAGGAAAACTTTCTCATTAAAGCCATAGGATTAAGAGTAGCTTTAAATCATCTTCACCACTGTTAATGGACGGCCAGGATGATATATATCTTTCCACGGTTAAAACTCACTGAATATAACAACAAGGGCTAACAATTTGTTTATGCCTCTTCTCTGTCCCACTCCAAGTTTCAGCATGAGAGAGAACCCTCATGACATTCATGGGCCAACTTAGCGTGTAATAAATTATTCCCTTGATTTCCAATCTAAACCTTACATGCAACATTTGGTGCTCATGAACTGTGAAACAGAGTTACATGCATTCCTAACCAGCAGATTTCAAGACGTAATTATTAATTAAAACAACAGAAGTAGAAGGGATATATCAAATCTGAGCATCAAAATATTATTAGTGTGTGTTTGGTAAGCCATTTCAACTAGTTTATTAACTAGTTCTAGTTTCCAAAAAGTGAAAAATGTTGTTTGGCTTGACAAACATAAACTCGTTTTTAGTTTTTCAACTAGTTTATCCATGTAACTCAAAAAAACAAGGTTTTGGAGTAGTTTATGGAGTTTATTTGATTTTAAAGGACAAAATTAACCTTCACTATAAATAACTTAAATTTTAAAAAGTACAAAAACAACTTTAGCTAACTAGTTATTATCACCAAACAAACTTTTGTGTTTTTTTGTAACTACAACTCCTCTCATAACTAGATAAGCAACTACCACTATCATTTCAACTACAACTAGTTTATAAACTAGTAGAGACAAACACAGCCTTAATCTTTAATGAAAAAAGTGATGGCTTTTAGCTTACGGGACAAAAACGGCATTGTACTGCTGTTCGAGGCATATGACACATAGATCTGGCATCAGACGTTCTCTCTTAGAGTTATCTCCTCCATTTTCAACTTTTCCATTAGAACCTGCAAGAAATAGCAATCATCAGAGCACAAAAAAGAAAAGGAAAGGAAAAGGGATGATGCAGAGAAATAGCAAGAAGAGATTCTTCAATAGTGTACCATCTTCATCCTGCCCTCTTTTAGCTGCAGCTGCTTCTAGAACCCTACACAGGAAGTTCCTCACTAATTAGTCTCAGGTTTCCCATTACCTAACTTAAATGCGAAATAAATTCAGATTTTGGTTTTGCTCCTGACAATAACTTTTTTACAATGTATGAATAGATGCGCACTTACAGCTTTTGTTTATTGTCCAGAAAAAAAGGTTGGAAAGAAGAGCAGTGAACGCATACCTCTTTTGCAATACCCAACGGCGCTTCCTCTCCAAGAAATACCCAATAGCATGCTTTGTTATGAGACAAACACCAAGTACAGATAATCCCATAGATGCAAACTTATACCATCTGATGGACATTTTGTTAATTAGAAGAATATGGATACTGTATTATAAACTATAAAGCAAGAAGATATAGAATGATGAATTACCTTGTCCATCTAACTAGATTTGTAATAAGTTGATCAATGGTTATTTGCGATACATAAAAAGGTCCTCGTTTTGGTCGCTGAATCCGAACAGTGCCAATATCATCTTTAACAGCCTGGCAGAGACAGACAGACAGAGGTTATAAAACTGCACATCAATAAAAGCCTTAAAGTATATACTTCACACACATTACAAAAGCTCCACTATTTCCGTATCATATTAGCACTTTAAAGGCAAAAAAGTGTAGTAAAGGCCTACTTGAAGAATTGAAAGCGGAAGGATGTAAATTTGAAAATAACTGCCGAATTGAATGTAACAGAGAAAGATGTCACAGTAAAATAAGACATACCTCACCAACAATGGTTACTGGTGTCCCAGTTGGGAGAACTCGTTCAATACGCTTGACTCCAAGCATCTACAAGTACAAGAACGGGTCAAGGAGGGGGAGAAAAACAATTACCATGATACCTTTATGTTACTGCATTATTTTAGGAGATGAACCTTGAGGCCCTGCACATAGTCTCTTACAACAGGCCTTCCTGATTCTTCTAACACCTCACTTCCTACTGTTAAGTCTAAACCTGTTGCTCCACGTGCTCCAACCACATATGCGCGACCAGTCCCATCATCCTTTAAAAGATAAACAAAGGACTTTAAAAAACTAGTACTATACAGTGCAAATTTCACCAATTGCCAAAAATCTAAATTGCAAAAGCAAAAACAGTACAAAACCTTACCAAGTACCAAGGAACTTCCTTGCTCATGGATAGCATTAAAGCTGAATCTTGTACCCAGGAGCCAGCATCATTATGTTTGAGAAAATGTTGCTCAGCCTGAAAAAGACAAATCAACACTAGCACAATGCCCAACAAATTTAAAAAGAAAAGATGATCCCATAAATTTAAAAAGCTTGTCACTGCTTGAAGTAACTTACCGTTTCTTCCACTATAACACCTCGTAATCCACTATACTCGCAACTTATTGGTGTGTCAGAGGCAACTTTTCCAGAAACAGAAACAACAAGTGGAACAAATGTACATGCAGTATCTAGCAGCAGTGCTGTATGGCAAGGCAAGAGATAAAGACAACAAGGAACGAAACAGTCAGCAGCCAAGAAGAAAACAAGTATACAATAGACATTGTAGGATATGCAAATACACATAACTATATTTTTTTGAGAGGGATAAAAAATACATAAAAAGTATCCACTGTATCCCCTTTGGCATTATTACAATAAATTTTGAGCAAAAGCTTGGCCAATGGATAGAATCAGGCTGATAAAAGTACCAGCTAGGGGTAGTATAGGGTGCTCAGCAGAACAGGATATAGAACAAAAGGGAGAGCAAGAATCATTTTACGATAAAGACGAGAGAGCTATATAGTTGAATCTAAAAGAAACATTTGTGCATGGGCACACAAATTAAGCTTCAGACTACAAGATGCGGCATGGAGGATAAGTGGGAATTGGGTACCTGATGAGCCGCTCCAGGGGAGCTAATTTGAAGGCTGAAGCAACAAAGATGATGCACGGTGTTGGAAAAAAAAAATCAAACCAAACTGAGGATGAGCTGGTAGGCTGGAGGATCGCAGAATAAACACGATGGAAAGCAGTTGGATCATGCGCAACGCTAAAGGCAACTCCATTTAGCAAAGGGCACTAGTTCATAAGGTCATACAGCCATAGGGAAAGAAGGTTACTTAGGTCCATATGCAGAAACTAATATCGGGGAAACAAGCATCCCTGGTTGCTCCTTCATTTGAATAACAGCTAGATATACTACCTAGTAAGTACCTTCAAAATCAACCAAAGAAGATATAGACTATGGAAGAATATGTGAATTGAATATACTTAGATAACTAGAGTGTAAAGAGCGATGTGTCAGGACTCCTACTGTCGGGAAGTACTCAAAACAGTGATGAGATGCATCTATAATATATCATGTGATTATAGAAATGCAGAAGCAAATAGGGGGTTCACTACTTCCCATGCTAATCTTAAAGCTACTACATTTTACGGTTAAAATTTTTAAGATTACAAATACAATACTCAGAATCGAGGCAGTTGAAATCTAGCCAACCAAACTAAGCATATGCTACTACGTTTTATGGGGGATGTCACAAGGATTTCCCACAAAAAAAGGAAGCAGATTCCTCCCCTTTTACTGGGTTCACAATGGGTAGGCACATGCTAAAAGGGTCTATGAAAAGAAGAGTGATGGACTCACCCAAATCCCTCAACTGATTAACTCGAGTAACAGATCCAAGCGCATCAGCATCCCTGCAAACAGATGACAAAACCCTAAAGTCCGCAGCGCAATGAAGCAGTCAATCACAAGAAAGAATTTGTGAAAAGTTATCATGTATACAAAAAAAAATGACCTTTTGGTATTCCTGCCGAGAAGGTAAAGAGCAGTGGCGCTAAGACAGCAGCTGATTCCACCCCATGGCAGCATTTTCAATCCGAAGAATCGCAAACAAATCCCTAATTAGCTCAGCGCTAAAGGGCAGCCCGCAATTTCTCCATTGGGAGCAGACTGAAAGAGCCAAATCGAGGACGCAAGCGAATAGGAAGAATCGCAAGGAAATGGAAGAATTGCAAGGAAACTAGATTCGGGAGAAGCAGAGAGACGGAGAATCGGATGCAAGTCGAAGAAACCCCGAAATATATAACAATCTCACCGGACAGGCCAGGGCCACAGCATTTCCCAATATCATCCAAATCTCTACTACTCTCAACTCGCCTTCCCTTGTTAGTTGTTATCTAAAGCACAAAAAAAACTGATTGGGTTGCTCAAACCTCTTGTTTTAGTTTCGGTGAAAAAAGTTATTTTTGAGAGAAAGTTATTTGGAGAGAAACCTACAATATCATCCAAATCGGATGTAAATTTTACCACTATATTTACGTCACGTCTTTTTTTATTAAACTAAATATATGAATTTTTTTTTCTATCGTCTCATATTGAAATGCAATAATAATATTATTAAAAAGATTATATGATATATGTACCTAAATATATGTGTAACATTAAACATTGATTATGTTTTAAATAAAAGATAAATTTCTTATTAAGAAAATGAATCATTAATATTTAAGTTCTTACAACATAATTTCATCTGTATAAGATAATTTGGTTTTATTTTTTATCTTATTGAATATTCTCTATATTTTCAATATTATATTATATTAATCTAAAATTTTATTTTAAATTATCGATTTATTTATATAAGTTAATTTATGAAATTTAATTTAAATTTCATAATATTTTTATCAATTTTTTATAAAATTTAATAATACATCATATCTTATTACATTCTTCCTCGATGTATGTATAAAAACAATTATATATAAATATAATATTTTTATATAAATATTTGATGATATATGAGAATTATGTTATTTTATAATCTAAAAGATGTGTACTGTTTCAAAAGAAATTAGACATATGATAATATTTGTAATTATTATAGTGAATTCATATACAAGATGATAAAAGTAAAAAACACCATCGTACAAGGTACGGATCATTTTTTAGTATCTACTATATCTATATCTAAAAAAAAATCTTTTTGTCACGTGTCATTTCTATAATAAAATAAGGGGCATGTTATTCGTAACACAGGAAAATTGATAATAAAAGCACGTCAATTTTTTTTGTTGCAACATGGTCCCTCAACGAGCAAAGTAAAAATCAACATCCGATATCAACTAGCAAAAAAAAATGTTGCTTCAGGTTTTGATGAAGATAAACAATTACTCCTACGTAATTAGATGAGCAATTAATTAAAGCCCATTAAGAATGAACGCACTTTTAACATTCACTTGAAAACTTTTAAAGAGCAAACTTAAAAAACACACTTCTAAAAGGTGGGACAATACAAAATAGTCACCCTTTTAAGTGGGGGGGGGGGGGGGGGGAGGGATCAACAAGCCCTCTTAGTATAAACCTGTTTATTTTAAATCCTCGCCCAACCCATTCTAAAGCCCAAACAAATCAACGTGAGGAACAAAATCATTCTAAATTATTTAGATTACAAGCACGTAACCTTAATTTTGTGGTAGCGGTACTCCTACACGTATTCCAATAATGACTTCCATTATACTCCTTACTTTGTCATTAACGTTGAAATTGAGAAGCAAGGATGTCACACAGTCAGTAAGACAATTCCGATTATGAGGTAAACTTATTAAAAAAAACATGTTAATTTGATTTAACTGTATTTTATGGATACACATAAATTTTCTTGTTTGGTATGAAGTGGGCCGATACTGAAAATCAGATTTATCAGATTGATTTTGATGATTCAGGCGATGACATTGAGTTGGGCAGTGATGATGATGAATACAAGCAAAAACACGTCGAATTGGATTTTAAGGACTATTCAGAGGTTTTCAAGATGCAAGAAATTTTCAATATCAAAGACGATGTTGTCAATTGATCGGAGGGGTTGGTAGAGGGTACAATATGGTGTTGGTGATAGCTCGTTCTGTAAAATCTTTGCCTAGTAGGTGTGGAAAATGTTGGTTACAATGCGATAGACATGGAACAAATATTTTTACTGTGGGAAAAAATGCGGTTGTGACACCAAGAAAAGCGTCATCGAAAAAGGATTCGTGTCCATTTCGTATCAAGTGCCATGAAGTGACACCTAATGCATGGGTGGTGAAAGTTGTATGTTGTGAGGATAATCATCAACCACCTCTATATAGAGAAGGCAATGCATTTGAGAGACGATTGACTACAGAAGAGTATGAGTTAGTAAAAGATTTGACTGCTTCTCATATGAAGCCGAAAAACATACTCGACATTATAAAGAAGTATAATCCTTCCGGTGCAAGTACAATTAGAATGATCCACAATGCAAGGCAGAAAGAAAAAAAGAGAAGGGTTACAGGGAAGGACAATAGTGCAATAATTCATGCGTCAGGTTGATTGCTATAACTATTTTAAGCGTCACAGAATCACAAAACTTGGAGTTGTGAGTGAGTTGTTCTTTGCCCATCCTGAATCCCTCAATCTATTGAGATCATTTCCCTGCGTCTTGATCATGGATTCAACATACAAGACAAACAAGTAAGTGGTTCTTTTAAATTTCCTAGTAATATATTGTTTCACGGATTAGCGAATTAACACACTTCAAATTGAAGAGTTTAGCCAATTAGAGGTATTGCATGATTCATGAATTGATATAAGGTGTTCTTAGCACATGATTCTAATAAAAATCATGCAATACATGTACGTATAAGACATTATCATATAAAAGCGTTGTAAGAAGCTTCTATGGAATGTAGAAGTGCTATATTAATTATGTTACGTCATCAACTTTAAACAAGTATTGCATGTTATATCTTACACTTTTGGAGTAGATATCGAGTTGTGAATATGGAAATTTTAATTTAAATGGTATTATTTCTTGGATAGTTTGTAGAGTTGTTCTGGTGTGGCACTCTTGAGTTGTATTGGGCGCATTCCATCCAGGTCTGGTTTGCCCCCATCTTGACCCCCCAGATCCCTCATCTGCGGGACTACCTGGGTAAATGTTATTGTTGTTGTTGTTGGTATTATTTCTTGGATAAGATTTTTGTTTTAATTAGGGTGATAGGCAATTATTTCATAGCCTAGATAGCACATGTGATTGTAATGAGCTTTGAACTTTATGTATAGCATGTGATATCTTGAAATTGTAGGATTTACATCTGAGGGATTGGGGTGGGGAGGGGGGTTTTGGGGAAATATTGAAGAGACTACCCCCTCAAAAAATTTATTGTACAAACTAGTCTCTTCTTCCTCTATAAAAACCCCCAACTCTCTCTTCCTTATTTTTTTTTTCTCTCCTTACCCTCACTCTCTCCCTCTCCTACACTCCCTCCCTTTCATCTCCATTTTCATTCATCCCTGCCGCCCGCCCTCCCTCTCCTCTTGCCGCCGCCGCCATCTACGACGTTCGAGCCAGATCCGGACTCCGTCGCCGCCGTCGCCCGCCCTCAGGTTCGTCCGCCATCTCTCTCTCTCTCTGTCTCTCTCTCTCTCTCTCTCTCTCTCTCTCTCTCTCTCCGTTCTCTCCCTCTCTTCCCTCTCTCCTAGATCTGGGCTCATTCAAGCCAAATCTAGGCTCCTACAAGCCAGATCTAGGCTCGTTCGAGCTAGATCTAGGGTTGGATTTTTGGGTTTTTGAGTTTTTGAGTTTTTGGGTTTTTTGGATGACAAGTTGATTTTAGGGTTTTTGGGACGATTTTACGATTTAGGGTGATGACAAGTGGTTTTTTTATGAGTTTTAAGCAATTTAAGTTTGTTCTACAGATCTGACTGATGACAAGTTTGTTTTAAGGTTCTGGGTGATGACAAGTTTTTTTTGTGGGTCTGGGTGATGACAAGTTTGTTTTAAGGTTCTGGGTGATGACAAGTTTTTTTTGTGGGTCTGGGTGATGACAAGTTTGTTTTTAATGTGTTTTGATGATTATATGTTTATTTACGGATCTAGGGTGATGACAAGTTTGTTTAAAGGTTTTTGGGATGATTTTATGGGTCTGGGGTGATAACAAGTTCGTTTTGATGTGTTTTGGTGATTATAAGTTTGTTTTACGAATCTAGGTGATGACAAGTTTGTTTTAAGAGTTTTGGGATGATTTTATGGTTCTGGGTGTTGACAAGTTGTTTTTTATGGGTCTGGGTGATGATAAGTTCGTTTTTATGGGTTTTGGCGATGACAAGTTCGTTTTTAATGTGTTTTGGTGATGACAAGTTGTTTTACGGATCTAGGGGTGATGACAGGTTTGTTTTAAGGTTTTTTGGATGATTTTATGGGTTTGGGTATGTTTTTGGGTGATGATAAGTTTGTTTTACGAGTTGGGGTGATGACATGTTTTATTTTGCATTGTTAAATTTGTATATATATATTACTTGTAATTATGGCCTATTAGCTCAAATGGTAGAGCAATGTGCTTTATGCACAATAATGTGGGTTCAAATCCCACATAGGTCAATTTCTTAACTAGTCATCACTGATGACAAGTTTTTTACGTGAATGATGGGTTTTACCTCAACTTGTCATCAGATGACAAGTTGAGTACGTGAATGATGAGTTTTATCTAAATCGGTCATCACTGATGACAAGTTTTTTTGTACGTGGACTAATGACAAGTAACTTGTCATCACTAATGACAAGGCGGTCAACAACTGGTCAACGCCGATAGTGGTAAGGGCTGTTGACGTCAGCAATGACATATGATGACGTCATCATGTAATTTTAAAAAAAAGAAAAGGGCAAAACTGGAAAAAAGACTAGGGGGCTCATTTTTTTTCCTTGTAGACTATTTTGTTCAATATTTTCCCGCAATGGGTTAGGAACCCATTTTCGTCTTTACATCTATATAGAAGACTCTTCCTATCGTTGGTGTATTCATGAGACGTGAGAAGGAGGAAAACTACACTTACACTATGAAATGGCTAAAAGAAATGCTACGTGTGGTTCAAAAGATGCCTAATGTTATAGTGTCAAATAGAAAACAAGCATTACTTTATCCTCTGAAAATTGAATTTCCTCACGTAAGACTTTTATTGTGTCGGCGCCTCATCTACAAAGATATTGAGGCAAGATGCTTGAAGGAAAAGCGAAATAAAAATGAAGCAAATCAGTTTGAATTTCGATGCAAGGGATTGTTTGAGTCAAAGACAAAAGAAGAGTACAACAACCGGTTAGCTAATTTAGAGATGGAATGGAAAGCGCGGCCTACCATTATTCAATATTTGAAAGAAACATGGTTGAATCCATATAAGGATAGGTTTGTGTCTATATGGACAGACAATATCACCCATTTTGGCACCTACACATCAAATAGGTAGAGATTTTACAATCCCTTTGCTTTGCTCACTTTTAACATTTGCATCTTTGTTTGAATTTAATTTCAAATTGTTATTATCAAATAAATGTTTGCGCTTTCAGGGTCGAAAGTGCGCACTCATCAATCAAAAAGTTTTTAGGAAGTAACCACGGGGGTTTTGATACAGTTTTTTCTCATGTTCACTCAAACATGGAGTTGTTGATCTTGATCTTAAGGCATCGTTTGAGTTTCCACGCAGCCACGTCAGAAATGATGTTAGCAATGTCAAATTTTTTAAGTTGTTGTAGAGGATGATCTCTTATCGCGCATGTGATATTTTGATGAGAGAGCATCACCGCCTTCAAAATAGAACTTTAGGTACATGTGATTGTAAGTTGCCTACTACTCACGGTCTTCCCTGTTGCCATCAAATTTCTACATATGTGACAGAGCGACGTTTGATCGACCCGAGTACGATTCATCGAATGTGGAAGACCCTCTAAAATTGAGGTACCTAATCAAGAAGAAGACAAAATTGTATTGTTGAGATGACAACAATGTTTGACTTTGGAGGAGTTTTATAAAGCCTTTCCTCAATGGTCAGATGAAGCTAGAATGAAGGCATATGATTTCATGTATGAAATGCTACATCTAGAGTCAGTGATCATGGAGGAACCGCCTCCTATTAAAACTAGGGGTCGACCTAAGAAATCATCCACAAAACGGGATCCGAGCAGCTTTGAGTATGAACGAAGTAGCTGTGTTCCTGGTTCTGGTATAGGATGATCACCAAAAAGGTCAAAATGCTCTCCTTCTAGTACTGGTCGAAATAGATCAACTTCATCAAAAGCAATTGCATCAAATCCTTCAAAATATCCAAATGATATTTCCTTCATTTATTACTAGCTTCATTCAAGGATATGTTGATGTCGTTGGAGATGGCTATTGTGGCTTTAGGTCTGTAGCTGAGAGCCTTACATTTGGACAAAGAGCATGGAAAAGAGTTAGGGAGGAGCTCGTTCATGAGGCATATAAGAACATCAACTTGTATGAGGTTATAATTCACTCGGGTGACGTGGGACATATTATTTCTAAGATGAACTACATAAGGTGCCTGCCGACATATCTCATTGGTTCTCACTACCAGATATGGGACACATAGTAGCAACATGCTACCAATGTGTTTTTGAAGTGATTGGCTCAACAACTAACCTGCCCCTTATTGCCTCTACAACCACAAAATTGGAGCATATTCCAATCATATCAGCAACTTATTTACGTTCACAAAATCACTTTGTATCGGTACGAGCTCTTCTTATGATCTACTAAAATTTAAACTTAACAAATTGTTGGAAGCCAACTTTTAACTTTCTATTATTATGTGAAATGACAGATTCAACTAAGTCCAGGCTCTCCACTGCCTCCTCTTAATTTGTTTTGGGCTCGAAATCATCATATTAGCGTCGATGGCTTAAAGGGACGTTTCTTTAGCAACTTTGGGGCATATGAACATGGTCTTAGATCAAGTCTTGACGTATGATTGTTGGTTTACTATACTCCAGAGCTATCATACGTTTATTAGTCTGACTTTATTAGTTTCTCTAGCAACTTTAGGCTACTATTTATTAGCATTATAGATTCTATGATTTTGGGATATTTGGTTACTATTCATTGACATTATCAGTTCTGGTATTATTTTTGGTTTCGTGTCCATCTTGCATTAATTAAGAAAACTTGAATGATGTAAAGATGATCCCTTCTATGTGCATGAAAACTAATAATACACCATTTAATTGATAATATATTATCCCCTAATTGATAACATATATAAAATTAAAGCTCACAGGCTACATAGCATCTTGAAATAAAAAAACTAAACCTAACTAAGCTAAAGACAATAATTTTCTACCTTACATAGTAAAACAATAAATATAAATCAAAGGTAATAGCTAAAAAAGACAATAAATCATACGTGATAACATATGTGGATGAAATAACTACTCCTCATCCATAATATCATTTCCGCTACCATAACCCCCATGACCGTGTTGATTCTCGATATTGACTGCAACATCTTTGTCATCAACCTCACGTTCATCATCACCATTGTTATCCCCATAATCGCCAACGTCCTCGACATCCTCATCTTCGCCCGCATTATCATTGTATTCATCGTCTCGACTAGCATCCTCATAATCCTCACTCTCATCATCGTCATCTTCATCCTCACTCTCATCGTCGTCATCTTCATCCTCATTCCATGTGGGGTCATCTTCCTCGTCATCATCATCTATCGTGCTGCTAGATTTTCCAGCCTCAAATGTAGAGCATTGAGGCTCATCAAGAAATTGAGGACAGCGAATCAAATGCTCCAAAGCACGAAGAACTTGTTGCCAATAGTCGTGTGGAACATCCTCCCTCATTGGCTCCACCATTTTACGCAAAAGAGGGGCAACTTGGTTTATGCGCTATTCATTTTACACTATTAATTTCACACATGAAAAATCTAAAATATATGACTTGTAAAAAAAACTATATAAATGGGAAATGAAAATCTTACCTTTGATGCAATATAGTCCCCCCTAGACCAGGTCTTGGGTAATCAAGCATAGAAATATGTTGTGAGTGGCACAAAAATGGATGAGTCCTAGGATAATACCAGCTCATATAATTAGGTACACAATCATATGGTGCCACGGCTCGGTTCCCCATCTGTTCTAAACTGATGGTGTGAGTAGTATGTCGTCTAGTCCATGCCCACTCAAAATTTGGATACTTGACATTATAGCGAGAGGGATCACAATGCCTATGAGCTTTATCCGGAAGACTAACCGGTCCAGGTATGTGTTGTACACGTTCAAACTAACGAGCTACTCGATCTGGCATGTAAGGCTCGGAGATCTTCAAACATGATATAGGCCCATGGTAACGAGACACCCTCAAATGGGTCATCTCAAAGTCAAGAGGACCATAAGGCATCCACTTCACCTGAATTGTACATTTAAGAAAGAGATCACAATGAATATTTTCTTAAGATTACAAAAGTTCACAAAATTGAAAGAAGCACTAATATTAAAATTACAAACTTGTTCCTTTGTCATTATGTCAAGTGCAATTCTATATTCAAATAGCGCCTTATTTCTTTGGTCAGGAGTAGCTGAAGTTATCCACCTCATTGCTCGAGGCTGACATGACCTATATCGAGGATCGCGTCGCGAGCATGATAATGGGAAATACTCGTATATCCATGACTACAACACAAAAAAAAGTTTAAATTCTAAAATTTATAACCCAATCCATAATTATAAGATTACATTACAAACCTGCAATAAAGTACCACATCCAGACAATTGCCTACACTTATCACGAGATGCCTCCCCAAGGCTCCGATAAAGTGATGCCTGATGTCGCGCTTTTTAGTTGTTTTTCTAGGTAGTTTTCTAGCTTGTTTTGCATGTTTTTCCTTTGTGTTTGTGTGTTTTGCATAAGATTTTGGCTCTCTTTCGAGAGTTGGAGTCGTTTGTGTGTTGTTTCGTGTCGTGTAGGTATTTGGAGCTTTTGGAGAAGTTTTTCATGCATTTTCGGAGCTTTCTAGGAACCGGTAGTTGTCAAGAGTCAAGATGTCAAGGCCCAAAGATCCAAAGCCGCAACCAAATGAGCCTCAAAGGAGTCAAGAACTCAAGGAATCCAAGGAGAAAGAGTGGAGAAACGCCACGCAAAAGTCCACTCAATCAGAGCAAGAACGGAACAAAACGAAGAAAACTCCACGCCCTGCAGTAGGTCGGCGCCGACCACCCCCTGGTCGTGGCCGACCCCTCTCAGCATCCGAAAGTAACTCCGTGCGCTGCAAGTAATGCCTTTTGGCGGGATTTTCGAAACCCAAAAAGCAGGCGGCTGTGGCAGGCGTGTGGCAGAGATATGACAGTGGAGGAAGCTTCCTCCCCTTGCTTTGGTGGGCTGCTAAAAACCCATTTTGTCTCCCTTGCAAAGTAGCTTTTCCAAGGAGGGAAAAGGCTGAAAAGAGAGAGAGAGGGGAGAGTGTGGTCGGGGGGAGGAGAAGAAGAAGAAGTGGAGTTTGGAGAAGAAGAACGGAAAGAAGAAGACGAAGAAGAAGGGTGTGAGTGTGAGAGAGAAGTGGTTTGTAAGAGAGTTAAAGAGGAATAAAGCTTGGTTTAGTTAATGTTCTAGGAGGAAGACAACAATGGTGCTTGAAGGAATTTGTGGGTTTGTTTAAGTTGTAAGTTTGTATCTTGTTTTTAATTGAAGTTGTTTGCTTTGGATGATGATATCCTCTTCCCTTTTCTTGTTTGTGTGCTCGATTATATGTGAGTAGTTAGCTTGCTAGGGTTGGGGTGAAACCCACCATGAAAGTGCATTTGAAACCTTGATTGTCTTGGATCCATGCTTAGCTTGAAATCTCTACCCCTAAATCCCTCTTGTGTGCTTAAAACCCTTGAAGAAGGGGGAATGTTCTTGTTTGCAACCTAATTGAAGAGTTTTGTTTGTAAATGTGGACTATCCGGGTTAGATGAAAGTCGAACCCTTCGAAGAACAAGTTGGATTGCATGTTAACCCTTCCATGTGAATGGAGGCTCTTGATGTGTTCTTTTGTGACGAAAGTCACCCATGAGGTTGTGAGTTGAGTTGATCCTTTATCATTGTTTGAATGCATGCTTGTGGTGTGGTGGATCCCTTCCCCTAGTTGTTTTTCCTTGATTTTACAAAACCAATCTTCGTGCCCAGAAAAGGGTCAGCCGCGACCAGTTGCAGGGTCGGCCGCGACCTCCTCTATGTTGTTTTCCTTGCGTTTGTGAAGCCCTGTTTTGGGTCGGCATCGACCTCCATAGGGTCGGCCTCGACCTATTCCTGAGGCGTGTGTTTTGCCTTTGTTTGCTTGTTTTGCCTTGCTTTGTTTCTCTTTTGTTTTCGTAGTATGATTGCTAGACTATAGAACTACTAACTCCCGTGGACGATCCTGACTTCGCTATACTCAGCGGGGTCTTGACAAATTTATTTGTTCAAGGTATACCCTCTCAACAAATTGGCGCCGTTGCCGGGGAGTTAGTTTAGTTTCCAAGTCTAGCTTTCTTTTGGGTGAGGGACTAGCCCGAACCCCTATTTTGTTATTGATTCGTTTCTCTAGTGCTTTGAACGCAGGTGTATGCCCTCTAGTTCGCAAAGGGTAATTGATCATTTCCCCTTTGATCCCGAAATAGAGAGAACCCTTCGCCGAAGATTAAGAGAACGAAAAGCAATGGCCGACGCTGAGGCTCTTGCTCGTCAAATGGCTGAACTCCGCGCTCAAATGGAGCGTATGCAACTAGAGCGTGATGCTCAAGCCGCAGCTGCGCGGCAAGAAAGAGAGGAGGCCGCCCGCCTCCGAGAACAACTTGATGTTATCCCGAGGAACGCTAAGCAATACATGCATCCAGAGCTTAGGGTTCCCGAGTCCGCTATTGTACTCCCGGCAATAGAGCGTGCTTGTGAGATCAAGTCCCACTTCATCACTCTTATCAAAAGATCTCAATATGAAGGGAAGCCCACCGAATGCCCCATGGAGCACATCAAGAACTTCACCGATCTTTGTGACACTATCGCCGCCGATGGTGTCTCACTCGAGTATGTTCTCCTCAAGGCCTTCAAGTGGTCTTTATGTGGGAAGGCTCTCCATTGGCTCGAAAGTTTTCCCGCTAGATCCATCACTACATGGAAGACTTTGGACGACTTATTCATGACAAAATTCTTTCCACCGGCCAAGACCACCGAGCTAAGGAAGCGCATCACCTCCTACCATCAACTTCCCAACGAGACCTTTGTTGAAACTTGGGAGAGATTCAAGGAGCTTCTTCGGCAATGTCCAACTCATGGACAACCTCCTTATGTCCTTCAAGAGATATTCTTTCAAGGGATAAATGCCGCAATAAAAGACCGCATCAACCTCCACACCGATTGCGGTTTCATTGAGATGGATCCCGACGAGGCATGGGGTCTCATGGACAAACTCACCAACTATGATGCCATGTACGGGACCCAACAAGCCGTCCGGATTCCACCAAGAAAGCTCTATGATCCCAATAGTGAGCCCATTGATCAAGATGTGAAATTCCAATTTATGCAAGATGAGATCAACAAGCTCAAGAAGCAAGTGAGCTACTTCAAGTCCGCCGACCCTCCTTGTCAAGAGTGCGGTTCTCAATCTCACACCGCCGCTTCTTGTACTAATGTGGAGCAAGTCCGGGCCGCCGAGGCTTATGCGGAAGCTAACTATATGAGAGGGCCCTACCGAGGCCAAAACAATGTTTACGCGGGGAGGAACAACAATTATCCTCACTGGAATAACCATGGCCAAGGTCAAGGTTATCCACCCCCCCCCCCCCGCAAGAACAAAGGGCCCCTCCTTATAGACCTCCCGGTTATCAAGAGGAGCCATCATGGGTCCAAGAGTTGCAAGAAGGATTGATGCAAGGGGTGAGAACCGAGCTCACCACTCAGTTGAAAGGTGTCCACACGAGATTGGGAGATCTTGACACATGGAGAAAGAACGTTGACTCCCAACTCGGTGATCTTGCGGCTCAAATCCCACGACCTCAAGGGCGCTTACCGGGCCACCCCGATGAGAACCCAAGAGGCCATATCGCCGCTGTTCACCTACGAAGCGGGAAGAAGTTGTCGGACCGAGTTATAAGTGAAGAAACGGCGAACAAAGAAGACGAGACTCCCCTGGAACAGGTCGTGGCCGACCCCCCTATGGTCTCCACCGACCCTGTTCCTGCTGTAGAGGAGGTCGCAACCGACCACCCCCAGGTCGCTGCCGACCTTCCTCAGAGAGTCCCGATTTCCATCCCCTTACCTCCGACAACGAAGGTACTTCCCTACCCATCCAAAAAGGCTAATGATTTCACGGAGGGAAAGTTCAAACGCTTCGTGAAGGTCCTCCAAGGCCTCAACATCACCATTCCCTTTGCCGAAGCGTTGAACGAGATGCCCGCCTACACCAAATTCCTCAAAGAGATCTTGTCAAAGAAGCGGTCAATGTCCGAATTGACCAACGAAGTGCGGTCTATAGAGCTCCCGGAAAAACTTGGTGATCCGGGTAAGTTTGTGATAGTGGTATTTTAGTCGCCTTAATACCTATCAAAGTAATCCGAACAACCCAACTAATGTAGTAGGGAAGTAAGGGTCGATCCCACAGAGACTCAGGTTTCAGTGTTTATTGTTATGGTACTTAGAAAAGGGGGTTTTGAATATTAATCTAGAATCTAAACTAACTAAGGAATGGAAAACAAAAGATGAGATGTAGAATACGGGAGAAGTATGCTCAACTAGTTAATATCCATTGTGAATTCGATTATTGATCATTCATTATCAAAATTCTCTTTTTACCTTGACTAATCTATTGCGGAATGCTAATAACCCAACTTCATGGAATTATTAATCCTACTTCAATTCTAGTTATTAGCCCGACCGGTACTAACAACCCTAATTATCAAATAACCTAAGAGACCTCCTAGATTCAATTTGACAACAGCATTAAGACTCAAGCATCAATAGAAACATGTATTCAGAGCAACCAGACATCCAAATAACATACGATTGAATTCTCTTCTCTAATCAACTAGTCCTACCAGTCCTAGATCGATTAAAGGTTCTACTTATGATCTAATTAACACCGACCGGTATTTAGAAAGATCTAGTTGTAATTCATCCTAGAGATCATATTAGGTGATCAAGCTAATAAAACCCTAGATCAAATTTATTCAATTAAGCATAGAGAAAACAATCTAGTCAAGGGAAATTAAGAACAATCAAATCTCACAATAATACTTCGTTCACAATTTCAATTAACTAGTCAAGCAAAAGAGGTTTAGTTATTGAAAGACATTGAAAAGCTTACAAAGGTTCCCATAGGGTTCTTGTTCTTCTCAAGCTCCAACAATAATTCTCAAAGTCAAGAATTATGAGATAATAAACCTAGAAACTAATATCCAAAAATATATCTAAGAGGTTTCTAACAATATTATCCAAAACAAGTTTCAACCCAAAAGCCCAAGCCCATACGAAATCTCGGTCTTCGCTGACGCGGGTGAAAGCGCGGCCTGGAACGGAAACGCGGGCGCGCTTTGGCTTGCCTGCCCGAGTTTTCACGCCAGATGCTCAGGTGCCGAAACGCGGGGTACACCTCTAAAGCGCGGGCGCGTTTTCGAACCTCCTGCCCGCGCTTTCAACACTGGTCGTCATGTATCACTTTAGAGGCTGCTTTGACCCACTTCGAGTTGGAATTTGGACTCGGAGTAAAAAGATGAATTGTAGCTCTTCGAGTTAGCTTTCCAATGACACCAAAATCAGATCGATCCGACCACCATAGCTCCAGATCCAGCCCTTACAAGCAAGAGGTGTCGAAACAACAACTCCAATACATAGTCCGGATCCAAGTGTGCTTTTCCCATCACCTCTTGGGCTAATCTCATAGCTTGGCTCTCTTCTTGCCTCCTCTAATGCTTCGGCTTCACCTCCTATACATTTGTTGTCTTCACATCTACAATCAAAAGGCACAACAAAGTGTAGATATCCGAATCTTTCTACAAACTAACAAAACTAGCAAAACTAAGTAAAACTAAACCAAAAACCATAAAAATCCTAAATAAACATGCCCTAAAACACTACCTAACATGTGTCTATCAAATTCCCCCATACTTGAACCTTGCTTGTCCTCAAGCAAGAAATAAAATCAAAGTCACACCACAACTAGCAAGTTAAAGCATCCATCTCAATATCAATCCACATTTTCATCAAATAAGCTAAACCTTGACCAAGACATCATTGCATACATGGAATAGAAGCTTTCAAAATCAAATCATTCATCTATTCTAGACCTCACCAAGGTAATTTGTTTTGCACTCTTCACTCAAGTGTTTAAGGAATGTGTTTCCCTCAAAATCAACTTTGAAAACTAGACTACCATAGGCTTGCATCAGTGTTCTAAATCTCCACTACAAATGATTAAACACAACAAAAATCATGAGGACTTTTAAGGGTTGTAATGGGGCCAAGGTATAAACAAGTAGGTAGGGAAATATTTGGTCATGTGGTGCTAAAAATCCGGGAACTAGTGTGCACAAAAACCCAAATTACAAAAAAACCACTATCAACTTCATACTTCCACCACTTATTTCACCACTTTCTCATCACTTTTCTTTCAACACTTCATCCATTCTCTCATATTTTCCTTTTTCTCTTCTTTTTTTTTTCTTTTTATAAGAGACATCTTTTCTTTCTTTTTCAACTCCTTATCTTTTTTCTTTTTTCCAACACAACACTCTTCCTTTTCTTTTTTTTTTCAAACCATCCCCATAGTACCACAAAGAACAACTCTAGCTAAATCCTAATTCCCGGATGGGTCAAGCTTATCAAGGCTAGGAATTACTTTTGTGGAGCTACAAAATAAGGCTAATAGGCTCAAAAATAGGGGTTATCAAACAAAGGAATCATGTATAAGGTAGATAAGGATAATATGAGCTAATGAACATGCCTCAATCATCTTAATGTCATGCATTCAAATCATGTAATGTAGCCTTGAAAAAGATTCTAAACGCAAGTTCTAGAGCTAGCAATCAAAGTGATACACTCAAGAAAAGATGCAAATATGCAATAAAGGCTCAAAATAATCTCGCAAGGCATATATGTCTAGAACTTCATAAACAATTCAAAATTTCAACTTCTTATGCATGCTCAATCCTATAATCAAGATTAATAACTTAAGAATCATGCTTCAATCCAAGGAAACTTCAACCAACAAGCTAGTCATGGGTTAGATAATACTCTTAACTTAGAGAGACAAGAGGACAAGTAGGGAAATTTGAATCCTACAATGCAATATTTTTGTGATTTTTTCAATTTTTCAATTTTTTTTTGATTTTTTCAAAATTTTAATCAATGCAAAACAAAAAATTAAACATGCAAATGCAACTATATGAATGCAATCTAAGACTAAGCAAGCAATCCCTTCCCCCATGCTTAAATTTTACATTGTCCTCAATGTAAAGTAAAATTAAAGAGAAAAGAAAAACTAACCAAGTTGTCGAGTAATCCGGATCTTGAGGTGGTGGAGGGAAGCACTCGGCGACCGAGCTATGGCATGCGCAACCCGAGTTATGAGACCTGTACGCCGGGGTAACTAGAAACAAAACAAAACAAACAAAAACAAAACTATACTAAACTAATACTAAGAATCAAAAACAACTATCCTAATCACTTGGGTTGCCTCCCAAGAAGCGCTTCATTAACATCGTTAGCTTGACGAGAGCACAATTTCACAGGCTCAGACATTGTCAATGCCCTTAACAACCCATCAAATACCTGCGAGCTCATTTTAATGAAACATAAATAACACAAGAATAAGTTGAGTTTAAATAACATGTCAGTCAAACACCGTTTCAACTTATCAAACCTATGAGCCCAATTTTCATAAGATGGCATATGCTCGAACCAATGCGAATCAAGTGGTGGCTTTTCAATATATGTATGAAATGAATCAAAGCTCTTACCAGAAATACCACTTTCAATCAAGATGAACTGAGAGAAATCCCTAGAATTTTCATCATGCTGCAAACTTGGTTCTTCGAATGAATAAGCGATAGGAAGGAATGCAATCGGCTCATTGAGTTCGGTGGCCTCTTCTTTAGAAATATAAACTCCACAAGGCTCATCTATGGTCTCCTCGAGATGAGTAGCATCACATGGAACATCAAAGTGACCATCTTGACCTAACTCATGTGTAGGGAATTGCTCCTCCACATGCATTTGAGTATTTAATTCAGGGGCTCTTGAAACGTCACAAGCCTCATCAGGTTGGAGTATTGATGAAGATGATCCGACCAACAAACACTGACGGCCCATATAACAAAGAAAATCCCAACACTCCATAGGTTCCATACATAGAATTCGTCCATTGCTCATGTATTCAGCCAACTCAAGAGTTTCATGATTCATACCCTCAATAATGCCCATGCAAAAGCTTCCAATACTAATATGAAGTCCCTGAGCACCAAGTCTATCCATATAATCTTGGAATCTAACGAAGTACCAATGAAATTGCTCATCCTGAAACTGTTTACATTCGAACAAAGCCATAGATTAGTAGCACAGGTGTGGACCCTAAGCTAGGTCCACACAAGAGTAACAAAACAATAAACACAAGAAAACAACCGAGTCCCCGGCAACGGCGCCAATTTGATAACGGTATTTTAGTCGCCTTAATACCTATCAAAGTAATCCGAACAACCCAACTAATGTAGTAGGGAAGTAAGGGTCGATCCCACAGAGACTCAGGTTTCAGTGTTTATTGTTATGGTACTTAGAAAAGGGGGTTTTGAATATTAATCTAGAATCTAAACTAACTAAGGAATGGAAACAAAAGATGAGATGTAGAATACGGGAGAAGTATGCTCAACTAGTTAATATCCATTGTGAATTCGATTATTGATCATTCATTATCAAAATTCTCTTTTTACCTTGACTAATCTATTGCGGAATGCTAATAACCCAACTTCATGGAATTATTAATCCTACTTCAATTCTAGTTATTAGCCCGACCGGTACTAACAACCCTAATTATCAAATAACCTAAGAGACCTCCTAGATTCAATTTGACAACAACATTAAGACTCAAGCATCAATAGAAACATGTATTCAGAGCAACCAGACATCCAAATAACATACGATTGAATTCTCTTCTCTAATCAACTAGTCCTACCAGTCCTAGATCGATTAAAGGTTCTACTTATGATCTAATTAACACCGACCGGTATTTAGAAAGATCTAGTTGTAATTCATCCTAGAGATCATATTAGGTGATCAAGCTAATAAAACCCTAGATCAAATTTATTCAATTAAGCATAGAGAAAACAATCTAGTCAAGAGAAATTAAGAACAATCAAATCTCACAATAATACTTCGTTCACAATTTCAATTAACTAGTCAAGCAAAAGAGGTTTAGTTATTGAAAGACATTGAAAAGCTTACAAAGGTTCCCATAGGGTTCTTGTTCTTCTCAAGCTCCAACAATAATCCTCAAAGTCAAGAATTATGAGATAATAAACCTAGAAACTAATATCCAAAAATATATCTAAGAGGTTTCTAACAATATTATCCAAAACAAGTTTCAACCCAAAAGCCCAAGCCCATACGAAATCTCGGTCTTCGCTGACGCGGGTGAAAGCGCGGCCTGGAACGGAAACGCGGGCGCGCTTTGGCTTGCCTGCCCGAGTTTTCACGCCAGACGCTCAGCTGCCGAAACGCGGGGTACACCTCTAAAGCGCGGGCGCGTTTTCGAACCTCCTGCCCGCGCTTTCAACACTGGTCGTCATGTATCACTTTAGAGGCTGTTTTGACCCACTTCGAGTTGGAATTTGGACTCGGAGTAAAAAGATGAATTGTAGCTCTTCGAGTTAGCTTTCCAATGACATCAAAATCAGATCGATCCGACCACCATAGCTCCAGATCCAGCCCTTACAAGCAAGAGGTGTCGAAACAACAACTCCAATACATAGTCCGGATCCAAGTGTGCTTTTCCCATCACCTCTTGGGCTAATCTCATAGCTTGGCTCTCTTCTTGCCTCCTCTAATGCTTCGGCGTCACCTCCTCTACATTTGTTGTCTTCACATCTACAATCAAAAGGCACAACAAAGTGTAGATATCCGAATCTTTCTACAAACTAACAAAACTAGCAAAACTAAGTAAAACTAAACCAAAAACCATAAAAATCCTAAATAAACATGCCCTAAAACACTACCTAACATGTGTCTATTAGTTTGCTATTACCATTGGCATAGGTGCACACCGATTCAAAGCTCTATGTGATCTTGGTGCAAGTGCTAGTCTTCTCCCTCTTTCTATATGGTCCAAGACCAACATGGGTCCTTTGGTCCCGGTAAACATGAGGCTCTATATGGCGGATGGCTCTTGTGTGCAACCCACCGGCATTGTTGACGACTTTCCTATCCAAGTCGGCAAGTTCTTTGTGCCCAATGACTTTATTGTGATGGAAATGCCGGAGGATCCCGTCGTCCCAATCATTCTTGGACGGCCGTTCCTTGCCACCACCGGTGCCGTGATTGATGTGAAGAAAGGTCTCCTTACCTTTGAAATTGGAGAAGAAGTGGTAGAGTTCCGATTCAACCCTACCATGAAGGAGACCGGTGAAGTTATGGAGGTCAAAGCGTTGCTTGGAGAATACACAAGTGAAGATGACGAAGGAGAAGTGGACCTCCCCTGTTGTAGGTCGGAGCCGACCTTCCCTAGGTCGCCCGCGACCCCCGACAGGATCTCACCAACGTGCTTGATTGAAGATGAAGATGGTGAAGCGAAGGAGTTTCTGAAGGCGGATGAAGACGATGACATTATCACACCACCACCGCCTACTCCGGAGCTTAAGACTCTCCCCGAGTCTTTGAGGTATGAGTTTCTTGGCCCAAATTCCACTTTTCCGGTTATTGTAAATGCAAATCTAAATGCGGAGGAAGTTGGAAAGTTGCTTGATGTTCTTAGGACTCATAGGAAAGCCATTGGGTACTCGCTTGAGGACTTGAGTGGACTTTCACCTTCCTTGTGCATGCATCGAATTTTTCTTGAGGAAGGACATAGACCAACCATTGAGCATCAACGACGCCTTAACCCAAACATGAAGGAAGTGGTGAAGAAGGAGATTTTGAGGATGCTTGATGCGGGAATCATATTCCCGATTTCGGATAGCAAGTGGGTGAGCCCGGTTCATGTAGTGCCTAAGATGAGCGGCCTCACCGTTGTGGAGAATGAGAAGGGCGAATTGATTCCTACTAGGACTACTACTAGTTGGCGCATGTGCATTGATTATAGGAAACTCAATAGTGCCACTAGGAAAGATCATTTTCCTTTGCCCTTTATTGACCAAGTGTTAGAGAGATTAGCTCTTCATGACTACTTTTGTTATCTCGATGGCTATAGTGGTTTTTGGCAGGTTCCGATACACCCCGATGACCAAGAGAAGACAACTTTCACATGCCCTTACGGAACGTTTGCCTATAGGAGGATGCCATTCGGACTGTGCAATGCACCCGCCACCTTCCAAAGGTGTATGATGGCCATCTTCTCCGACATAATTGAGGACATTGTGGAGGTGTTCATGGATGACTTCTCGGTGTACGGTACCACCTTTGACTCTTGCCTTGCTAATCTTTCTAGAGTGCTTAAGAGATGTGAAGAAACCAATCTAGTGCTAAATTGGGAAAAATGTCACTTTATGGTTAGAGAAGGGATTGTCCTAGGGCATGTAGTGTCTAAGAGGGGAATTGAAGTGGATCAAGCTAAAATTGAATTGATTGAAAAATTGCCACCCCCCACCTCCGTAAAAGGGAATAGAAGCTTTCTAGGACATGTCGGATTTTATAGGAGGTTTATTCAAGATTTTTCAAAAATTTCCAAGCCATTGACTAACCTCCTCATGAAAGATGTTGTGTTTGAGTTTTCTTCCGAGTGTCTTGAAGCTTTTCATAGGATCCGGGATGCACTCGTATCGGCTCCTGTCATGCAACCACCCGATTGGACACTCCCCTTCGAGATCATGTGTGATGCAAGTGATTATGCCGTAGGCGCGGTTCTTGGGCAAAGAAAAGAGAAGAAGCTTCATGCTATCTACTATGCAAGCAAGACGCTTGATGAGGCCCAAGGCAAGTACACAACCACAGAGAAAGAGTTTCTAGCCGTGGTGTTCGCATTTGAGAAGTTCCGTTCTTACTTGGTTGGCTCGAAAGTGATAGTCTACACCGACCACGCGGCCGTCCGTTACCTCATGGACAAGAAGGACGCTAAACCACGCTTGCTCCGGTGGATGCTCCTCCTTCAAGAGTTTGATCTAGAGATACGAGACAAGAAGGGAGCGGAAAACCTTGTGGCGGATCACCTCTCAAGGCTACCAATTGAGCACATTACGGAGTCCGGAATCTTGGTTCCCATCAACGACTCCCGCCCGGACGAAACTCTCCTATGCTATGAAGTATCACGAGAACAAGGCTCCTGGAGTAGGTCGGCCACGACCCCCTGTTGGTCGGCTGCGACCTCCTCTGCCCCTTCTCCGGTTGTTGATGGTAATCGAAATGGTTCTCAAGCGGCCCCGGTCGAGGTCGCCCAAGGTCACATCTTTTACCTCTCTTATGTACTTCCTAATCCTCCTTCCCCTTCTCCCATTTTGCACTCAATAGATGCTATTAAGGGGGTGCGAGCCCCGTGGTTTGCGGATTTTGCCAATTATGTTGTAGGTGGGATTGTTCCGAATGGATTGAACTTTCAAGCCAAGAAGAAATTCCTCCACGACATCAAGCGCTACTATTGGGATGACCCTTACTTGTTCAAGCAAGGAAGTGATCACATCTTTAGACGTTGTGTGCCGGATGAAGAGATAGAAGAAGTGATCCGTCATTGCCACACTCTTCCGACGAGAGGCCACGCTAAAGGATTCAAAACCACCGCGAAGATTCTTCAAAGTGGATTTTATTGGCCCACCATCTTCAAGGATGTGCAGGCTTATGTGACCAACTGTGGTGAATGCCAAAGAGCGGGAAACATTACATGGAGAAACGAGAACCCGCTCACCGGGATTTTAGAAGTGGAACTCTTTGATGTTTGGGGTATTGACTTCATGGGACCCTTCCCCTCTTCGGGCCCCTATAAGTACATACTTGTGGCAGTTGATTATGTTTCCAAATGGGTTGAAGCCGTAGCCACGAGAACAAATGACGCAAGAGTGGTGGCTAAGTTCATGAAGACCAACATTTTCCCCCGGTTTGGTGTACCCCGAGTCCTCATTAGTGATGGTGGCTCACATTTCATTGAGAGGAGCTTTGAATCTCTTTTGACCAAGTATGGGGTCTCTAACAAGGTGGCCACACCTTATCATCCCCAAACTAGTGGTCAAGTGGAGGTCTCTAACCGGCAAATCAAGGCCATTCTTGAAAAGACGGTGTCTCGCTCAAGGAAAGATTGGTCCTCCAAGCTAGATGATGCCTTGTGGGCATACCGCACCGCCTACAAGACGCCACTCCGCACCACTCCTTTCAACCTAGTGTATGGCAAGTCGTGCCACTTGCCCGTTGAGCTTGAACATAACGCTTTATGGGCTCTCAAAGAGCTCAACATGGACCTCGACGCGGCCGGAGCAAAAAGATTCATGAACTTGAAAGAGTTGGAGGAATTGAGGCTTAAGGCCTATGAGAACTCAAAGATCTACAAGGAGAAGACAAAGAGGTGGCATGATAGGAAGCTTGTGCCCAAGCACATCAAGGAAGGTGACCGAGTACTCCTCTTCAACTCTCGGCTTCGCCTCTTTCCCGGGAAGTTGAGAACCCGGTGGAGTGGACCTTTCACGGTTCATCGTATGTACCCTCACGGAGCGGCTGACCTCATAGATGACAAGGGAGGGATTTTCAAGGTCAATGGCCACCGGTTGAAGAGGTACTATGAGAAGGTGGATCCCGACGAAGAAATCCGAGCCACTTGGGCTCTCACCACCGTCATCTAGCCAAGGTACCACGTCTAGCTCAAAGACGATAAAGAAAGCACTTTCCGGGAGGCAACCCGTTGTTTCCTTTTCTTAGTCTAGATAGGTAGTTTGCTTTGCTTTTCCATAAGTATTTTGTAGGAACCCGAGGCTTTGGTCGAGAGCAAGAAGTTGGAGACGAATGAACAAAGTGGTGGAAGACTCCCTGATGTTGGTCGGCGCCGAACCCTTAGTGGTCGCGGCCGACCCCCTCCGGTGCAAGGTGAAAATTGTGTAAAAATTTCGGGAAATTACAAGTAAGCCCCTGAACTTTTTCTTTACAATTTTTATCCCTTCCCCACCTCTTTTTGTTCCCCTTCCACGACCTAGCAGCCCATACCCACGACCTCCTTGCCTCCATTGCCTCCCTCAAGCTCTCATTCAACTTCATTGCTCCATAACCTCTAGATCTAGCCCCTTTCTTCCAAATTTCACCATCATCCTTCCTAATTTTCCTTCCTCTATTCAAATCTCCCACAAAAACCCAGAAATTTCGACCCACCCATACCAACAACCCACGACCCCGACCTCCCACAACCTCGGCTTCGACCCCTATTTTGCTTACATTCATCTTGTTTAACACTCTTTTGGTATGTTCTTCTACTCCCTTGCTCTTAAATTCAAGTTTACTTGGGTTATTTTGAGGGTTTAGTTTGAAATCTAGATTTGGGTGTTCTTGAGCTTGAATGTTGAAATTTGGCTTGTATGTGCTTAGATTTACATGTTGGTTGTGGATTGTTGAGTTTTGGCATGCTCTCTTGCTTGATCTATGCTTGTTTGGGGTGATTTTGGGTCAATAGAATTTGTCCATGATTTTTGGTAGCCATTAGAGAGGCTTGAGCTGAATTTTCCGAATATGATGAGCTGTAGCAGGTCGGCGCCGACCATGCTCTGGTCGCGGCCGACCACTGCCAGAATTTGAATTTCTCCGTTGCTTGTTTTGGCGCGTACTTGTGTATGTACGAGCTCCCATGGGTCGTCCCCGACCCCGGATGTCTCGTAATCTCTTTGGAAACATGCTATTTGAGTTGCTCTTGCCATGAATTGATTGATTAAAACATGAGTCCTTCCCATTACTTGCTTGCGTTTCATGATTGTGCATGCTTGGTTGAGAATTTCCATATGAATTTGAAAGTGTGTATTTCTTGCAAGTATGCGGTGACTTCTTGGCGATTGGTTGTGTGCTTATTGTGTGGTGTTTGTATTGTTTGAATTGGAAATTACCTTGGAAGTTTCTTGTTGGTGTTGTAGAAAGATGGCATCATCCTCAAGGGCAACCAAGAAGCAAAAGAAGGGCAAGAATGTGGCGGTGATGGATGACGTGGTGATCCGAGACGAAGGACAAATGCAACTTTATGTGGACATGATGGCGGAGACGGTGAAGGCGAGGTCCTACTATCCCGATTCGCATGTGAGCCTTCATATGCACTCGGCGGTGGAGGAGGCGTTTCGCTTACTTGGAGCCGAACGACTCCTTGAGGACCCCGTCCCGAGACATTACCCGGCGCTTACTTGTGAATTTGCCGCCACTCTCACCATCTCGGGGCCACACTCGGCGGATTTTGGCAAGACCAAGATTGAATTTCAAATGGGCGGGAAAAAGCACTCCACCACCATTACCAAGCTCAACAAGATGCTAGGCCTCCCTTCATCATCGGGAACCTATGCCATAAAAGATTTCCCCGTCCAAAAGATGTGGTCTTACATCGCCGGCAAAAGTGAAACTACAAGCAACCCTCATGCTCGGGACATTGCTAGCCCGGTTTTCAAGGTGATTTTGCACATTCTTGGCGCCGCCATTTGGTGCAAGTACGAGCTCTCTCGCCCCACCTTACGAGAGCTCGCGTGCTTGACCTCCATCCTCTTCACCAATGCTCCCACAATGAACTTTGCCTATGAGTTCGTCCACAACATCATCAACCAACGAAGGAACCCGAAATTTACTATGTGTGGTTGGTTGGTGGTCCTCATCGCCCAAGCCCTCAAGGTTGATCTTGCCCGCTACAACTCCAAGCCCGTGACCCGCATGGATGTCCGGTACTACTTGAATGCCCGAGTGGTTGAGTGGACTGAGGCGATTGGCTACCACAACAACTTCATCGATCCCACCGGAGCCACTCACAAGGTCTGCCTCAACGACGAAAATTGTGAGTTATTCTACCTCCCCAATTGGTATGATGCTTGGGCACCTTGGGAAGATCCCTCTCCCTACTATCAACTCCTCTCGGAAGATGAGCACATAAGAAGACAGCCGAGTCGGTTCCCGAGAGATGGCCCAACCCCGAGAACAAGGCGAAAACGCGGAAGAAGAGACTCCCTGGAAGGGGTCGGCGCCGACCATCCTACGGTCGCCCACGACCACTTCCAGGAAGGTGGAGTTGCGCACGATGGGGTCGGCTTCGGGCAGAGCCAGGTCGGTGGCGAGGCAGGGCAGAGCAACAATGATCCTATGGACTACACGATGGGTCCCCAACCCGGGTTGTTCCCGTACTCCTCCACTCCTTCGGGATTCGAGTGGTCCGGTGGTCCACAATTCGAGCCTCAAGGTGGCGAGTCTAGCACCCAAGTTCCCCCCACCATGGAGATGCTGATGGATCGTAAGTCAGTTAATGAGGGCGTCCTTAACTGGGTTAAGGGCGTCCTTTAGTGCAGCGGAAAATAGACTTAACAGAATACAAGATAAGTGGATACGAGTATTTATAGAGGAACCCCACTAAGTCCAACTAGTCTTATGGGTAAACCTCTACCTCCGTTGGAGGATTTTCAATAGCCGTCCCTTATCTTATTAAGAGCGAGTCCTTACAACTTAGGCGAGTCGTTCAACTTCTCTGAGCTAAGCGTCCGTCCTTAGCCTCACTAGTAACACTCCTTTCAACCTAACAAGTAACCTAACACTCTTAGCTATAAGGAAGCTATCACTCACGTCTCTCACGGTTCGTTGTGAGAGACAAACTACAACTCTAATTGATTTGTGGTTTGTTTTGGATTTGATGTGTTTGGACTTTCTTTCTCTTGCTTCAAGCTCACTTGATCTTCTTGATCTTCGTTCGTGTTCTTGAATGCTTCGGGAGAGCTTGAGAGAAAGTCTTCAAAGTCCACTCTTGCACACACACATCTACTGCTATGCATACTCCTTGGAGAGTATTTATAGCGGAAGTGATTCTTGTCCTCTAGCGTCCTCTGAGACTTGGCAGGATCCTCGATCTTTGATCAACGGTGCGATGAGCGTCTTGAGGAGGTCAACTCTGTTGACGCTTGGGAAGCCTCCGCGTGGGTAGGGGACCATTGCTGGGAAAGCGACGTCTTTGGCATTGTCTACACGTGCCCAGACAAAGGAAGCTTCCTTCTGAGGACTAAGGCCGGACGATGATGTAATCATGTTGGGGCGGCCTTGATTTGAATTTGAACTTCGTCCGTATTTTGGCGCGCGTCCCTTCTTGATGAGGACTCCGTCCTATCTTGCGCAGGGACTCCGCCAATTACGTTTAGCTTTGGAAGTTCTGGTAACATGCGTCCCTACAGCATAGGGACTGCTGTTCACTTGTTGTCCTTTTCGCTCATGTGCGTCCACTGGACTTACCTGAGATCAAAACTTGGACAACTTATCAAATACATTTGAGTTTGTCATTATCAAAACAAGGGACGATTATTATTGGTTTGGATATTAACGACTGACGTCCTTAATATCGTCCCAACAATTTCCCCCTTTTTGATGATGACAAACTCTTTCAAATAATGCACACAGAAGTAAAGCTTTTAGCATGAGGAACTACACTTTGATTTTCTTTTCAGCTTAGATTGGCATGCAACACATTCTTTTAAGTGCGTTCTATTTTATTCCTAACTAACGACCTTTTGACTTGGCCGAAATTCCCCCTGAACACATGCTTTCTATGATAACTTAAGGACAATCGCATCTCTGCAAAACTATACTTCCCCCTTTTGGCATCATCGAAAAGGAGAACAAGTCGAAAAGCATGCAAGCACAAAGTCATAACTAAAGAAAGGTACGCTTAGACAAAATGAAGCACAAATGTAGTGAATGGCATTCAGAATGAGAAACGAGAACGTTCATTACAGACATTCACAATAAGTGTTCAAAACGGGGACAGCGTCCCATTGTCTTAACAAAAACTCAAGAAATGATAAATTGTTTCAGGGTTAGAGAGGGGGGAGGTGATCATTTTCTGGGACGCTTGCCAAGGGCTTTGAGGTGTTGCTCCTGAAGATGGTTGTTTTGGGCAAGGAGCTCGTTGTTGCGCTCAAGAAGGTCTGTGTGGACGTGAAGTGTGTCGTGAACCTGCTGAATTAGATCAATCATTATGCACTGGTTCTCGATCATCATGCCCATCAGATACTTCGTAGAGTGCCTCTCAGCCTCATCAGGGACGCTCATACCATCGAGCTCGTCCTCGTCATCAGCAGCGTCCTCAGCTGGCGTCCCAACTACTTGGACATTTTCAGCTTCGTGATCTCCTTCTCCAGGTTCAGCAGCAGCAGCAGCTTGAGCTCTCCTCTCAGCTTCGGCTTTCCTTTCAGCCTCTTTCCGTTCCTTGTCCAGTTGGCGCTTAACGGACGGAAGGGGCTCATCACACCTGAGTTTCCCAACTGGAGGGAGTGTAATTTGCCTGACGTCCCAATGAATGCCAAAGGAACGCTCTTGTTTAGGAGCATAGAGTCCCTGCTGCTTCAGAATTTGCTTGACCAAGCCGGGGAAAGGAAGAGAGTGCCTGCCTCCTGTGCACTTGCCCATGTGTTCCAAGATTACTCGGGGCAAGTTTATCGGCTTGCGTTCCAAGAAAGCGTCCAAGAGAATACTATCAGTGATCTGAACAATGGACTTCTTCTCTTGGCGGGGGACGACCATGCGCACAATGAAGTGATGCGCAAGGACGCCCGTCTTGGTGAGGCAATGAGCGACTCTGTCCTTAGCAGCTGGCTGTCTCCCATTGAATATTTTGTTGAGGATTTCATCTTGGGAGAAACGGCCAAAGTTTTTGCACGGCAGATCGTGCAAAGCATCTTGCGAAGAAGGACGCAGGCCTAGCATTTTGCGGACGGTGCCCTCAGCAACTGAGTACTCGTCCCCATCGATTTCAAAAGTCCCCTGAGGCTTCCCGTTTACTTCTGTGATTTCGAACTTTGAGTAGAAACGGAGAACCTCATCAGGGTCAACATCAGCGGCCTCAGCGCCCAAGTGCGTCCAACCCTGGAACTCAAGAAGATCCAAGAACTCTTGGCGCTGGTTCTCTGCCAGAAACTCGGCGGTGAAGAGGAGCGGCGATAGGATTTTCTTGAAGCGTTTCTGCTTGGAGCCATTGCTCACGATCACTTCATCACCACCATCTTCTTCATCTCCATCTCCCTCCTCTTCCTCAGGTTCCTCATCCTGGGGAGGGGCGTCCTCGTCATCGGAGGCTTCGTTCCGTTGTTCTTGGAACTCAACCATTGCAGTGTCCTCAGCTGTGGACGCCTGTTCTGTGGGAGGCGCGTCCACCGCTGGAGTCCTTGCCAAGGACTCTGTGGGAACGGATGGAGGAGACGTCCCTTGAACTTGAGCAGCTTCTTCGACGGCCGGAGTAGGCGGAGGAGGAGGAGGAGGAGAAGCTCTAGGGGGAGAGGGAGAGGGAGTGCGGAGCTTAGCTTTTGGGGGAGGAGCAGAGGAGGAGCTGGGCGGAACCACTGAGATCGGTTTCACCTTGAGCGGAGCAGAGGGAGGAGGCGGCAGAGTAGCAGGGGTAGCATCCTTGGCCTGGACCTGGACTTGTGGAGCGTCCTTGGCCTGGACCTGAGGAGCGTCCTCTACCCTTGGAGGAGGTGGAGGGAGTTGACGAAGGTCCTGCATACTCGCTTGGATCGCCTTCTCAACGGCTGCTTTCTCTGCTTGCTCTTGCTCTTGGCGCGCCTTCTCCTCTTTTGCCAGTTGAATTTCGGAGAGGCGAATGGCGGCCATTTCTTCATCCGTGACGCCCTCAAGCTGAGCAGAGGTCTTGAGGCGTCGTTTTGGGGCAGGAGGAGGGGAAGAAGGGACTGGCTTTGGTGGGGGGGAGGAAGGGCCTTTAATTTGGAGCGATTTGGACGGAGGGGGAGAGGAAGGCCTTTTCCTTTTTTGAGAAGGGACGGAGCCCGTAGGAGCCACAACAAACTCCATTATATCAGGAAGTAGTTTGGCGAGCTCGTCCACGGTTCCACCAAATGAGTCAGAAATGATTCCTGGCCCCATGAACGGTGGGTTGGTGTGATTGGTTTCTTGAAGGCGGGGCTTGACATATGTGATCATGAAGTAGTGGAGGAGGCGTTGGATTTTAGGAGGATGTTCGTGAGTGGACGCCCTAAGACAAATGTTGGCGAGCGTCCTAGGCTCCTTTTCAAGCCAGTCCTCAATGAGAGGGTCAAGGGGAGGACGGCGTTTGGGTTGAGAGGGGAGCCGGCCAATTGAGCCACTGTAAACAGAGGCTTTGGTGATATTTTCTGGCTCAGGCTCGGGTTTGAAGGGCTTCTCCAGAAATGAGAACCTCTTCGGCTGGGTTTTGGATTGAGAGCGGGATGGTTGTTTTGGTTGAGGAGGTTGGGAGCGAAGGGGTTGACGAGGGGTGTTGGAGTGGCGGCGCTGGGTGCTTTGAGAGGAGGAATGGTGGCGAGGGGGTTCTTGTCGGCCGGAAGGTCTGCCTCTCGACTCCATTAATGACCGGCCTTTCACCGGAGGAGATCTCGAAGAGCTAGTGTTTTTCGCTGCCGACGAGGGTGAGGGATTCTTTGAGGCTCTTGTGTTGGCCATTTTTGAGATGGGTTAAATAGGAGAGGATTAGGGTTTGGAGAGAGATTTCTAAAAGTGTGCAAACAGCAGATGAGCGAAGAAAGGTTTTCGGAGTGCACAGGTGGGTATATATAGGAAGAAGACGAAGTTGGACGGTCAGAGGTAACAGGGTCTTTACACACAGCTTCCTCCACCCGCCTTCCCACGCGTGGCTTTCTTCTTTGCTAAGGAATACAACTGTTGAGCACTGTTTGCGCATATCCCGAGATTTTCGCTGACGATTCGCTAAAACGGTTTACCTTCCCAATTTCAACCATTCAAACTTCTCACAACTGCAAAGGACTCTGACCTGACGTCCTTTCAACACACAACACAGAACTGAACCACGGCGTCCCATTCACTGATCTCAACCTCTGTAATTAGAACTCTATACAGACAACTCTCAGCTCTTAGCACGCGTCCCTTTGATCACTTAGAACCTTTTTTTTTTTTTTTTTTTTTTTTGAAAATCAAGCAAGTACGTCCCGTAAAGGTGAAACAAGGAATGCTCATAGGACGCGTTTGCAAGATTCTCGGCTTGGGTAAGCTTAGAGTTCCCATCATTTCGGCTTATGATGAGGGTAGGGTGATCAGGGATACTCTTGAGATGAAAAGCGAAATGAATACCATTCAAGGACACAAGCGAATACACATATCTTAGACTAGCGTCCTTTAAAGATGACTTTAATGCATGACACACCTTAAAACAAGTTCTCAACAAGACATAGCCAATCATGGAGGGAATAATAGAACGGGACTTGATCATTTAAAAGTTATCATCCCCAAGAGCAACCGTAGGTGCTCGTAGGGACGTCTATCAAGTGCTTTTGTGAAAATATCGGCCACTTGGTCCTCAGTCCTAACATGATCCACTCTAATTAATCCAAGTTCAACATTATCACGAAGAAAGTGATGCCTTATGTGAATATGCTTCGTCCTAGAATGATGAACGAGATTTTTGGCAATACTTATAGCACTGGTGTTGTCACACAAGATAGGGACTGTGTTGAGGGACGTACCATAATCTTCAAGTTGGTACTTGATCCATAGGACTTGTGAGCAGCACGAAGCAGCAGCAACGTACTCAGCTTCCGCGGTTGATAGTGCCACGGAGTTTTGCTTTTTGGATCCCCAAGATACAAGGCATGAGCCAAGGAATTGTGCCATTCCTGAGGTGCTCTTCCTATCCACCACATGGCCAGCGTAATCTGCGTCAGAGTAAGCTACCAGGTTCAGGGACGTCCTTCTGGGATACCATAGACATAGGTCATCCCGTCCCTTGAGATATCTGAAAATTCTTTTGACCTCTTGCATATGGGACTCCTTTGGATTTGCTTGGAATCGAGCGCACAAGCATACAGCGAACATGATGTCGGGACGACTTGCCGTAAGATATAGCAAGGACCCTATCATTCCTCTGTAGAGCTTTTGATCTACACTCTTACCTTCTTCATCAGCATAGAGGCGAGTGTTTGGGGAGATGGGAGTATCAATGGGTTTTGAAGAGTTCATCCCATACTTCTCAAGCATTTCACGGATGTATTTTTGTTGATGAATCCGCGTCCCATCTTTGAGCTGAGTGATTTGGAGTCCCAAGAAGAAGTTGAGTTCTCCTATGAGGGACATCTCAAACTCACTACTCATCAAGTTCTTGAATTCCTCTACAAATTTCATGTTAGTGCTTCCAAAGACTATGTCGTCGACATAGACTTGGACAATTAAGACATCTTTAAGAACTTTCTTTAAGAACAGGGTTTTATCAATGTTACCTCGTGTGTACCCGTTGGACAAGAGGAAGGACGCAAACCTATCGTACCATGCACGAGGGGCTTGCTTGAGTCCATAGAGTGCCTTGTCCAAGAAGTACACATGATCTGGGTGATCAGCGTCCTCAAATCCTGGAGGTTGAGCGACGTACACTTCTTCTTTGAGCTTGCCGTTGATAAAGGCTGTCTTGACGTCCATTTGAAAAAGCTTGAACCCTTTGTGAGCGGCAAAGGCGATGAGGAGGCGAATGGCTTCAATCCTGGCGACAGGAGCGAAGGTTTCATCATAATCAATCCCTTCCTCTTGCCTATAGCCTTGAGCCACAAGCCTTGCTTTGTTTCTTGACACGCGACCATTCTCATCAAGCTTGTTCCTGTAGACCCATCTCGTCCCTATTATGTTTTTGTTTCTCGGACGAGGGACGAGGGTCCAAACCTTATTTCTTTCGAATTGATTAAGTTCCTCTTGCATGGCCTGAATCCAATCAGCGTCCTGGAGTGCTTCCTTTATGTTCTTAGGTTCAACCAAGGACACAAAGGCGTTGAAGGCACAGAACGCTATGTTAGCATTAAGGGACTGATTCACGGCTGATCTTGTTTGAACTCCTTTTGACATATCTGAGATGATTTGATCCGTTGAATGAAGTCTCGAAAGATGGGATCCCTTATGAGTATCGTCCCTTACAGGAGTACATCTAGGGTCCGTCCAATCAGATTCATCTGAGTCAAACCCGTCGTCTTCATGGAGAGTTTCATAGAGTTCCCCCTCAGGTTGAGCGTCCTCTTCTTGACGCTGTTCTCCTTGTAGGCTTGATTCAGCGACCTCATGTTGAGCTGGAGATTCACTTTGAGATGGAACTTCCTGAACAACACTGGGAACTTCTACTGAGACTTCTTCAGGATTTTGAGTAGCGTCCTTAGGAACATAGTATTTTCCAGAGGACCCGAAATCAACTTCATCATCGGAGTCATCCTGCTGCAGAGGAGATGAGCGTTCTTTCTTACTTGGTTTATCTTTGTGAAGAACTTTCTTTGAACACAACATGAATGCTCTCCTCAAGCTTTAGAGTTCGTTTATTGAAAACTCTATACGCTTTACTGGTGAGGGAGTATCCAAGGAATATGGCTTCGTCACTTCTTGCGTCAAACTTTCCAAGTCTTTCTTTATCATTGTTGTGAACAAAGCACTTGCATCCAAAGACTTTGAGATAGTCGATGCGAGGCTTTCTTCCATTCAGCAACTCATAGGACGTCTTCTTCAGCAAAGGACGGATCATGGCTCGATTGATAATGTAGCACGCTGTAGCAATAGCTTCAGCCCAGAAGTACTTGGGGACGCTATTGGCTAAGAGCATAGTCCTTGCCATATCCTCCAACGTCCTATTCTTTCTTTCCACCACTCCATTTTGTTGAGGAGTCCTTGGAGCTGAGAAGTTGTGAGTGACTCCATGTTGATCACAGTAGGCCACAAACTCTGAGTTTTGAAACTCCGTCCCATGGTCTGATCTTATGGATTTGAGAGGCGTCTCAAGCGCAACTTCCACTTGTTTGATGAAGACTTTGAATGCGTTGAAGCAATCTGTTTTTGAAGCTAAGAAAAGAACCCAGGTGAATCGAGAAAAGTCATCTACAAGGACATAGATATACCTCTTTCCACCATAGCTTAACGTCTTCATTGGTCCACAAAGATCCATATGGAGAAGTTCCAAAGGTTTCTTTGTGCTGACATCGTTCTTTGACTTAAAGGACGTTCTTGTCTGCTTCCCTTTGATACATGCTTCACACTGTTCAATTTTCTCAGGATCAATTTGGGGAAGACCTTTCACAAGATTTCTTTGATGAAGCTTGAGGATTGTGCTTGGTCCAGCATGGCCAAGTCGGCGATGCCAGAGGTCAGCGTCCTCCTTTGACACAGATAAGCACAACTCAGATTTTGGCTTGAACTCCTGATTGAAGATGTAGACATTGTTCTTTCGGACTCCTTTGAGGACGACTTTGTTGGATTTCTTGTTGATGACGAGGCACTCCTTTGAGTCAAATGTGACTAAGTTTTCACCTTGATCACACATTTGAGAGACGCTTAGGAGGTTGAAGCCAAGTCCTTCAACAAGGCTAACATTTGTCGCTTTGATAGACGGATTGAGAATAGCAGTTCCCGTCCCTTTGATCTTTCCTTTGCCCTTGTTGCCAAACGAGACAGTTCCTCCCGTGGCGCTACTTTGGATAGAAGTGAGATGGATCTGGCTTCCTGTCATATGGTTTGAGGCGCCACTATCAATGATCCATGGGCGTCCCCTCACTTCCACCTGCCAAAACAAGGTTAGTGTATGGCGACCCAGGCAAGGTGTTCCTTACCTGGTTCGTTACAGAAATAGAACTCTGGTTCTGGCATGTAGTCACTTATATTCACATCATTTGAAATAGCATGCTTTCTGAAAGAACTCTTAGATCGTCTAGGACGTCTAGGGTTAGCCTTAGGGACGGACTTATCATTTTCAATGTTATTCCTAGCAGCTTTGCCACTTTCAATGTCGTTCTTCAGTTTCAGGCAATCATATTTGAAGTGATCTCCTTTTCCACAGTACCAACACGTCCTATAGTAAGTACCAAGGTAGTACTTCTTGTTGGGACGTTGGATTTTGTTCTTTTTCATCTTTTGAGGGTTACAAACTTTTGAACCTTCCCCCTTAGCAATCTTCTTATAGATCCTATGACTAGTGGAGTTAGTGTAATAGTCCCTTTGACCTTTCTCTCCACTCTCTAGGACTCGAATTCTTTCAAGAAGGTTCTTGGTCTTTTCCCTTTCTAATTCAAGTTCTGAGGTTTTGCTAGCCTCAAAGTCACTAGGGAGAGAGTTCCTAGTGTCAGACTCGTATCCTAAACCTCTTTTGGCTGGGACAAACACCATTGGTTGAACTACCTCAGTTACCGGGCTCTTCCCTAACACTTTCACCTCTTCCCTAAGCTTAGCGTTCTCTAGCTTAAGGCACATCACTTCAGTTTTCAGGGATTTAACTTCGACATACGAGGACTCTAGTTGTAACGAAACTGTAGCACAGTTCTCACATTCAACTAGCCTATTTTCACTTTCAAGTTCAAGTTCATCCATTCTATGTTGCATAACAACGCTTTCTTCCATGATTCTTTTAATGAGCTTAATAAGTTTGGTTTTGGAACAATTCTCTAAGGAGTTCATCATGGATTCACGAGTTACCTCTTGTTCCTTTTCAGAAGCGTCCTCTTCAAGGACTGGGGCGTCCTCCACAGCCATGTACGCCACTTGCTCATTATCTGAGGCGTCCTCTACGGCTATGTACGCCACTGGTCCTTCTGGTTCTTCATCATCAGAACTCACATTATCCCATGCGGCTTCGCACGCTCCCAAGAGAGCTTTCATCTTCATTTCTTTTGAGTTTAGTCCCGTAGTACACCTTTTAGCAAAGTGTCCTTTCTTGTTACATTTGTAGCAAGTAAGTTCCTTCATCTCTGCCTCTGTATACTTGGGACTCTCCTTTTTGTAAGGCATCTTGTGTTTCTTGGAATCTCTGGCCTTTTTACCCCATAAGCGAGCAACTTTGTGTAGAAGGGCAATCTCTTCCTCTTCTTCCAGCTGTTCCTTAGTCTTGCTTTCCTTTTCTTTCAAAGCTTGAGCACGCATCCTTTCACGATTCTCATTTTTATTTGCTTCCACCATTAGGGCAATATCTCTTTGGTGGCGCAGATACTCAGCGTACTCTGGAGTTGACGTCATCAAAGCAAGATCTGTCTGGGGGTTTCTAGCCAATTCAGCCATATCAGCTTCCCTTCTCGCTTCATAGCCTCTCAGCTTCCCATAGATCTCTTCCATATCCAGGGTTTTGTTGGCTGTGTTCTCCTTGAACGTAGTCCTATCAAAATTCCATTTTCCTGTAAGCCCATCAATGACTACTCCGACTCTGTTTCTCATTGAGACTTCAGCTTCTGGGATGCCTAAATTTCGCATCTTGGTCACAAGAGCTTAAAAGCGGTATGAGTAGTCCTTGACAGATTCGTTAGGAAGCATTCTGAAGGCATAGAACTCTCGTTTGATTTCAAGCTTGACGTCTTCCTTCATCTCTGCCGTACCCACATGGTACTTCTCAAGAGCTTCCCATTGTAGTTTGGCTGTTGCCAAATTGCTAACTCGGGTGGCGTCCCTTTCGCAGAGGGACGCTTGAAGGAAGCATATAGCCTTAGCGTTTGTTTCCAAAAGCTTGAATTCGTCAGGACCCCACTCGTCCTCTTTGTCTTTCTTGTCATCAGGGATGGTAAGGTCACCCTTCATGATCACTCTCCAGCATTGATAATTCTGACTTCTGCAAAAGTTCTCGAAGCGGATCTTCCAGCGGTTGAAGTTGCCGTCCGTCAGACGAGGAGGCTTTACAAAAGAGATTCCAATAGGTTCCATGTCCATCTTGTACCTGCAACTCAACAAAAATCTAGAGCGCCTGCTCTGATACCAATTGATGGATCGTAAGTCAGTTAATGAGGGCGTCCTTAACTGGGTTAAGGGCGTCCTTTAGTGCAGCGGAAAATAGACTTAATAGAATACAAGATAAGTGGATACGAGTATTTATAGAGGAACCCCACTAAGACCAACTAGTCTTATGGGTAAACCTCTACCTCCGTTGGAGGATTTTCAATAGCCGTCCCTTATCTTATTAAGAGCGAGTCCTTACAACTTAGGCGAGTCGTTACACTTCTCTGAGCTAAGCGTCCGTCCCTAGCCTCACTAGTAACACTCCTTTCAACCTAACAAGTAACCTAACACTCTTAGCTATAAGGAAGCTATCACTCACGTCTCTCACGGTTCGTTGTGAGAGACAAACTACAACTCTAATTGATTTGTGGTTTGTTTTGGATTTGATGTGTTTGGACTTTCTTTCTCTTGCTTCAAGCTCACTTGATCTTTTTGATCTTCGTTCGTGTTCTTGAATGCTTCGGGAGAGCTTGAGAGAAAGTCTTCAAAGTCCACTCTTGCACACACACATCTACCGCTATGCATACTCCTTGGAGAGTATTTATAGCGGAAGTGATTCTTGTCCTCTAGCGTCCTCTGAGACTTGGCAGGATCCTTGATCTTTGATCAACGGTGCGATGAGCGTCTTGAGGAGGTCAACTCTGTTGACGCTTGGGAAGCCTCCGCGTGGGTAGGGGACCATTGCTGGGAAAGCGACGTCTTTGGCATTGTCTACACGTGCCCAGACAAAGGAAGCTTCCTTCTGAGGACTAAGGCCGGACGATGATGTAATCATGTTGGGGCGGCCTTGATTTGAATTTGAACTTCGTCCGTATTTTGGCGCGCGTCCCGTCTTGATGAGGACTCCGTCCTATCTTGCGCAGGGACTCCGCCAATTACGTTTAGCTTTGGAAGTTCTGGTAACATGCGTCCCTACAGCATAGGGACTGCTGTTCACTTGTTGTCCTTTTCGCTCATGTGCGTCCACTGGACTTACCTGAGATCAAAACTTGGACAACTTATCAAATACATTTGAGTTTGTCATTATCAAAACAAGGGACGATTATTATTGGTTTGGATATTAACGACTGACGTCCTTAATATCGTCCCAACAGATGCTCAGCGACAAGATGGACTCCCTCGGTATTCAACAAAACTTCTTGTATTCCCAAATCCAAGATCACCACGATCAAAATTTGGCCCGTTTCCAAGATGCAACTAGAGGCTTTGACAACTTCCGGGATGAGTACTATGAAGACCGCCAAGCCCAATTTGCCTACAATGCTTGGCTTGCCCAAAAGATGTTCCCGGATTCCCCGTTCCCTCAACCTCCTCAAAGGTGAACCTTCTCCAACAATGCTCCAAACCCAAGTTAGTTTCTCTATTCCCTCTCTTTACTTTTTAATCAATGGGGACATTGATGTTTAAGTATGGGGTGGTTTGGGAGATGCTACTTGTTTGTGTTATGTGTTTTTGTTTGTGTGTGCATTCGCGTGTGTGATTGTTTGTGTTTAAGCATGATTGAGTCTTTTCTTTTTGATTTTCTATGATGGATTAATGCCTCTGCTAAGATGTCCTAGGATAGTGATAATAAGCATCATCATGTAATTCCTTGTAACTCGCTTCGTAAGATTGCCTACCATGTTTTCGAATTTTGAGCTTATAATGAAAATTGAGCATGCATGATTCTAAATGAAAGGCAATCCAACAATATGAACCTAAGTGAGAAATCTTTTGGCCACAAGGAATGTATGTTTTATTCCTTAGTTTTTCATGTGTGATTTTTACTCTTCCAAATGCATTTATCACTTGACAATGGCATGCTTATTTGAAATTTGACACCAATGGAGATACATTCATTACTTGTTAGATCAAATGATATTGAACTTGTTTCATTAGCCTATTTCTTTCCCTTTTCATCCTACCTATGCATGATCCCTTGATTTGAAGCCCCTTGTTTGAGCCTTAAGCCTTATTTTTAACCCCACAAAAGTATCCTAGCCATTATAAGCTTGACCCCATTAATCCGGGAATTAGGACTTAGAGTGGGTGGTGATGTTGATGTGGATGAAGGGGTGAAGATGAAGAGATTGTGAAGGTGGAAGTGGAAGGAGTTGTCTTAAGAGAAGAAAAAGAACCGAAAAAGATGAAGTGTTGGCTAATGATGCACAAGTGTAGTGAAAAGAGTCCTCTGCCGTGGGTCTTGGCCGACCAGCTAGTGGTCGCGGCCGACCCCCACCAGCCTTGAAAAAAGAAAAAAAAAGAGAAAGAAAAGAAAAAGAAAAGAGGTATAGTTTGAATAAGTGCAAGAGCCAATGCTTCCTCTTAAGAAGAAAGACAAAGAAATAAGTGAAGTGAAGTGTGCTTTGAAAGTTAAGTGTTTGGTGTTTGGAAGAAGAAAGAAGAGTTGGTTGAGTGTAGTTGAGTTTTGAAGTGTAGGAGTCTAGGTTCCCGGATTCATTAGCACCACAAGGCCAAACTTCTCCACACCCTTTGAAATACCGAGCCCCATTCATGATGGCTCTTTAAACTCATCTTGATCTCCCATCACTCAATTCTCCTCATCTCTTACCTGAAACACACATAACAAGGCGTAGAGTCCGAACAAAGAGACTAAACTAAAAACACCTAAAAATCTAGCCTAAAATAGAGAAAAGCAAACGAAAACACAATTAAACATGAGCTAAAATGCATCATGTGCATGCACTAAATGCCAGCCATCAGAACCCTACACTCTCGAATTAAAAAACTTCACATATCAGGCTTTAACCAACTGTAGTAGAAAAGTGATAAGTGGTATTTGAAAATTAATATAGATATACTAAATTTTTGGGTGGGCTATAACATACCCTAGCCCACCCAAGGATCCATGCCTGTATGTATACAGAAATGCAGTCAAGTAGTAAAGCATATAGAAATGCCTTGAGGAGAGCAATTGCATCCGAATAAACAAAGAAGACATCAATGATTCTATTGTTTTGTGCTCTGTGTTCAAGAAAATAATTGTACTCCTGAGCCTTATGAAAGAATTCTTGAACGACCGTTCTTTCTTCCATCCCCGCCTTACGCATATTATATCGCAAAGTGTATATTTGCTTTTTGTTGGTATAGTTCAAAGGAAAATCATTTAATGCCTTTGCAATCTAAGACCGACTACAATTGTTGGATGACATCGATTTCACCAACTGAAGTTTTTGCCCGCTAAGTTTTTCTACCAATGGATGTTCGTATAAATTGTTTCCAATAGCATGATTGTGAACTCCACACACAACCTTGATCTGCCACGATCCTGTTGGACGCTCAATGCACTACAACCTAAAATCACAACCACATTTCTTTGACTTTAGATTCACTTTTCTTCTTTCCTTCTCTCGTCTTTGGAGTGATTTCACCTTCTCTCACATAACAAACAAGTCTTCCCGCGCTTAAACATACTTGACGGTTTGACTTGTTTAATCTTTATGCACATGCTATTTGCGATAGCGGTTGTCTTAACCCATTCAACTACATCATCTCGTGTGGTGAATAACTATGTGTAATCATCAAATCACAATGGCACCTCCTCTATTGGGTTTTCAAATTGTCGAATGCCACTCAAAGGAGAAACTCCATGCTCATAAAATTGTTGTGAATAGTTGCCATTGTTAGATGGACCTCTTTGCATTCGTGATGATCCCACCATATAAGAGACTGTCTGCAACTGTGAATAAATGTCATCATACTGATTTAGCTATGAATATCCATAACCATACTGATCTGCCATCATCATGTTTCTTTGCGTGTTATTATATGGATCTGTCTACATATGTGGATATCCATATCTACTATCATTTGGATCCATATACGGGATAGATTCTATGTGCACTTATTGATATCCATAACCTTGATTTGTTAAATCAACATTTTGATCCGTATTCCCATCTTCAATCCGCAGTTCATCAAGACTTAAATAAAATTCATTATCTTCCTGCACAAATTATGACCAGATCAAAAGGATAAGTAAATGATGGAATGAAATCAACCATAATGGCCAGGACAAATCCAACCATTACGTTTAGGAAATATGGACCGTTATGGCTATTTCGTCAACAACCGATATGGATGATGTTCTTATGACCATTACGGCTGGTTTGTAAACTCATTTGGGTTTACAAGTTTACTTGAACTCGTTGCAAAAACATTTAATCATAAAACTTATTCTTTCTACTACATAGTTAATCATATCTAACAAAAAGATACAAGATGATATATATATATATATATTTCACAAAACTAAAGTAAATAGTATCTTTTTAAAAAAATTAACAAGTTATTGGTGAAATAGTTATTTGATGTCGCGCTTTTTAGTTGTTTTTCTAGGTAGTTTTCTAGCTTGTTTTGCATGTTTTCCCTTTGTGTTTGTGTGTTTTGCATAAGATTTCGGCTCTTTTTCGAGAGTTGGAGTCGTTTGTGTGTTGTTTCGTGTTGTGTAGGTATTTGGAGAAGTTTTTCATGCATTTACGGAGCTTTCTAGGAACCGGTAGTTGTCAAGAGTCAAGATGCCAAGGCCCAAAAATCCAAAGCCGCAACCAAGTGAGCCTCAAAGGAGTCAAGAACTCAAGGAATCCAAGGAGAAAGAGTGGAGAAACGCCACGCAAAAGTCCACTCAATCAGAGCAAGAACGGAACAAAACGAAGAAAACTCCACGCCCTGCAGTAGGTCGGCGCCGACCACCCCCTGGTCGTGGCCGACCCCTCTCAGCATTCGAAAGTAACTCCGTGCGCCGCAAGTAATGCCTTTTGGCGGGATTTTCGAAACCCAAAAAGCAGGCGGCTGTGGCAGGCGTGTGGCAGAGATGTGACAGTGGAGGAAGCTTCCTCCCCTTGCTTTTGTGGGCTGCTAAAAACCCATTTTGTCTCCATATCAAATCAGCTTTTCCAGGGAGGGAAAAGGCTCAAGGGGAGAGAGAAGAGAGTGGGCTGAGAAAGAAGAAGAAGTGGAGTTTGAAGAAGAAGAACGTGTAGGAGAAGAAGGTGGGTGTGAGTGTGAGAGAGAACTTGTGAGTAGTTAGCTTGCTAGGGTTGGGGTGAAACCCACCATGAAAGTGCATTTGAAACCTTGATTGTCTTGGATCCATGCTTAGCTTGAAATCTCTACCCATAAATCCCTCTTGTGTGCTTAAAACCCTTGAAGAAGGGGGAATGTTCTTGTTTGCAACCTAATTGAAGAGTTTTGTTTGTAAATGTGGACTATCCGGGTTAGATGAAAGTCGAACCCTTCGAAGAACAAGTTGGATTGCATGTTAACCCTTTCATGTAAGTGGAGGCTCTTGATGTGTTCTTTTGTGACGAAAGTCACCCATGAGGTTGTGAGTTGAGTTGATCCTTTATCATTGTTTGAATGCATGCTTGTGGTGTGGTGGATCCCTTCCCCTAGTTGTTTTCCCTTGATTTTACAAAACCAATCTTCGTGCCCAGAAAAGGGTCGGCCGCGACCAGTTGCAGGGTCGGCCGCGACCAGTTGCAGGGTCGGCCGCGACCAGTTGCAGGGTCGGCCGCGACCTCCTCTGTGTTGTTTTCCGTGTGTTTTTGAAGTCCTGTTTTGGGTCGGCATCGACCTCCCTAGGGTCGGCCTCGACCTATTCCTGAGGCGTGTGTTTTGCCTTTGTTTGCTTGTTTTGCCTTGCTTTGTTTCTCTTTTGTTTTCGTAGTATGATTGCTAGATTATAGAACTACTAACTCCCGTGGACGATCCTGACTTCGCTATACTCAGCGGGGTCTTGACAAATTTATTTGTTAAGGTATACCCTCTCAATAAATTGGCGCCGTTGTCGGGGAGTTAGTTTAGTTTCCAAGTCTAGCTTTCTTTTGGGTGAGGGACTAGCCCGAACCCCTATTTTGTTACTGATTCGTTTCTCTAGTGCTTTGAACGCAGGTGTATGCCCTCTAGTTCGCAAAGGGTAATTGATCATTTCCCCTTTGATCCCGAAATAGAGAGAACCCTTCGCCGAAGACTAAGAGAATGAAAAGCAATGGCCGATGCTGAGGCTCTTGCTCATCAAATGGCCGAACTTCGCGCTCAAATGGAGCGCATGCAACTAGAGCGTGATGCTCAAGCCGCAGCGGCGCGGCAAGAAAGAGAGGAGGCCGCCCGCCTCCGAGAACAACTTGATGCCATACCGAGGAACGCTAAGCAATACATGCATCCTGAGCTTAGAGTTCCCGAGTCCACTATTGTGCTCCCGGCAATAGAGCGTGCTTTTGAGATCAAGTCCCACTTCATCACTCTTATCAAAAGATCTCAATATGAAGGAAAGCCCACCGAGTGCCCCATGGAGCACATCAAGAACTTCACCGATTTATGTGACACTATCGCCGCCGATGGTGTCTCACTCGAATACGTTCTCCTCAAGGCATTCAAGTGGTCTTTATGTGGGAAGGCTCTTCATTGGCTCGAAAGTTTGCCCGCTAGATCCATCACTACATGGAAGACTTTGCACGACTTGTTCATGACAAAGTTCTTTCCACCGGCCAAAACCACCGAGCTAAGGAAGCGCATCACCTCCTACCATCAACTTCCCAACGAGACCTTTGTTGAAACGTGGGAGAGATTCAAGGAGCTTCTTCAGCAATGTCCAACTCATGGGCAACCTCCTTATGTCCTCCAAGAAATATTCTTTCAAGGGATAAATGCCGCAACAAAAGACCGCATTAACCTCCACACCGATTGCGGTTTCATTGAGATGGATCCCGACGAGGCATGGGGTCTCATGGACAAACTCACCAACTATGATGCCATGTACGGGACCCAACAAGCCGTCCGGATCCCACCAAGAAAGCTCTATGATCCCAATAGTGAGCCCGTTGATCAAGATGTGAAATTCCAATATATGCAAGATGAGATCAACAAGCTCAAGAAGCAAGTGAGCTACTTCAAGTCCGCCGGCCCCCCTTGTCAAGAGTGTGGTTCTCAATCACACACCGCCGCCTCTTGTACTAATGTGGAGCAAGTCCGGGCCGCCGAGGCTTACGCAGAGGCAAACTATATGAGAGGACCCTACCGAGCCCAAAACAACGCTTATGCGGGGAGGAACAACAACTATCCTAAATGGAATAACCATGGCCAAGGTCAGGGTTATCCACCTCCCCCGCAAGAACAAAGGGCCCCTCCTTATAGACCTCCCGGTTATCAAGCGGAGCCATCATGGGTCCAAGAATTGCAAGAAGGATTGATGCAAGGGGTGAGAACCGAGCTCACCACTCAGTTGAAAGGTGTCCACACGAGATTGGGAGATCTTGACACATGGAGAAAGAACGTTGACTCCGAACTCGGTGATCTTGCGGCTCAAATCCCACGACCTCAAGGGCGCTTACCGGGCCACCCCGATGAGAACCCAAGAGGCCATATCGCCGCCGTTCACCTACGAAGCGGGAAGAAGTTGTCGGACCGAGTTATAAGTGAAGAAACGGCGAACAAAGAAGACGAGACTCCCCTGGAACAGGTCGTGGCCAACCCCCCTATGGTCTCCACCGACCCTGTTCCTACTGTAGAGGAGGTCGCAACCGACCACCCCCAGGTCGCTGCCGACCTTCCTCAGAGAGTCCCGATTTCCATCCCCTTACCTCCGACAACGAAGGTACTTCCCTACCCATCCAAAAAGGCTAATGATTTCACGGAGGGAAAGTTCAAACGCTTCGTGAAGGTCCTCCAAGGCCTCAACATCACCATTCCCTTTGCCGAAGCGTTGAACGAGATGCCCGCCTACACCAAATTCCTCAAAGAGATCTTGTCAAAGAAGCGGTCAATGTCCGAATTGACCAACGAAGTGCGGTCTATAGAGCTCCCGGAAAAACTTGGTGATCCGGGTAAGTTTGCTATTACCATTGGCATAGGTGCTCACCGATTCAAAGCTCTATGTGACCTTGGTGCAAGTGCTAGTCTCCTCCCTCTTTCTATATGGTCCAAGACCAACATGGGCCCTTTGGTCCCGGTAAACATGAGGCTCTATATGGCGGATGGCTCTTGTGTGCAACCCACCGGTATTGTTGACGACTTTCCTATCCAAGTCGGCAAGTTCTTTGTGCCCAATGACTTTATTGTGATGGAAATGCCGGAGGATCCCGTTGTCCCAATCATTCTTGGACGGCCATTCCTCGCCACCGCCGGAGCCGTGATTGACGTGAAGAAAGGTCTCCTTACCTTTGAAATTGGAGAAGAAGTGGTAGAGTTCCGATTCAACCCTACCATGAAGGAGACAGGTGAAGTTATGGAGGTCAAAGCGTTGCTTGGAGGATACACAATTGAAGATGACGAAGAAGAGGACCTCCCCTGTGGTAGGTCGGAGCCGACCACCCCCAGGTCGCCCGCGACCTCCGACAGGATCTCACCCACTTGCTTGATTGAAGATGAAGATGGTGAAGTGAAGGAGTTTCTGAAGGCGGATGAAGACGATGACATTATCACACCACCACCGCCTACTCCGGAACTTAAGACTCTCCCCGAGTCTTTGAGGTATGAGTTTCTTTGCCCAAATTCCACTTTTCCGGTTATTGTAAATGCAAATCTAAATGCGGGGGAAGTTGGAAAGTTGCTTGATGTTCTTAGGACTCATAGGAAAGCCATTGGGTACTCGCTTGAGGACTTGAGTGGACTTTCACCTTCCTTGTGCATGCATCGGATTTTTCTTGAGGAAGGACATAGACGAACCATTGAGCATCAACGACGACTCAATCCAAACATGAAGGAAGTGGTGAAAAGGGAGATTTTGAGGATGCTTGATGCGGGAATCATATTCCCAATCTCGGATAGCAAATGGGTGAGCCCGGTTCATGTAGTGCCCAAGAAGAGCGGCCTCACCGTGGTGGAGAATGAGAAGGGCGAATTGATTCCTACGAGGACTACTACTAGTTGGCGCATGTGCATTGATTATAGGAAACTCAATAGTTCCACTAGGAAAGATCATTTTCCTTTGCCCTTTATTGACCAAGTGTTAGAGAGACTAGCTCTTCATGACTACTTTTGTTATCTCGATGGCTATAGTGGTTTTTGGCAGGTTCCCATACACCCCGATGACCAAGAGAAGACAACTTTCACATGCCCTTATGGGACGTTTGCCTATAGGAGAATGCCATTCGGACTGTGCAATGCACCCGCCACCTTCCAAAGGTGTATGATGGCCATCTTCTCCGACATGATTGAGGACATTGTGGAAGTGTTCATGGATGACTTCTCGGTGTACGGTACCACTTTTGACTCTTGCCTTGCTAATCTTTCTAGAGTGCTTAAGAGATGTGAAGAAACCAATCTAGTGCTAAATTGGGAAAAATGTCACTTTATGGTTAGAGAAGGGATTGTCCTAGGGCATGTAATGTCTAAGAAGGGAATTGAAGTGGATCAAGCTAAAATTGAATTGATTGAAAAATTGCCACCCCCCACCTCCGTAAAAGGGATTAGAAGCTTTCTAGGACATACCGGATTTTATAGGAGGTTTATTCAAGATTTTTCAAAAATTTCCAAGCCATTGACTAACCTCCTCATGAAAGATGTTGTGTTTGAGTTTTCTTCCGAGTGTCTTGAAGCTTTTCATAGGATCCGGGATGCACTCGTATCGGCTCCTATCATGCAACCACCCGATTGGACACTCCCCTTCGAGATCATGTGTGATGCAAGTGATTATGCCGTAGGCGCGGTTCTTGGGCAAAGAAAAGAGAAGAAGCTTCATGCCATCTACTATGCAAGCAAGACGCTTGATGAGGCCCAAGGCAAGTACACAACAACGGAGAAAGAGTTTCTAGCCGTGGTGTTCGCATTTAAGAAGTTCCGATCTTACTTGGTGGGTTCGAAAGTGATAGTCTACACCGACCACGAGGCCATCCGTTACCTCATGGACAAGAAGGACGCTAAACCACGCTTGCTCCGGTGGATGCTCCTCCTTCAAGAATTTGATCTAGAGATACGAGACAAGAAGGGAGCGGAAAACCTTGTGGCGGATCACCTCTCAAGGCTACCAATTGAGCACATTACGGAGTCCAGAATCATGGTTCCCATCAACGACTCCCGCCCGGACGAAACTCTCCTATGCTATGAAGTATCACGAGAAGAAGGCTCCTGGAGTAGGTCGGCCACGACCCCTTGTAGGTCGGCTGCGACCTCCTCTGCCTCTTCTCCGGTTGTTAATGGTAATCGAAATGGTTCTCAATCGGGCCCGCGCGAGGTCGCCCAAGGTCACATCTTTTACCTCTCTTGTGTACTTCCTAATCCTCTGTCCCCTTCTCCCATTTTGCACTCAATAGATGCTATTAAGGGGGTGCAAGCCCCGTGGTTTGCGGATTTTGCCAATTATGTTGTAGGTGGGATTGTTCCGGATGGATTGAACTCTCAAGCCAAGAAGAAATTCCTCCACGACGTCAAGCGCTACTATTGGGATGACCCTTACTTGTTCAAACAAGGAAGTGATCACATCTTTAGACGTTGTGTGCCGGATGAAGAGATAGAAGAAGTGATCCGTCATTGCCACACTCTTCCGACGGGAGGCCACGCTAAAGGATTCAAAACCACCGCGAAGATTCTTCAAAATGGATTTTATTGGCCCACCATCTTCAAGGATGTGCAGGCTTATGTGACCAACTGTGGTGAATGCCAAAGAGCGGGAAACATTACATGGAGAAACGAGAACCCGCTCACCGGGATTTTAGAAGTGGAACTCTTTGATGTTTGGGGTATTGACTTCATGGGACCCTTCCCCTCTTCGGGCCCCTATAAGTACATACTTGTGGCGGTTGATTATGTTTCCAAGTGGGTTGAAGCCGTAGCCACGAGAACAAATGATGCAAGAGTGGTGGCTAAGTTCATGAAGACAAACACCTTCCCCCGGTTTGGTGTACCCCGAGTTCTCATTAGTGATGGTGGCTCACATTTCATTGAGAGGAGCTTTGAATCTCTTTTGACCAAGTATGGGGTATCTCACAAGGTGGCCACACCCTACCATCCTCAAACTAGTGGTCAAGTGGAAGTTTCTAACCGACAAATCAAGAGCATTCTTGAAAAGACGGTGTCTCGCTCAAGGAAAGATTGGTCCTCCAAGCTAGATGATGCTTTGTGGGCATACCGCACCGCCTACAAGACCCCACTCCGCACCACTCCCTTCAACCTAGTGTATGGCAAGTCATGTCACTTGCCCGTCGAGCTTGAACATAAAGCTTTATGGGCTCTCAAGGAACTCAACATGGACCTCGACGCGGCCGGAGCAAAACGATTCATGGGCTTGCAAGAGTTAGAGGAATTGAGGCTCAAGGCATATGAGAACTCAAAGATCTATAAGGAGAAGACAAAGAGGTGGCATGATAGGAAGCTTGTGCCCAAGCACATCAAGGAAGGTGACCGAGTAATCCTCTTCAACTCTCGGCTTTGCCTCTTTCCCGGGAAATTGAGAACCCGGTGGAGTGGACCGTTCACGGTTCATCGTATGTACCCTCACGGAGCGGCCGACCTCATAGATGACAAGGGAGGAATTTTCAAGGTCAACGGTCACCGGTTGAAGAAGTACTATGACAAAGGTGGACCCCGATGAGGAAATCCGAGCCACTTGGGCTCTCACCACCGTCCTCTAGCCAAGGTACCCCACGTCTAGCTCAAAGACGATAAAGAAAGCGCTTTTCGGGAGGCAACCCGATCTTTGTCTTTCCTTAGTGTAGATAGGTAGTTTGCTTTGCATTTCCATAAGTATTTTGTAGGAACCCGAGGCTTTGGACGGGGGCAAGAAGTCGGAGACGAAAGAACAAAGTGGTGGAAAGTCCCCTGGAACTGGTCGGCGCCGACCCCCTGGTGGTCGCGGCCGACCCCCTCCGGTGCAAGGTGAAAATTGTGTAAAAATTTCGGGAAATTACAAATAAGCCCCTGAACTTTTTCTTTACAATTTTTATCCCTTCCCCACCTCTTTTTGTTCCCCTTCCACGACCTAGCAGCCCTTCCATGACCTCTTTGCCTCCATTGCCTCCCTCAAGCTCTCATTCAACTCCATTGCTCCATAACCTCTAGATCTAGCCCCTTTCTTCCAAATTTCACCATCATCCTTCCTAATTTTCCTTCCTCTACTCAAATCTCCCACAAAAACCCAGAAATTTCGACCCACCCATAACAACAACCCACGACCCCGACCCCCACAACCTCGGCTTCGACCCCTATTTTGCTTACATTCATCTTGTTTAACGCTCTTTTGGTATGTTCTTCTACTCCCTTGCTCTTAAATTCAAGTTTACTTGGGTTATTTTGAGGGTTTAGTTTGAAATCTAGATTTGGGTGTTCTTGAGCTTGAATGTTGAAATTTGGGTTGTATGTGCTTAGATTTACATGTTGGTTGTGGATTGTTGAGTTTTGGCATGCTCTCTTGCTTGATCTATTCTTGTTTGGGTGATTTTGGGTCAATAGAATTTTTCCATGATTTTTGGTAGCCATTAGAGAGGCTTGAGCTGAATTTTTCGAATATGATGAGCTGTAGCAGGTCGGCGCCGACCATGCTCTGGTCGCGGCCGACCACTGCCAGAATTTGAATTTCGTCGTTGCTTGTTTTGGCGCATACTTGTGTATGTACGAGCTCCAATGGGTCGTCCCCGACCCCGGATGTCTCGTAATCTCTTTGGAAACATGCTATTTGAGTTGCTCTTGCCATGAATTGATTGATTAAAACATAAGTCCTTCCCATTTCTTGCCTGCGTTTCATAATTATGCATGCTTGGTTGAGAATCTTCATATGAAATTAAAAGTGTGTGTTTCTAGCAAGTATGGGGTGACTTTTTGACAGATTGGTTGTGTGCTTATTGTGTGGTGTTTGTGTTGTTTGAATTGGAAATTACCTTGGAAGTTTCTTGTTGGTTTTGTAGAAATGGCTTCATCCTCAAGGGCAACCAAGAAGCAAAATAAGGGCAAGAATGTAGCGGTGATGGACGACGTGGTGATCCGAGATGAAGGGCAAATGCAGCTTTATGTGGACATGATGGCGGAGACAGTGAAGGCGAGGTCCTACTATCCCGATTCGCATGTGAGCCTTCATATGCAATCGGCGGTGGAGGAGGCGTTCCGTTTACTTGGAGCCGAACGACTCCTTGAGGACCCCGTCCCGAGACATTACCCGGCTCTTACTTGTGAATTCGCCGCCACTCTCACCATCTCGGGGCCACACTCGGCAGATTTTGGCAAGACCAAGATTGAATTTCAAATGGGCGGGAAGAAGCACTCCACCACCATCACCAAGCTCAACAAGATGCTAGGCCTCCCTTCACCATCGGGAACCTATGCCATCAAGGACTTCCCCGTCCATAAGATGTGGTCTTACATCGCCAGCAAAAGTGAAACCACAAGCAACCCTCACGCTCGGGACATTGCTAGCCCGGTTTTCAAGGTGATCTTGCGCATTCTCGGCGCCGCCATTTGGTGCAAGTACGAGCTCTCTCGCCCCACCTTGCGAGAGCTCGCGTGCTTGACCTCCATCCTCTTCACCAATGCTCCCACAATGAACTTTGCCTATGAGTTCGTCCACAACATCATCAACCAACGAAGGAACCCGAAATTTATTATGTGTGGTTGGTTGGTGGTCCTCCTTGCCCAAGCTCTCAAGGTTGATCTCGCCCGCTACAACTCCAAGCCCGTGACCCGCATGGATGTCCGGTACTACTTGAATACCAAGGTGGTTGAGTGGACTGAGGCAATTGGCTACCACAACAACTTCATCGATCCCACCGGAGCCACTCACAAGGTCCGCATCAACGACGAAAATTGTGAGTTATTCTACCTCCCCAATTGGTATGATGCTTGGGCACCTTCGGAAGATCCCTCTCCCTACTATCAACTCCTCTCGGAAGATGAGCACGTAAGAAGACAGCCGAGTCGGTTCCCGAGAGATGGCCCAACCCCGAGAACAAGGCGAAAACGCGGAAGACGTGACTCCCTGGAAGGGGTCGGCGCCGACCATCCTAAGGTCGCCCACGACCACTTCCAGGAAGGTGGAATTGCGCACGATGGGGTCGGCTTCGGGCAGAGCCAGGTCGGTGGCGAGGCAGGGCAGAGCAACAATGATCCTATGGACTACACGGTGGGTCCCCAACACGGGTTGTTCCCGTACTCCTCCAATCCTTCGGGATTCGAGTGGTCCGGTGGTCCACAATTCGAGCCCCAAGGTGGCGAGTCTAGCACCCAAGTTCCCCCCACCATGGAGATGCTCAGCGACAAGATGGACGCCCTCGGTATTCAACAAAACTTCTTGTATTCCCAAATCCAACATCACCACGATCAAAATTTGGCCCGTTTCCAAGATGCAACTAGAGGCTTTGACAACTTCCGGGAAGAGTACTATGAAGACCGCCAAGCCCAATTTGCCTACAATGCTTGGCTTGCACAAAAGATATTCCCGGACTCTCCGTTCCCTCAACCTCCTCCAAGGTGAACCTTCTCCAACGATGCTCCAAACCCAAGTTAGTTTCTCTTTTCCCTCTCTTTACTTTTTAATCAATGGGGACATTGATGTTTAAGTATGGGGTGGTTTGGGAGATGCTACTTGTTTGTGTTATGTGTGTGCATTCGCGTGTATGATTGTTTGTGTTTAAGCCTGATTGAGTCTTTTTGTTTTGATTTTCTATGATGGATAAATGCCTCTGCTAAGATGTCCTAGGATAGTGATAATAAGCATCATCATGTAATTCCTTGTAACTTGCTTTGTAAGATTTCCCACCATGAGTTTGACCTTCAAATTTTGAGCATATAATGAACATTGAGCATGCATGATTCTAAGTGAAAAGCAATCCAACAAAATTTGAACCTAAGTGAGAAATCTTTTGGCCACAAGGAATGTATGTTTTATTCCTTGGTTTTTCATGTGTGATTTTTACTCCTCCATATGCATTTACCACTTGACAATGGCATGCTTATTCTTGATTTGAAACCAATGGAGATGTATTCATGACTTGTTAGATCAAATGATATTGAACTTATTTTCATTAGCCCATTTCTCTCCTTTTCATCCTACCTATGCATGATCCCTTGTTTGAAGCCCCTTGTTTGAGCCTAAAGCCTTATTTCTAGCTCCACAAAAGTATCCTAGCCATTATAAGCTTGACCCCCATTAATCCGGGAATTAGGACTTAGAGTGGGTGTGATGTTGATGTGGATGAGGGGTGAAGATAAAGAGATTGTGAAGGTGGAAGTGGAGGGAGTTGTCTTAAGAGAAGAAAAGAATGAAAAAGGATGAAGTGTTGGCAAAATGGTGCACAAGTGTAGGAAAAGGGCGCCCCTGCTATGGGTCTCGACCGACCTTACCTAGGTCGTGGCCGACCCCCACCAGCCCCTAAAAAAAAAAAAAAAAAAAAAAAAAAAAACAGGGGGAAGAAAGAAGGGTAAAGGGGTGTAGTATAAACAAGTGCTAAGAGCCAATGCTTCTTCATAAGAAAAGACAAAGGATAGGTGAAGTGAAGTGTGCTTGAAGGTTAACGTGTTTGGAGTTTGAAGGAAGAAAGAAGAGTTGGTTGAGTGTAGTTGAGTTTTGATGTCTAGGAATCTAGGTTCCCGGATTCATTAGCACCACAAGACCAAATTATTCCGCACCCTTTGAAATGCCGAGCCCCATTACAACCCGGCCGAATGAAACTTCTTTGAAGTCTTCATTGAGCCACCTAAGTTCTTTTGATGATTTGACTTGTTTTGATTTCTTCGGTGGAGAATTTTGAATATAATTTCCATTGTCTATGAGGTTTTGCATTTGGAATTGAGATTGTGCTTGATTGATACATCCTAAACACTTGAAAAGTGAGTGAAACACATTGCCTTTCTGAGGTTGGATTGTTATTGCTTAGAATGTATACATGTGTGCCATGATATTGAAGTTGTTTGCTCATTGTTCTATCTTGCGCTTACTTTTCCTTAAAGGCATTCTTGAGCTTGTTGCTTGGTCTTGATGCATGAAAGGTATTGCTTGAGGACAAGCAAGCTTAAGTATGGGGTAGTTTGATGTCGCGCTTTTTAGTTGTTTTTCTAGGTAGTTTTCTAGCTTGTTTTGCATGTTTTCCCTTTGTGTTTGTGTGTTTTGCATAAGATTTCGGCTCTTTTTCGAGAGTTGGAGTCGTTTGTGTGTTGTTTCGTGTTGTGTAGGTATTTGGAGTTTTTGGAGAAGTTTTTCATGCATTTTCGGAGCTTTCTAGGAACCGGTAGTTGTCAAGAGTCAAGATGTCAAGGCCCAAAAATCCAAAGCCGCAACCAAGTGAGCCTCAAAGGAGTCAAGAACTCAAGGAATCCAAGGAGAAAGAGTGGAGAAACGCCACGCAAAAGTCCACTCAATCAGAGCAAGAACGGAACAAAACGAAGAAAACTCCACGCCCTGCAGTAGGTCGGCGCCGACCACCCCCTGGTCATGGCCGACCCCTCTCAGCATTCGAAAGTAACTCCGTGCGCCGCAAGTAATGCCTTTTGGCGGGATTTTCGAAACCCAAAAAGCAAGCGGCTGTGGCAGGCGTGTGGCAGAGATGTGACAGTGGAGGAAGCTTCCTCCCCTTGCTTTTGTGGGCTGCTAAAAACCCATTTTGTCTCCCTATCAAATCAGCTTTTCCAGGGAGGGAAAAGGCTCAAGGGGAGAGAGAAGAGAGAGTGTAGTCTGAGTTTGAGGAAGAAGAAGTGGAGTTTGAAGAAGAAGAGGACGGAAGAAGAAGAAGGGTGTGAGTGTGAGAGAGAAGTGGTTCGTAAGAGAGTTAGTGAGGAAGAAAGCTTGGTTTAGTTAATGTTCTAGGAGGAAGACAACAATGGTGCTTGAAGGAATTTGTGGGTTTGTTTAAGTTGTAAGTTTGAATCTTGTTTTTTTTAATTGAAGATTGTTTGTTTGTGATGATGATTTCCTCTTCCCTTTCCTTGTTTGTGTGCTTGATTATGTGTGAGTAGTTAGCTTGCTAGGGTTGGGGTGAAACCCACCATGAAAGTGCATTTGAAACCTTGATTGTCTTGGATCCATGCTTAGCTTGAAATCTCTACCCATAAATCCCTCTTGTGTGCTTAAAACCCTTGAAGAAGGGGGAATGTTCTTGTTTGCAACCTAATTGAAGAGTTTTGTTTGTAAATGTGGACTATCCGGGTTAGATGAAAGTCGAACCCTTCGAAGAACAAGTTGGATTGCATGTTAACCCTTTCATGTAAGTGGAGGCTCTTGATGTGTTCTTTTGTGACGAAAGTCACCCATGAGGTTGTGAGTTGAGTTGATCCTTTATCATTGTTTGAATGCATGCTTGTGGTGTGGTGGATCCCTTCCCCTAGTTGTTTTCCCTTGATTTTACAAAACCAATCTTCGTGCCCAGAAAAGGGTCGGCCGCGACCAGTTGCAGGGTCGGCCGCGACCTCCTCTGTGTTGTTTTCCGTGTGTTTTTGAAGTCCTGTTTTGGGTCGGCATCGACCTCCCTAGGGTCGGCCTCGACCTATTCCTGAGGCGTGTGTTTTGCCTTTGTTTGCTTGTTTTGCCTTTGTTTGCTTGTTTTGCCTTGCTTTGTTTCTCTTTTGTTTTCGTAGTATGATTGCTAGATTATAGAACTACTAACTCCCGTGGACGATCCTGACTTCGCTATACTCAGCGGGGTCTTGACAAATTTATTTGTTAAGGTATACCCTCTCAACATTATTCTTATCTAACCGGGATGGAGCGAAAGCATCGGTGAAATCAAGTTGACCATACGACATCCAATCCACCTGATTCAAAATTTTCAATATAATGTATCTATCACAAAAGTAAAAAAGGTCAGCAAATTAAATAATAAAATAGCACACTCACATAGTCGGTCGTCATAGCATCCAACTCTGCTCTATAGTTGCGTCTCTTGTCCACTACTCCACCATCGCCCCACCTCTCAGCCCATCGGGTCTTGCGCCAACCTAACGGGTTCTGATCGGCGCGCAATGTGGGAAAGTACATAAAGATCCAAGACTAATGGAAAAAGCATGAGAATTCAACAACACATACATATTGAGATTTTTTACTACAATACAAAGATAACAAGGAAAGTTTCAGCACCAATCAATTACTTGAAATAGGATGTAACAGAAAGACATTATTGTCGCACCAACTCGGGAGGCCTCTCCAAGGGCTATGTAAAGATGATCTAGCACAACTGGCCCCCATGATGTAAGCTGCATAAAATCGTGATCCCGTACCAAGTCCAAATATATGATAGAGATCCGGTTCTACGACTTGTCCGCGTAGATCGTGGATCCCATTAGATACAACAGAAACCCAGATGCTACCGTCTCAGGGTTATCTCTATAGTCTTCATTCATACAAAGCAACCAAAGATGACGGTGGTTGACTCCACCCTTATCGTATTGTGGGGGGTGCATCCAAGCATCGACTACCCCAAAAAAGTCTGTAAATCGTTTCATCGGAGTACGATCATCTGAACGTGAAATGACAGCAACCCCATCGATGGGGAGGCCAAGGATGAGCGCCACATCATGCAGCATGATGGTCATCTCTCCCCACGGCATGTGGAAAGAGTTTGTCTACGGTTGCCACCTCTTAATAAAAAAAGACATGAGCGTGGTGTGTACCTTCTTATTCATCATGAGCTGTAAAGGAGCAAGGCCGCTGCCAAATACCAAGTTGATCGAATCGGCCTTCCCCAACAGTAGCCACTCGCTCACCTGAGTGTGCCGGTACTGGCATTTCAAAAGGGTTGTAAAACATGAATGTAAAAGTAATAAGATTATTATGAGATAAATTAAATATAATAAAGGAATATATCTCATATACAAAATAATAAACTTATAGCGCCGGATATATAGATGTTGTGGGCTATATGTGCCTCGAAACCCATCAACAGCTTCGGAATCTCCGCCCACCCCCCCCCCCCCGAAATTGGGTGGGTGAGCAATGGATAGATCGGCCCTCGAACAAATGATATATGTCTCAGTCTTGTAACTCCAGCTGACGCGGGTCTAGGTTGCACACCACCACCCGTAATGTCATGTGTAGGACGACGAGATCCGCCTTGATCGATCTATGGTGGGTGGACAGGAGGTGTAACAACCCCTTATGAACAGCTCCTCACCTCAAACTGTGACTGTGATGTCTTAGTGGTCTGCCGACGCCTCCTCCACTCGTAACATCTCGTGTAAGCGGCAAGAATCGTATCTACCTCGTGAGCCACGTTGTCCGATGGAGCCGGATGGGACGAGACAACTTACTGCCTACGCTCAGCACGACAATCCCTACGAGCGGATCTACCCAACATCTCTAATACCATAACCAAACAATTTGATTAAAAAAATAATCAAAACACGAAAAGATTCAAGTGGACGTTATCCGACATCTATATTATAGACAGGCGTAACGGCTAAGGCCGACTCGGCCGTAACGGCTGGTGCCGACTCTGCCGTAACAACCGATTTATCTTCAACCTCCTGCCACGACTTCGCTCGGAGGTTTTTGAGCATCGATTTCGACCAATTTATAGGAAAGAAACGTTAAATCTATTGATATTGCACTATTATATAATGAATTTGTTAAGATTCGAGTGGTAATATGAAGCAATTTTAGATTTTACACATAAACCCTAAAAATTAACTAAAAAATTCAAAATGGATATTCATCCATATATAGCACTTTTTTAGCAAATTCAAAGGCCAATTCGATAAGAATACATACCTTGTTGTTAGATTTGATGTGAATTTCGTTCTTGAAGAAGCTTGAATGGAGGAATTGATGTTATGGATGAAGAGGAGTAGGAGGAGGAACAGACCCGACCAATAAGGCGGGGAAGACTAGGCACCTGCCCTGGGCTCGTAATTTTAGGGGGCCATATAAATGTTTTTCTTCAGTGTATACTTTTAAAATAAGGCCCATAATTAAAAAGGACAAAGGCTCATTGAGGATCAATTTAGCTTACCGTCATTTCCCAAGTCCTATACCCATTTATGAAATCATCAATGAGATCATTGATTCATCCACACTCAAATGCAGTAAAAGAAAGAGCTTTCTCAATCAAAATGAAATAAAATAAAAAAAATGAGTTTTTTTTGATAAGGTAAGAATTAGGAGTCTCACTCAAGGGGGACGACCTAGAGTATCCTTTCGGATGAGAACAATAAGTTCTTGGTGGTTCGCAATGTGATTAATAGGAAGTTTGTGACCGAATTTAGCAATTTTATCAGCAACAGAGTTAAGATCCCTACTCACATGCTTAATCCTGACTGGCTCGAAACTTTGGAGAAAAGGTCTTGATATCCGAGATCAGTAAGTCAATATGCCAAGGACATTTTCTCGTTCCCTTGGTGGCTTCGATGACAATTGATGGGGTGTCGTCCGGATCGGATGATATCAAAATTTAAATTTATAAACCGAACCCCAATTGTAGTAAAAGAGGTAGGGTATCGAACACACGGGAGTTCGTGCGTTGAGAGTACCCAAAAGACTAAAAAGAGGTAAAAGAAAGGTAAAAACGAGGAAAATCTGGGAACGTCGGGCCGACAACAGGGCATGTCGGGCCCGAGTTCTGCTCCACCTCGGTCCGGTTCAGGGGACTTCCTCCATCTTCTGGATCGATGTCATGGCACGTCGGGCCCGAGTTACTGGGCAACTCGGTCCGACCTTCTTTTCTCGTCCTTGGAACTTGTGGCTCGGGCAAACTCCGTCCACTCCTCAATCCTATGGCTCGAACTTCATTTTGTTGTTGTTGGGCACGGGGATTCTCCCCGGGTCGGCCCGGGAGTCTCCCCTCCTCTCTTGGAAGTTGATTCGCCATGTGAACAAATTGGTTGTCCACTTACCTTCTCCAAACACCCAACTCTTTGAATTGATCATCAAATCTTCTCTCCATATTGGTGAATTGATTCTTCAAGTCTTGAGCCCATGGTGGTGTTTGCTCATAGAATCCCGGTGGTCGGTATGGTGGTGGTTGGGCCCTTGGCTCGTTTTGGTTGAAGTTGTTGTTGTAGCCATTGGCTTGGCCTTGGTTCCATCTTCCTCCATTGTTGAAATTGGCCCTTCCTCCATAGTTTCTTTGAACATAGTGTGCCTCCTCGATTTGCTCGGCCAAACGAACTTGGCGCTCATTGGGACACTCTTGGGATCCATGCTTCAAAGAACCACATTCTTCACAAGCTCTCGAGTTTTGTTGGAGATGACTCATCTTCCTCCTCATCTTGTTCAACTCATCCTCTAGAAATTGGATCTTCACATCTTTATCCACCTCTTCACTTTTTGGATCGTAGAGCCTCTTTGCACCGTCTCCATGGACTCTTACCTCCTTGTTCCCTTGACTTACTCCGTACATGGCTTCGTAGTCGGAGAGCTTGTCTAGCAACTCCCACGCTTGCTCCGGTGGCAAGTCAATGAACCCACAATCGGTGTGAAGGTTCAATTTGTCTTTGGTGTCGGGGTTGATTCCTTGGAAGAATATGTCTTGAAGGACATAATGTTGTTGCCCATGCGTCGGACATTGCCTTAACATTTCCATGAACCGATCCCAAGCCTCGAAGAGTGGCTCGTGGGCTCCTTGTTGAAAGCTTGCTATCTTCCTTCTAAGCTCCGTCGTCTTGGTGGGCGGAAAGAACTTCATCAAGAATGCTTCATTGAGAGCCCTCCATGATGTGATGGAACGAGGTGCTTGGCTCTCCAACCAATGCAATGCCTTGCCTCCCAACGACCACTTGAAGGCTTTGAGTAGCACGTACTCAAGTGTCTCATCATCCATCGAGATGGTTTCACATAGGTCCTTGAATTGCTTCATATGCTCGATCGGGCACTCATTCGGTCTCCCTTGAAATTGATCTCTCTTGATGAGTGAGATGAATTGAGTTTTGATCTCAAAATTCTTTGACACCTCCGGCAAAACAATGGCCGGTTCCGGCACCTTCAACTCCGGATGCATGTATGCATTCCGGGGTTGAGTGTTGATTTGAGCCTCCAATCTTATCCTTTGCTCGCGCTCTCTCCTAGCCTCGGCATCTCGGTTTGCCATCTCAAGTTGCATTCGAGCCATGTCGGCCCTCATCCTCTCAACCTCATCATCACGAGCTTGGTTCTCCATTCTCTTCTTCTTTCGAGCTTGTTTGATAATGCTCTCCGGATCACACACAAAGTCGAGCTCAAATGTTCCTCGGACGGAACGAGCTCGCATACACCTATAACCAAAGACACAAACAAAACCGAATCAAAACAAACAAGGGGTTTGGGCTAGTCCCTCACCCAAATCACTACCAATCAAAGACTCAACAAAAGATGGTACCTCAAACAAGTAGAACTCCCCGGCAACGGCGCCAAAATTCTGATGGGGTGTCGTCCGGATCGGATGATATCAAAATTTAAATTTATAAACCGAACCCTAATTGTAGTAAAAGAGGTAGGGTGTCGAACACACGGGAGTTCGTGCGTTGAGAGTACCCAAAAGACTAAAAAGAGGTAAAAGAAAGGTAAAAACGAGGAAAATCAAAGAGAACACCTCGGACCGACACTGGTCACTTCGGTCCGAGGGTGGAGCGAGGTTGATTTGGCCGGGACCGACACACACAACGTCGGGCCCGATGTACTGGGTAACTCGATTAGGCAAAAATAGTAGATTGGTCTTGGGTTTTTGGGTTCCTTCCCTAACTAGACTTGGGTAATTCTACCCAATTCAGCCAATAAGTGTTGATCCTTGTGAGATCAAGGTTGTTTGCCTTCGATCCCTCCACTCTACACTTCGACCTAAGGGAGTTTCCACTCGCCTTCGATGCTAGGTCTAGTGATGGGTACGAGATTGCTCCCGCTTACTCTTACCAATCACAAGCCCTAGGACCCTTGTTCCCACAAGAGAATTGAAGCTCAATGTAGAGAGGATTCATAGATCAAGCACTCAAGGCTATGGAATTGGGGGTTCACACCCAATCCTAGCTAGGGGTTTCCCCCATAGCTTAAGACTATGGAATCTACTCCATCAAGTAAGAATAAAAAGCAATCAAATGGCAAAGCAAACAAATCTCAATCATCAAACTCAAACCAAAGCTAAATTGCATTCAAATCCAAAAGGGTTCACAAGATCCAAGTCTTAATTCTACTAAACCAAAGCAAAACAAGTTCAAAACTCACTAATCTCCTCTCTAGCTCCACCGATCTCTCTCTCCTCTCCTCCTCCTTTCTTCTCCTTGCTCTCCAAGCTTTTCCTTGAGCCTTTGGGAGTGATTTTTGTGTGTGATTGATTGATCCTCCTTTAATGCTCTCTAATCACCTCTTATTATCCTCCCTCTTGGATTGGGGACCAAGGAATTCCAAAATTAGAAGAAGGGCAAAATTGGAAGATCACAACATTGTGCCTTGGAGCCCAATCCTTTCCTTTGCCGACTCGGACCGACGCGGGCGGACATCGGGCTCGACATTGGGAACGTCGGTCCCATGCTCTGGTGCTCGAACTCGGGCCCGACTTGGTAGTAACTCGATCCTGGGTCTCGAAGCACAATCTTCAGAATACCCAATACTTAAACTTGCTTGTCTTCAAGCAATAACAATATAAGCAAGACCGAAGCACAATCTTCAAGTAAAGCCTCATATGAAAAATCATGTAAGAACAAGTGATAGATATGCTAGCAAGATTACATCATCACACATGATCAAGTGTTCAAGGAATAATGTCTAATGCAACAAAGCCTCACTTTAGGTATGTAAAAATGTGTATCACTCATCATGTGTTTAGGTTTAGCAATGAACACTCATACTCAACAATCATGCAAGTAAAGACTTTACTATTGAAGATAATATCACCAATTCCTCCACCTAGAGATGCCTATTACAATGCACACAAAGAATATGAACTTGGCTCAATGGAGGTCCTCAAAGAGGTTCCATTCGGCCGGGTTGTAATGGGGCTTTTGGTATTTCTCAAGGTGGGAATCACTTTGGTCTTGTGGTGCTTACAATGGGGGTTGAACTTTCTAGTCTCTCACCAAACTCATCAAATCATTCCACTTTCAACTTCACTCTCATCCCAAAAGACTTTGATTTTTTTCTTTTTCAACCCACAACTTCACTTAACATTCCACTTCATCTTTGCACTACACTTTTTGTTGGATTTTTCACACTTTCTCCACTTAGGATCGACTTGCACTAACAACTCGGGCCCGATGTGCACTTTAACTCGGTCGGTACCCTTTTTTTTACTTTTAAGCACTTTGCTTTCGATCCACTACTTTTCCAACTTTCTTTCTTTCTCAACAAAGATGCACTACCCACTTGGTTTATAACTCCAATTCGCCCTTCACCAAAGAGAATCTCAACTTTCCAAATATTCTTCCAAAACCTCTCACTAAAGTCCAATTCCATAAGGGTCAAGTCATATAGGCTAGGAATCATATTTTTGAGGAGTTTCAAACAAAGGTCTAAGGCTAAAACGGGGCTACAAACAACGGTTCATCTTCAAGGTAGGATATGGAACATTTTGTGACTCAATGAAATAAAGTTCAAATCAATGTGACATTGCATAGAACAAATCTCATATTGGTCTTGGAAAATAGATAAACACCTCAATAGCAAGTTTTACTAAGCATGCATGAGCTAAACACACAAGAAAATGAGGGATATGCAATCATGAACAAGCATCCCTAAAATGGCCAAAAATAATCTCACAAGGGTCACTCTAGCTTAGTTGCATCAAAACTTCATCCAAGAACTCATGTGTTCAATAAAAACATGCAAGATATCTTATCACATTAGAAACAACATCCATTTAGAGGCTAAACTATCCAAAAATATGCAAAGGAATTTACATGCTCACATCATCATTAGCTCTCATATGGACATCTAAGATGGGAATTCCTAGTCCAAAAACAAAATCTTTTTGCCATTTTCACACAATTTTCGAATTTTTATGGATTTTTTTTGCAAAAATTTTCTCAAACAAAACAAACAAACTCATCCATTCATGCCATCGAATTCAATCATCATCCATGCATCACATCATGCCACTATCCAAAAAGGAAAACATCCCTTAACAAAACAAGAGAAACACACATGAAACTACACATGAAACTATGAGCTACTAACCCACCCCATACTTAAAATTTTGATGTCCTCATCAAAACAAAGAAATCAAAACTCAAAAGTAAAGAGAAGAGTAAAGAAAGCTCAGAATTTCTTATTCTTGAATGGCATGTTGAGGCTTAGTTCGCTAAGAGGAGAGCCCATGTGGCCCTTACTTCTTCACTTGGGTCAATCTTATCATAGAACTTTTTCACTCGATGTCCATTTACCCGAAAGATCCTTCCATCCTCGCCAACCAAATCTACCGCTCCTTGAGAATGTATTTGATGAACCACGAACGGCCCGCTCCACTTTGTTCGAAGCTTTCCGGTAAAGAACCGAAGTCGTGCATTAAAGAGAAGTACCTTGTCACCAACTTGATAGGTTTTTGGAATCAATTTCCTATCATGCCACCTTTTGGTCTTCTCTTTATACAACTTGGATTTTTCGTAAGCCTTCAAACGCAACTCTCCCAATTCATGAAGGTCTAGAAGTCTCTTCTCTCCGGCTAGATTCACATCCCAATTCATCTCTTTGAGAGCCCATTTGGATTTGTGCTCCAACTCCACCGGTAAATGGCAAGCCTTGCCATAAACTAAGTTAAAAGGTGTAGTCCCTAGAGGCGTCTTATAGGCGGTTCTATAAGCCCAAAGTGCGTCATCAAGCTTAGATGCCTAATCTTTTCTTGACTTAGACACCGTCTTTTCCAAAATGGCCTTGATTTGACGATTTGAAACCTCCACTAGCCCACTTGTTTGAGGGTGATAAGGAGTAGCAACTCGGTGAGACACCCCATACTTAATCAACACATTCTCAAAGCATCTTTCAATGAAGTGTGGGCCACCATCACTAATGAGAACTCTCGGCACGCCAAATCTAGCAAAGATATTGCTCTTCAAGAACTTCATCACAACTCTTGCATCATTGGTCCTTGTTGGGATGGCTTCTACTCACTTGGAGACATAATCCCCGGCCACCAAAATGTATTTATACGGGCTCGACGTGGGGAATGGTCCCATAAAATCGATCCCCCATACATCAAAGAGCTCTACCTCTAGCATTCCGGTTTGTGGAGTCTCATTTCTCCTTGACAAGTTCCCCTCTTTTTGGCACTCCTCACATCTCTTCACATACTCATGCACATCCTCAAACATGGTTGGCCAATAGAAACCGCAATGTAGAATTTTAGCCGTGGTCTTTGAACTCTTGGCATGCCCTCCGGTTGGCAAAGAATGGCAATGGCGAATGACACTTTCAATCTCCTCACTTGGAATGCACCGTCTATAGATTCTATCGCTCCCTTCCTTGTATAGGTATGGATCATCCCAATAATATTGCCTAGCATCATGTAAGAATTTCTTCCTAGCCGAATAAGACAAATTTGGTGGGATCACTCCCCCTACAACAAAGTTAGCGAAATCCGCAAACCAAGGGGCGACCCCTCGTTTCACGGTCTCAATAGATAGAAGACAAGTGGGAGGTGAAGTTTTAATCAATTGAGGACGAGAAGGAATAGAGACCGAGTGAAGGATCTTACTTGATTTCATGGATCAACATTGCAAAGCGTTAAGCCCGACATGTGTTGACGTTGATCGGGTCGCACAAGTGCACAATTCCCCTTGGACCGACGTTGAAGACCTCGGTCCCGAGTTACTGGGTACCTCGGGCCGACGTTCCACACTCCTCGCCCGATGTACCGCCTTAGTCGATCCCTCCTTGTTTTCCTTTTTGCCACTCATTAGCTCTTCATCCGCCCTTACATTATCTATTTCCACGCCATCTTCCATCTCAATCATGTACTCCATGGGCAATCGAGATAGATGATCGGCCACCAAATTCTCCGAACCCACCTTATCCTTGATCTCATGGTCAAACTCTTGAAGAAGAAGCATCCATCTCAAAAGCCTTGGTTTTGCATCTTTCTTTTTCATGAGGTACTTGATTGCCGCATGATCCGTATAGACTACCACCTTAGATCCCACAAGATATGACCGGGATTTTTCTAATGCAAACACTACCGCAAGGAATTCCTTTTCCGTAGTTGTATATTTGCATTGAGTTTCATCCAAGGTTTTACTTGCATAATAGATGGCATGCAACTTTCCCTCTTTTCTTTGCCCAAGAACGGCTCCCACGGCAAAATCACTTGCATCACACATCACTTCGAAGGGAAGATTCCAATCGGGTGACGCCATGATAGGTGCCGAAACCAAAGCATCTCTCAACCTACAAAAAGCACTCATGCAATCCTCGGAAAATTCGAAGGGAACATCCTTCATTAAGAGGTTAGACAATTGTTTTGAGATTTTAGAGAAATCTTTGATGAAGCGTCTATAAAAGCCCGCATGACCTAAGAAACTCCTAACATCACGCACACAAGTAGGTGGGGGAAGTTTTTCAATTATCTGAATCTTGGCCCTATCAACTTCTATTCCTCTACTAGAAATGAGATGTCCTAGAACTATTCCTTCCTTAACCATGAAATGACATTTTTCCCAATTAAGCACAAGGTTAGTCTCCTCACATCTAGCTAACACTCTATCCAAATTAGCCAAGCAAGCATCAAAAGAGGAACCATAGACCGAAAAATCATCCATGAATACTTCCACTATTTCCTCTACCATGTCGGAGAAGATAGACATCATGCATCTTTGAAACGTTGCCGGAGCATTACACAAACCGAACGGCATGCGTCTATAGGCAAAGGTTCCATAGGGACATGTAAAAGTCGTCTTCTCTTGATCATCGGGGTGAATAGGAATTTGCCAAAATCCACTATACCCATCAAGGTAGCAAAAGTATTCATGTTGTGCTAATCTTTCAAGAACTTGGTCAATAAAAGGAAGGGGGAAATGATCCTTACGAGTTCCACTATTCAACTTTCGGTAATCAATGCACATGCGCCATTTTGTAGTGGTTCTTGTAGGAATCATTTCTCCTTTCTCATTTTCAACTACGGTCAATCCACCCTTTTTAGGAACTACATGCACGGGACTAACATATTTGCTATCCGATATTGGGAAGATGATTCCCGCATCCAACATCCTAAGTATCTCACTTTTAACCACTTCTTTCATATTAGGATTTAATCTTCTTTGTGGTTCAATAGTGGGTTTATGGTTGTCCTCCATGTAGATCCTATGCATGCAAATTGATGGTGAAATTCCCTTTAGTTCCTTTAATAAATACCCTAAGGCTCCTCTATGCTTTCTTAAGACCGCTAACAACTTAGACTCTTCCTCATCATTCAAATTAGCATTCACAATTACGGGCAATGAAGAGTTAGGACCAAGGAAGGCATACCTCAAGTCCTTTGGAAGCTCCTTTAGTTCATGTGAAGGCTCCGGTGGTGCTTAGGTTTCCTCCGTTTCGGCCTTGAACACCTCCAAGTAAGACATTCCACTCTCCACTTTCTCATCTTCCTCTTGGTTAGCAACCACCCCTTCATTCTTCACTTTAACTCCGTAGGATGGTGGGATGGCTTTCAACTCTAGTTTCCTTGTACTTGGCTTGTTGGATATAGCTTCCCATTGCACTCCTCTTGGAAGAAATTGGACCATCTTGGCCTCTCTATGCAAAGCTTCCTTCGAAGTTGGTATGAAGGAGAAATCGAGCTCTACTCCTCCAAATTCAAGGGACAAGTGACCTTTCTTCACATCTATAATGGCTCCCACCGTAGCAAGGAACGGCCTTCCCAAAATGATAGGCTCTCCCGGTACTTCTAGCATGTCAACCACAACAAAGTCCGCCGGGACGTAGTGTCCTTCCACACATACCGGGTAGTCCTCCACCACTCCAATCGGCTCAATTAATGTCCCATCGGCTATAGTCAACCTCATGTTAACCGGAGCAATGAGACCCATAGCGGTAGACTTCCATATGGTGTATGGTATAACACTTGTACTTGCTCCAAGGTCACACAATGCTTGAAACTTTCGTGACCCAATACCCATAGTAATGGCAAATCTTCCGGGATCACCTAGCTTTTGAGGTAGCTCCAAGATCTTCACCTCATCTTGCATCTCCACAATTGACCTCTTCTTGCTCAAGATTTCCTTCAAGAACTTTGCATAGGATGGCATCTCACTTAGAGCATCGGTGAATGGGATAGTGATGTTCAAACCTTGCAAGAGCTTCAAGAACCTCTTAAACTTGCCCTCAACAATCTCCTTGGGCTTTTTCAATGGGTAAGGAAGAGTTGTGGCACCTTGTTTCTTGGTTGAATCCACCTCCTTGAACCGATCTTGATCTCTCTCAACATTTTCAGCATGGATCGACTTCGGGTCAACCTCGGGACCGACTTCTGGAACCTCGGTCCGGGGGCAGGGCACATCTGGGAACGTCGGGCCGACTACAGGGCATGTCGGGCCCGAGTTCTGCTCCACCTCGGTCCGGTTTAGGGGACTTCCTCCATCTTCTGGATCGATGTCATGGCACGTCGGGCCCGAGTTACTGGGCAACTCGGTCCGACCTTCTTTTCTCGTCCTTGGAACTTGTGGCTCGGGCAAACTCCGTCCACTCCTCAATCCTATGGCTCGAACATGATTTTGTTGTTGTTGGGCACGGGGATTCTCCTCGGGTCGGCCCGGGAGTCTCCCCTCCTCTCTTGGAAGTTGATTCGCCATGTGAACAAATTGGTTGTCCACTTGCCTTCTCCAAACACCCAACTCTTTGAATTGATCATCAAATCTTCTCTCCATATTGGTGAATTGATTCTTCAAGTCTTGAGCCCATGGTGGTGTTTGCTCATAGAATCCCGGTGGTCGGTATGGTGGTGGTTGGGCCCTTGGCTCGTTTTGGTTGAAGTTGTTGTTGTAGCCATTGGCTTGGCCTTGGTTCCATCTTCCTCCATTGTTGAAATTGGCCCTTCCTCCATAGTTTCTTTGAACATAGTGTGCCTCCTCGATTTGCTCGGCCAAACGAACTTGGCGCTCATTGGGACACTCTTGGGTTCCATGCTTTAAAGAACCACATTCTTCACAAGCTCTCGAGTTTTGTTGGAGATGACTCATCTTCCTCCTCATCTTGTTCAACTCATCCTCTAGAAATTGGATCTTCACATCTTTATCCACCTCTTCACTTTTTGGATCGTAGAGCCTCTTTGCACCGTCTCCATGGACTCTTACCTCCTTGTTCCCTTGACTTACTCTGTACATGGCTTCGTAGTCGGAGAGCTTGTCTAGCAACTCCCACGCTTGCTCCAGTGGCAAGTCAATGAACCCACAATCGGTTTGAAGGTTCAATTTGTCCTTGGTGGCGGGGTTGATTCCTTGGAAAAATATGTCTTGAAGGACATAATGTTGTTGCCCATGCGTCGGACATTGCCTTAACATTTCCATGAACCGATCCCAAGCCTCGAAGAGTGGCTCGTGGGCTCCTTGTTGAAAGCTTGCTATCTTCCTTCTAAGCTCCGTCGTCTTGGTGGGCGGAAAGAACTTCATCAAGAATGCTTCATTGAGAGCCCTCCATGATGTGATGGAACGAGGTGCTTGGCTCTCCAACCAATGCAATGCCTTGCCTCCCAACGACCACTTGAAGGCTTTGAGTAGCACGTACTCAAGTGTCTCATCATCCATCGAGATGGTTTCACATAGGTCCTTGAATTGCTTCACATGCTCAAACGGGCACTCATTCGGTCTCCCTTGAAATTGATCTCTCTTGATGAGTGAGATGAATTGAGTTTTGATCTCAAAATTCCATGACACCTCCGGCAAAACAATGGCCGGTTCCGGCACCTTCAACTCCGGATGCATGCATGCATTCCGGGGTTGAGTGTTGATTTGAGCCTCCAATCTCATCCTTTGCTCGCGCTCTCTCCTAGCCTCGGCATCTCGGTTTGCCATCTCAAGTTGCATTCGAGCCATCTCGGCCCTCATCCTCTCAACCTCATCATCACGAGCTTGGTTCTCCATTCTCTTCTTCTTTCGAGCTTGTTTGATAATGCTCTCCGGATCACACACAAAGTCGAGCTCAAATGTTCCTCGGACGGAACGAGCTCGCATACACCTATAACCAAAGACACAAACAAAACCGAATCAAAACAAACAAGGGGTTTGGGCTAGTCCCTCACCCATATCACTACCAATCAAAGACTCAACAAAAGATGGTACCTCAAACAAGTAGAACTCCCCGGCAACGGCGCCAAAATTCTGATGGGGTGTCGTCCGGATCGGATGATATCAAAATTTAAATTTATAAACCGAACCCTAATTGTAGTAAAAGAGGTAGGGTGTCGAACACACGGGAGTTCGTGCGTTGAGAGTACCCAAAAGACTAAAAAGAGGTAAAAGAAAGGTAAAAACGAGGAAAATCAAAGAGAACACCTCGGACCGACACTGGTCACTTCGGTCCGAGGGTGGATCGAGGTTGATTTGGCCGGGACCGACACACACAACGTCGGGCCCGATGTACTGGGTAACTCGATTAGGCAAAAATAGTAGATCGGTCTTGGGTTTTGGGTTCCTTCCCTAACTAGACTTGGGTAATTCTACCCCAATTCAGCCAATAAGTGTTAATCCTTGTGAGATCAAGGTTGTTTGCCTTCGATCCCTCCACTCTACACTTCGACCTAAGGGTGTTTCCACTCGCCTTCGATGCTAGGTCTAGTGATGGGTCCGAGATTGCTCCCGCTTACTCTTACCAATCACAAGCCCTAGGTCCCTTGTTCCCACAAGAGAATTGAAGCTCAATGTAGAGAGGATTCATAGATCAAGCACTCAAGGCTATGGAATTGGGGGTTCACACCCAATCCTAGCTAGGGGTTTCCCCCATAGCCCAAGACTATGGAATCTACTCCATCAAGTAAGAGTAAAAAGCAATCAAATGGCAAAGCAAACAAATCTCAATCATCAAACTCAAACCAAAGCTAAATTGCATTCAAATCCAAAAGGGTTCACAAGATCCAAGTCTTAATTCTACTAAACCAAAGCAAAACAAGTTCAAAACTCACTAATCTCCTCTCTAGCTCCACCGATCTCTCTCTCCTCTCCTCCTCCTTTCTTCTCCTTGCTCTCCAAGCTTTTCCTTGAGCCTTTGAGAGTGATTTTTGTGTGTGATTGATTGATCCTCCTTTAATGCTCTCTAATCACCTCTAATTATCCTCCCTCTTGGATTGGGGACCAAGGAATTCCAAAATTAGAAGAAGGGCAAAATTGGAAGATCACAACATTATGCCTTGGAGCCCAATCCTTTCCTTTGCCGACGCGGGCGGACATCGGGCCCGACATTGGGAACGTCGGTCCCATGCTCTGGTGCTCGAACTCGGGCCCGACTTGGTAGTAACTCGATCCTGGGTCTCGATCCTTCTTCTCTTCTTGGTTTTCCTTGAGTTCCTCTTCATTCTTTGCATGGCTCTTCCGCTCCTTGGCTCCCTTGCTTGGCTCCTTCTTATAAACTCCTCCAAAACGTCCTCAAATGCGCCATTTTACCTACAAAACATAACAAACTTGCATAGTCTCCGAATCTCGTGGGAAACCGGGAACTAAGCTGAAAAGGGACGAAACTAACAAAGAAAAGAATGAAAAACACTTATCTACAAGGGAAATTAACTACTAAAACACCACCAAAATAAGAGACATCAACAATCAAGTTATCACCGTCTATTTCAATCTTTTTATAGCCTAGTTGCTTAGCTCTTTTGATTACGTCTCGAAGGCTGAGAGCCCCGGTTATCAAAATCGAATTATGCCCATATTTCTTTGCCCCATACAAATAATCTTGATGAACCCATTCTCCGGTGTTTCCCATGTCACGTTTCGTTTTGGCTTGCTTGGTTTTTTCACCTCCATTTCCTCATCTTCTGTCCATTTCTTTGACCTTTTTCAGCTATTGTTTTGTGCTTGAATGTGGTGCACAAGGTCTATCATACCATCATTTGGTGCTTGTTGGAAGATTATTTTATTCCTTTGGTACCAAATGCACCACCATGCTACGACAAGTTCTATGAGCATATCTGTGACAATCAGTTGACCTGGTTGTGCTAGAATATTCTTTGGTGTCTTGTTTGTAGTGTCACAAGTTAGTATTACTTCAATTGTTACAAGGTTTATTTGTTGGATAATGGTCTACATGTATGGTAGGGCTGAGCATTCGGATCGATCCGATCCGTTATGCCGGATATCCGATTTTTTTTTACGAAAATCCCGATCCGTATCCGATCCATTTTAACCGGATATCCGGTAAAATATATCCATTTGGATCGGATATCCAAGACCGGATATCATGGATATCCAAACTATCCATTTCAAAATATAGGCAAATAAATATAATCCAAATCTGAAAACGGATCAATGGATATCCGAGTTGGGTACCCTTTCAATTGCAACTCAAACTTGTGCTTACTGTGAAATGCAAAAGTTCAACTTACTACTACATAATTTAACTTAAAACTGCTTAACCATTCTTAAGTTTCAAATTACAATATTACCTAAAAACTTTAATCAAATCCCAAAAATAATTAAAGCAACAAATTACAGACCATATACAAAAAGTAGAAGCTGCTGAAGTTTAATGTTCTAACTTCTAGCTTCTACAAAAAAAAAAGGTTCTAACTTCTAGCTCTAAAATATAGCAAAAAAACATTACATGGATCCATTCTCCACAGTTACTAGTCTAGTAACTCATCATCAAGAATAATATTTGATTGTTCAATAGCCATATTAGATTCATCAATTATGATGTCTTGGTGCTCCAAAAGCAATTCCTCAGACCTACAAATATCAATACAAGTGATATATAAAGATTAGTAAGACGCTAGCTTATTAACTTAGGCATAAATTATATAAAAACTCGTAGTAAAGATGAATAAACAGAATATTACCGTCATTAATCATCTCCATATCAATTAAGCTTTCCTCAATGTTAATAGGCATGTTAGAAGTATGTTGCCAATCTTGTCCACAAATCAATGCTTCCACCATAGACGGAGATAAAGAAGTACGAAATGAATCAAGAACACGCCCCCCAATACTGAATGCAGATTCTGAAGCAACGGTGGAAACCGGTATCGCTAGCACATCTCGAGCCATTTTGGATAAAATTAGGTATCTCTTATGATCAGTGACGAACGCAGAAATTAATTGAAGGGGGGGGGGCTCAAAAGATATTATAAATTTTTTTAACTCAAAATATATTGTGAAGACTTAATAGTAATAGAAAAAAAAAGGGTTTTATATAATAGCACTAAAAAGGATCAATATTAATAAAAGAGTCTACTACAACAAATTGAAATTGAGTAAAAAGTCATCATGTATCTTCTGCATCTTCAACCGGTAGAGAAGGTAAATCCATCCTACGGGTTTTCATATTCTGGAAATGTTGAAGGATGACTTCATTATCTATGCCTCTAAACACATCCTTCTCAATATAGCACAATAGACAATCGTTGAGAAATTCATCGCCCATCTTGTTACGCAGATCTGTCTTAACAAAACTCATTGCAGAAAATGCTCTTTCTACTGTAGCAGTAGCAACAGGCAATACCAAAATCAATTCGATAAGACGATATATCAAGTGAAAAGCATTTTGAATTCTAACATCAATCATCTTTTGAGCAAGAGTTTCAATATTTTGCAAATCTGCAAACTTCTGATTTTGTCTCATCTCATAAATCCACACTTCCAATTTCCCTTTAAGCTCCACTTGATCATATGCTGAGAAGTCTTGTGGATACAATTCTGCAAGTTGAAGTAGCTTTGACACGTTGAAATTATAGAATGAATTCCTCGGATCAAGACATGTTATACATGTAAGTAGTTCTGTACTTGACTCGCTGAAACGATCCTCCATATCTTGGCCAATTTTATCAAGAATCTGGAACGCATCATACAATTTTATCGATTAATAAATGGAAGTTTTTAAAATAGCTAATCATAGAAAAACAAACAATTAAGTACCTCACAAAATATCTCAACTCTAAAGTTGTTGATGTATGTCAGCGCGTGTCCAGCACGTCTAGGCCGAAAACGACCAGGAACATTATCATCCATATTAGGAATGGTGATATCATTCTTAACACAAAAACTGTTGACTTCTTCTATAAGCTCATCCCATCCATTATCCCTCACATCTTGCAACTTCTTCTTTGTGCTTTGAACCAAACTCACAGCTTCAAGAATATTTTGATCCTTTTGTTGCAACAATTGCGACAAAACATATGTCAAGCTCAAAATTAACTTCATGAAATGAGCAATAAAGACGAATTCAAAGTTCTCCATCTTTTCACACAAGCTACTAGCAAGGGCTCGACATTTCGGCTCGTCTGCATCATCAAATATATTTTCAAGCACTTGAATTATTGAGGACCACAAAGTTAAAAGACGAACAATTGTGGTAAAGTGGGAACCCCAACGTGTAGCTCCTGGCCATACTAAGCTACTTTCTTGATTCAATCTTGTCCCGGAAGAAATCTCACCATTTATTAACCTCTCCACCATGTCTTCATGTTGTGTTTGTCGGAGTTGATCTTTTCTCTTGCAAGAAGCTCCAACCATGTTTGCAATCATGGATAAGTACTCAAAAAAATCGGTCACAAATTGATTACAATGTGAAACCGCCACAACAACCAATTATAACTGATGAGCAAAACAATGAATATACCGGGCATTTGAATTTTCATTTAGTATAAGAGCCTTCAATCCATTCAGCTCACCTCGCATATTAGAATCCCTATCATATCCTTTCCCTCTTAGTTTAGAGATTGATAATCCATGTCTAGCAAAAAACTCATCAACACCACTTTTTAAAGAGAGTGCGGTGGTGTCAACAACATGAACAACTCCAAGAAACCGTTCCGTCACTATTCCACAGTTGTCTACAAATCTTAAAATAATAGCCATTTGCTCCTTTATCGAACAATGACGAGCCTCGTCAATCAATATAGTGAAGAATTTATTTCCAATATGACGAAGAATTTCCTTTGTTGTCTCTGATGCACAAGTACTCATAATATCTTTTTGAATGCGAGAAGAAGTAAGTTGATGATTTCCTGGAGCATTCAAGTTCACTACCTTTCCAACATCAACATTGCGTGAGCTATACCATTCAAGAACTTCAAGAAAATTACCTCTATTTAGCGAACTTGTCGACTCGTCATTCCCCCGAAAGGCCAGCCCTTGTCCAAGTAGCAATCTAGCAACATCTACACTTGCGATCAAACGAATACAGTATGCATAACCCAATTCTTTCTTTCCATAAGTCACCTTTCTTGTCAAACTTTGTCTTTGATCTTTGAAGGCAAAAAATGATGTCCGGGCATCATTGTGTATACTCCCAACTGCTCCCACATGGTCTTTGAATTTATCACATGCCTTCTTCCAATTACGAAATCCCGTTTTCACAAAAACGTCATCTTTAAATCTTTTGTTGTTATCTCCTCTAAATAGATAACACCAAAAACAAAACGCGGCATCCTTAGAAACACTATATTCCAACCATTCCCACTTCTTAAACCATCCAACTTGGAAACACCTTGATTTTGAACCGAACTCACTACTTGGAAAATTATGAGAAGATGGTTGACAAGGACCCTTGAGGACATATTCTCTTCTAATTTCATCTCTAATTCGAGGCTCGTAGTCATTCATTGGTATCCTCAAAGCCGGATCACTAACAATTTCACCCTCAACCATGGTGTCGATTCGAGACCTTTTACGACCCACTCCACCAACATCACCAACATTACCATCTATATTTTGAGGCTCGCTAACATTATTCAGAGTTGAAGAACTTCCGCCCCAAAGTTTAACAAATTTGTCTATAACCTAAACATGAACAATCAAATAGAAGACAAATTAATGAACTGTAGTGGTGTACTAAGATCAAATAGAAAACAAAGTTTAACAAATTGATGAACGTGGTGTACTAACATGAAAATAATCCATTTAATGAACTAGCTAGTGGATTTAGTGCGTTGAACAGAACCTTGTCCTATGGTTAACTAAATCAAATCATAAACTAACTAATCACATTACAATACACCAAATTCACAGACTTTTTACGAGCTTGATTGCGGTCCACTTGTCCTATGACTACCAATTCACCAAATTGACCATATTACTAAAGAATTCAATTCAAAAATCAAGCAAATTAGCAAATCATCATAATTAACAGTAAGTTAGTAACCGAAAGTAAATACACCAAGAATAAGATCAAACTAAAACCATAAAATTTACAATCAATTCAAAACCCTAAAGCTTTTATCTTTCAATAGATTATAATTTATAAACATCTAAAACACGTACAAATTGGTACAATGGTGAACTGGCTGATGATCGGGTCGTCGGGTCGGGTGTCCAATAGCGGCTTGGTGGCGGTCTGGCGGTGGCAGTGGCCGGAGTCCGGAGAGAGATTTGGATCGGAGATTCGGAGCCTTCGGAAGGAGATGAAGAGTCGTCGTTGAAACAGGGGCTGCGTATTTCAGCGTGATTTGTTTTGGGAAGCAATTTTTCTTTTGTTTTTTTTCAAATAAAAGCATAAAAGCAGGTGTAAAATTTTTAACAAAACGACGTCGTTTTGGTAAGCCTAAAACGACGCCGTTTTGATGTTTTTCTAAAATTAAAAAAAAAAACCAATTGGGTCTTCTTCTTCGCGTGTTCAGCCGGAATTTATGCCAACTCTTCGACCTCCGACCTCGTCGCCGCTACTTACCTACCAATAATTCGCCGGAGTGGAGGGGGGGCACCTGCCCACTCATGCCCCCCTGGGTTCATCTATGCTTATGATTATCTTTCCACCATTGTAGAACTTCAAAGCATGTTGAAGTTGAAGTTTCACAAGCATCCTGCAAATACTTATCCAATTCAGACTTGTTCTCACAACAATCAGATCCCAACTCCATTAGATATTCAATACTCAATAAAGAACCAAATCTTAGAACATTTCCCCTTTGATCTGACTCATTCAAACTATTCAGCCCAAATGTAGATGTAGAAGAAGTAACAGTAGAACTTTCTTGTGCTTTGTTCACATGAAGGCATAGACTCAGCATAAATCTTAAATAATTCATCAACTGCCAACTATATATTCAAAGATAAGATCTTAGCCTTTAGCTCATCAAACTATTTTGGAACAAGAAAATCAACATACCTCAGCTTATACCTCGGGTCAAGAAAGACAACAACAAACATCAACAGATTGATATTCAAAACATCACCACAACACTTTTCAAACTTAGCCTTCATTTTCAGTGCCATGCTCCTATGCTCTGAGTGCTCATGGCAAAGATTATTTATCATCCTACCAACTCCAAACACATCAGCGACAACAAGATTGCAAGTGATATAACGAGCACCAGATAACGTCAACGTAGCATCATAAAACACTTTCAAAATTGACACAAAACTACTGACTGCTTTCCAATCATCATCATCAGGAACACCAATCTTCCTATTCTCTTTAACACAAACAGAATCACTTATTACCAAGTTATCAAATGCCTTCTTAAATTTAAGAGCAAATTTAAGCATCAAATAAGTTGAATTCCATCTTGTTTCAACATCCAAACAAACAAGACCTTTACTTTCCAATTTCTCCTCAAGTATACACAATTTGAACTTCTGATGTCGTGCAGGAGAGGATCTCACGTACCTTACAAGACCACGAACTCTCAAAATTGAAACCTTAATATCCTTTAAGCCATCCCTTATAACCAGATTCAAGATATGGCAATGACATCTCATATGTAAAAACTTCCCTTGAAGGATACCCGATCCCCAATGATTAAATTTCTTTTTCAAATGAGCAAGTGCTAAATCATTGGAAGAACAATTATCAACAATCACAGTCATAACTCTTTTTATTCCCCAATCAATTAAACACATTTCAATAGCCCTACCAATCAATTGCCCCGAGTGACCAGTAAGAGGACATAAACTTATAATCCTTTTGTGCAAAACCCAGTCATCATCAATAAAATGAGCTGTAAGACACATATAGCTTAGGTTCTGACCAGAAGTCCATGCATCCGTAGTAAGACTAACCCGATAAGACAAATTCTGAAATATATCTTTAATTTTTTTTATTTTCTTCACTATAGAGTTTATAGAAATCTCTAGCAACAGTGAAGCGAGAAAGAGCTTTGAACTCAGGATTCATACACTTGCAAAAATACCTAAAACCCTCATGTTCAACAATAGAAAAAGGCAGCTCATCCAAGACAACCATCCTAGCAAGAGCTTTTATACAAAGTTCTTGATCAAATTGCCAAAAAGTCGGAATAGAAACAATTTCAACAACACCATCAGCACGAACAACCGTCTTTGTCTTGATATCTAGCATCTTTTGTTTTTTTATCCATATTAGAAGGCAATCTTTTGCATCTCTCAATGTGATTATTCATAAGAGTGGTTCCATTCTCAGGTTTACAGCCAATTAATGCAGAATAGTATTTGCATTGCGCATGAAGTGGATCCTCAGGACGTTCATTAAAGTGATCCCAACATGCTGAATGTTTTTTTCTCTTATCTGGAGGTGGATTTGTAGCTTTGGCTTTTCTTGTTGTTTGATGGACCTTTTGGAGCAACAGCCACAATGCTTTCTTTGCTTTGCATTTCAACATCACCTCCGCATTCTTGACTTGGCATTTCATTATCATCGATTAATTGATAAGATGCAATACTTGATTTACCAGCTTCCAGTAAATGATGTAATTAATTCACATACCACAATTAAATCCAAGTGCCAATGCAAATGCAATAAGACAACATCCTAGCATAAGGGGTATTATTACTATTATTATTATTAAGAATTCTACAAACTGTTATCAGTTGTCTGGCTATTGTAAGAGATGTTCCAACAATGAACACAATGAAAAACACATGAACAATAGAACAAGTGAGAGATCTAGGAAATGAAACATACAGCCTGAAACCCAAACCCTATTATGTTAAATTTGAGGTCCCCTCCAATCAGTGACTCACGGCCCGCAAAATCAAGGACTCAATTCCATGTATTAAAGATTATGTTCCAAATTGAAAGTTTTTAGGGTTTATAGGGTTAACTCACCATGAGAGGAGTGGTCGAAGACTCAAGAGATTACGGTGAGACTCGGATCGACAGTGAGACAATTGAGAGCAGGGATGAGACTTGATATGTCGACGGCGAGAGAAAGTTGAGAGCTGCGATGGTGAGACTCGAAGAAGTCAAGAGGCTATCGCCTCTTTTACCATGGTTCGGGTTCGCCGCTGTACTTTGAGAGTTTGAGAGAGAATGAAAATGAAATGGTTGCGTAAAGTAGAACCCTAGTTTCCTCAATTTTGACTTCTAATTTTATGTAAAAGTGAAACAAAAAAAATGAAATTTGCGTGGATTTGGGTCATTGTCTTATCTACGCATCAAACCAATGCTACATTGGAACGAAATAAGGGAAGTGGGCCAAGTGGCCCACTTATTTCACTTTGCTATATTGAAACTCTCTTTTACGTACACCAAAGACAAAGTAATACAAAACCAAGCTCATTTCACTTTGCTATGCTATTTAAATAATCTATTACTATATACTAAAGCGGAAGCAAATTCTGCCACCATATTGCGCCACATCACCCCATTTTTCTTAAAAATCTATCTTATTAAATCTTGATTTTATCATAATCTTATAGATACTTAATTAAAATATTAATTCTATATTTAAAAATGTGTTGTTTAATTTCTATCCAAATAAATAAATAAATCTATATCTTATCATTATACACATTTAATTAATACACAAATCTATCATAAACCTTTTATTTAAAAAAGTAGTTTTTTGTCAAAATATATAAATCATAATCATAGTATTTTACCCATTTAATTAAATATCATATTAAGTTTAAATTATTTTTCGTAATTTTATTATGGTATATTTTCAAATCATCAATGGTAACAAATTCTACCACTATATTTAAGACAAATATTCATTCTATTAAAATAATATATTAAATACATTTTTACTATCATATCATATTAAAATATTAATAAAAAAAGTATATGTTATATTTAACATATACATCACTAATATTGCATATTGACTACACTTTAGAAAAAAAGATAGATTTCTTAATTAAGATAATAATTTGATCACATTTTCATTACATTTTTATATATTTATTATTTAATTATTTTTTCAGAAAACAATAACATATATACGAGATAATTTGGTTTTCTATTTAACTTATTAAATATTATCTATATATTTAATATTATAATATTTACTTTACTTTACTTCATTACCCAGTAGAGTTCCCCTTCCGGAGAATCTGGGGGGTCAGGATGGGGGCACCCCTGATTTAATATTATAATATATGAATCTGAATTTTATTTAAACTTATTGGTTTTATTATATAAGTTAGTTTACGTAATTTAATTTAAATGCCAAAAGATTTGTATGAATTGTTAATAAAATATGATAATGCATCTAAACTTATTTCATTCTTTCTCAATTATTTAAATATATGTTTATTTATGTATAAAAAGTAAATACATAATAAAATTTATGTATATATATATGACGATATACAAGAATTATGTCACAAAATATACATTAATACATATGATAATATTTATAATTGTTATAATATGATAATATTTGTAATAAAAAGTCCACTCTCAAAGATCCCCGAATAACACCCAAGATTCTGTAATTCATCAATTGTGCTCCGTGTTTTCCCTCCACAGAAGCTCCCTGAACCCCAGATCTCTCTGACAAGACGATTGGGGGAAGATGACGGTGGCGGTATCAGGGAGCGGCCTCTGGGACTGCGTTCTGGAGCTGACAAAGGCGGCTCAGGATAGCAACGGCGACCCCTTCGTATGGTCGATGCAACTCGGCGCCTGCCTCAATTCCGCCGGCGTGGCCCTCCCTTCCTCCGACCTGGCTCGCCTCCTAGTCTCTCACATTTGCTGGGACAACAACGTTCCTGCTGCCTGGAAGTTCCTCGAGAAGGCCCTCAGTGTTAAGCTTGTTCCCCCCTTCCTCACCCTCGCTCTCCTCTCCCTTAGGTATTCTCTTTCCACCATAACTTATTTGTTTGGTCCAGGGCTCTGATATCACCTGTTCTGAATTGCTAATTGATGGCGTATAACTCCTGATCTAACTGCAGAGTCATCCCAGCTCGTCACTCTCACCCTACAGCATATAGGCTTTACATGGAACTTCTTAGAAGACATGGCTTCTGTTTCACCTTGCACACGCATCAATCCATTCATGAGGAGTGAGTTTGAGTCCATCTTCCAGTTCAGTCTCAAATATAGAGGATGTTTTTCCTACCCTTTTTGTTTAGTTTCTGATTGTTGATTACATGTCTTTCAATATAGGCTATAGCTAGATATAGAACCAACAGCATTCTGGTGTGTTCCTCCAAGGGTTCTGTGTTGCTTAAGTGGTGTTCTGGCTATTGTTTTTACGTTTTGGTCTTTTTGCAAGCAATATATTGCTCACCGGCCTGCAACTTCTTCCTCTTATGCATATGTGAAACAATTAAAGTTCTTCCCTGGTGAAATTATTTCACAGCTCACTAAAGATTGCAGTAAACTAAAGAGAAAGTATATGTATCGTCAGATACGATTTATTCTTGGGATAGAAGTAATTCATTATTATTCTTTGGCTACCTACTTACTGAAATTCAGGCAAATTTCTGTACTGAAATTTTACCAGTCAACTTAAATTTTAATTTTATTATTTCATAAGAAGCATGACCTCCCTCCACCTTCATAGGCATCCCCAGTGACTTACTGTAGTGCCTTTTAATTTTCAACCTTCTCATGAAATTGTTGAATTCGAAGTCTGGGACTTGGCATGTAATTGTTCTGCATCAGATCTTTTTTAAACTAGATAGGATGCTCCACAAATTGGACCAAACACAGTTCCACGTGGCTACGTGACTGCCAATAATATGTATGTGAATGGTTGATGTACATTCACACACAATAATTGTCCCAAATGAAGTAAGGGAACCAATCAAACTGGGATTCAATTATTTTGCATGTTACGACATTACAAACACTCACTTTACAAACTTTGTTGCTGCCTTGGTCTTTTTGCACACAGATATATCAACCTATTTGAATAAATTGTCAATGTACTTTATGGCTGCAGGGTCTTGCGCTCAATAGATGATGCCCTTCATCTTTCTGAGATTTTTGGCATTCAGTCTCCTGAACCTGGGATTTTAGTAGTTCTTTTGGTTTTTTCAATTGTATGGCAATTGCTTGATGCCTCACTCGATGATGAAGGATTGCTGGAGTTTATTCCTGATAAGAAGTCTAGATGGCCTACAAGGCTACAGGATATGGACATTGATGGCAGTAAGAGCATTGGAGAGAATAGAAATCATCCCGAGGGAATGCATAGAATGAATACTTTACTGGCCATTGAGATAATTGGAGAATTTTTGCAGAATAAAGTTACCTCAAGGATTCTCTACTTGGCACGCCGAAATATGTATGTAAACTGGCTCTTCTATGAATTTCTTTTTATTTCTCCTTTGATTTTCTATGGTTAAAGTGTATGGAACTTTCTATATTGCTGTAGCCTAATTTGTAAGCTATGTAATGGAAATCCAGGTACGTTCAAGGAAATTAAGAAAAGGGTGACATATTAAAAAACATTCCGTTAGAAATGTTCTGTTGTAATCATATTTTCATCATAAAATGTTTTCTTTTTTTTTTTGTTTCCTTTCAGTAATTGGAGCTGTATTTGATTCGCTTATATCTTGAGTTGTACTTGATTTATTTGGCTAGCATTCATGACACTATGTAATTCCTGCTTGAGGGTAACTGAATTAGCTTTTGCTGGATAGGCCCTCAGATTGGTCAAGTTTTGTTCAACGCTTGCAGCTCCTTGCGTCAAAATCTTCAGCTATAAGGATTTCAAAGTCTATGACTCCAGATGCACTTCTGGAATTGACATCAGATACTTGCAGAGTCTTGCCTCGTGAATGCAAGACAAGTGTGCAGCAAGAGTTTCATGCAGTCATGGCTTCTGGATCGCTAATACCTTCTGTTGGTCAGTTGCATGGGGCTAGTCGCTCTGCCTTATGGATTCCTATTGATTTGTTTCTAGAAGATTCTATGGGTGGGCTGATAGCGACAGCAACAAGTGCAGTTGACACTCTAACTGGTATAGGCTTCATGCATCACCAGCAGTACTATTGTTGAAGCATGAGGAACTCATATTCTGTCAGTTAAAAGTGATTTCTGCTTTGATATATGCAGATATAGTAAAGTCGCTTCAGGCAGTGAATGGGACAACCTGGCATGATACTTTCTTAGGTATGTGGATTGCAGCTTTGCGGCTTGTGCAAAGGGTATGTACTGATAGTTTTTCTTATGCTAAACTTGGCTGTTGTATTATCATATTGGTTCAGTTTTGATTGGTATACTAATTTTTTTTTTTGCAGTTATGCTTACTGTGCTTTGCATTATTCATTCTTGAAAGTGTTCTGTGTAATTTTTAGTTTGCAATGCATGCATTCAGTCTGATATAAAGCCTTCTCAAATTGGTGGTATGCTGTACACTTCTCCGAGTGAGTTACATGTTATTTCATTCATGAAGACTCCATCTAATTGCTTTGAAATGACACATTTGGCCTTCTTCTAGCCTTATCTTGTCAGCCAACCCTGGAACCTCTTCATGTAATTTTGTTTGGATCATAACCAAACAAAGTTAGACTTTCCACATGGTGGCATGTTCATCTAAAATCTTTGCCTGAAAGAAGTTTGATCGTACTACAGTCCTTTCTTCAGATCTAAATGTATGAAACCTTGTATAACATTATCTGTTTGGCACTTAACAGGCTCTCTTGAATTTCTTATTTTGCAGTCAATATTTATCTGTTTGGCACTTGACATGCTTTCCTGAAACTCTTATTTTGTTTGTCCCCTTCAGTATTTGTATTTCCATATAGTTGGCCAGCTATTTTGCATTTTTTTCTTCATTGTTTGTCCCTTGGATCATCTGTAGTCTGAAGTGTTACATTTTGTTTTTTAATTAAAATCCTTCTTGCATGACCAGACATGGACTGAGAAATCCTCAGCCATTTTTATTTAATAGATTTTCATTGTATTCTCATTGTTTTAGGAAAGGAATCCAAGTGAGGGTCCTGTGCCTCGTCTTGATACCTGTTTGTGCTTGCTGCTGTCCATTACTGTACTTTCAGTTGCCAATATCGTTGAGGAGGAAGAAAATGCAGTAACTAGGGAGCCTGAATGTTTCTCTGTGATTCAACGTTTGGATAAATCAGTTGCTGGAAAGCGCCGTAGTGAGTTGATATCCAGTTTGCAAATACTTGGGGAACATCAAGGCTTGTTAACTCCACCAACATCCATTATTCCAGCAGCTAATCAGGCTTCTGCAAAAGCAATGATGTTTCTTTCTGGTATTAGAAATGGTAGTGGGTATCTTGACTGTGCCAGTATGGATGACATGCCTGTGAATTGTTGTAAGTGGATATATCTCTTGGCTTTTGAGTTCTGCACCATAACAGTTACTGGTCATTCAGAAAATTATCTTAAACTCATTTTTTGCTATTCTAGGCAACGTTTTTTTTGGGTACTATATGGTTTTCTAGGATTCACATAAAGAAATGAATTGCTTCGAATTTCATCAGTTGAAATTGCTGGAATTATTTTTTCGCATTTGAAGCGAACTCTTACTTATAATGGCCACCTATCTTCTTTTGCGCATTTGCATATCTTATAGTCATGGAATGATGAACAAAATATATTTAGCTCAGTCACTAATCACTACGCTCTAGAGGACCAGCATTCTGGATACAAATTAGTATTTAATTCAGAAGAGGAAAGTCTTGGTACTTCTTCATTACAGCTAATAATGAAACTGCTGAATTGCTGGGTCCTTTCATGCCTTACTAAGACGTGTCAGTTCATGCCTTGCTTTGAGATTAATAATCATCTGGATTTCCCATTTGTCAGTTCTGAGATCCGTTTTGCCTTTAAGATATTATCCATATTATTTGCCTTCCTGATCTATTGGTTCATGCAGCTGGAAACATGTTGCACTTAATTGTCGAGGCTTGCATTGCAAGAGATCTATTAGACACATCAGCATATACGTGGCCTGGTTATGTCAGTGCACGCATCAGCCAGATTCCGCGTAATGCTGCTGGACAGATTCCTGGTTGGTCATCTTTAGTGAATGGGGCTCCTCTTACTACACCGATGGTTAATGTTCTTGTTTCAACACCTGCCTCGAGGTACATTCCTTTTTCTACTTATTTTCTATGCTTGATTTTCCAATGAAAGCTGTTTGTTTTCCATATTTTTAGACTACAGTTTGCTGCATGTACAATCAGTGAGGCATTAGAAATTGTCTTAGCAGCTTGTAAATTTGGTATGATTTTCAATGTTTCAAGTGTTAGTCAACAGTTATGCTCCTTGTAATCTCTAGTTGACAGGGAGAAAGGTAAAGTTCATGTTAAAAATGGAGAGAAACCAACTGTTTGTACTGTTCATGTTAGGTGAACAGATTTTCTCCCTCCACCTACACCCTTCTTTGTTTGTGACTAACACTTTGATCGCACCCACCTATCTGCATCCTTATCTGCAATGTTGCCACAACCATCTAGATTGCTCTTCTCCGTCAGTAACTTGCATGAAATGTTTATTGTGGAACTCAAAGAGTTCCTATCAATGTGCCTTATATTTCTAGCTTTCCTATCCTATAGCAACTAATCTAAGCTCATGGTCCTTGTTGGAAGCTTAGCAGAAGTAGAGAAGATATTTGAGATTGCAGTAGGTGGTTCAAATGAAGAAAGGATGTATGCTGCCACAATTCTCTGTGGTGCATCTCTTGTACGTGGTTGGAGTATCCAGGTATTTACATGTAATTTTTTATTACGTTTGTGATAATGTTTATGGACAGGATGGTTCAACGCTCCATCTTGTGGTTCGGTTGAATTTATTTTCCATCTTCTATTGCTTGTGGCTAATTTATTTCTTCACAGGAGCACGTGGTTCTCTTTATTATGAGGCTGCTCTCCCCTCCCCAGTCAGCAGATTATCCTGGAAGCGACATGTCCTTGACTAATAATGCTTCAACACTGAATATTCTGCTCGTTGGAATATCAACTGTTGATTGTATGCAGATCTTCTCATTGCATGGCTTGGTATGATTCGTATGAACCTAATCTATCCTGATATACTATGAAATCTTATTAGAAATTAGAAGCTGTCAGCCAGCAGTTGAATGATACATGCACGGCTGTAAATTTTCTTTTGCTAGGATCTTTGTAACCCCCGTTGCTATAGTCTTATATACTCGATGGATTTATTGTGATCTAAAAATTTGGAACTCCTGAGGAGGCCAAATAATTTCTGTCCAACAGATAACGTTGCTTGCCCATTTCCTATCTACCTGTGAACGAATAAATAATTTCTGGAAGTGGTTTTGAAGTAGTAGGACTGTAACCCCGGCACTTGTATTACCTGCTCTAACCTAGATGATTCCTGTTCTGCTCAATCTCTTAGCCGTGTAATTACCGAGGCTTAATTTTGTCTTGGAAGAACTGAAACTGTATTACGGTTGGAACAATCTAAACCCTTCCCCTGTTTCAGGTTCCACAGCTGGCCGCTGCATTGATGCCCATTTGTGAGGTTTTTGGATCATGTTCACCCAAGGAATCATGGACACTTGTAACTGGAGAGGAAATCAACTCACACGCTGTGTTTTCAAATGCTTTTACTCTTCTCTTGAAGTTGTGGAGATTTGATCATCCACCTGGTGAACATGTGATGATGGGGCCTGTGGCACCAGTAGGATCTCAGCTAACTCCGGAATATCTACTAATGCTCAGGAATTCTCAGATCGTGCCTCCAGAAAATGATACAAAAAATCTACGTAGAAACAGGAGATTCTCTAAGTTATTTGGTTCTTCTTTAGAACCCATCATCATTGATTCTTTTCCTAAACTAAAACATTGGTATATGCAACATCAAGCCTGCATTGCCTCCACCCTTTCTGGTGTTGCTCAGGGGAACCCTGTTCATGAGATTGTTGATGGCTTGTCGAATATGTTGTTTAAGAAAGTAAATAAAGGTGGGCAAAACACACTTTCTGGAAGCAGTACTTCATCCGGCTCAGCTGCAGAAGAGGCAAGCCTCCGGCTGCAGTTGCCTGCATGGGATATTTTGGAAGCTGTCCCTTTTGTACTAGATGCTGCTTTGACAGCTTGTGCTTACGACAAACTATCTCCACGTGAGATGGCCACAGGTTTGTCCAAAATTCGTATATGTCTATTGCCAATAGTCCTGTGTATTCTTTTTTATGTGCATGGTAAAAGCCCCTGAAATGCTCCTATGAGCATGGTTTCGTGTCACTGATAGCTTCAGATAACACAGGTGTACTCATATTAGAGGACCAAACTAATTTATTTTATTTCTCACTGAAATTTATTTTCCAAACGTTCCTGTGCTTGGTAAATTAATATCTCTTTCATATCTTGGTATAGTGATAAAAAAATCAGAAAATTGTATATAGTTGATTTAGTGTAGTTAAAGTTTAGTCCATTGGCAAACTTCTTGGTTCTCTTGAATTTCCGATTGACAGAAATTCACCTCTTTATTTTCAGGGCTCAAAGATCTTGCTGATTTTCTCCCAGCTTCTTTGGCAAGCATACTAAGCTTCTTAGCAGCTGAAGTATCTCGTGGAGTATGGAAACCAGCTTCTATGAATGGAACTGATTGGCCTAGTCCTGCTGCAAACTTATCAACTGTCGAGCAGCAGCTCAAGAAGCTTCTCGCTGCCACTGGTATTGATGTCCCAAGTCTTGCTTCTGGTATGTCTGCACATCTTTTCTCTACTTCACCCAAGCATCAGTGTTTTTTCATAAAAAAAAAAAGGATTGTATCTGAATCCATTCATCTATGTTTTCTTGAAATTCGCAGTGAGAAGTGGTGAACCTACACTTCCTCTTCCATTAGCTGCTCTTCTAAGCCTAACAATCACTTACAAGCTCGACAAAGCATCAGAGCGTTTCCTCAACTTAGCCGGAAGAGCTGTAATCATGCTTGCAATAGAATGCCCTTGGCCATGCATGCCCATTGTAGCCTCTCTCTGGGCTCAGAAAGTAAAACGCTGGAGCGACTTTCTTGTCTTCTGTGCCTCTCGTACCGTCTTCCACCACAACACGGACGCCGTTGTCCAGCTCCTACGAAGCTGCTTCCTGACAGCCCTTGGCCTCAACCCGTCGTCGCCTAGGCTGAGCTGTGGTGGCGTTGGGGCCCTCCTCGGCCACGGCTATGGGTCCCACCAATGCGGAGGGATCTCCCCTGTCGCCCCGGGAATCTTCTACCTCCGGATCTATCCATTCATCAAAGATATGCTGTTCTTAACCGAAGAGATCCTCTCTCTCCTGATGATGTCCGTCAAGGAAATCGCCCGTGGCAGGGCCCATACCCCCGAAAAGCTCCCGAAGAGCAAATACGCGGTGAGATACGGGCAAGTCTCACTGGCGGCGGCCATGACCCGTGTGAAGCTCGCAGCGTCTCTCGGAGCGTCGTTAGTCTGGATCGGGGGCGGGATTAGCCTTGTTCAAGCGCTCATCAGGCAAATGCTACCTTCGTGGTTCATATCTTCGGACCATTGTGGGGAACCCGGCTCATCCGAGGTGGTGGCCATGCTTCGGGGATACGCTCTCGCCTACTTTGCGGTGCTGTGTGGGGCATTCGCGTGGGGCGTGGATGAGACGGTGACGGGTGGTGGCTCAAGACGGAGGCCGTATGTGCTTGGGAAGCACTTGAAGTTTATGGCTATGGCATTGGACGGGAAGATCTCGCTCGGGTGCGATTGGGCCACATGGCGGGCGTATGTGTCGGGATTTGTGAGCTTGATGGTGGGATGTACGCCCGCGTGGGTGCAGGAGGTGGATGTCGATGTGCTCAAGAGCTTGAGTAAAGGGCTGAGGCACTGGGACGAGGAGGAGCTCGCTCTTGCCCTGCTTGCTACGGGAGGTGCTCGGGCTACGGCTGCTGCAGCTGAAATGATCATCGGAGGTGGATTATAGCCTAATCTATAAATAAAACTCTATTTTTAGGCAACTGGTCGCAGAGATTTAGAAACCAGGCAACTTATCCTCCTTTTTCTTTGTAAAGTGATGATCGAATCCCCGGGGAAAAATTACGTTTGTTCCGGGGCAAGTTATTTAGGATTCTTGCACGGATTAAAGAGAGGCTGGTTAAAACGGGGACGTTTTTTTTTTAGCCTTGAAGAGACTTTGAACAAATTTTACTGAATTCGAACAAATAGAAGAACTACTTGTATTTGGCCAATTATACGCGCACCGGCCTTCCATGTGCAAAGGTAAGATTAGTGAAGTCTCGCCTGTCAAATGTTAGCCAGGATAAACCGGACCAAAACCAATTCGGTGTAATCATAACTACATAAGTAAAAAATGATATTTAGCATGACACGTGTCAACTTCTAATTAAACCGCATAATTTATCTAGTATATCTAGTATAATTTACAGTATAAAGTAGAACCTATCTCTGTTGAAAAAATTACGCCACCTCATCAACACTGCATAAAAAAATGTTATTAATGCCACGCAATCTAGGCTGAATAAAACAATCCATAAAAAAATACTGAAAAAATATGAATGATCCCGAAATTGCAGGAAAAAATACTGAAAAAATATGAGTGATTCCGAAATTGCTTCTATATGCACCAATTAGGTAGTTAGAATATTAGGTAGTTTATGAATGATCCCGAAATTGCAGAAAAAATATCGAAAAAATAATGATCCTGATATTGCTTATATATGCACTAATTAGGTAGTTAGAATATTGCGTAGGACTTTTTAATACATAATTTGATAGTTAGAATAATTAGGTAGACTATGTACGCATATAATGAATCATTAGGTAGACTATGGTACGGGACTTTGTTCAAACTAATTAAATCAATATTATACATAATTAGCATAAATAATTAGGTTGTTTTGTATGCGTATAATTAGGTAGTTAGAATATTTTGTACATAATGCTTTGAGTTAAACATTGTGAAGATTGTTTTTCCATGTTTGGAGATATACGTACATGATAATTTCTTTTTTTTTATATATATCGAGTTTATATATACGTACATAGATATTGTCCAAACACTTCGATATTGTCCAAATACTTCTAACATTCATTTCTTCTCCTCCATCACCTACGTGTAAGTACGTATTGATAATTTTTTTTTTTTTTATGTTTCTCTACCTTAAGCTAGATTCTATTTAAATTAAGATTATTTTGTACTTTTGAAGGATTTGAAGATGAGATCCATGTACGATGATATTGTCAATATTGATGCGAGCAAACAACCTTGGAAAATTCGATGTCGAATTATTCGCCAATGGAGCGTATCATACCACTCGGTTGGGATCGATGAAATCCAATTGGTTTTAATGGATGAAAATGTAGGCCTTTTCAATCTATTATATAATTTATTTGCATCATTTTAAATTGTTGAATACTTAACATTAATTTATTTATATTATGTATTAGTGTGACATTATTTGCCAGCATATTTGGTTTTTCAAATTTAAGTATTTTTTTTAATGTCGGCTCGATCGAAATTTGTTCTCTAAACAATTAAGTCACATTTATATTGATATTACCCGTACATGGTACGGATTTTCAACTAGTTTTTATTAAAATAAGTTAATTGATTAAAATTCCACTATAGACCCCAAATTAGAAATGTTCATATCTACTGATTTCCATTCTAATTTTTTTTTCTAAAAAAAATTGGACTTTAAATTTAATACATAATTTTTCTAAAGATCCTCTTATCTACAAATTTCCATTTTATAAATTATATACTTTGTTCAATTAAATAAAATATATATTATAATAGAAATAATATATCATTAAAATAAATCTCATAAGAAACAAATTAAATCAAATTAAATACGACAAGATTTTATATCAAACTATTTTTAATATTATATAAAATTTAAAATAAGTTTTTAATTACATTAAAATCGTACCTTCAAGGCGCGAGGACTAATACTAGTAATTTATTAATGTCCAGTACCGGTTCAAATACGAAATTTGTTGGTTGGACCGTAAACACTAAAAAAAGAACCATGTAATGGACGTTTGAGTTAGGTTTCGAGTAAATAACAAGTTTTCCGGCACATCATCAGTTGCCTCTACTGGAGGATTAAATTTGGTCTATCTCATCTCTCATTCTCTCCTCTTTACCCTTTTGTTGAATTGGACAATTTACCATTACTAGTAGCTATTTGATAGGGAGTGGATTTTGTGCCTTTGACTATCTTCCTATATATTAATTGGATAGCAATGTCTGTTCAAAATATTGCACCACATGGCTTTCTCTCTGCATAACATCTGGTCCACTAGAATTAAAGAAACGTGCTTTTACTGTTTTCATTTTCTCTGTTAATTGCTTATTAAGCCTGATACGGGGTTAGCCGTGAATTGGCCCGATCTTCGACAATCAACGACTCAACAAACAAGAAAACAACAAAATGGTCAGAAATGCAATCAAATGGAGAACGAATGACTCAAAGTGGAAATGGAAATAAACACACTCGACTCAATGAAAACGATAGGAAATGAGATCAACCAAATGAAACAACAAAGTGACCCTCGTTACTTTGAAAACGAGAACCAAATTGAATGATCAAGTGACCAACCTTGTACGACTCCACACAATCAAGGATCCAACCTTGAAAGCACGAAGAAGATGCTAATTCGACTAGCACACCAACTATGATCGATAACTGATGCAATCAAGACAAACCAAGCTGAAATTGCAATACGATGAAGAACAGTCTTCGATTCTCACTATGGAGAGAAAACACTCAGTTTTATGATAAAGGTTTCCGTCTGAAATAATGAGCAGCTAGAGCTATTTAATTATGTGTCCTTCCTAAAAGCAATAAAAACGACTAAATAAAGCAATAAAGGGGGCGGCCCAAAGTGGCCTAACAAGCCCATGCTAGACACACACGAAATAGCCCGCAGGAGGCAAGGCGCGACCTGGCCAGGTGAAGCACGACCGCGCCTTAAGGGCCTTATCCCCCGCTTTGCCGACTGAGGCGTGAAGCGCGCTTGGGCGCCGGTGCCCGCTTGTGCCGCAGCCTAGGCACCGCCGCGGTGCCCCAAATCTGGCACCTCTTGGCTTAGCTTGTTGGCGACGAGGCACATGAGTGATGGCTTGTTCTCAGGGGCATTCTTGGCTTCCTTGACTCCATGGTACGCCACAAATGCAAACAAGTCCCTTTGAAGCTTCTTGGCTCGTGCCCTTGTTATTGGACCATCAAAGAGGATGGGCGTGCTCGGTGGTGGCTTGACGGATGGTCCCTCATCATCCTCCCCTTCTTGAAAAGAATTCGACCTCGAATCAAGGTCTTCATCCACGGCAAGATAAGGAGTTATATCAGCCACATTGAATGTAGCACTCACGCCGTACTCTCCGGGCAACTCCAGCTTGTAGGCGTTATCACCAATGCGTTGAAGCACCTTGAAAGGCCCATCTCCACGTGGTGACAATTTGGACTTTCGTTGCTCGGGGAACCTCTCCTTCCTCAAATGCACCCACACTAGATCACCGGGCTGGAAAACAACCTTGCGCCGGCCCTGATTAGCTCGATTGGCATTATACTCGGCCCTTTGTTCCAGCTTGATCCTTGTCCTCTCATGTAACCCCTTAATGAACTCAACCTGTTTTCCTGCATCAAAGCTTTCTTTTTCCCTCATCAGAAATGGGGTAAGATCTAAAGGAGTTATGGGGTTATTACCATAAACGCACTCAAATGGAGTAAGCATAGTAGATGAATGCAATGTCCTATTATATGCAAATTCCACATGAGACAGCATTTCTTCCCAAGATTTTAGGTTATTCCTAATAATGGCTCTAAGGATGGTGGTTAAAGTCCTATTGGTGACCTCGGTTTGGCCGTCGGTTTGTGGGTGGCTAGATGTAGAGAATAACAACCTAGTACCCCAAAAAAAAACAACCTAGTACCTAACTTACCCCAAAGAGTTCTCCAAAAGTGACTAAGAAACTTCACATCCCTATCACTAACTATGGTTTTCGGCACACCATGCAGCCTAACAATTTCCCTAAAGAACAAAGAAGCTACATTAGTGGCGTCATCGGTTTTACGACAAGCTATGAAGTGAGCCATCTTAGAGAATCTGTCTACAACCACAAAAATAGAGTCTCTCCCCCTCTTATTTCTAGGTAAGCTCACTATAAAATCCATGGATATGTCTTCCCAAGGGGCTGAAGGTATGGGAAAAGGGCGTATACAGGCCATGAGGTTTCAACTTAGATTTAACCCTTAAACAACCAATGCATCTTTTAATAGCATGCTCTACATCCCTAAGCATATGAGGCCAATAAAAATGTGCACGCAGCATTTGATAAGTCTTATCCCTACCAAAATGACCCATTAATCCACCCTTATGGGCTTCATCAACAAGTAACAATCTCAATGAACATCTAGGAATACAAACTTTATCCATATGAAACAGACATCCATCATGCACATAATAAGAATCAAACGACCCTTTTCATGACATGCTTTATAAGTAGCCCCAAAATTAACATCATCCACATAAAGATCCTTAATATAAGCAAATCCAAGCACCCTAGAATCTAATGTGGTTAACAAGGTGTGGCGCCTAGACAAAGCATCAACCACTACATTATCTTTACCCTTTTTATACTTAATAACATATGGAAATGTTTCAATGAATTCCATCCATCTACCATGTCTCCTATCAAGTTTATCTTAGCTCTTAAAGTGTTTTAGAGACTCATGGTCAGTTTTAAGTACAAATTCTTTAGGCCATAGGTAATGTTGCCATGTTTTCAACACTCGAAACAATGCATACAATTCTTTATCATAAGTTGAGTAGTTTAAACATGCACCTTTAAGCTTTTCAGAAAAGAAGGCTATAGGTTTACCTTCTTGAAGAAGTACACCGCCAGTACCAATGCCGCTAGCGTCACACTCCACCTCGAAAGGCCTTGTGAAATCCGGCAGCACCAACAATGAGGCATGCGTCAACCTGTCCTTTAGGGCCTGGAATTCCCTCTCTTGCGCCTTTCCCCACTTGAACTCGATCCTCTTCTTGGTTATCTCGGTTAATGGCGTGGCAATAGTGCTAAAGTCCCTCACGAACCGCCGGTAGAAGCTGGCCAGTCCATGAAAACTTCTCACTTGGCCGATTGATGTAGGAGTAGGCCAATCCTGGATCGCCTTCACCTTAGCCTCATCGACTTGCAGCCCATTTTCATTCACTACAAAACCAAGGAAAGTAACGGAGGTAGTGCACAATTCACATTTTTTTAAGTTAGCATACAAGTGCTCTAGACGCAATGTGTTAAGCACATTTCGCAAATGATCTTCATGCTCAGCTAAGGACTTACTATACACTAGGATATCATCAAAATACACAACTACAAACATTCCTATGTAATGCCTCAAAACATGGTTCATTAATCTTATGAAAGTGCTAGGGGTGTTAGTAAGCCCGAATGGCATAACGAGCCATTCATATAGACCGAACTTGGTCTTGAAGGCTGTTTTCCACTCGTCCCCTTCCTTCATCCGAATCTGATGGTACCCACTTTTAAGATCGATTTTTGAAAAGATAGTGGAACCATTCAGCTCGTCCAACATGTCACCAAGACGAGGAATGGGGTGCCTATACTTCACCGTTATATTGTTAATTGCCCTACAATCGACACACATGCGCCATGTGTTGTCTTTCTTAGGCACTGACAATACCGGTACAACACAGGGGCTTAAACTCTCCCTTATGTATTCCTTATCCAAGAGCTCTTGGACTTGGGATTGGACCTCTTGTAACACCCCGATTTCACAAGCATAAGGGTATTACCGCCAACAACCTCGGATTTCACGGTCCGAAGCCGTTTAAGGCTTGAGTATCATAACACGAGAATAACAAAACCAAACCATATTTTATAACAAAAGCTGGATTCGGTTACAAAGGCTCATACGCTTTAAGTTGTTTAGTAATACAAGAGTAAGGAGTTTGCAGCGGAATATACAAGTCTCGGATAGAGACGAAAGCGAGTGGAAACCATAAAGTAGACAAAATATTTGAAGACGCCTTGCTTCCTTCTTTTCTTCCTTCCTTCCTTCCTTCCATCGTAGGTCTTCGGTTACTCCTGGATGGCCTTCCCTTTCCTATCTGATATCCCCATAAAAGCAAGGAATACCAGCCAACAAAGTTGGGAAAGAAAGAAGGGATGTTAGTCTAACACGAGACTAAACAAGTGGGAGAGTAATACTTCGGTTCTGAGAAAGGTCAGACGTAACGGCAATCCTTAGTCATATGATGACTCGTAGGTGCACGTTAGTCGAGGTTCATCATGACGATAGCAAAGCAGCAGTCTGAGCGAGAGGTTTAAGCGTTTGGCACGGTGTACGTAGGGTAATGAGAGAAGATAGAACTTCCTCGGGAATAGGACGTTATTAGAAGATAACGCCTAGGAAAGGAAATGTGTTTATTGATTCGTTGGGAACTTAAACATTCGAGATTTTGAAAAGCATCCAACATATATCGAATCGTATCAACCTCATCATAACTCGACGATGCCGACAGGGAGGTGGCCACAAGGACGCTTATACACCTGAACCCATCTTACCATTTTATAGGCATTTTAACAACTCGAGTTACGCATTCAGATTGGATAGGCCGTTGTCAATAATGTGGACCCGGAGTGATTTTCCAAGTTGTACTAATCACCCCGCGTTCATTGATTACTATGCACGAAGCACTAATCTTTCATTAGTTATAAATCAAAGCACTTCACTTAGTGACTTTTAGAGATAGGCAAGCCCTAATGAGGGACGAGCCAAAGTAAGGAACATAGTCCTCAACACTTTGCAAGAGTGTTAGCCTCTCTATTCGGAGAAAGGCAGAGTCATGACCCAGTATCAGGAGCCGATAGCTAAATATACCTCCTAATACGTTATAAAGAGACAGCGGATCACTAAACCGACAATCCCTATCTTAAGCTAATCCAGAGCAAAGTCTCGAAAAGAGACTTGAAACAATCAAAGGCCACACATCATCGGAGACCTAAGTCCAAGTCTAGCATTCGATAATAATACTAAACAATGGTCATTATCTCTAAGCATAATAATCCTAATCAAATTATTAGCAAACAAGTTTGTTCCCAACGATTATTGTGATAACGGAAAGCAATTTCACGATTATCGAGTAAGGAAACGAAGAACCATCCACTTGCCTTAAAACGAGATTAAGCACGCAAATCGAGGCGAGAAGACGAGGCTAGCAAGGCCCTAGACAAGGCCTAAGACAAGGCAAGAGGCAAGGCAAAGGCAAGGCACGGCCCGAGCAACGGCTAGGCAACGGCCCGGGACGAAACGTAAGCTAGGACACTGGCGGCGGGCGCTGCCCCCTTGGCGGCGGTCGCTGCCCCTGTTGGCGGCGGTCGCTGCCTACTGAAGTGACGACGGCGCAACTTTGCAAGCTTCCTCCGATCAACTCCGGCCACCTTTCGACGAGCTTTTGCCAACAGTAGAAAGAAGAGCACTTGAACTTTACAGAGGGAGAGATTTCGGAGGGAGAGAGGAGAGATTTGTGTGTGGAATTGCCTCCAACTTCCACCCCTATTTATAAAGTTCTATCTCCCTAATAGTCTAAAAGAGGGAGTTGACAAAATGCCTAATACTCCAAAAGATGGGTTGACAAAACCTTGGATGAAAGTGCCCAAAAGGTCTTAGGATAGACCTCCCAACCAAACTACAACAGCTCCCATAACCCCGGCGCCCACAAGAAAAACGTCCCGTCGGCCACTTGCATCTGCAGCAAGGCGGCGGTCGCTGCCATTTTGGTGGCGGTCACTGCCTTCTGGGGACTGGGGAACGTTTCAGTAAAATTGGCATAACGTTTTGGATACTTATCGGAATTGCCTCAAATTTTGAGGGATGAAACTAGACTCCTTTATCTACCATTAGGCTTTGGAATTACGCAAGTATGAGCTCTAATGAAGGTTTTATGAATTTTTGAAGTTAAGGTGTCCGTTTAGCGTTATCCAACGCTATTCGGTTAATCGGGTGACCATTGCCCTTTCTCTTGTCATTCCAAAGACAAAATTGATTCATAAAACTAAGGAGAATTTCATGATCCATCTTATAAGCTTTGCGGATATTACAACAGTACCCCCTTAATAATAGTTTCGACCCCGAAACTAGCCGAGGTCCTATAAACTAAAAAGGAAGAGTACATCTTTAGAATATCCGGAATTGACTAAGGAATACTTCCACTAGTACCCCCTTAAAGAAATTCTCTTTTCTTTAGTCATTTGCTAGCAAATCAGGAAAACGCTTCTGCATATCTAGCTCGGTTTCCCATGTCTCCCAGGTAGTCTCTTCACCACCATTTCTAGACCAAAGTACCCTGACTAATGGTACTTCCTTGTTGCGTAATTTCTTTACTCGGCGTTCGAGAATCCTTACTGGTCTTTCTTCATAGGTACCATTTGGTTGTATCTCGATGTCTCCAAAATCGAGAACATGGGATTCATCCGGCACATACTGCCTAAGGAGTGACACATGAAAGACGTTATGGACAGGGTGAGCCGATGGCGGTAGAGCAAGCCGATATGCGAGTTTGCCTACTTTTTCAAGGATCTCAAAAGGGCCCACATATCGAGGATTGAGCTTTCCCCGCTTCCCAAAGCGAAAAACCCCCTCAGATGGTGACACCTTTACGAAGACCTTATTGCCAACGGTGAACTCAACGTCCCGTCTCTTCAAGTCAGCGTAGGACTTTTGTCGACTCTGATCAGTCAACATCCTTTGGCGAATGAGGGCGATGTCGGCGGCGGTTCGTTCTACCAACTCTGGTCCAAGAAGAATTTTATCCGCGTTATCGTCCCAACAGATAGGCGAACGAAACTTACGGCCGTATAGAGCCTCAAACGGAGCCATCTTGATAGTAGCATGCCAACTGTTGTTATATGTGAATTCTATCAAACTTAAGCTGACATCCCAACTCGTTGTGCGGTCTAGTACGCAGGCTCGGAGCATGTCCTCTAATGTTTGGATCGTCCTCTCGGACTGCCCATCAGTCTGAGGATGAAAAGCGGTACTGAATCTTAACTCTGTCCCTAGTGCGTTATGCAATTCTTTCCAAAATCTCGACGTGAACCGGCCATCCCGGTCTGAGACGATAGACTTTGGAGTTCCATGCAAACGGACAATTTCATGGATGAAAACCTCGGCCAACTTTTGGACTCCCCAATTCATTTTGATGGCAATGAAATGGGCACTCTTGGTGAGTCGATCCACGACCACCCAGATTGTATCCTTCTGCCCTTGAGTTTTAGGCAAACCGGTTACGAAGTCCATGGCGATGTCTTCCCATTTCCATTCTGGCACGGGAAGAGACTGCAACATTCCTCCAGGTCGCTTATGCTCTATCTTGACCTTCTGGCACACCAAGCACTTTGAGGCAAACTCAGCTACATCTTGCTTCATGCCTGGCCACCAAAAGTTCCTTCGCAAGTCCTTATACATCTTACTTGATCCAGGATGGACCGAGTAAGCAGATGAATGTGCTTCCCTCAAGATAGTCTTTCGGAGTTCATCCACTGCCGGCACATATGCGGTCCCTAAACCACAACGATCCATCATCCTGTATGATGAATCCCGGTGCCCTTCCGATCAAAACTTCTCCACTAATTTTGATCAGCATGACATCCTCTGGCTGTTTTCCTTTTATCTGGTCCAACAGGTCGGAATGGATTTCCAAGGTACACAAACCGCCCTGTTGCCTTTCAAACCAGACTTCGATCCCTTCACGGACCAAGTCTTGTTGTAAAGCCGGCTGAGCTGTCAACATTGTAAGTAGTTTCTCTGGCGGAGACTTCCGACTCAAGGCATCCGCGACAATATTAGCTTTACCCGGGCGGTACTGCAGCTCAATGTCGTAGTCCTTGATCAGCTCCAACCATCTTCTTTGCCTCATATTGAGTTCCTTTTGGGTGAAGACGTACTTGAAACTCTTATGGTCGGTGAAGATCTGACACTTCACGCCGTAAAGATAATGTCGCCATATCTTTAGAGCAAAGACCACAGCAGCTAACTCAAGATCATGGGTCGGGTAGTTTACTTCCTATGGCTTGAGTTGACGGGATGCATAGGCTATGACCTTGCCGTTTTGCATCAACACACAACCAAGACCCATTTTAGAAGCGTCACTATATACCACATAACCGTCATGACCATCCGGTAGAGTCAACACAGGTGCGCTGGTCAAGCGCTTCTTCAACTCCTGAAAACTTTCCTAACACTTCTCATCCCAAACGAATTTCTTGTGAACCTTGCGGAGTAACTTGGTCATGGGCAGGGCAATCTTCGAGAATCCCTCCACGAACCTCCTGTAGTACCCGGCCAATCCTAGGAAGCTTCGAACTTCTTTGACGTTGCGAGGCTGTTCCCATTCAGCTACTGCCTGAATTTTCTGGGGATCCACCATCACCCCGTCTTTGTTGATGACGTGCCCTAGGAAGGCAACTTCCTTTAACCACAGCTCACACTTCGATAGCTTGGCGTACAACTGATTCTGTCTCAGAATTTGCAAGACGATCCTTAGATGCTTCTCATGTTCCTCTTGACTTTTTGAGTAGATCAGGATGTCATCGATGAAGACAACAACGAACTGGTCGAGATACTCATGAAAACATCGATGCATCAGGTCCATGAAGACTGCAGGGGCATTCGTCAACCCGAATGGCATTACTACAAACTCGTAGTGGCCATAGCGAGTTCGGAAGGCCGTCTTCATAATGTCCTCATCGCGGATCCTTAACTGGTGATAACCTGACCTTAAATCCATCTTGGAAAATATCTTAGCACCACGTAGTTGATCCAACAAATCATCAATCCTTGGAAGAGGATACTTGTTCTTGATGGTGACCTTGTTCAACTCTCGGTAGTCAATGCATAAACGAAAGGTACCATCCTTCTTTTTCACGAATAGCACAGGGGCTCCCCAAGGTGATGCACTTGGCCTGATGAAACCCTTTTCCAACAGTTCTTCAAGTTGCTTCTTAAGTTCCTGCATCTCTACAGGTGCCATTATGTATGGGGCCTTAGAGATCGGAGCTGTTCCCGGCTCTAGGCTGATAGTGAACTCCACATCACGTTGAGGTGGAAGTCCGGGTAATTCCTTTGGAAAAACATCGGGAAATTCACACGCTACAGGAATTTCACGAATGTCAACCACCTCCTTATCCGTTGATTCCAAATAGCACAGGTACCCAGCACAACCTTGGCGTAGAAGTCGACTAGCCTTCATTGCATTGATCAGACTCCCATTTTCCTCGTCTCGAGACCCCTTGAACTTGCACACATGCTTCCCTCCGGAATTAATGGTGATTGTTCGGGTATTGAAATTAATCTCGGCCCCATGTCGTGATAACCAATCCCTTCCTAGGATGATATCATAGGGCGACATTGGAATGCATATCAAGTTGGAAATGAATTTTCCGCCTTGAATGCCTATGGGAAAGTTAGTAAGTTGCTTGGTACCGACTATCTTATCCCCGTTGGGAAGGTTAACTATGAAGGGTTCGCAGATATCTAAGCATTTCAGATCTAGCAGTTCTACACAGCTTTCAGATATAAACGAATGCGATGCTCCGGAATCAAATAACAGAAAAGCAGCAGTGGAGTGAACGTATAAGGTACCTTGACAGATGGGAGTTTCCGGTTCATCAGTCGCACGCATCTCATACAGGCGTTGGCCCTGACTTGGAGCAGCAGCTGGCCCTTTGCCCTTATTCTGAGCCGTCGACTGAATCGAAGCAGACGTTGTCGATTTTGCTGGTGCCTGATTGCTTTGTGAGACAGAAGAGACCTTAGATTGCCCGAGACCACCCTTGATTTGCTGGCAGTAGGTCCGGACATGACCCTCCTTCCCACAACCGAAGCAGGTCTTCTTGGGTTTCGTGCATTTCCGATTGACGTGCCCGGGTTCACCACAATTGTAGCACACCAACGGACCCTTAGTGCGTTCAGACCCTCTTGAGGAAGTAGTCATAGAAGACTGCCAACCCGACCTCATAGGTGAAGCAGGTCGTTTGAAACCTCCACTACCCGGTGGATTAAATTTCCCGTCACCAGGTTTCTTCTGGGCAACCCCATTCAGAGTGACTTCCATACTGTAAGCATGGTCGACATACTCTTCAAGGGTTGAGAAAACACGATTCATCATCCAGGGCTTGATGTCATCACTCATCCACTTATGAAAACGTCGGATCTTTTGCTCCTCGGTGGTGAATTCGGAGCCAGCGTATCTCAGTAGCTGGTTGAATTTCTTTGCCCTATCCAGGACACTGAGACCTTTCACCTGAGGGTTGTACAACTCATCTTTCTTCTCTTCAAGCATAGCCGGTGAGAAGAAACGCCTCAACATCTTACTTTTGAACATATCCCAAGTCAGATCAGGATGTTCAGCAAGCCCAGATGTTTCCCACCAGTCGTTTGCCTCATCCCTCAGCTGGATGGCGGCAATCTGCACTCTTTCTGCTTCCGAGCAATGCACATTCCTTAAAAGTTTCTCCATGTTGGAAAACCAGTGGTAGGCACTTGAAGGCTCTCCAGCACCTCCAAATGTTTCGGGCCTTAGTGATAGGAAAGTTTTCAATGCCTTAGCATAGTCAGACCCCCCATCACGCTCTGAGCTTTTAGCAGCTCTTGGGTTACCAGCAGGAACCGTCTCTGTTGGGTCAACTAGGCCCGTAGTCACAGGTGGTATTGCCTCTCTTACCAACTGACTGACCATGTTGCGAAAGATGGCCATCGTGGCTTCATCTAAGATCATAGTCGGTGGTGCGGCATTACCTCGCGCATTTCCCCTAACTCCCGAGGTAGCAGCATCTCGGTCACCCCCAACTGGAGTGGCATTACCGTCATTCCTAGTGTTCACCATCTGTATAATTGATTCACAATTGTTTCCGTTATAACAAGTGTGATAAAGCCATACGAACACGTCTTTTGAAAACAAATGCAATATTTATATTAAACATTGTTAACTTCGGTCGTATTTACAGAGGAACTGTACAACAACTAGATGACTAAAAAGCTTTACCCCCGACCTAACTATCCATGCTACAAAATTGGATAGTCAAGTTACATCCAGAGTGGGCCACCTTGGGCTACGCACTCCCCTATCCTAACTACTAACTAGAAGGACGCTGAAGGCAGGTAGCAGTAGCGGTCAAGGAATCCTGGACGGAAGTCATTCGCGTCCACCTCATCCCTATCATCATCCATTAGCCATTCTGCCTGCTGGATATCATGGTCAAGAAGCTCTATGCGCCTTCGCTCATTGATAGCTGATATTTCATAAATGGCAAGAGATTCCTGGCGATAATGACGTGTCGCACGCCAGACGGAATCATGCCACCTGAGTTTATCCATCCTCACTTGGATGTCTATAGGCGCGATAGGAATAGATGTGTCCCGCTGCTCTCCTGGGTGCTCTTGAGCAAAGCGTTGATCCACATAGTCTCCTAATGCCTGAAGCATACTCGAAGGAGGAGGACTCGGCGGAGGAGTCCGGTTGAGGTCCGGAACACTAGGACGGTAGCAGATAGGCTCATAGTCGAAACTTGAGTACCTAGTCGGATACCTTCTAACAGGCATTGGCGTGTACTCCATCTCGTCCACAACCACTTCAGGATCCTCCTCGGGGTCTTCTTCGGTATCCTCCTCAGGGTCTTCTTCGGGATCCTCCTCAGGGTCTTCTTCGGGATCCTCCTCATCCGAACTGATCAGGATGAAAGTAGAGGGGTTATTGGCAGAATACTGACCATCAGGTGACTCTCCTTCGCTGGAACTGTCAGTGTTCCCGAGATCAAACTCTTCCAGCTCAGACTGTGAATAACCCATGTCCTCATACCAGACCGTCGGTTGTATAACCTCGGGCTCTACCAACATGGCCGGTTGTAAGGGCTCATCCCAAGTTGGCCACTCGGCAAGCCCTTCTTCGGAAGGCACCACATCTCTGACGATGTTGCAAGTCTGGTAAGGTGCAATCTGGCGATCATAACACATCTTCCTGTAAAGGAGTAGAAGGTTAGATACATCAGTGCAAGTCTACGAAGATGATATGAAGGAAGTATATTTAGGGAAAACATAAACTCACAACTCGAGGTCTATTACGAGAAGGTTTGAAGAAATGATCGGTTCTCGAAGTCTGTTACGAGAAACCGAGGTATAAAACGGTGGTCTCTTGAGGTCTGTTACAAGAAACCCTCGGAAGGAAAAAGCCGGTTCCGAAAACATAAAAAAAATATTTTCCAATTTCGAAAAGAAAACCTTTAGCTCTGATACCACAACTGTAACACCCCGATTTCACAAGCATAAGGGTATTACCGCCAACAACCTCGGATTTCACGGTCCGAAGCCGTTTAAGGCTTGAGTATCATAACACGAGAATAACAAAACCAAACCATATTTTATAACAAAAGCTGGATTCGGTTACAAAGGCTCATACGCCTTAAGTTGTTTAGTAATACAAGAGTAAGGAGTTTGTAGCGGAATATACAAGTCTCGGATAGAGACGAAAGCGAGTGGAAACCATAAAGTAGACAAAATATTTGAAGACGCCTTGCTTCCTTCTTTTCTTCCTTCCTTCCTTCCTTCCATCGTAGGTCTTCGGTTACTCCTGGATGGCCTTCCCTTTCCTATCTGATATCCCCATAAAAGCAAGGAATACCAGCCAACAAAGTTGGGAAAGAAAGAAGGGATGTTAGTCTAACACGAGACTAAACAAGTGGGAGAGTAATACTTCGGTTCTGAGAAAGGTCAGACGTAACGGCAATCCTTAGTCATATGATGACTCGTAGGTGCACGTTAGTCGAGGTTCATCATGACGATAGCAAAGCAGCAGTCTGAGCGAGAGGTTTAAGCGTTTGGCACGGTGTACGTAGGGTAATGAGAGAAGATAGAACTTCCTCGGGAATAGGACGTTATTAGAAGATAACGCCTAGGAAAGGAAATGTGTTTATTGATTCGTTGGGAACTTAAACATTCGAGATTTTGAAAAGCATCCAACATATATCGAATCGTATCAACCTCATCATAACTCGACGATGCCGACAGGGAGGTGGCCACAAGGACGCTTATACACCTGAACCCATCTTACCATTTTATAGGCATTTTAACAACTCGAGTTACGCATTCAGATTGGATAGGCGGTTGTCAATAATGTGGACCCGGAGTGATTTTCCAAGTTGTACTAATCACCCCGCGTTCATTGATTACTATGCACGAAGCACTAATCTTTCATTAGTTATAAATCAAAGCACTTCACTTAGTGACTTTTAGAGATAGGCAAGCCCTAATGAGGGACGAGCCAAAGTAAGGAACATAGTCCTCAACACTTTGCAAGAGTGTTAGCCTCTCTATTTGGAGAAAGGCAGAGTCATGACCCAGTATCAGGAGCCGATAGCTAAATATACCTCCTAATACGTTATAAAGAGACAGCGGATCACTAAACCGACAATCCCTATCTTAAGCTAATCCAGAGCAAAGTCTCGAAAAGAGACTTGAAACAATCAAAGGCCACACATCATCGGAGACCTAAGTCCAAGTCTAGCATTCGATAATAATACTAAACAATGGTCATTATCTCTAAGCATAATAATCCTAATCAAATTATTAGCAAACAAGTTTGTTCCCAACGATTATTGTGATAACGGAAAGCAATTTCACGATTATCGAGTAAGGAAACGAAGAACCATCCACTTGCCTTAAAACGAGATTAAGCACGCAAATCGAGGCGAGAAGACGAGGCTAGCAAGGCCCTAGACAAGGCCTAAGACAAGGCAAGAGGCAAGGCAAAGGCAAGGCACGGCCCGAGCAACGGCTAGGCAACGGCCCGGGACGAAACGTAAGCTAGGACACTGGCGGCGGGCGCTGCCCCCTTGGCGGCGGTCGCTGCCCCTGTTGGCGGCGGTCGCTGCCTACTGAAGTGACGACGGCGCAACTTTGCAAGCTTCCTCCGATCAACTCCGGCCACCTTTCGACGAGCTTTTGCCAACAGTAGAAAGAAGAGCACTTGAACTTTACAGAGGGAGAGATTTCGGAGGGAGAGAGGAGAGATTTGTGTGTGGAATTGCCTCCAACTTCCACCCCTATTTATAAAGTTCTATCTCCCTAATAGTCTAAAAGAGGGAGTTGACAAAATGCCTAATACTCCAAAAGATGGGTTGACAAAACCTTGGATGAAAGTGCCCAAAAGGTCTTAGGATAGACCTCCCAACCAAACTACAACAGCTCCCAAAACCCCGGCGCCACAAGAAAAACGTCCCGTCGGCCACTTGCATCTGCAGCAAGGCGGCGGTCGCTGCCATTTTGGTGGCGGTCGCTGCCTTCTGGGGACTGGGCAACGTTTCAGTAAAATTGGCATAACGTTTTGGATACTTATCGGAATTGCCTCAAATGTTGAGGGATGAAACTAGACTCCTTTATCTACCATTAGGCTTTGGAATTACTCAATTCCGAGCTCTAATGAAGGTTTTATGAATTTTTGAAGTTAAGGTGTCCGTTTAGCGTTATCCAACGCTATTCGGTTAATCGGGTTACCATTGCCCTTTCTCTTGTCATTCCAAAGACAAAATTGATTCATAAAACTAAGGAGAATTTCATGATCCATCTTATAAACTTTGCGGATATTACACCTCTTTGTTCTCCATGGGGTTCATACGGTAGGCTGGTCGATTTGGCAAAGACGCCCCGGGAATGAGATCAATTTGACGCTCGATTCCTCTAATTGGGGGTAGGCCAGCCGGTATCTCTTCGGGGAATACATCCTTGTACTCCTCGATGAGCCCCAAAATGGGCGAGGGCAGTGAGGCACGAAGCTCTTCACTTAACAAGCTCAGCTCCTTGCACAAGAGCATAAGCGTTGTTTCCCCGTCCAAGTAATTGTCCACTAACTCCCTCTTGGAAGCTAATAGGACGGAGGAGGGTGTAGGGCTGTCGGTTTGGCTCGTCTTACCCCGATCTTTCCCGTTCCTCCCATTCTCCCCCTCACCATCACCACTTACCTTACTTACCTTGCCCTTGTCGAAGGCCTCGGCCACCTGGGTGGGTGTCATAGGCTTGAGCACGACATTCTGGCCCTTATGCACAAAGGAGTGGCGGTTGGTGAATCCATCATGTGTCACCTTCCGGTCGAATTGCCATGGACGTCCGAGTAAGATGTGACAAGCCTGCATAGGAACTACATCGCATAAAATATGATCTTCATGATGAGCAAGCTTAATAGTAACATGCGTTTTCTTATTCACTCTCAATTCACCACTATCATTCATCCAATGCAATTTGTAAGGCCTAGGGTGATGAAAAATAGGAAGCTGCAGTTTTTGTACCATTTCCATGCTAGCTATGTTACAACAACTACCGCTATCAATTATTAAATTGCACACCTTGCCTTGTATTAAACAACGACTATGAAATAGATTTTCTCTTTGATTATCTTCACATGGGGTAGGTTTAGCATGCAATCTTCTCCTAGCAATCAAAGACTCCCTAGATTCATATTCTACTTCATATTCATTGTCATTATCATTATTATCATGCAAATTAGATTCATTTTCAACACAAGCATCTCATTATCATCATCAATTTCAGATTCATACTCTCCTAGATGGTTAATCAACAGAGTTTTAGAGTTAGGGCAATCTTTCATGTAATGACCTCTTCCTTAACATTTAAAACAAACTATGTCTCTAGCTCTAGAAGAGGTGTTAGAATTACTCCCCTTAGGGGCTGTGGAAGCTCCCTTGAAGTTGCCCTTGTTGTTGGATGACGAATTGCTCCATGGGGTCTTGCTTCGTCCCCCTTGTTCTCCTTGGGCGCCAGCTGCGCTCCCCTTCTCCTTGTGAGGCGTGGCTTCCCTTCCTTGGCCAGCTTGTGCACTCCGGCTTTGGCTCCTCCAATTACTTGGCTGGCAGGGCGCGCCTCGACCTTTTTGGTTCCTGAACCTGAGTTTCCTTTCAACTTTGGTAGCTAGATGCAAAAGATCAGTCATAGTAGAATAAGGATAAAGATCAACCTCATTAGATAAGGAAGGGTGGAGAATACGAAGGAACCTGGCCATCGTGGCTTCGTTGTCCTTAACCACGTTAGCTCTCACCATCGCCACTTGCATGGCGTTGTAAGCTTCCTCGACGCTCATCGACCCCTGCTTGAGACTTTCCAGCCGTTGTCTTAGCTCCCGGGCGTAGTGTTGAGGTATGAAGCGACCCCTCATCAACGCCTTCATTTGCTCCCAACTGGATATTGGTGCGTCCAGGTTGCGCCTCCTCTCCTTCACCAAGTTATCCCACCATATGAGGGCATAACTGGAGAACTCAAGGACAGCGAGTTGCATCTTCTTGGTCTCGGGAAAATTGTGGCAGCTCCATACATGCTCAATTTTCGTCTCCCACTCCATGTAGACGTCGGGATCACACCTGCCCTCAAATGAGGGTATTTTCACCTTGATTTTCCCGACTCCATCCTGCTCCGGCTCTCGGGGTCTCCTTGGACGCCTATCATCACGGCGCTCCCTACCTCCCCTTCTTGAGTACCGATCCCAATTATCCACCTCCTCGCCATCATACTCATCATTATACAGATCCATGTCGCTCGGCGATCCTCTTTGTTCCTGAAATCCTTGAAAACTATTAGCACGATTATGCTCATCCCGAAGGGGAGTGAGTTGGGGACCAATAGGCATTCTTCTAGGAAGATTGCCCGAGGAATTACGCAATATATTAGAGTTATGAGGCACTTCCCTGGTTTGGTTTTGAAAACCATGTTGTTGTGATGAGGACGCTCTAAATGGATCACCATGGGGCTGGTTGGTGGCGTTTTGGTCCTGGCCATCGCCCTCAGCTTGGGTGTGTGCATCAGCGCCTAGCGTCACACCAGTGGTTGGCAACGCAAGAGCTCGCATCTTCAAGGCCGACATCCTAGAGTTGAGATGTGTGATGTTGCTGTTGAGTGAGGTCAACAACTTGAACACCTCGGGATGGATTGGCTCCGGGCTCTTGGGCAAGTTCTCGGTGCTACCGTCCGTCATGATTCTAAGACAACAATAAGCAACAAACTCAAGCAAACTCGTTAGGTTAGTGTAATCGAAAACAGCCTCGCAAAGTGTTTCACTCACACTCTCCCTCATGTATTGCAATTATGCTCGTTGTTTCAATCTGCCTTGAAAGAATCAAAACTCAAGTTCAAAAGTCAGTGGTAGCGTCAACTCACAAAATCAAGTTTAGACACAAGGTCGAAGAAGAAGAAGATGGACGTTTTAGAGTGGATAGAAAGATGATGAAGAAAATAGCAACGAGTTGAGAAAGACAGAACAAAGAAAAGAAATTAAACCGATTAAGCTTCTCTCACCTTGAGTTCCGTAACCAAGTATGAACTTGGAGTGGTTTGTTTAGGTGAAAAGGTAGGCTCGAAAATGGTAGGTTTGAAGGCTCTCCAATGGATGTCGTCCAAGCTCAAGAGGTAGAAGAAGAGATGATGTTGCACCTTACACTATGAAATAAAATGCAATCTATACTATGAATGAAATGAAATGATAATAATCTGATTCTGATTTTCGTTTTTTTTGACTTTTTTTTTTGAATTTTTTTTTTATCAGAGATAATCAGATAAATACAAATGATTTCGAAATTCAAATAGAAAATAAGAAACTAAGGTGCAAACATGTAGTTGAGCTTTGAAAATGAAGTTGGCGAGATCCCTTGATTTATGGAGGCTGGATAGCTGGAAATGGGTTGAATTTGGGCGTGGGATTCAAATTCAAAGGTTGAATGGTTATCCCTTAGAAATAGGAGGTGGCGTGGGGGTATTGTGGAGCTGGGATTTGGTTGTTGTGGTCAATCCTTAAAAATAGGAATGGGTTTGGGATTTGAATTTGAATTTAATTAAATCAGATTTGTAATTTCCAATTTAATTAAAAACAAATCGGCTTCTTTAAACAAGGTGGTGGACGGATTTGATGAAGGTGGTGGAGCGTTGGTGGTTGTGGCGGGTGGAAGGTGGTGGTGTTCTTAAGGTTAAGGTGTGTTAGGCTAGGCAAAACAAACCACTGCACAAGAACAAAACTGATTAGTACTTTCAAGTTCAATTTCAAGAGAGTTGATTAATCGAACCTGATCTCGGAGGACTCTTTTTTGTGTTTTTGGATTTTTGATGGAGGACTCCAATGGTGGACGAGTTGAATGTCGAAACACATCTCTAATACCAATTTCATATGGGGTTAGCCGTGAATTGGCCCGATCTTCGACAATCAACGACTCAACAAACAAGGAAACAACAAAATGGTCAGAAATGCAATCAAATGGAGAACGATTGACTCAAAGTGGAAATGGAAATAAACAAACTCGACTCAATGAAAACGATAGGAAATGAGATCAACCAAATGAAACAACAAAGAGACCCTCGTTGCTTTGAAAACGAGAACCAAATTGAATGATCAAGTGACCAACCTTGTACGACTCCACACAATCACGGATCCAGCCATGAAAGCACGAAGAAGATGCTCGTATTCGACTAGCACACCAACTATGATCGATAATTGATGCAATCAAGACAAACCAAGCTGAAATTGCAATACGATGAAGAACAGTCTTCGATTCTCACTATGGAGAGAAAACAATCAGTTTTATGATAAAGGTTTCTATCCGAAATAATGAGCAACTAGAGCTATTTATATGTCCTTCCTAAAAGCAATAAAAACGACTAAGTAAAGCAATAAAGGGGGCGGTCCAAAGTGGCCTAACAAGCCCATGCTAGACACACACGAAATAGCCTACAGGAGGCAAGGCGCGACCTGGCCAGGTGAAGCGCGACCGCGCCTTAAGGCCCTCATCCCGCGCTTTGCCGACTGAGGCGTGAAGCGCGCTTGGGCGCCGGTGCCCGCTTGTGCCGCAGCCTAGGCACCGCCGCGGTGCCCCAAATCTGGCACCTCTTGGCTTAGCTTGTTGGCTACAAGGCACATGAGTGATGACTTGTTCTCAGGGGCATTCTTGGCTTCCTTGACTCCATGGTACGCCACAAATGCAAACAAGTCCCTTTCAAGCTTCTTGGCTCGTGCCCTTGTTATTGGACCATCAAAGAGGATGGGCGTGCTCGGTGGTGGCTTGACGGATGGTCCCTCATCAAAACCCTTTCTCGTTCCACCTCCATGCTTTCTCCTTCTTGATCAACTTTCTCCATCATCCCTTTCTCTGCTCGGTATATTTCTCTGCTGGCGCGCTCCTGTGTGTTCCATAGTCCTCCGGCCATCCCTTTCTCCGACATCATCGCCGTCTTCCGTTCGCCGATAACGCTATAGTTTCACTCTTCTCGGACCGTTATCAGGTTTGTGCTTCCCTTCTCTTTCTGTGTGTGACTGTTCTTAATCCGCCCTTTTCGACTCCTATCTCCAATTTCAGAATTAGGGTTTCTCCTCTTCCCAATTTGAGAACTAGGGTTTTGGGTTGTTGTGTAGGCATGGGAAAAGCAAAGAAAGGTCCCAAATTCGCAGTCGAGAAGAAGCTCATCACTTCCAAAGCGCTCAAATAGTACAAACCCCATCTCTCCTCGCTCATTCTTTATCGATTAGCGTACAAACCGTGTTTGATAATCGATGATATTGGTTTTCCTAATTCGTGTTGTTACAGACATAAACAGGAGGTGCTGAACCCGAATAAGAAGGACCTTGAGAAATTAAGCTCCATTTCTCTTCTTCAATTTCATATTGTTTGAGCGTGTTTCCGCTCGGTTGCGTTGCACTCGATTTAGGGTCTCCGCTCTGCTCCAATTTCCACTTCCAATAGTCTTTCAATTAGGTCGTCTTCCAATTTCCGCTCGAATGGCCTTTCTCCACTATTGCGCTCGCTGCCAATGTCTTCTCCAAAGGTATATGCAAAGAAGTAAGTGTAAGCCATCACAATATAATTCAATCAAGCATTTGTAACCATAGATTCAGTTTTGAGGTGGTGTTTTTTTTACAACTTAAGGCAATTCGACCGTGCAAATTGGGTCAACTTACCTGCACGAGAGTGGTTCATATGATCAAGAGATTAATTGAATCTCACATCATGAAGCAAATAGATAATTCAGTTGATGTGATTAGGTTTATCTTCTGTGATTTTTTGTGATGCATTTTGTGTGATAGATTAGGGTTTCAGTTTCTGTATAGTGCCTTTCATGTCAATTGACTGAAATTTTATGCCTTTCTTAGTGCCAAAGTTGTACTGTGTAGTTCGTTTTATAGGTTTGTCACATGAATCATGATCAGAGGCAAGAGGGCCTCTGTCCCCTTACTTTTCTTGCAAAGATATGCAACTTGCCAGGAGAATCAGAGGTGAGAAGACCTAATTGATGAATATATGATGCGTTAAAGAGTAGTGTTTTATATTTCCTGTTTTGTTACTTGAATGTGGGATTTCTATGTGGTGTTTTTGTAGATAAGAAAGCTTCAATTTCCTACTTTGATGGTGCATATGTTGGTGTTGTTCTAAGATTATTAAACAAAAATACACTTTGCTAAAATCTTACTTGTGGAATTGCGTTTGATGACTAATTAGCTTGCACGTGGATGAATTGAGCAATTCCTGGATAAGATTGCAATTGGTTTTGTCTTCCGGTTTAACGTACTCAACATTTCAATCGGAGAAAGAGGAGATCGTTTTACTGGTGCATCAAAGGTATTGTCTTTTCCCTATTTCCTTCGTTGTCAAGTCGAGTTCCTTCGCTATCCTCCTGGAACATTCAACGTCCTTCTTCGTGTAGATGGTTTTGCATTTTCTGCTACTTATGTTTCTGTGTGCTCACTTATCAAATCATTGCTTGTAGGAGCAAAATAGCAGAAGATATGAGCTAGAGTTTGAGAATAGGAAATTGAAAGTTTAGCTTAATGATTTCAAGGCAAAATCAGCACATTTGAAGAATCAACAAACTCATGTAAGGAGATTGGAAGAACGCGATCAACAATTGGAACAAAGATTATATATTACTTGTATTATGAGTCTTGAATTGTAAAAATATTGGATGTAAGTGTAACCTGAGCATATATATTAGTATCTTTGATTAGTGTGGGGTTAATGGTTTTTTTCAAGTAATCCTCTCATAGATAAGGGTTAATGGTTTTCTTAGTAATCCTCTCATAGAAAAGGGCTACTAGAATGGACTAGTGGGTATAGCAAAATGGAAGCTAGATGGTTGACATCCATGCATTTTTATTAAAGCTTTGTACTTCAATATATATTTTTTTATGGTAGGATGTACTTTAGTATTTTTACGAAGAGGATGACTACGAAAAAAATATAAGTGATTAGATTTTTGTAAAAGTATCCCTAAATCTTATACATTTATTATAATCAAAGGTTTATTTTCCTATTTTCACAGCTCCACTATTACATCATCCGTAAATCTACCATCGAAATTCGAAAGTATCATTCTACAAACCCGTACAAGGTACGGGCAACTCTTGATCCTCAAAATACACTTTTTACTAAATTAAATCCAGGATAGGGTCCGGGTTCTACACTAGTTTCTTTAATATGTGAGTAGGTGGTTTATGGTTGATGATAATTAAGAGGTTTAGAGGATATATTGGTTTGTATATGACGTTTATGATTACAACTGTGATGAAATTTTTAATGTTGATGTCAATTGACCTTAATGTGAAAATATGATGACATTTGTAATTAATGTTGGCAAAATTAATTCATTTGATGACGCTTTGCAACTTTTAGGGCTGTAATAGAGCCGAGTTGAGCCGAACTTTATACTGTTCAGGTTTCGTTTATTTAAAAATAGTCGAACTCGAATTCGAGCTTGAACTCGCTTCGAACTCAATATTTTGTTTAGGCTCGGTTCGTTTAAGTGTTCATCGAAATCGAGCTTGGTTTACGAACCGTTCATCTAGTTTTTTTGCGAACAAATTAATGAAGCTAGCTTGTTCACATATAATTAAATGCATAGAATTAGGTTATATCTTTTATAATTTTAGGTAAAAAAAAAGGTAAGCAAACAAATAAATATGTGTACATCATATATAGAGTTATGAAAAATAGTTTACTAAAGAAATCTAACAATATTATTTGTATTTTAGATTGTTTATGAATATTTGGACAAGCTTGTTCACGAACATATAAGCGAGCTTGTTCATGAACAAATGAATCGAGTTTTCATGTGTTCGTGATCGTCTCGTTTATCTTTTCGAGTTGATTGGGCTCGACTCGTTTACAAATCGAGTCGAACACAAACAAATTTTTACCGAGTCGAACGCAGAATATCTCGTGAGTGGCTCGGATCATTTACAACCCAAGTAACTTTGAATTCCATTAGGTTGGTTGATGACAATTTATATGACAATTGTGATTTACTCTTTTAACATTTTGAATTCATTTATTTTGTTTCACAGGGCTAAATATGGAACTGAAGCAATTGCATTACCTGTTAATCCGTTATCCCCATCCAAACAAAATCCTGGTAGGCTAAACCTATAAAATAAAACCAAGGTTATTAAATTCATGAAGTAAAATCTTTCTAATGCCAATTGGTCTAGATTTTATGTAACTGATGTTCTGATTTTGTGGTATAATTACTGGACAGTTTGAAAGTGCATTCGTAGCTTATTCATTTTGTGTTGATGCATGAGTTAAAAACTAAATATAAGCATGAGATCTGCTTTAGGATACGGGGGAATGTTTGTAGATTTTCCCTTTCTAACTTTGGCTGTTGTAATGGGGTTATTATAGTGATTATAAGCCAATTGATTTTCCTTTATTAGATGTCAAGAAGGTTGGGGGGAATAGGTTTTCGTATCCAAATTTGCTTCGGGAATGTGTTATGATCAAAGATGAAGAAAAAAAGTTCAAGATTGCAACTCTGTTGATGATTGAGGGTGTTTTGCTTTCTCAAGGCTCTAATGTTGATATTAACTCCCGTTATCTTGTCATCCTTTCTAATTATTAAGAGTTTAATGCTTATTATTCCATGTTTGATGATCAAGAATATAGATATGACTACCATTTGTTTGGCACTTTGGATATCCTACAGCAAATACAAAATAATTTTTTATTTTGTTTTATTTAAAAAATCTGTATTTAATTAAATGCGTTTTAATAAAAAAATTGATTTACATGTTTTGAGTTTGGAGTCTTTTCCTGCTTTTTGAGGTACTTGTGACTTTGCTTGTCGAGATTCAAAACAAGCCCCTTATATTTTGTGTTGGGGAGCATCTCAATTAAGCATGTTAGATACTCCAAACTTGATGAAAGGACTATACTGATGAAGGTGTTGATCATGTTTTTTATGGTATGATTGAAAGGATTATAGGAAAACAAAGAAAGAATGGCAAACTCGTGAGGAATAAGGCTGAGAAAGCAAAATCTAGCTCATCTACAAAAGATAATATTGTTGATTTGTTTCTAGCTCCAATGCCCTTAAAATTCAAGAAGGGTGATTCACCAGTTGTTGTCAACAGGAATGTTGGAGGTAAGGGAAAGAGCTCTAGAGATGATGTTAACATGAATCAAGGAAATGTTAAAGCCTTAGAGATTGTTAAAGGGAAGAAGATGGTTGGTGTTGACAATGGAAAGGCAAAGTAACCTAATGAAACTACTAAAAGAGGCAAAATGTTACAACTTTATTATGCTAGTGAAGTTGAACCTGAATAGCAATATAAGGAGTGTAAGGTGAGTTGGAATGTCAATAATTTGCCTGATATCTTAGAGAAATCTAAAAGGTCAGATTCTAAGGATTCATCTACTACAAGAATGGTGGTTTGCCACTTGCTGACATGGAGAACAAAAATGTAGATGTTGAGTTATCAGTTTTCAACCCATGTAGCTGTCTTAGACTATTTTTATATTGGGTTGTTTAGCCCTTTGTCTTAGCTAGCTTGCTCATACAAATATTTTTGTAATGTTAACCCTACCCTTAATGAGACTCAATGAATGAAAGTTGCCATTTTCTTTCCCAATGTAGATTCACTTATTTCCAAAGCTAGCTCTTTTATTTTTGCAATATTCAAAATATTTGAGTGATCCAATTGTTTCATTGAGCTCGATCAGCTGAGCTCAACATGGTATCAGAGCACGATGACAAACGATGATTCATCGGATCAGGGGACGACGTCGCAATTTGATTCGAAGGAGTTCCAACGGACTCGGAATCGAACTTCGTTTAAAGATTTGAGATGGACGATCTTGAGGAATGTGTGGTCTTGGTGCTTACTCAAGGTAAAACAACCATTTTTGTATTTAGTTGACGAAAAACGAAAGGATAAAGAATTGAACTAGCTTGGATAAACGCACCAAGCAAGAACAACCAAGGATTGTAATCGATTAGGGATAAACGCACCCTAAACGATCCAAGCCAGCCCTTGATAAACGCACGAAGGGAGAGTTAGGTTGAAAACCACAACTCGAGCCCAAGCCTACGGAATAGTCCTCTTAAGCTTAAGCTTTTCAATCAAATCAAATCTACCTAAATGAGAGGCCTAGCGCCCCTTTTATAAGCAAAGGTAAGAAGAGGCGTCTTAAACGATCCTTGCGGCCCAAGGAAGAGTAAAGAGGCGGTGGAGTGCCTTGGCCGCCAAGGTAAGTGCTTGCCTTCCAAGTCAAGCGTCTTCAATGTGGGCGTCTTGATGGCAATGCGTTGATGGCGGTGTTGCTTGCGGCCCTAGGTGTGCATTAAGGGCCAAAACGGGATCCTTGCGCTCCAAGTATATTGCTTAGACTCCAAGGCATGTCATTAAAGATGGAAGTGGATCTTGATTTGATGACCTTGGTGGGCTTCCTTGGGCGTGGACCGTTCCAAGCCCATTAGCATTCACAATAGGCCCATGAGTTTGGAGAAGCATGTAAGGGCCAGCTTTGGCTTTGTTTGTTAGACCGTCCATCATTGTGAGGCCTACATGGAGTGCTTCTGGGAGGAGCCAAGCCCTATGTCGTGTGATGGGACCAAGCGTGGCCGGCTGGCCGTGTGGTGACTCGTCTTGAATAGCGTCGGTCTACGAGCTATGACGTGGCTCGGTTCGTGACACATCATCCCCTCCCCCTTGGAAAGGATCGACCTCGAATCTAAATCCGACACATTGAATACATCTTGAACACCGTACTCACCTGATAACTCCAATCGGTAAGCGTTGTTGTTTATCTTTTCAAGCACCTCGAATGGTCCATCTCCACGTGGCCTTAACTTAGATTTCCGAAGGTCCGAAAATCGGTCCTTGCGAAAATGCAGCCACACTAGGTCTCCAAGTTCAAATAACATTTCTTTCCGCCCCTTGTTAGCTCGTTTGACGTACTCTTTCATACGTCTTTCAATTTGCAATCTTGTGTTTTTATGGAGTGGTTTGATCCTTTCGGCTCTATCAATGCCTTCACTATTTTCTTTGTCTTTGATGGATAAAGGCACAAGATCTAAGGGTGTGGTAGGATTCTTGCCATAGATGACCTCAAAGGGCGTCCTTTTAGTAGCGGAGTGGACAGAGCGATTGTAGGCAAATTCGATAAAGGCTAAGCATTCCGCCCACCTACGCAAGTTAGTCCGCAACAACGAACGTAGCAATGCACCCAAAGTACGATTAACAACTTCAGTTTGCCCGTCTGTTTGCGGGTGACATGAAGTGGAAAACAATAATTTGGTTCCCATTTTAGCCCATAGAGTTTTCCAAATATAGCTCACAAATTTGTCGTCCCTATTAGATACAATAGTCTTGGGGACACCATGAAGTCTAACGATTGAATAGACCAGCCACATGGGCTGCGTTGTCGATCTTATTGCAAGTAATGAAATGAACCATTTTAGAGAACCGATCAACCACTACAAAAATTGAATCATGGCCCCTCTAGGAACATGGTAGTCCTAGCACGAAATCCATGGAAATATCTTCCCAAGGAGCGTGGGGAATAGGTAGAGGGGTATACAAACCATATGGGTTAAGCTTAGATTTCTCTTGTAAACAAACGATACATGAAGCACAAAATGTTTCAACATCTCTAGAGATGCGGAGCCAATAAAAGTGTTCTTTAAGGATTAACAAGGGTTTTGCAACACCAAAATGTCCCATTAACCTGCCCCCATGTGATTCATTCACCAACAGCCTACAAATAAAACTAGTGGGTATGCACAACTTATCCCCTCTAAACAAGTAGCCATCATGTATGAAATATGCTTCCTTGCTACCGTTTTTACAGCATTGTTCATAGAGAGCACTATAGTCCAGGTCAGTGGCATAAGCTTCTCATGAAGGGAAATCCTAGCATGCGTGCCTCTAATGAAGAGACTAGAGTATACCTCCTTAAGAGTGCGTCGGCCACCACATTTTCTTTTCCATTTTTGTGTTGGATCACATATGGGAAAGATTCAATAAATTTTACCCACTTTGCATGTCTCTTGTTCAATGTAGCTTGTCCTCAAAGATACTTGAGAGCCTCGTGCTCCGAGTGTATTACAAATTCTTTGGGTGCAAGTAGTGTTCCCAAGCTTTAAGGACCCGAACCAACGCTCAGAGCTCTTGGTCATATGTAGGGTACCTTAACTCAGCTCCATTTAGTTTTTCACTGTAGTAGAACGCCTCCTAGACCGATGCCCGACCCGTCACACTCGACTTCAAATGTCTTGGAGAAGTCGGGTAGGACTAGAAATGGAGCGTTGGTGAGTCTTTCCTTAAGAGTTTCAAAAGCTCTTATCTGGGTATGCCCCCAAACAAAGGGAACATTCTTTTTTGTGAGCTCGGTAAGTGGAGATGCAAGGGTGCTAAAATCTCGCACAGATCGTCGATAGAAGCCATCCAGTATGAGAAAACTCCTCACTTGAGTCAAGGTGGTCGGTGTAGGCCATTCTCGGATGGCCTTAACCTTAGCTTCATCGACATGCACACCTGTTTTGCTCACCATAAAACCAAGGAAGAACATGATTGGAGAAAAAATGGCATTTGCCAAAGTTAGCATATTGTCATTCTTGCATAAGCACCTCTAGGACTTGCTTTATATGCTTTACGTGCTCATCAAGGGTTTGACTATAGATCAATATGTCATCAAAATATACCACAACAAATCGACCTATGATTGCTCTAAGGACATGATTCATGAGACGCATGAGGGTACCGGGAGCATTGGTAAGGCCGAACGGCATAACAAACCATTCATACAAACCTTGCTTGGTTTTGAATGCGGTCTTCCATTCGTGGCCCTCTTTCATTCGAATCTGGTGATATCCACTCTTGAGCACGATTTTAGAAAAGAGGTTGGATTTGTGGAGCTCATCCAACATGTCATCCAATTGCGGAATTGGATGGCGGTATTTGACAGTGATATTATTAATGGCACGACAGTCCACGCACCAGCGCCAACTACCATCCTTTTTAGGTACCAAGATAACAGGAACGGCGCACGGGCTCAAGCTCTCCCGTACATACCCCTTATCAAATAAGTCTTGCACCTGCCTTTGTAACTCTTTAGTTTCAGTGGGGTTGGTGCGGTAGGCGGCACGGTTGGGTAGGGTGGCTCCGGGCACAAAATCTATTTGGTGCTCTATACCGCGGAGAGGAGGTAATCCACTTGGCACTTCATCGGGGAACACGTCCTCGAATTCTTTTAGTTGGGAGGAAATCTTCGGAGGTAAAGCTGCTGATGTCTCTCAGTTTGGTGGTGTTTTAGTGGTTAAATTCCCTTGCAAATATGTGTCTTTTGTTCCTTTTCTTGTGAGTTTTGTCCCTTTTAGCTTAGATTCCGATTTTCTATGAGATTCGGAGACTATGCGAATTTGGTGCATTTTGTAGGTGATTTGGCATGATTTGAGGAGGTTTTGAAAGGAGTCCCCAAGGAGGAGCAAGGCACGAGCACAAAGGAGTGGAAGAGCCAAGCGATCAATGAAGAGGAGCTCAAGAAAAGCCAAGAAGAAGAATGGACCGAGGCCAGGATCGAGGTGCCCAGTAACTTGGGCCCGAGATCGACTCATGGAGACCCGGACCGAGGTGTGGCAAGTCGGGCCCGAGGTTACTCCGTGTCGGTCCAAGTCGGCGGAAGTGTGGATTGGGCACCAAGGCACACAAATGTGATCTACCACTTTTGCCCTTCTTCTATTTTGGGTATTCTTGGTCCCTAATTAAAAGGAGGAGAGATTAGACAACAATTATCAATCATTACACACATCTAATCACTCTCAAAGGCTCAAGGAAGACTTGGAGAGCAAGGAGAAGGAAGAGAAGGAAGAAGGAGAGGAAATTCGGTGGAGAAGGAGTAGATCTAGGGAAGAATTTGTGAGTTTGTTCTTGTTTTGATTTGCAATTTGTGGATTTGGGTTTGGATCTTGTGATTTCCCTTTGATTTGAATGAAATTTGGCTTTGCCTTGATTTGGATGATTGAGATTTGTTTGCCTTGTGATTTGATTGCTTGTTACTCTAGCCTTATGGAGTAGATTCCATTGGTCTTGGGCTATGGGGGAAACCTCTAGCTAGGTTGGGTTTGAACCCCCAATTCCATAGCCTTGAGTGCTTGATCTAGGAATCCACTCTACATAGAGCTACAATTCCTCCGCGAAAGCAAGGAATCAAGGGCTTGTGATTGGCAAGAGTGAACGAAAGTAGTCAATTGCCAATCACTTGAACTTGCATCGAAAGGGAAGTCGATTTCCCTAGGGTCGATGTGTAGAGTGGCGGGATCGAAGAAAACCTTGATCCTACGAGGATCAACACTTATTGGCTGAATTGGGGTGGAATTACTCACATCTAGCTAGTGAAGGAACCCAAAAACCCAAGACATATCTCTCCATTTTTGCCTAGTTTGACATCCCCAGATCTCGGGCCCGACTTACCACAGTGTCGGTCCCGTGCAATTCTTCGTGGATCCATCTCAGGCCCGAAGTGACCATGTCGGTCCCAAGTGGTTTCCTTTGATTTTCCCTTGTTTTTAGCCTTTCTTTCCCTTTTGCAAGTCTTCTGGTACACTCATCGCACGAATTCCCGTGTGCTCGACACCCTACCTTGTGCTACAACTAGGTTCGGTTACAAATTGAATTTTGAGACCCTCCGACCCGGACCGATCAGCTGCCAAGTCACTTTCAACGAAGAGGTTATCTTTAAAAACAAGAATTAAGCACAGATTTCTTCTCTGGATGGCCTTGTGAACTTCTCGTCCTTGAGCTATCATGAGGTGTTTGGAGCTTCCTTCAAAGGCCTAAAGCTCCATCTTCTTCTCTTTGTTGGTTTGCCTCCTTAGCTCGTCAGAGGCTTGGTCAGCGGCCACCTCATGTGGGGCTAGAGGATGTAATGTGAACTTCTTGCCCTCCATGTGGAAAATATACTCGTTGGACACCCCTTGGTAAATTACAGCTCAATCATACTGCCATGGACGTCCAAGAAGAAGGTGGAAACCCGTCATCTTCATAAGGGCCGATGGTAAATTTGATTTTCGCTTGCTCCTTTACCATCACTGGCTCGTTAGAGTTGAGCTAATGCAATGATTAGTGCAACTTTCATGGAGTAGTGGGAAGATTGAATCGAGCCACTACCTCGGCATCCACAAGGTTACTACAAGAGCCCCCATCTATAATGACGTTACACACCTTGCCTCGGATAAAGCAACGGGTATGGAAGATATATTCCCTTTGCGAAGGCACACTTGGTGGTTCACAATTTAGCAAGGTGCGCTGAACCACGAAGCACTCGCCAGTGGTGGGAACTACATCAAGATCTTCTTCATCTTGGTCATCTCCTATGGTGTCATCATTCTCCTCGTTCTTAGACTCATATTCCCCGGTGGCATTAAGGAGGATTTGCCGCCGAGTAGGGTAATCCCAGGTGAAGTGCCCTCGTCCTTGGCACTTGTAATACTTAAGATCTCTCGCTCGGTTGGAGAGTTCCTCTTTTGGCGGGGCGGTCGTGCTCGGAGGGTCTTTCTTAGGGGAAGCATAGGTTACATTCGTTTGGGTGTCTCGGCCCTCGCTCCTATTATACGGTTGAGGGGTGGATGAAGAGCCTTGCCCCATTGACCGATTATTGGCCCCAACTCGCCTTTTAATTAAGAAGGCTTTGGTGGATTTGATTGGTATAGTGGAGAAACTCGTCGATGTTGGGGTTGGGCCCAAATCGTTGCGTCACCATATGGTACGCCAAATCAAGATTAAGCCCGCCAATGAATCTCGAGACTATATACCTATCCGAAAATTGAACTTCGGATCTAAACACCAAGTGGTGAAGGTCTTTGTAGTACTGATTTGGCATCCTAGTTCCTTGTTTCACTCGTTCCAACTTGACTTGGATACGAGCTTGATAGTCATTGGGTATGAAACGGTCTCGCATAACCTTCGTAAGTTCGCACCATGTGCTTATGGGTTGCAAACCGTGATAACGCCTTTGTTGCTTCAAGTCCTGCCACCAGGATTGGGCAAACTCAGTGAAGTGTATGGTGGTCAATGTCACACGTTGGTCATCTTCATATTGGTAGTAGTTAAAGACTTCTTCGATCCTTGTCTCCTAATCTAGGTAAGCTTCGGCGTCGAAGGCGCCTCGGCGTCGAAGGCGCCTGCGAAGGGTTGAATTTGGAGTTTGACTCCATGATGTTGTTCCCTTCTATGTCCATGAATTTCTTGCCCGTACTCATACACTTGTTCCGAGTAAGGACCTCTTACCCGGTGGGCGTCGGGATTAGGCGCATTCCGTCGTGGCTCGTGTAGGCCACCCCCGACCCTCTTTCTTGGCGCGTGTTTGGACAGGGAAAACGGCGCAAGAACTCTCCTAAGGGATCCGGGTTGGGTGGACCCCGAGGCACGTCGGTTGTTGCGTTCCGCGGTGCATTCTCACGGTTCTCATTGTGAGAATCCCCGGTCCCGGCATTCTCCTTGAGAGCGTCCTCTTCTAATCGTTCTTCGGTCCGGTGTTTGATGTCATGCTTTTTAGTTAGATTTCATAGGTTATTTTCTTGGATGTTTTGCATCTTTTCTATTAGTTTGTGTGGTTTTGCATGAGATTTCAACTCTCTTTCGAGGGTTGGAGTCGTTTGTGTTTGTTTTCGTGTTTTGTAGGTGTTTGGAGCATTTAGGAGAAGTTTTCGAGCTTATTAGAGCATCTTAAGAGGTGGCGTTTGAGTAGTCATGTAGCGGTGTTCGTAGTATCAAGTTAAGTGGAGTTTGTCAAAGATTTTCAAGGACGGATTTGCGAGCTAAGAGGCATCTTAAAAGGAGTTACAAGAAGTCTAAAGGAGCCAAGAAACGTCATGGAAGAAACACTGAAAAAAGACCAAGCTTTGGAGCAAGTTCGAGGCAAGACGAAAAGAAGACAAATGCTGGCTGTGGGTCGTGGCCGACCTGCCCTGTGGCCTAGCGGATGAAAACTTGCCGCCCAAGTAATTGTCTTTAGGGTGTTTTATTTATGGGTTTCCAAAGATAGATTTTACCTTCCTTTTAAAGATATATCTTCCTCTATATAAGGAGACTTAGGGGTCTCTTTTCTGGACTTATGCTTCATTATCCAAGCTCTTAGACAATTTAGAGAGACTTGGAAGGATTGTTAGGAGTTGGAGGATTTGCAAGATTGTAAGTTTGGATTCTCTTTTTAATTCAAGTTGTTTGCTTTTGATCATGTCTTTTTCTTCTTTCATGTTGATTGTTTGCATGATGATGAGAGAGTAGTTACCTTTTCTAGGGTTGGGGTGAAACCCAACATAAGAATGCATGTTAAAACTTGAATCCTTGATCAATACTTAACCTTTTAGTCTTTATACTTTAATCCAACTTGTTGTGCTTAATTCCTTAATGAAAGTTGAGGCATGTTCTTATTTGCAATTGAATTGAAATATAAAATTGTGAATCTGAATAACAATTCAGGTTTGAAGCAAAAGTCAAAACCTTTAGATAACAAGTAGGATTGCATGTCGACATCTTTATGAAAGTTGAGATTTTGATTGTTGTTTGCATGCATGATTATGTTGTGGTAGATCCTTGGTCCTAGATATTTTTCCCATAAGTTTTGAAGTCTTTTTTCGTTCCTAGTTATAGGTCGTGGTCGACCACTCCTAGGTCGTGGCCGACCCCCTCTATTCTTTGTGTTGTGTGTTTCGTAAGGTGAATCTCGTGGTCGTGGACGACCTACCTCAGGTCGGGTCTGTTGAGAGAGTCCCTAACAAATAAATTTGTCAAGACCCCGCTGAGTATAGCGAAGTCAGGATCGTCCACGGGAGCTAGTAGATCTATAGTCTAGCAATCAAACTACGAAAGTAAAACAAAACAAAACAAAGCAAAACGAGCAAACAAACACAAATCGCACGTCTCAGGAAGAGGTCGCAGCCGACCCTAGGGAGGTCGCGGCCGACCTTCGACAAAACGTTACAACGCGCTAAAACACCTACTGAGGGGGGGGGTCGCAGCCGACCAGTTGCAGGTCGCAGCCGGCCTTTCTGGGCACGAAACTTTGTTTTGTAAAATCAGGGAAAAACTACTAGGAGTGGGGATTCACCACGACATAATCATGCATTCAAACAATGATAAAAGACCAACTCAACTCATAATCTAATGGGTGACTTTCGTCACAAAAGAACACATCAAAACCTCAACTTTCATGAAGGAGTTAACATGCAATCCAACTTGTTTTCTAAGGGTTTTAACTTTCATCTTAACCCGGATAGCCCGTATTCACAACATAATCTTTCAATTAGTTTGCAAACAAGAACATACCCCAACTTTCGTCAAGGGTTTTAAGCATGCAAGAGGGATTTAGGGGTAGAGATTTCAAGTTAAGCATGGATCTAAGCTTCAAGGTTTCAAATGCATGTTCATGGTGGGTTTCTCCCCACACCTAGCAAGAGGACTACTCACACATCACAAACACACAAAACAACACAAGAGAAGGGAGAATCATAATCAAAAGCAAACAATTTCAATTAACCAAAGATCCAAACTTACAAACTTTAGCAAACCCACAAGGTTCCTCCATACACCATTGTCTTCTATCTTCTTCCTAGAACAACAACTAGGACAAGTTTTCTTCCTCACTACTTTCCTTTACAAGAAACCTCTCTCTCACACTCACTTTCTTCTTCTTCACCACCACTTTCTTCTTCCTCCAGCCTCTCATCTCCCCTTCCTCTCCTCTCTACCCTCCAACCCTTAGAACCCTTGAGTCTTTTCCAAGAAGAAAAAGCTAAGTAGAAAAGGGGGACAAAAGGCCCCTTTGTAGCAGCCCACAAAAGTCAAAAAGAAGTTTGCCCAGCCTGCCACATCTCTGCCACAGCCGCCACCTTTTTTGAATTTCGAAAATCCCGCAAAAAAAAGCAGTACTTGGGCGGCCAGGATCACACGGGCCGACCTCGGGCAGGTCGCAGCCGACCATGGGTACGTCGGCGCTGAGAGTGGTCGCGGACGACCACAATGGGGTCGGCGCCGACCAACTGCAGCAGGTTGGGCTTTTTCTCGTTTTGTTTCGTTCTTGCTCCAATTGATCGGTCTTTTGCTCGGCGATTCTTCCTTTTTTTTCCTTGATTTCCTTGAGCTCCTTGTACTTCTTTGAGGCTCCCTTTGTTGCAACTTTGGCTCTTGGTACTTTGACATTTTGACTTTTGAAAACTAACACTTCCTAGAATGCTCCGAAATGCATGAAAAACTTCTCCTAAAGGCTCCAAATACCTACAAAACACGAAACAACACACAAACGACTCCAACCCTCGAAAGAGAGTTGAAATCTTATGAAAAACACACAAACACAAAGGAAAATATGCAAAACGAACTAGAAAACTACCTATGAAAATCAACTAAAAAGGACGACATCAAAATACTCCATACTTAGACTTGGTTGTCCTCAAGCAATCACTCACATGCATCAATACCAAGTAACAAGCTCAAAGAATGCCTTCAAGGAAAATAAGCACAAGATAGAATAATGGGTAAACAACTTCGATATCATAGCACACATGTATGCATTCCAAGCAATAACAATCCAACCTCACAAGGTTAATGTGTTTCACTCACTTTCAAGTGTCTAGGGTGTATCAATGAGCACTCAATCTCAATTCCAAATGCAATACCTCATAGTCAATGGAAATTATATTCGAAATTCTCCACTGAAGAAATCAAAACAAGTTGAATCATCAAAAGAACTTAAGGTGGCTCAATGAAAACTTTAAAGAAGTTTCATTCGGCCGGGTTGTAATGGGGCTCGGTATTTCAAAGGGTGTGGAATCATCTGGTCTTGTGGTGCTAATGAATCCGGGAACCTAGACTCCTAGACTTCAAAACACAACTACACTCAACCAACTCTTCTTTCTTCCTCCAAACACCAAACACTTTAAGCTTTTCAAAACTCCTCCTTCTTCACTTCACCTACTTCTTTGTCTCTTTCTTATGAAGAAGCATCGACTCTAGCACTTATTCAAACACCATTTTTTTTCTGGGGTTGTCGGCCGCGACCTCAAGGTGGTTGGCGCCGACCCACAGCAGAGGGTTTTCTTTTTCACTACAATCGTGCTACCCGAGCCAACTCTTCATATTTTTCATTCTTTTCTTAAGACAATTCCTTCAAATCCCACCTTCACAATCTCTTCATCTTCACCCCTCATAGCCAATATCACCATCCACTCTAAGTCCCAATTCCCGGATTAATGGGGTCAAGCTTACAATGGCTAGGATACTTTTGTGGGGCTAGAAATAAGGCTTAAGGCTCAAACAAAGGGCTTCAAATAAGGGATCATGCATAGGTAGGATGAAAAGGAGAGAAATAGGCTAATGAAAATAAGTTCAATATCATTTGATCTAACAAGTAAAGAATACATCTCCATTGGTTTCAAATTTCAAATAAGCATGCCATTGTCAAGTGATAAATGCATATGGAAGAGTAAAAATCACACATGAAAAACCAAGGAATAAAACATACGTTCCTTGTGGCCAAAAGATTTCTCACTTAGGTTCTATTTGTTGGATTGCTTTTCACTTAGAATCATGCATGCTCAATGTTCATTGTATGCTCAAAATTCGAAAATCAAAGTCATGGTAGGCAATCTTACAAAGCAAGTTACAAGGAATTACATGATGATGTCATAATCACTATCCTAGGACATCTTAGAAAAGGCATTTTTCCATCATGAAAATCAAAACAAAAAGACTCAATCATGCTTAGACACAAACAATCATGCCATCACACACACAAACAAGAACACAAACAAGTAGTATCTCCTAAACCACCCCATACTTAAAGCATCAATGTCCCCATTGATTAAAACGTAAAGAGAAGGAAAAGAGGTACATACTTGGACTTGGGGCATTGGCGGAGAAGGTCACCTTTGGGGAGGTTGAGGGAATGGAGAATCCGGGAACATCTTTTGAGCAAGCCAAGCATTGTAGGCAAATTAGGCGTGGCGGTCTTCATTGTACTCGTCCCGGAATTTGTTGAAGCCTTGAGTTGCATCTTAGAAACGGGTCATGGTTTGGTTGTGGTAGGTTTGGATAGTGGAATACAAGAAGTTTTGTTGTATGCCGAGGGCGTCCATCTTGGCATTGAGCAAGTTGATGTCGGGAGGAGCTTGAGAGCTAGACTCGCCGCCTTGAGGTTCAAATTGAGGACCACCGGACCACTCGAATCCGGAGGGATTGGAGGAGTACGGGTGCATCCCGGCTTGAGGGCCCATCGTGTAGTCCATAGGATCACCGCTCCCCTACCCTGCCTCGCCGCCGACCCTCAGGATGGTCGGCGCCGACCACTTCCAGGGAGCTTCTTCTTGCACGTTTTTGCCTTGGTCGTTCCCGGTTCGGTGGGCTTGGGACATCTCTCGGGAACCGACTTGGTTGCCGTCTTGCATGTGCATCTTCCAAGAGGAGTTGGGAGTAGGGAGTAGGCGAAGGCGCCCAAACATCATACCAATTAGGGAGGTAGAACAACTCACAATTTTCATCATTGAGGGGCACTTCATGAGTGATGCCGGTGGGAGTGGTGAATTTGTTGTAGTAGCCGGTCTCAGCCTTCCACTCAACAACCGAAGTATTCAAATAGTACCGGACATCCATGCGGATCACGGGCTTGGAGTTGTAGCGGGAGAGATCGACCTTGAGGGCTTGGGCAATGATGACCACCATCCAACCACACATGGTATATTTCGGGCTCTTTCGTTGGTTGATGATGTTGTAGACAAACTCATGGGCAAAGTTGATTTTTGGAGCATCGGCGAAGAAGATGGAGGACAAGCATGCGAGCTCTCGCAAGGTGGGGCGGGAGAGCTCGTACTTGCACCAAATAGCGGCGCCAAGAATGCGCAAGATCACCTTGAAGACCGGGTTAGCAATGTCCCTAGCAAGCGGGTTGCTTGAAGTTTCCCCCTTGCCGGTGAGGTAAGACCAAATTCGTTGGACGGGGAAGTCTTTCAAGGAGTAGGCCCCCGAGGGTGAAGGGAAGCCGAGCATCTTGTTGAGCTTGTGGATGGTGGTAGTGTGCGTCTTCCCACCGATTTGGAATGCAATCTTGGTCTTGCCGAAGTCCTCCTTGTGTTGCGCGGAGATAGAGAGGGTGGCGACGAACTCACAAGTAAGAGCCGGGTAGTGCCTTTGAACGGGCTCATCGATGAGCCCTTTGGCTCCAACCAAGTGAAACGCCTCCATTACCGCCGCGTGCACATGTAAGCTCTCGTGCAACTCTTGATAGTAGGACCGCACCGACACCTTTTCCGCCTTCAATTGCCCATAGAGTAGCATTTGTTCTTCATCTTGAATCACCACGTCATCCATTACCGCCACATTCTTGCCCTTCTTTTGTTTCTTGGTCGCCCTTGAGGATGATGCCATTTTCCTACAAAACCAAAAAAAGTTTCCAAGATAATTTCCAACTCAAAGAACACAAACACCACACAAGAGACACTCAAACAAACACCAAGAAATCACCCCATACTTGCAAGAAACACACACTTTTAATTTCATATGAAAATTCTCAACCGAGCATGCATAGTCATGAAAAAGGGGCAAGAAATGGGAAAGACTGATGTTTTAATCACTCAAATCATATCAAGAATGACTCAAATAACATGTTTTCAAAAAGATCTCGAGGCATCCGGGGTCGGGGACGACCCATGGAAGCTCGCGCAAGAACAAGTACGCTCCAAAACAAGCCAACAAACATTCGAAATTATGGTGGTGGTCGCGGACGACCACATGGGGGTCGGCGCCGACCACCTGCAGCGAACCCATCTCGAAAAAAATCAGCTTTAGCCCTCTAATGGCCACCAAAAATCCTAGAAATATTCTAGTGACCCAAAATCACCCAAACAACCATAGATCAAGCACGAAATCATACCAAAACTCATTACTCCTCAACCAAACATGTAGATCTAAGTACATATAACCCAAATTTCAACATTCAAGCTCAAGAACACCCAAATCTAGATTTCTAACTAAACCCTCAAAATTACTCAAGTAAACTTGAATTTAACAGCAAGGGAGTAGAAGAACATACCAAAGGAGTGTTGAGTAAGAAGAATGCAAGCAAAATAGGGGTCGGAGCCGAGGTCTTGAGAGGTCGGGGTCGTGGGTTTTGGGTATGGGGGCACGAAATTTCTGGGTTCTTGGAGTGGATTTGGGTAGAGGAAGAAAGATTAGGAAGGATTTTGGTGGAATTTGGAAGAAAAGAGGTAGATCTAGAGGTGTATGGAGCAATGGGGTGAATGGAAGCTTGTAGGAGTTTCAATGGGGGCAATGGGTCGTGGAAAGAGGCTGCTAGGTCGGGGAAGGGGACTAAAAAGAGGTGGGGAAGGGATAAAAATTGTAAAGAAAAAGTTCAGGGGCTTACTTGTAATTTCCCGAAATTTTTAAACAATTTTCACCTTTTCACCGGGGGGGTCGGCCGCGACCTCTGGGGGGGTCGGCGCCGACCAATTCCAGGGAGTTTCCACCAATTTCGTTAGCTTGTTTCCAACGTCTTACACCCGACCAAAGCCTCAGGTCCCTACAAAATTCTTATGTAAATGCAAGGCAAACTACCTATCTTCTAAGAAAAGGAAAGAACGGGTTGCCTCCCGAAAAGCGCTTTCTTTAACGTCTTTGAGCTAGACGAGGAGTACCTTCGCTAGGTGGCGGTTGTGAGAGCCCATGTGGCTTGGATTTCCTCGTCGGGTTCCACCTTCTCATAGTACTTCTTCAATCGGTGGCCATTGACATTGAAATTTCCTCCATTGTCGTCTATGAGGTCGGCCGCCCCGTAAGAGTACATATGATGAACCGTGAACGGTCCACTCCATCGGGTTCTCAATTTCCCGGGAAAGAGGCGAAGCCTAGAATTGAAGAGGAGGACGCGGTCACCGGCCTTGATGGTTTTGGGCACAAGCTTTCTATGATGCCACTTCTTGGTCTTCTCCTTGTAGATCCTTGAGTTCTCATATGCAATAAGCCTCAATTCCTCTAGCTCTTGCAAGTACATGAATCTTTTTGCTCCGGCCACATCGAGGTCCATGTTGAGCTCCTTGAGAGCCCATAGAGCCTTATGTTCGAGTTCGACGGGCAAGTGACATGACTTGCCATACACTAGGCTGAAAGGAGTGGTGCGGAGTGGTGTCTTGTAGACGGTGCGGTATGCCCACAAGGCATCATCAAGCTTGGAGGACCAATCTTTTCTTGAGAGGGACACCGTCTTCTCCAGGATACTCTTGATTTGACGGTTAGAAATTTCCACTTGACCGATAGTTTGAGGATGATAAGGTGTGGCTACCTTGTGAGACACCCCATACTTGGCCAAAAGAGATTCAAAGCTCCTCTCAATGAAATGTGAACCACCATCACTAATGAGAACTCGGGGTACACCAAAGCGGGGGAAGATGTTGGTCTTTAGAAACTTAGCCACCACTCGTGCATCGTTAGTTCTTGTGGCTACGGCCTCAACCCACTTGGAGACATAGTCAACCGCCACGAGTATGTACTTGTAGGGACCCGAAGAGGGGAAGGGTCCCATGAATTCTATACCCCAAACGTCAAAAGTTCCACTTCCAAGATTCCGGTGAGCGGGTTCTCGTTCCTCCATGTGATGTTTCCCGACGTTTGGCATTCTTCACAAGTGGTCCAATAAGCTTGCACATCCCTGAAGATAGTAGGCCAATAGAATCCACTTTGAAGAATCTTTGCGGTGGTTTTGAATCCCTTAGCATGGCCTCCCGTTGGAAGAGTGTGACAATGACGGATAACTCCTTCTATCTCCTCATCCGGCACACAACGTCTAAAGATGTGATCACTCCCTTGCTTGAACAAGTAAGGATCATCCCAATAGTAGCGCTTCACGTCGTGGAGGAAGTTCTTCTTGGCTTGGGAAGTCAACCCATCCGGAACAATGCCACCTACAACATAATTGGCAAAATCCACAAACCACGGGGCTTTCACCCCCTTAATAGCATCTATTCAGTGTGAAATGGGAGAAGGGGAAGGAGGATCAGGAAGTACACAAGAAAGGGAAAAGATGTGACCTTGGGCGACCTCGATCGGGGTCGCTTGCAAACCACCTCGACTATCAACAAAAACCGGAGAAGAGGCAGAGGTGGTCGCAGCCGACCAAGAGGAGGTTGCGGCCGACCTGTTGCAGAAGCTTTCTTCTCGCGACACTTCGTTGCTTAGAAGATTTTCGTCCGGGCGGGAGTCATTGATGGGGACCACAGTTCCGGACTCCGTGATGTGCTCAATGGGTAGCCTTGAAAGGTGATCCGCCACAAGGTTTTCCGCTCCCTTCTTGTCTCGTATCTCAAGATCAAATTCTTGTAGGAGGAGAATCCACCGGAGTAAGCGTGGTTTAGCATCCTTCTTGTCCATGAGGTAACGGACAGCCGCGTGGTCGGTGTAGACTATCACCTTAGAGCCCACCAAGTAAGAGCGGAACTTCTCAAATGCGAACACCACGGCTAGAAACTCTTTCTCCGTTGTTGTGTACTTGCTTTGGGCCTCATCAAGCGTCTTGCTTGCATAGTAAATAGCATGAAGCTTCTTCTCCTCCCTTTGCCCAAGAACCGCGCCCACAGCATAATCACTTGCATCACACATGATCTCAAAGGGAAGTGTCCAATCCGGTGGTTGCATGATAGGAGCAGACACAAGTGCATCCCGGATCCTATGAAAAGCTTCAAGACACTCGGAAGAAAACTCAAACACCACATTTTTCATTAGAAGGTTAGTCAATGGTTTGGAAATTTTTGAGAAATCTTGAATAAACCTTCTATAAAACCCGGCATGTCCTAGAAAGCTTCTAATTCCTTTTACGGAGGTAGGGGGTGGCAATTTTTCAATCAATTCAATTTTAGCTTGATCCACTTCAATTCCCTTTTTAGACACTATATGCCCTAGGACAATCCTTTCGCGAACCATAAAGTGACATTTTTCCCAATTTAGCACTAAGTTGGTTTCTTCACATCTTTTGAGAACTCTAGCAATATTAGCAAGGCAAGAGTCAAAAGTGGTACCGTACACCGAGAAGTCATCCATAAACACTTCCACAATGTCCTCAATCATGTCGGAGAAAACGGCCATCATACACCTTTGGAAGATGGCGGGAGCATTGCAAAGTCCGAATGACATTCTCCTATAGGCAAACGTTCCATAAGGGCATGTAAAAGTTGTCTTCTCTTGATCATCGGGGTGTATTGGAACCTGCCAAAAACCACTATAGCCATCGAGATAACAAAAATAGTCATGAAGAGCTAATCTCTCTAGCACTTGGTCAATAAAAGGGCAAAGGAAAATGATCTTTCCTAGTAGCACTATTGAGTTTTCTATAATCAATGCACATGCGCCAACTAGTAGTAGTCCTAGTAGGAATCAATTCGCCCTTCTCATTCTCCACCACGGTGAGACCACTCTTCCTGGGCACTACATGAACTGGGCTCACCCACTTGCTATCCGAAATTGGGAATATGATTCCCGCATCGAGCATCCTTAGAATCTCCTTCTTCACCACATCCTTCATGTTTGGATTGAGTCTTCGTTGATGCTCAATGGTCAGTCTATGTCCTTCCTCAAGAAAAATCCGATTCATTCACAAGGAAGGCGAAAGGCTACTCAAGTCCTCAATCGAGTACCCAATGGCTTTCCTATGAGTCCTAAGAACATCAAGCAACTTTCCAACTTCTTCCGCATTTAGACTTGCATTGACAATAATCGGAAAAGTGGAATTTGGGCCAAGAAACTCATACCTCAAAGACTCGGGGAGAGTCTTAAGCTCCAGAGTAGGCGGTGGTGGTGTAATAATGCCATCATCTTCATCCGCCTTCAAAAACTCCTTTGCTTCACCCTCCTCATCGCCCATCTCACATGTTGGTGAGATCATGTCGGGGGTCGCAGACGACCAAGTGGGGGTCGGCTGCGACCTACAGCAGGGGAGGTCGGAGTCTTCCTCGTCGTCTCCACTTGTATACTCTCCGAGCAACATCTTGACTTCCATGACTTCACCGGTCTCCTTCATGGTAGGATTGAACCGGAACTCTACCACTTCTTCTCCAATCTTAAAAGTGAGGAGACCTTTCTTTACATCAATAACCGCACCGGCGGTGGCAAGGAACGGCCGTCCAAGAATGATTGGGACGACGGGATCCTCCGGCATCTCCATCACAATAAAGTCGTTGGGCACAAAGAACTTGCCGACTTGGATAGGAAAGTCATCAACAATGCCGGTGGGTTGCACACAAGAGCCATCCGCCATATAGAGCCTCATGTTTACCAGTACCAAAGGACCCATGTTGGTCTTGGACCATATAAAAAGAGGGAGAAGGCTAGCACTTGCACCAAGATCACATAGAACCTTGAATCGGTGAGCACCGATGCCAATGGTAATAGCAAACTTACCCGGATCACTAAGTTTTTCCGGGAGCTCAATAGACCGCACATCATTGGTCAATTCGGACATTGACCGCTTTTTTGACAAGATTTCCTTGAGAAATTTGGTGTAGGCGGGCATCTCATTCAAAGCTTCGGCGAAGGGAATGGTGATGTTGAGGCCTTGGAGAACCTTCACGAAACGTTTGAACTTCCCCTGCGTGAAATCATTAGCCTTCTTGGACGGGAAAGGAAGTACCTTCGGTGTCGGAGGCGATGGGATGGATATCGGGATTCTCTGAGGAGGGTCGGCAGCGACCTGGGGGTGGTCGGCTGTGACCTCCACTGTAGCAGGGAGAGGGTCGGTGGCGACCATTGGGGGGTCGGCCACGACCTTTTCCAGGGGGGTTTTGTTCTCTTTGTCCGCCGTCTCTTCACTTGTAACTCGGTCCGGCAACTTCTTCCCTCTTCTTAGGTGAACGGCGGCAATATGGCCTCTCGGGTTCTCATCGGGGTGGCCCGGTAAGCGCCCTTGAGGTCGTGGGATTTGAGCCGCGAGATCACCGAGTTGGGAGTCAACGTTCTTCCTCCATGTGTCAAGATCTCCCAATCTCATATGGACTCCTTTCAGCTGGGTGGTGAGCTCGGTCCTCACCCCTTGCATCAATCCTTCTTGCAACTCTTGAACCCACGATGGCTCCGCTTGATAATCGGGAGGTCTATAAGGAGGACCCCTTTGTTCTTGCGGGGGAGGTGGGTAACCTTGACCATGGCCATTGTTATTCCATTGAGGATAGTTGTTGTTCCTCCCCGCATAAACATTGTTTTGGCCTCGGTAGGGTCTTCTCATATAGTTCGCCTCCGCATAAGCCTTGGCGGCCCGGACTTGCTCCACATTAGTACAAGAAGCGGCGGTGTGAGATTGAGAACCGCACTCTTGACAAGGTGGGCCGGTGGACTTGAAGTAACTCACTTGCCTCTTGAGCCGGTTAATCTCATCTTGCATAAATTGGAACTTCACATCTTGATCGATTGGCTCACCATTAGGATCATAGAGCTTCTTTAGTTGAATCCGGACGGCTTGTTGGGTCCCATAAATGGCATTATAGTTGGTGAGTTTGTCCGTGAGACCCCATGCTTCGTCGGGATCCATCTCAATAAAACCGCAATCGGTGTGAAGATTGATGCGGTCTTTTTGTCGCGGCATTGATCCCTTGAAAAAATATTTCTTGAAGAACATAAGGAGGTTGTCCATGAGTAGGACATTGCCGAAGAAGCTCCTTGAATCTCTCCCAAGTTTCAACAAACGTCTCGTTGGTAAGTTGATGATAGGAAGTGATGCGCTTCCTTAGCTCGGTGGTCTTGGCCGGTGGAAAGAACTTCGTCATAAACAAGTCGTGCAAAGCCTTCCATGTAGTGATAGACCTAGCGGGCAAACTTTCGAGCCAATGAAGAGCCTTCCCGCATAAGGACCACTTGAACGCCTTAAGGAAAACATACTCAAGTGACACGCCATCGGCGGCGATGGTGTCACAAAGATCGGTGAAGTTTTTTATGTGCTCCATGGGGCATTCGGTGGGCTTGCCTTCATATTGAGACCTTTTGATGAGAGTGATGAAGTGGGACTTGATCTCAAAAGAGCGCTCAATTGCCGGGAGCACAATAGCGGACTCGGGAACCCTAAGCTCCGGATGCATGTATTGCTAAGCGTTCCTCGGAATGGCATCTAGTTGTTCTCGGAGACGGGCGGCCGCCTCCCTTTCTTGCCGCGCAGCTGCGGCTTGAGCATCTCGCTCTAATTGCATACGCTCCGTTTGAGCGCGAAGTTCAGCCATTTGATGAGCAAGAGCCTCAGCGTCGGCCATTGCTTTACGTTCTCTTAGCTTGCGACGAAGGGTTCTCTCTATTTCGGGATCAAAGGGGAAATGGTCAATTACCCTTCGTGAACTAGAGGGCATACACCTGCGTACAAAACACTAGAGAAACGGATTAGTAACAAAATAGGGGTTCGGGCTAGTCCCTTACCCAAAAGAAAGCTAGACAAAGAAACAAAACTAACTCCCCGGCAACGGCGCCAATTTGTTGAGAGAGTCCCTAACAAATAAATTTGTCAAGACCCCGCTGATTATAGCGAAGTCAGGATCGTCCACGGGATCTAGTAGATCTATAGTCTAGCAATCAAACTACGAAAAGAAAACAAAACAAAACAAAGCAAAACGAGCAAACAAACACAAATCGCACGTCTCAGGAATAGGTCGTAGCCGACCCTAAAGAGGTCGCGGCCGACCTTCGACAGAACGTTACAACGCGCTAAAACACCTACTGGGGGGGGGGTCGCAGCCGACCAGTTGCAGGTCGCAGCCGACCTTTCTGGGCACGAAACTTTGTTTTGTAAAATTAGGGAAAAACAACTAGGAGTGGGGATTCACCATAACATAATCATGCATTCAAACAATGATAAAAGACCAACTCAACTCATAATCTCATGGGTGACTTTCATCACAAAAGAACACATCAAAACCTCAACTTGTTTTCTAAGGGTTTTAACTTTCATCTTAACCGGGATAGCCCCTATTCACAACATAATCTTTCAATTAGTTTGCAAACAAGAACATACCCCAACTTTCGTCAAGGATTTTAAGCATACAAGAGGGATTTAGGGGTAGAGATTTCAATTTAAGCATGGATCTAAGTTTAAAGGTTTCAAATGCATGTTTATGGTGGGTTTCTCCCCACACCTAGCAAGAGGACTACTCACACATCACAAACACACAAAACAACACAAGAGAAGGGAGAATCATAATCAAAAGCAAACAATTTCAATTAACCAAAGATCCAAACTTACAAACTTTAGCAAAGCCACAAGGTTCCTCCATACACCATTGTCTTCTACCTTCTTCCTAGAACAACAACTTGGACAAGCTTTCTTCCTCACTACTTTCCCTTACAAGAAACCTCTCTCTCACACTCAATTTCTTCTTCTTCACCGCCACTTTCTTCTTCCTCCAGCCTCTCAGCTCCCCTTCCTCTCCTCTTTACCCTCCAACCCTTAGAACCCTTGAGTCTTTTCCAAGAAGAAAAAGCTAAGTAGAAAAGGGGGACAAAAGGCCCCTTTGTAGCAGCCCACAAAAGTCAAAAAGGAGTTTGCCCAGCCTGCCACATCTCTGCCACAGCCGCCACCTTTTTCGAATTTCGAAAACCCGCAAAAAAAAACATTACTTGGGCGGCAAGGATCACACGGGCCAACCTCGGGCAGGTCGCAGCCGACCCTGGGTACGGCGGCGTTGAGAGTGGTCGTGGACGACCACAAGGGGGTCGGCGCCGACCACCTGCAGCAGGTTGGGCTTTTTCTCGTTTTGTTTCGTTCTTGCTCCAATTGATCGGTCTTTTGCTCGGCGATTCTTCCTTTTTGCTCCTTGATTTCCTTGAGCTCCTTGTACTTCTTTGAGGCTCCCTTTGTTGCAACTTTGGCTCTTGGTTCTTCGACATTTTGACTCTAGAAAACTAACACTTCCTGGAATGCTCCGAAATGCATGAAAAACTTCTCCTAAAGGCTCCAAATACCTGTAAAACACGAAACAACACACAAACGAGTCCAACCCTCGAAAGAGAGTTGAAATCTTATGCAAAACACACAAACACAAGGGAAAATATGCAAAACGAACTAGAAAACTACCTATGAAAATCAACTAAAAAGGACGACATCAAGCTCCGACCTATTTCTGAGTGTGTGTCTTTTGGTTGTTTTGCTTTGTTTTCGTAGTTTTGATTGCTAGACTATACATCCTACTAACTTCCGTGGGCGATCCTGACTTTGCTATACTCAGCGGGGTCTTGTATACAAATTTATTTGTTCAAGAATAATCCTTCAATTGTGTTGACCGAGGAACTCACTGGATTCCTGAGAATTGTTTTGAAGTAAGGCACTAAGCCTATCTTCAATGGTCTGCAGGGTTCGGTTAGTTTACTCCTTCTCCTCTCGCTCGGCATCTCGCATTGCTTTAATACTCTGTTGAATGAAGTGCATAAAACGCTCATCGGTCATAATAGAACTGGAGGAGGGGTCCGTCGTCTTATCCTTGCTAATTTCTGAATACATGATTCACAAGCAAAGAAACATGGAACTAGGTAAGGTTAGTTTAATGCAAATGACACACTTGTGTTTGCACTCGATGTGTTTGCTTTTTATGCGCTCCCTCACCAACTCCAAACTCCCTCCGTTAGTCTAGAGAAACCGGGTGGTTATCTCTAAACTTTCTTTCCTCACACTATGTCTCCTGCTCACACTCAAATGCCAAACAACAATAATAAAAGAGGATTGACTCGTGTTTGAGTCATTTTTGTGGCACTCAACTCACTCTCTCAAATTTTCTTCTTAAAATTTCTGCCAAGAAAACACCAAGAGATTAGAAATATTTGAGTCAACACTAAAGATTTGTCAATCAAAGGTAGCACAAGACAAGTCAAAGACGAGCTTGTGGGCGAGTATTTGCAATGTTCTAACTTCCCTTCGATAAGCTCAACGGTGGGGCTTAAAGAATATAGGAAAGTAAGGAGCAAAGGACTCTTTTAATTCACACAATAACGTGTATATATATATATATATAAATATTTTTCACTAACAAGGCTTGTTCACAATTAATCTTTACGTACTTCATGATAACACAAGTCAAGCCTCTCTCTTTTTTTTTGAAGAATTTCGACCACTCACTTCTTAGATCACCTTTCTTCTTTTGAAGACAATCTTTTCTTTCTTTGGGTCGAAATTTTTGGGATAACGAGAAGGGTTATAGGCTGGCCAAAGACAAGGATTAAAGTGTTGAGCAAATCAAAAGCAAGTTTGAGAGAAAGCAATTCGTACCCCCACAACTTGAGGAACTCGCTTCGATAGGCTTTGATACCAAATGATCGACGCAGCCTTAGGATCGACTCGAATCTGGTTCGCAGGAGTTCCAATGGACTCGGAATCGAACTTCGTTTGAAGATTTAAGATGGACGATTTTGAGGAATGTGTGGTCTTGGTGCTTACTCAAGGTAAAACAACCAGTTTTGTATTTTGTTGACTAAAAACGAAAGGATTAGTAATTGAACTAGCTTGGATAAATGCTCAAGAAAGAACAAACAAGGATTGTAATCAATTAGGGATAAACTCACCCTAAACGATCCAAGCCAGCCCTCGATAAACGCACGAGGGGAGAGTTAGGTTGAAAACCACAACTCGAGCCCAAGCCTATGGAATAGTCCTCTTAAGCTTAAGCTTTTCAATCGAATCAAATCTACCAAAATGAGAAGCCTAGCACCCCTGTTATAGGCAAAGGTAAGGAGAGGCGTCTTAAATGATGCTTGCGATCCAAGGAAGAGTAAAGACTAAAGAGGCAGTGGAGTGCCTTGGGCGTCTTGATGGCAATGCATTGATGGCGGTGTTGCTTGCGGCCCAAGGCGTGCATTAAGGGCCAAAACGGGATCCTTGCGCTCCAAGGATAATGCTTAGACTCCAAGGCATGTCATTAAAGATGGAAGTGGATCTTGATTAGATAACCTTGGTGGGCTTCCTTGGGCATGGCCCGTTCCAAGCCCATTAGCATTGACAATCCATCCATCATTGTGAGGCCCACACGGAGTGCTTCTTGGAGGAGCCAAGCCCTATGAGTTTGGAGAAGCATGTAAGGGCCAGCTTTGGCTTTGTTTGTTGGACCATCCATCATTGTGAGGCCCACACGGAGTGCTTCTTGGAGGAGCCAAGCCCTATGTCGTGTGATGGGACCAAGCGTGGCCAGTTGGGCGGGTGGTGACTCGTCTTGGCTAGCGTAGGTCCACGAGCGCGCTATGATGTGGCTCGGTTCATGACACATCACCAATGACGACAAAAACTGACATCAGGGAACTTTTTCTCCATCATTCTGATCACCCAAATTACATCCATTCAACCAGTCTTCTCAATGAGAGGAATTTCGGCCATTGGAAGCGCTCTATAGAAGTGTCTTTAATGGCGAAGAACAAGCTCGATTTTGTGACCGAGGATCGCAAAAAATCAACTTCAGGAAACCCAAACCAGTTTGAGCGTGTGAACAATATGCTCATCTCCTGGTTCCTTCATTCGATGGAGAAAGACATTACTAAGTCCATCCTTTATTGCAAAACAGCAGCCCAAATTTTGAAGCAGCTTCATGCTCAATTTGGTAAGTCGAATAGAGCTCACTTTTTTCAAGTTCAAAGGGAGCTTAACTCCATGATACAAGGCACTCCATCATTAGTAGTTACTTTACTAAGATGAAGAAGCTATGGGATGAACATTCTTTGTTGATTGAAAATTGCGTCTGTGAATGTGGATCTACTGTGGGGATGAACAAACTAATTAAGGATCAACAATTTATATAGTTTTTGATGAGGTTAAATGAGAATTTTCCTTTAACAAGAGGGAATATTCTAATGATGAATCCACCATGTGTGTTGGATGATGTGTACAACATGATTTTGCAAGAGGAATCACAAAAGGGTCTCATCAAAAGTGCCAAAAATGAAGGAGAGTATAGCGATGGCAACTCAGAGAAACATAGATTTATAAAGGCCAACTTCAATATATTGCAATCATTTAAAAGTAGGTGGTCATTCTATGGACAAGTGTTGGAAAATCCATGGTTACCCACAAAAGCCTGATGGACAACGATATTGTCAACATTGTAAGATACCTAGACACAGCATAGAAAAGTGCTTCAAATCTCCTAAGAATGAGAATGCTAACCAAAGACATCAAGGAGACATAAGGTTTTGTGATAATTGCAAGGTTAGTGGACACACCATTGATCGCTACTAGAAAATCCATGGGTATCCTCCAGGAAAGGGACCAAAGGTAGCTGCTCAAGATTCAACAACACGTTCCAACACAAGGCCTTTTACTACTCTACTGTACGAGCAACTGATCTCTCATTCTCAACATCAACAAGGTCTCTCCTCTCCAAGTGAAGGTTCTTCTCACCATGCTGCGTTTTTAGCAAGTATTAGCTTCTCTTTGTTTTCTTAAGACAACAATTCCAATTGGATACTTGACAATGGTGCCTCGGACCACATGACACCTCATCCCTATTCTCTTATGACCAAACCAGCCTCTATTGTTTTGCTTAATAAGAAAAATGCCAAGATTCATAATATAGGTTCTGTGAAACTCATTGAGAGTCTAATATTGTATAATGTGTTGCATGTGCCTAATTTCTCATTCAACCTATTGTCCATTAGCAAACTGGCCAAAGTGTCTCATGTAACATAGTTTTCACATCTCATTCATGTTTACTTCAGACCTCTTCGATGAGCAAGCCTATAACGATTGGCTGTGAAGCTAATGGACTCTACATCATTGACAAAATCTACTCCGGTGACCTCTCTCTCAAGCCTTTTTCTTCTTTTCCTAACCAACAAACTAATGATCACTTGATGTTTAGTTGTAATTTGTCTACTTCAAATATTAGCTCTAAGTTGCTTCATTGTCGTTTGGGACGTATTTTGTTTGATCAATTGAATTATGTTGTGCCTTCTATTCTAAAAAAAAAATCCAATCTTATTTGCCAAATTTGTCCAAAAGCAAAGCAACATTAAAATTTATTCACTCAAAGTTTGATAGTACTCTAAACCATTTGAAATCTTTCACATTGATACATGGGGGCCCTATAAATGAAACTACTTACAATGGGTTTCGATATTTTCTTACCATTGTTGATGGACATAGAAAGTGTAATTGGACCTATCTTATGAGTCACAAAACTCAAGCCTTTAACCTTCTAAAAAAATGTCATCAGCATGATACAAACCCAATTCCAAACCAAAGTTCAAACCATACATTTGTGGTCACTTAGCGACTAATTTTTAAACTTCCCATGACATTCTTCACCAAACATCATGTGTTGATACGCCCCAACAAAATGGCATTGTTGAATGCACGGACAAAGACATTCTAGAAGTGGCTAGATCTTTGTTATTTCAATCTAATTGTCCACTTAAATTCTGGGGTGATTGCCTTTTAACTGCCACATTTCTTATCAATAGAATTCCTTTACCTTCTCTACATAATAATTCCCCCTATGAGCTTCTCTTTAACAAGCAACAAAACTATGCTTATCTCAGAAATTTTGGCTATTTATGTTTTGTTAATACTTTGAAGAAAGACAGAGACAAATTCACTCCTAGAGAAATACCTAGTGTTTTCATTGGATATATATATATATGGCAAAAAAGGATACAAAGTTCTTGATTTAGAGAGCAAGAAAAATCTCTTCTCTAGAGACATTACTTTCCATGAACACAATTTTCCCTTACATACAAATCAATCTACTTCTACCAACTCTACCTTACCATCTTTACAACATGACTTTTCCGCCTCCATATTTCTTCCTACACACACACATCTATCCCAACCCCTAATACAGATAACCCCAATGATGGTAAATTCATCCCTGATTTTGTTTACTCCTCATCTCCATCACCAAGTCCTCCAACATCACTAATTCTTGTTTATCCTCCTATTTTTGATGATCTATCACTACCACTTTGTAGGTCATCAAGGATTTCCAAACCGCCTTCGCATCTACAGGATTATGTTTGCTCATACAGCAATGTCCCAACAAACTTTGGCATTCTTCCCTCTTTTCATCTTCCTTTACAACACTGTGCCTTTGTCACTCTAGCTCTCTCTTATTCTGAGCCAACATCTTAGAACCAAGCCTCCACTGATCCCTATTGGTTAAATGCCATGAGAAAAGAATCGGATGCTTTATAAGCTAACAATACATGGTGTTTAGTTCCTTTACCTATAGGGAAGAAACTAGTTGGTTGCAAGTGGGTCTATCGTTTCAAGTTGAAAGCAGATGGCACTTTAGAAATATCTAAGGCTCGTTTGGTGGCCTAAGGTTTCACTCAACAATAAGGGTCAATTCCAATGACACTTTGTTCCATGTCATTAAGATGACAACAATCAGAACTCTTATCTCACTTGCAGTTGTTAAGAAATGGCCCATTTTCCAACTTGATGTAAACAATGCTTTCCTCCATGGTGATTTAAATGAGGAAGTTTACATGACAATACCTCATGGCATCCCCAATCCGCATCACATGGTTTGTAAGTTACAAAAATCCCTATATGGGCTCAAGCAAGCCTCACCTAGTGGTTTAATAAGCTCAGCAGTTCACTACTATTGCTTGCATTTACTCGGTCCAAAAGTGATTACAATCTCTTTTACAAATGGGACACAAACACACATCACCTTAGCTGCAACTTACGTTGATGATTTATTAGTAACTGGTCTGATTCCACCACTATTTCTCAGCTAAAGCAATATCTGGACAAAGTGACAAGCAATTCAACATCAAGGATTTAGGCCTCCTGCACTTCTTTCTTGGCATCTAAATCACATATATGTCATTGGGCATTGCCCTTACACAGCACAAATTCTCCAAAGAGTACAAGTATCTCTTCTTTTCCTTCTGTCAGCTCTCCACTCCCTTACAATATGAAGCCTATCAATATAGACGACTCTCCTATAAAACATTCTTCTCACTACAGATAGCTCATTGGCAAGCTCAACTATCTCACTCATACAAGACCTGATTTGAGCTTTGCTGTACAGACACTTAGTCAATCCATGCAAGCTCCTCCCACCACTCATTTAGTTTCTCTTCATCACACTCTCAAATATCTCTCTAGAACTGTTGGTCAAGGAATTATTCTCAACGGCTTTGAAGCTCCTAAGCTAACTACCTATAATGATTCAGACTAGGCCTCTTTCCAGGTAACTAGGAGGTCTGTTGGTGATTATATTCTTCTCTTTGTCTCTTCTTTTATAAGTTGGAAATCCAAGAAACAAACCATAGTGAGTCGGAGTTCATTCGAGGAAGAATACATAGCTCGTGAACAAGCTGTTGTTGAGATAACTTAGTTGATCCGTTTGCTTCAAGAAATTGGCATCCAAACTATAAAACCAGTTGAACTTGTTGTGATAACAGGTCTGCAATTCAAATTGCTCAAAATCCTGCTTTTCATGAAAGGACAAAGCATATAGAGATTGACATTCACTTCATTCGGGACAAAATTCTAAAGGGCCTTCAAGTTTGTTCCCTCATCTGCACAACAAGCTGATGTCTTTACCACAACTTTAACTTTACTCGAGAAAGCTTTGAAACATTATGGAGAACTAAATCCCTTAGAGTTTACCCATACATTGAAGTTTGATTTGTAAGTTTGTGAGGTTTCTATTTATTTTTATATCCTTTGGTTAATATTATTTCTCTTATACTTAATTGCTTATGAATGTTAATTGATTTCTCTTAGCTTGATCTCCTAATTGGAATAAACTGTATTATCAAATAACATGACCGTGTTGTTTTTGATTAATATGAATGCGTATGCTCCTAATCGCATTGTATGAGATTTTTCATGTGAGTGTGTAATAATGAATGTGCAAAATGTGACGAGAATGACTTTATATTTTCACTTAACTTGATTATGCCTTTTCAAATGACATGAATATGAGTTTACGGGTAATATGAATATGCATTCTCAAAGTTGCATTGTGTGTAATTTTTCTTGTAAATTAAATGTGTAATGAGTGTGAGAAATGTGACGAGAATGACTGTGTATTTCAGTTAACTTGATTGTTTATTTACAATCGACATGATTGCATATTTTCAATTAATATGAATGTGAATGCTCCTGATCGCGTTGTGTGTGATTTTTAACGTGAGTGGGTAATGAGTGTGCAAAATGTGATGAGGATGACTTTGTATTTTCACTTAACTTGACTATGTCTTTTCAAATAACATGATTATGTGTTTACAGTTAATATGAATGTGCATTCTTGGAATTTCAATGTGTGATTTTCATGTAAATGTGTAATGAGTGTGAAAAATGTGACGAGAATGAATGAGTATTTTCACTTAACTTTTTTTTTTATTACGGAGCTACTAGCTCGAACAAGCCAAAATTAGGCTACCTTTTAATTACAAGGATAACCTAAATCATCGCGACGGATGATCTATAAAAAATCAAACAGCGAGGGATGTTCACTCCACAAGAACCTCGACTGAGTTACAGACAAATGCGAATATGGAAAAGACGAAGATTGAAATGGAATGACTGCATTGAGACTTTGAAGATCGACTTGTCTTCTTGTCAGGAAATCAACAGCAACATTAGACTCCTTGAAACAATGATAAAAAACAACAGAAGGGATAACCGAAATAAGATTTCTAATGTCCTCTATAATAGAGTGTAGTTCCCAGGGAATTTTCCATAGGCGTTTTAAAGAATTAATAACTATAAGATTGTCTCCTTCAATTATCAAATGTTGAATTTGAGAATAGTCAATACTCTTTAAAGAATATAGTAAGGCAGACGCTTCAGCTTGGACTATTGTCATTGTAGGTAACTGTTGGCGACCAACACCTCTTATAAATCCATTGTGGTCCCTTAGAATGAAACCAGCATGCGTTGTTCCAGTTTTAAGTCTAGATGCATCAAAATTTAGTTTATACCATTGAGGAGGAGGTTTTTTCCAAGTCATATGATTTTTCCTTTTAGGTCTCTTTGGTAACTGTTTGTTGGTATTATTAATACCCTCCCATGCTAAAGCACCCGAGAAGGCCAAGTCAGATGGGAATTTATTTTGGTTAATTCTTCCTGGGTCAAAAATTTTTGCATTCCTATGAGCCCAAACAAACCACCATAGGAATACAAGCGGTGTTGTGTCTTTGTTTTTGTCAGTGTTTCTTGAATGTTTTGGTGGAAAGAATAAGAGGTAGTTAATTGGAAGGAGTAATTTAATAATTTTTGCAGTCGGATAATCATAGCTTTCGTAAACGGACAATGGAAGAATAAATGATTTAGGTTTTCATCTTGTAGCTCGCAAAGGGAGCACAAATTAGGTACGGAGTTATAAAATCGGTTGATTCTATCCGTTGTGGGAAGACAGTCAGCACAAGATTTCCATAAGAAGTTCTTAATTTTCGGTGGGAGTTTTGACCTCCAAATCCAATCAAAGTTGTTGTTGCCACGGTGAATTGGAGCAGTTAAGAGTGACGTTGCAGACTGAACCGGGAAGACCCCGTCCGTTGCAGGCAACCAGATGAGTCTATCAATAGAGTCTGTAATTGGTATTCTAATATTAATGATGATATCGACTACATGTGGCGGCAACAGTTGTCGGAGAAGATCTGAGTTCCAAGACCTGGAAGGTAGAATAAGGTCGGAAACCTTGAGGTTTGGATCTGAACTAACCATGAAAGGTGATAAGTCCAAATTTTCGATCCAAGGATCAGTCCAAAATTTAATGGCTGTACCATTACCCAAAAGCCATCTAAGGCCTTTGAAAAAGATGTCTCTAATGTTAATTAATCTGCCAAACTGCCAAGAGCAATTATTCTTATGATAGTTAAATAAAGAGGTAGAGCTTAGATATTTTTCAGTGATGACTTTGACCCAAACATTTTGAGGTTGTGTAACAATTTTCCAAAGAAGTTTCATTTGTAACGAGATGTTAGTATTTTCCGCCGAACGAAGGCCAAGGCCCCCATTCTCCTTAGGCGAACAAATACGATCCCAACTAATAAGAGGATGGTGATTTGGGCTAAATTTGTTCCAGAAAAAAGACTTACAAACCGCGTCAACTTGCTTGAGCACGCCTTGAGGGAGCATAAAACTTTGCATAAGATAGTTGACTTTGCTTACAAGACAGGATTGTATAAGAACAACCCTACTTGCTTGTGATATAGAGCTAGCTTTCCATTGTGAAAGTTGTTTCTTTAAATTGGAAACTGCATCGGAGAACATAGAGATCTGAACTCTTCCTTTAAGGATCGGAATTCCAAGATATTTTTCCATGGACGATGTAATTTGAATATTGAGGATACTTGCTAAGGCCACAGACGTAGGTTGATTAATGTTGGCAGATGTTTGGAGAGAACTTTTATGATAGTTAATAGTCAGTCCTGAGACTTGCGTAAATTTGTGGAGAATACTTTTTATAAATACCATATTGGTGAGGTATTTTCACTTAACTTGATTGTGTATATACAAATAACATGATTGTTAGATTTCGATTAATATGAATGTGCATGCTCTATATCGCATTGTGTGTGCTTTTTATTCATGTAAGTGTTTGATTGACAAATGACTGTACCTTTTTTTAATTGAGATGATTGTATATTTTCACTTAACATGAATGTGCCTTTTCAAATAACATGGTTGTGTATGTTTTATATTTTATTGTGTGTGATTTGTTTTTGTATAGATGTGTAATTGACAAATGATTGTACATTTTTTAAATAAGATGATCATGTCTTTTCACTTAAAATGATTGTGTCTTTTCAAATAACATAATTGTCCATGTTCTATATCTCATTGTGTGTGATTTTTCATATAAGTATGTAATTGACAAATGACTTTACATATCTTTTTCAAATAAGATAGATGTATACTTTCACTTAATATGCATGACTGTGCCTTTTCAAATAAAGTAATTGTACATGTTTTATATCTCATTGTGTGTTTCATATAATTAAGTATACAATGTACAAATAAATGTGTTTTTTTTTTAAAATAAGATGATTGTGTATGTTCACTTAACATGAATGTATATTTATACTTAACACGACAGTGTATGCTTACACTTAATTGTGTATGAGTATTTTCACATGTAATATGATGTACAATGGGTGAAAATATACACACAATCATTATAGGCAATGGCTATTTGTACACTATTTTTTGGCTAAATGTACACTAAATGGTGCGCCTAACTTAGCAGTGCGGTGTGGTGCGCCTACAATAAGCGTACAGGGGTAAAATGGGAATAAAACCAATCTCGGGGTCTCGCCTGTGCGCCTAAAGAAGACGCAACGTGCGCCTATGTAAGGCGCACAAAACTTGCGATTAAGCGCCTTTGTTAGGCGCACAGACGAGCTCCGAGAGTTTCCGTTGCTCAGGTATGAAAAAGTTACTTTTTTATGCGCCTAAGGAAGGCGCACCCTGCGTCTGTTTTAGGCGCATATGCGAACCCCCAAGAGTTACCGTTGCCCAGTCTTTGAAAAAGTTACCGTTTTCGGTGCGCTTAAGATAGGCGCACCAACGGTCATATTTTCTAACGGGCAAATTTAACCCTATAAATACATCATAACATACGAAGAATGTATCAAAAATACATCTCTCTCTCACACACACTACTCTTTCAAGAATGTATCAAAATAGGGAGGAAAGTGAAGAAGAAAATGATTGGGTTCCAAGTGAAGAAGACGAAGAAGAAGAAGAGGAGGAAGACGATAATTGGATAGACGGATGCGAATCGGTTCGAAGTCTCGATGTCGAGTTCGGCGATTGGTGTCCAAACGGCGAATTCACGGTTAGTTATAGAATTATTTTGTATGAAATTTTGATATTCATTGGAGAGAATATTTAGTATGAGAAGTTGAGCGTTATTCGTTTTGTTCAAAAATTCGACATTCGCATTAGACTTATAGGAGAATTTCGTTTCAATTTGGTATTATAAAATGCGTAATCAATAGCTTTTATTTATGTAGTGTGTATCATAATTTCGTTAATGCTTATTATTCATTCGATATTGCATATTCGTTAAAGCTTAAATCATTTCTTAAGAAGAATACTTTCATAATTTTAGGGGAAAGACTATTCAGAGTATTTTAGTACCGATGAAACGTGGGATAGCAAAGAAGAGTTATATGAATGGGTGAAAGATAGAGGGAAGGAGTTGTCGATGGCATTGATGAGAAAGACAACAAATCCGTACCATATTAGTATTAGGTGCGAAAAGTTCGGTCCACGTAGACCAAGGAGACCGAATCCAATCCGGAAATCGAAGTCTAAGAAGTGTGATTGTAAGTTTGAGATCGTAGGATGTCATATGACAAAAGAGTCAAGGAACCCTAATCCAAAGTGGATATTCGGAGTGGTGGAAGGTCGCCACAATCATCCCCTTACATGGGACTTGGGTGGGAATGCATTCATGGGGCGAATGACACCGGAGGAGCAGTTGATGGCTAGGCGGTGGGGCGATGGGAGGAGAACCCCGAAAGAAATTGTTGCCGAAATGAGAATTACATTTCCGGGGAATATAACAACAAGGAAGCAGGTTGCAAACTTCTTGTACAAGATAGAATATGAGGATCGGGGCGAACTGACGGTCACGCAATGGTCTCTCAAGTATTTGGTGGACAACGGCTATGTAGTCTCTCCTATTAGAGACAAGAACACAAATGAGATGCAGATACTATTTTTTGCTAACAAGGAGTCGTTGCGCCTTTTGAAGAAGTTTCCGTATGTTGTGATTATCGACGCCACTTATGGGACGAACAAGTGAGTATTATTAATTTTGTGGTTATTTCTTTCATACTTAATGTTTTTGTATTTTATACTAACTACTATGCGTGTTAAATTTTTATACGTAGGTATGACATGCCCTTGGTGGAGATTGTTGGTTTTACATGCACTCACAGGACGTTCAACATTGCGTATGCATTTACGAGAGCGGAAAAGACCGTCCACTACACATGGATAATGAGGAAGCTTCGAACCTTATTTGAAGATTTGGGAGTGATGCCGACGGCCATAATGACAGATTGCGAAGTTGCTCTAATTAACGGAATCCGTAGTGTTTTCGGAAGTGAAGTTCAACACCTTTTGTGTTGGGTGCATGTCAAGAACAAAATTGAGTTACATGCGGGGAGAGTGTTGAGGACTCAGCAAAAGGCCGATGCATTTGTCCACCAATGTTGGGGAATTTTTTGCTCAACCACAAAGGAAATTTACGAAAGAAGGCTCGAAAAGCTGAGGTTATCATGGAGAAGTGGCCTTGTTGGATATGTGGAGAGACAATGGTTGACTCCGTATAAACAAAACATAGTACGAGCATGGACGGATCATCATCTTCATTTTTTCACAAGGACATCAAACAGGTATGATTTGTGTAATGTGTAACTGATCATTGCTAATATATGTAGGCTTGTTGTATTTTACACAATTGTATTAGCAGGGTTGAGGGGATGCATAGGGTGTTGAAGGATATCATTGGCTCTAGCAGAGGCGGATTCAACAGGGTGGTGGTGAGGATCCATCATGCCATCGTCACGCAAATTGATGACATTAAGGCGACTATGAATCTCTCGCTATCCAAGATACCAACAGATTTCGATGATCCATGGATGCCACCGGAAATACGAAGGATGTTTTCAAGCTTGTTCTGTAGAGTGTCGGACAGGTGTTTTGACTTGTTGTTGGCCACGTTTGAAAGAATTAAGAAGGTGGATTACGAACAAGAGTGCACTGATCATTGGGTGAGAGATTGCTTTGGTTTGCCATGCGTCCATGACATGGCAAGGGCCATTTATACAAGAACACCTCTCGTGCTAGATGACATTCATGACTTTTGGAAATCACTCCAGTGGGAAGATGTTGCATCAACTAGCGGTCCTACCAATGGAATGACCGTTGTAGAGATGACACTTCGTGAAATGTATACCAAGCTAAACAGTGGGACATTGAAGCAAGGCACTGCGTACGACATGTCTGAGTTATATATACAGTTGGAGTATCCTGAACGAAGTACTATGTTTTTTCCGACAAACGAGGGAAAGAAAACTAAAAGGGGTAAAGGAAGACCGCCTGGAGCAAGGAATAAGAACAAGGTGGACCCGAGGGAGAAGAGTGAGTTTGAGCACGTGCGAGAAGAGCTAAAGGAGCTTGAGAAAGATAAGGCAAAGGTGAGTCAAGCTAAATGAGTACGTCGACAAAGAAAGGAAAAGGGCTCAACGAGTGCTTGTATGCAATCTCAACCTATACAAGAGGAGGAGTCACAACGTGAAGAACCCGTTCGGGCCACGGTACATATGGGTGTGAACTTCGGGATAGAAAATGTGGATGATTTTTGGATCCCTTACATCACATTTGCCCGGGATGTACGTCCCGACGGACATTGTGGATATCGGTCACTTGCCGTGCTTCTTGGGCTCGATGAGAGTGATTATACGAGGGTCAGACATGAACTTGCGGTCGAGTTGCTTCAGAACAAAGAACTCTATGAGCCTATCCGACAAATATGGCACGAAGGGACTTGGCAAGACTTGATTCGCCAAGTTAACTACACTAAAACCCCATGCTCTCAAAATTATTGGTTCCAAATGCCACTTATGGGTCTAGCATTTGCTACACGGTATCAAGTTGGCCTCGTCTGTTTGGCATGGTATGCTCCATCTTTGTGTTTACCCTTAAGGTGGAGGAGCACAACCCCGGGCCCCCCGAGGGTGGATTTGGGGATAGGACATGTAGGAAATCGTAACCACTTTGTGCCGGTATGTCTTAATCCAAACCTTGTTATTGACGTTGATATTGTATACTGTTGTATCTAATGTTGCGATTCTATATACAGGTGAAGCTAATGGATGGAGCTCCATTACCTCACACTCCAACGGCATGGAAGCGACAAGCAGATCCAAGCATCCAATGGTGGACATCACACTTTGCATCAAATTTGGTGAACTATCAGAATTATCGCATTGAAAATAGTCGAGATCCCGACTCATCGTTTTAGTTGCAAATCCGTATTGTTGTGTTGTTGAGATGAATACTATGTGTGTTATTATTAGCGTTTGAACTTGTGCTATGAATATTATGTTTGAACTTGTGTTATGAATATTATGTTTGTACTTGTGTTAGGATTAGCGTTTAGATGAATGATATGTTTTGTATTTTAACTACTCGGACAACAACCCGGACAACTTCCCGGTCGGGCAGCCTTCTGATTTCCGCAAAGGATGGGGTTACGTGCAGGGGTCTTGTGCGCCTAAAACAGGCGCACGAAGGTGTGTGCGCCTAAACTAGGCGGACTGAGTAGTACGCCTTCGTAAGGCGCACAAAGACATGTGCGCCTATGTTAGGCGCACATATCTCTGTGCTTTGGGTTTCAACTCCCGGGTTTAGGGCTTGGTAACCCTGAACCCTATAAGTTGTACCTAAACGGAAACCCTACCCCTAATGGGCCTGATTGGGCTTATTGGGCCTAATGGGCTTTATTGGGCCAATACCACGTAAAAGCTCGTTCGATTATTGTTTCGTCTTATGTTCTTACTCTTCAATGAACGTCGAAGATGATCGAGAGTTCGATTCGCCTTATTGGGCCTAATGGGCCAATACCGCGTAAAAGCTCGTTCGATTATTGTTTCGGCTTATGTTCTTACTCTTCAATGAACGTCGAAGATGATCGAGAGTTCGATTCGCCTTATTGAGCCTAATGGGCCTTATTGGGCCTAATGGGCCAATACCGCGTAAAAGCTCGTTCGATTATTGTTTCGGCTTATTTTCTTACTCTTCAATGAACGTCGAAGATGATCGAGAGTTCGATTCGCCTTATTGAGCCTAATGGGCCTAATGGGCCTTATTGGGCCTAATGGGCCTTATTGGGCCTAATGGGCCAATACCGCGTAAAAGCTCGTTTGATTATTGTTTCGGCTTATGTTCTTACTCTTCAATGAATGTCGAAGATGATCAAGAGTTCGATTCGCCTTATTGAGCCTAATGGGCCTTATTGGGCCTAATGGGCCTTATTGGGCCTAATGGGCCAATACCGCGTAAAAGCTCGTTCGATTATGTTCTTACTCTTCAATGAACGTCGAAGATGATCAAGAGTTCGATTCGCCTTATTGGGCCTAATGGGCCTTAGGCCCAATAAGGCTTAATGGCCATTGTGCGCCTGTGATAGGCGCAGAAACTGGTCTTTAGTGCGCCTAACATAGGCGCACTATCTGGTCTTCCGTGCGCTTTTGTTAGGCGCACATTACCGCGCCTACCAACAATGCACATTTTGTTTGTTTCGTTGAGAGTCGGCTTGATAATTTAGTTTCGTTTCGTTATTCATCGACTTGCAATTGGCGAGGCTATCGTCTTCCTTTTGTAATAAAGGCATATTGTGTACAGAAATAGTTTCAAAATCAAAAGAACTCAATACATAAACATAGTGATTTCAAATACAAATCAATAAAGTCTACAAAATAGCATAAACGCTAATGTTGGTCAACCAATCAAGTCCTACAACGTGCTATCATCCGCGGTCTGAGGAGCACTGGAATCATCCCCGAGCCGCTGTGTGCTGACATCACCACCAGCCTGAGAGGTGCTCGCCTCTGTACGATGAGCTCCACTGCCTTCCCCCTGCTCGTGTACGGAATCCCTGAAATGTGTAGAAGCTGCACGAGGAGGGGGATGAGTCATCGCTCTAGCCTCGCCGACCAGAACATCCAGCCATCTGCTAACCTCATCAGGGGTCCAACGTGGTCGGCTATCCTCTGGCATCTCATCAATCGTGCGGACCACACCTGCAAGATAGTTGAGGCGCTGCAAAGATAGTGTAAAGTATTAGTAACGTACTACATAACACTAAATAAAGAAATATAGTACCAATAAACAAACTTACTGCGAGAGCGTCTACTCCTCGAGTCATCAGAATAGGTGGAACCGGTGAATCACGTCTAACAGATCTGGGATCTACTAGCACATGTGAGGCCCGATCTAAAAAGCCGAGGTAGTCGTCATTGAAATCCCAGCCGTGTTGGGCCTGTCGGCCCTGCAGCTCGATCAATGGCCTCGGATCTGCATCCCATCTATCTAGCAGCTCGGCGGAGTGTACGACCGAGTAAGCCCGCAACTCATCCTCGCGCAATATGTAGACGGGCTCAATAGGTGGCTCTGGTACGCCCTGGACCAATCCAAACTGTCGAAGGACACGATCGGGATGGTACGCCTCAGCTATATCCACAATACGCAAAACACCCCGAAATCGTGTCGGTGAAATCTCGGGTGCATCAAAGTCCAGCCCTCTCCCTCTCCACGGAAGCCACTCAACCTGTGCAGAATGAACGCTAATTGTTCATATAAAAAAACAATAACGACAGTTTATGAAAACGGTGAAAAGATCTTACCTCCTCGAATCTCATCGTATCCAAGATCCTCCTAATCGAGACGAGCCGGCCAGGATCCATCGAATGTGGCACGCTACTCTCAAACCTAGTAGCTGCTCGCGGATCAGCCAGAGCTAGGGGGTCGGTCACATAATGACCAACAAAGTGAGGGAAGTATGCCCAAATCCAAGACTGCAACACGAGAGTAATCATCATAAGTAAAATAGCTGACCAAGTGTGAATCAATCGAATCTACTTAGAACTCATGATGAGCGAAATATACCCGAAGCAGAATCCCACAACTAGCTATCCCCTGTGCTCGGGATCGGGACGCCTGTCCAAGGTTCCGGTATACGTACGCTAGAACTCCAGCTCCCCAAGCATACTGTCCGGTAGTCTCGTGATCAAAAAGAAGCGCCATCCACTTATGTTTTAGCCTCGAAGTCGACTTGTCAACAAGGACAGTCGACCCAAGAAGCAAAAACAAATAATACGACGCAATGACGCCATGATCCCTATCCGCACTCGTCACCATGCGCGACAGTGCCTCCTCAAGATAAGCCGCTGGAACCCCACCTGTCTTGTACCATCGCTGCACCTGAGAGAGGTCAACCTGAAGATCCTGGGCGATGCGCGCCTGTATATCAATGTCTGTCGTCGCGGAGATGCAACTCCTCCCATGTATAGGCAATCCAAGGATCATGTGCAGATCATGAAGGGTGATCGTCATCTCACCCCACGGAAAATGGAAGGAGTTTGTCTCTGGGTACCACCTCTCAACGAAAGCAGAAATCAAAGCTGAGTCAACTGCTCTGGCGGCACCTACAGTACGAAGTCCGAGAACACGACTACGCTCCGCAATCGTGAACCAAGTACCCGGCTCACGGCTAACATGTCTGTCCAGCTCAACAGTGTATGCAGTGCGAAAGTGAACTCTCAGAATCTTACGACACTGAAGGTTTAAAAACAATCAAAACAAATCAGAAAACGCTAACCTACGGTGTATAGATAACTTTTATAATCATTTGTATTCTAAACATACCAAATCCTGCTCCATCTGGCGTCTAGCACGTCCTGATATATGCGGAGGTGGAGGAGCATCAGGAGCAGCGGCAGGAGCTGGGACTGCTGGTGGAGCATCACCTGCCGCCTCATCCCCTGCATCAGCTCCACGCCTCCTACGCTTGGAAGGCCGTCTAGGAGGAGGAAACTCGGCCTCCGGCACTACAACAACGGGCTCCATCGGAGTCAGCTGGTAAATATACCGCGCGATGTGTGTCTCATAACTGACCAAGAGGACGCGCTCGCGTGGTCCTCCGGGCATCCAATACTCAGGAGCACCAGAACTTGCTCCGGGGGAAGGTGGATGGGGAGCAGACTCAGAAGGAATGTCCTCACGTGCTGGTGATGGATGCTCATGAAATGCACCAGATGAGACGGGAGTCGGTGCTCGACCGCTGTTTGCCTCAGCTCTGACGGGTGAGTGCGCAACAGTCTCCGGGGGATCCTCCATCGTATCATCACCCACCTGAAGATCCTCCACCCAGTGATCGTCTAGCTGCCCAGTCACACCCAGAGTCTCGTCCGTCCCAGGTGGCGGTGAAACTAAGCTATCAAGCTCATCTACAGCCATATCATCTTTATCCTGATCTCCCTCCTCCGATGTGTAATCGTCATCCTCAATCCCCGTATCTACCCCGTATGTATCATCAGCAGCATGCTCTAAATCACTACGAAGATCCGTCGTACGCCGGCGGATCGAATCAGAAATGCCAACTCGACGGACCTTAGCGCCACGTGTGACCGGTGCCCGTGCCATAGAGCTAATCTCAGCCCGTACCGCCTATTCGTTTTATATTAAACGCGTTATTATTTTTAGTTATTCTTTACTTATATTTAATCAGTTATTTTACTTTAAATGTTATCTAATCTAATCAAATTAACATATAATAAAATTTTCTAATTAACATTATAATCTAATCTAATCTAATTAACAATATATCAATAACAAGAATTTAATTCAACAATTTCATAATTTCACAAATTAAACTAATCTAATCTAATTAACATATAATAAAGAAAAAATTTATTCTAAATGTTATTTAAATTAGTTAGTTATTTTATTCTTAATGCTATTTAAATTAGTTATTTTATTCTAAATGTTATTTAATTCTATTAAATATTAATATATTCAATATTTTAATATAGCACTTATTGAAATTAATAAAAACTAATATCAATTACAAATATTTATTGAACCAACTATCCTAGAGCACCGTGTTGTTAGTTTTGCCGGTTCTATCTTTGCCGGGCTAGTCGATGAAACTACAACTTGTTTCAATCTAATCTGTTTCTTGCAAAATTCATAGCAACATTCTTGGAATATCTATTCAACTAATTGTCATTATCATTTTCTAATTTGTACTAATCTAATCTAATCAAATTAACATATACTAAAATTTTCTAATTAACGTTACAATTTAATCTATTCCAATTAACAATATATCAATAAAAAGAATTTAATTCAACAATTTCATAACTTCACAAATTAAACTAATATAATCTAATTAACATATAATAAAGGAATAATTCAATTAAATAAATTAAACTTTTTACTTAAATAATTAATTTCAACAACAACATACCTCGGCAAGATCGACCGCCGGGGAGGTGTATAACGAGCGGGTCGGGGACCGTAAGCGTCCTCCGCCCAAAAAGTCGCCGTCGTCGGCACCGCCACCACTGCCTTCTCCGGCGCCACCACCCGTATTCATCGCCGCCGCCAGCCCATCTCCCTCCCTCACGTCTGTCGACGCCGGAAGAACCCCACCACCGCCCCGGTCACTCCCTTCCACGCCACCGCCCATCTCCGCCCCTGCAGTCACCGGTGGCAGAACACCGCCACCGTTACCCCCGTCCACACCACTGCCGGCCCCGTCGCTTCCACTCCTCCCTGCGGTAACGCCGCCGTCGCCGCCCCAGTTACCCCCGTCCACACCACTGCCGGTCCCGTCGCCACCTGCATTCACCGGCGTCGCTTCCGCACCTCCCTCCTGCACCGCTGTCGCACCCTCTCCTCCCTCCTGCACCAGATCCGTCGATCCTTCTCCCCCCGGCACCGCCACCGGCCCGACGAGTCTCCCGCCATCACCGTCGTTCTCCATCTTCCCGATTTTTTGTGGGTTTTTTCGGATTTTCGACGACAACGATAATGGGGGTGACGGCTAGGTTTCGGGAAGGTTATAGCGCAATGTGCGCTTAATTAAAACGCACGGTCCTATCATAGGCGCACCATGGCCTTCCAGCGTTATTTTCCCGTATTTCCTATTTTGCCCTTGTACGCTTAATTTACGCGCACTAAACTGCACGCTTAATTTATGCGCACCATTTAGTGTACATTTAGCCAAAAAATAGTGTACATTTAGCAGTTCCGTCATTATATATGAAAATACACAGTCATGCTGTATGAGACTACACAGTCATGTTAAATCGGGCTACACAGTCATGTTTCGAAACTTGTACTACAAAGAACGGGTCCCATACATCTAATTAATAATTGAGATTCATTTTTATTTTTATGTTAGAGACTCATTCTCACCTAAAACCTGCCCTTATGCAGATAGACGGACAAATAATAGAAAAACCGTAAAATTTTGTAACTTTTGCTACTAACATAGTATATACGTAAACGGATTCGGGAGAATATATTGGAAACATACTACGTAACTTCGTCATGTGGTTTTTGCCAAAAAAATATAAAAAGAAGTAACGTGTGCGGAATCATGTACGTTTCATGCCTGTCATTAAATTAATTGAAGTTTTATTTTTGTGCATGCCTCTTCTCCATCAAAAGACATGGAGCCATGCATGGATGCATCACCTTTCAAACAAATCCAAAATTATGGGCTTGTCTTTTTATACACTACTACTACGTGTCTACGTGTTAACAATGAGATCAACTCGATTAATCATGCCGTTTCCTCTCTTAATTTGTACATAGATTGGATGGATAGAAAATTTAGGAAAGACTAATTAATGGATTCGGTTGTGATCGATCCACTAATTCTCCACTACCAAACTTGTTTAAGTCCCACTAATTAATCAAACTTAATTGCCAAAACTATGCTAATCTACTACTCGCGTGGAGTAATTAAACAAATTACCCGAAATATCAAATTCCTCTCTACCAAAAAAAAAACTAACATTCGACCAAAAAAAAAAAAAAAACTAACCAATTCCTAATTGAATTAATAAGCAAAAGATTAAATGATAATGTGTGGCATAATTTATACTATATATTAAAGTTCAAACCTTTTAAGCTTTCACGTTAATTTGTCCCACAACATGTTTACAAATTTAATTTGGACTAATAATTTTCAAAATTTTTCTTATTCATATTAATTATTTAACTTCTATGTTCTTCTTTTTTCTAATTTCTATCTTTTTCCACCTAATATCTATTTTTTTAATTATTTTCTTAAACATTCCTTTTTGTAATCATACATATATTTGCCATATATTTTATCAATGTTTTTTATCCCATAAATTTATAACTAAGTAAAAAATATCTAGAAATATATTTGAGAAATATCTAAAAAATATATAAACTAAAATTTTGGTATAATTCTCAATTATAAACTGTATTGATCTATAGCTCTAATATTCTTATATTAATTATAAATCTATAAGATCTATTTAAATATTTATTTTATTTAAAAAATATTATTATTGATAAAAATCTATTTTTTTAATAAGATTTATGTAAATAAGTCATAATTAAATTAAATTTTTATTTCTTTCATCATATAAAAATCTTATTAATTATGAAAATATATATGTTGATGGTAGTTCAATTGAGATTTCATATCATATTACATATGACTTTTTAGTTAATCATATATATTTTGAATAAAACGATGGTATTTTATTTATGATTTTTATTTAAGTCATATCATATAAAATTTATTCTTAACATAAAATCAAAATTTTAGATCGATGTGATGATTTAAGATAAAAAGGATGATATAAAATTATCAATATCTAATTCCTAATAATATTATTATGCATCCTTTTATTAAATAAATAATGTGTAAAAAATGTTATTGATTGTGCCCCTTATAGGGTATGGACAATAATCTAGTATTAATAAATACTTGAATGACCACATACCATGCTAGTTGTCTCGTACACGTCAATAGTTAATAGACTAAAAAGCAGAAAACCACCCTTTACATATATAAAATGTGTAGAAATCACCCTTTATAATGAAATTTCTTATAAATCACCCTTTAAAGCAATTTTTTTTTGTAAAGAAACAACCATCATCAAGTTTTTATTTATAAATTCATTAACATATTAAATACTAGTGTATTTCAAAACAATAGAGTATGTTATATATTTTAGGGTCAAGCCAAAAGGAAATATGAACAAACTTTTAGGGATGGAGAGAGTAAGATTTAGTTTTTTCTAAATAAAAAATTAATGGTGAGTGGTTCTTTATAAACTCTTATCTTTAAAGGGTGGTTTTTTTTATAATAAGATTTAATTTAAAGAATGGTTTCTGAAAACTTACGTATTTAATAGGTGCTTATACGAGGTTGTTAACACTAATCAATAGGTTTTGGTTCAAGTGAGGACTACTCTTATGGTAAGGACTACTCCTTATGGTAAGGAGTGATCTCATTCATTAGATTTACCTTCATATTATATAATGAACGGTCCAGATTTTTTTTTATAAAAAATATATTTTCAGGATAGAGTTTTTTTTTTTTTACGAAAACGGTATCTTTTTTTTTTAACTATTAGTTCAATTTTTTGTTCTATGAGTTCAACTTTTATATCTTTTGAGTTCATTTTTTGTATAATTCGATTTTTCACAAAAATAAATTTGTTTTAGTTTAATAATTTATGAGTTCAAAATTATTTTTTCTGTAATACATAAATAAAAACTAAAAAAAAAAAAATACCTTTCTTCACATATACAATGATTATAACCCTGAAATGTGGTAGTTCAATTTTTACAAAAAAAGTGTTCAATTTATTATGTTAAAAGTTCAATTACGTGTACTAGAAGTTCAATTTTGTAATTTGTAGTTTTGTACGGGTTCAATTTTTTGTACGATAAGTTTAATTTTTTCTTAGTGTTAGTTCAATTTTTATTAAAGTAAGTTCAATTTTTGTATTATTCGAAAATTAATTAAAAAACTAAAATTTTTTTTTATATTTTGAAAAATACAAAAATTAAAATAATATGGACCATTCATTATAAGCTAAGGAGGTAAATCTAATGGATGAGGTTACTCCTTACCGTAAGGGGTTGTCCTTACCATAAGAGAGTCCTCACCGGAACCCAACTCCTAATCAATACTCCTTACTTGCTTAAGGAAACACCTATATATAAATATCTTCCAACTCAAATCTCCTCTCGATCGATCAAGCTAGTCCACCTTCATTTATATAAGATCGCCTTCCAATCAATCCCCTTGTTAGAAATAACGGTATGTGGTCATATTTTCATTCATTTGCTCATTGGGTTGCTCTCCGGCCTGGAATTAATGATTACGAATTTGATTCAAATGATGTATCAATGAATTAATAATGTTGAGCATTTTGTTTTGCGGACTGATCAAGTACGTACGCAGCTTAAAAGTGGTGCTGCCAATTAGCTATATAAATCAAAATCAAGATCGGATGGAAGACCTCAAGATTTGCAACGGCGCCACAATCATCCCCCCCGCCCACGACCACGGTATTGCTCTCTAACGCCTTCTTATTCCGTACTATGTATTTCTATTTGAAATAAATAAATAATGGTTGGATTGGAGGCAGTTAGCTAGTCTCATGCACTTTGAGCTTACCTTGTTCTGGTATACACTGTCGGCCTTTACCCTGTTGGTTACATGGAACAGGGCCCGACATCCTGGGGACCTTAAATGTAATGCCCATTTGTATTAATCGTACGATGGAAAATCTTGCAAAATAGGCTTGAGTTTTTCAACCAAAAAAAATAGGCTTGAGTTCGATACACACTAGCCCTCCTTTCTTTTCTCAATGTAAAACCATTTTCAGGAGGTCCACGATACTTGACCTCTTTGCATCTCTTTCTTCATTTTTTACAACTACATATACTATTATTTAGGATAATAAAAACATTGAATTGAAAAGAGGATAATTAAACATACATTAACCACAAAAATAATTAATAAACTATATTTATAACTGACCTAAAGTTACAAATTCAAAGGTTTGGACATATTTTAAGCCTAATAAATAGTAATAGAGACCGATAATAACTTCAAAATTTGCCTTGTTGTATAAAAACTACTTCTTTAATAAAAGTACAATATACTTTTTTTATTACAAAATTCGTAAAAAATAACTAGATAATGATAAAAATATATATTTTTAAAAATAGGTAATTTTATACACCAAGTGTAGCGAGGCCAAAAGCTGAAATAACAACCAGACTTTAGGAATCATCCTGTTTGGTAATACTAATATGATCATGTAAATCACGTGCGGTGCAGACGAGTACAGAACCAAGGTATGCCGCAACCAAAATATGGCAAAGCTTCAAGCTGGTTATTTCTTTCCTGAGGTATTTTTATTAATCTATGGATCTCCATTCCCTCCCTGCAATTGTATATTTAATTAAATATATGGTCATGTAAGGCTTGCTTTTTGGTGTGGATGTACTACTACTTAGGTTAGCCGAAGAAAAGTTGCACATATGGCAAAGTACCCAAGCGCCCAAGTGATCAGCCTTGGACTTGGTGACACCACTCTACCCATCCCCAACGTTATAACGTCTGCTATGGCTCAGGTACTTCTTCTTAATTAGCTACCTGATCGATTAATTGCCAACATGTTGTAATCTCGATTCATCCATCCATCTTTGTCTTGGACAGAAAGCTGAAGATTTGTCAACCAGACACGGCTACACTGGTTATGGACCTGAACAAGGCGAAAAAGTATGTTCTAGCTGTTACCATCCGAAGATTTATATCTATCCTTTTTTAAATGTACATTCTTATGCATGTATAGCTTACTACGTACTACTGTATATGATATGTGCAGGCACTGAGAGAGGCAATTGCATCTGTGTTTTATGAGAGCCTTGGGATTGATGGAGGAGACGTATTTGTATCAGACGGAGCCAAATGCAACATAGCAAGGCTTCAGGTCATACATATATTAATCATTTCATGCTATATATATATATATTATATACCATATACGGTATGCTTACCAATGAATGGATTGGAGCAGATGCTATTTGGACCAAATGTTAGCATGGCCGTGCAGGATCCCTCATACCCGGTACGTACGAGACATCCAATTCATGCTTTTAATTACAAGGATTAATGTATAAATATATATAAACGTGGTAGATAGGTACTTATATATGTGTGTATATATATACTTTGCAGGCATACGTAGACCTGAGCGTGATCATGGGACAAACGGGGCAGTACGACAAGGACCAACTCAAATACAAGGAAATCGAATACATGCCTTGCACTCCACAAAACGGCTTCTTTCCGGACTTATCACGTGTCAAGAGAACAGACATCATCTACTTCTGCTCGCCCAACAACCCCACGGGCGCGGCCGCCTCCGCCGAGCAGCTCACTCGCCTGGTGCGCTTCGCCAAGCAAAACGGGTCCATCATCGTCTACGACTCCGCCTACGCGATGTACGTCTCGGACGACAGCCCCCGCTCCATCTTCGAGATCCCCGGAGCCAAGCAGGTCGCGATCGAGATCTCGTCCTTCTCCAAGTACGCGGGCTTCACCGGCGTCCGTCTGGGCTGGACCGTGGTCCCCAAGGAGCTCCTCTTCTCGGACGGGCACCCCGTCGCCAGGGACTTCAACCGCATCAACACCACCTGCTTCAACGGGGCGTCTAACGTCGCGCAAGCCGGTGGCCGAGCGGCTCTTTCGCCTCAGGGCGTCGTGGCTATGAAGGAGCTTATCGGGTTCTACCAGCGGAATGCGGCTATTCTAGTGGACACGTTCGAGTCCCTCGGGTTCGATGTGTATGGCGGGAAGAATGCGCCCTATGTGTGGGTCCGGTTCCCTGGCGCGGGGAGCTCTTGGGATGTCTTCGCTCGCATTCTCGAGAAGATCCATGTGCTTACGCTGCCTGGGAGTGGGTTCGGCCCCGGAGGCGAAGGCTTTGTCAGGGTCAGTTCCTTCGCCCCCAGGGAAAACATCTTGGAAGCTTGCAAGAGGTTCAAGGAGTTGTACACCTCAAACTAATAACCTTAATTATATTGTTTCACAACCTAGTGTGTGTGTGTGTGTGTGAGAACGTCTGCTGCATACGTACACATATATATGTACAATGTATTGCAACTACTATTATTGACTCGTTTTCTGTCACTCACTTATGTTCAATGTGGATCCATATCATGGACCAAAGATGCTCTTTGATTAGCATCTTAATTAAGTGTACATGTGTGCAAGTGTAGAGAACCCTTTTTACAAGAGAATGAATGTGCAATTTATGATCATTGGATTATAACCTAATTAATGGTATAGATTGGAATTAAAAAAATACCTCTGCACATTCTGAAAAATTAATATTTATACAGATTTTGTTTGGAATTTCTTCCAGAGGGAATTGGGCGGCGGCTGTCTTTTGGCCCGTTTCCTCCCATTTCACTCATTTGTCTAGTATAAAAGGCAATTGAATAAGGTAGTCACTCTTTTTGGCCTCTTTGCACACGAGCTCTTCCGTCACACACACACACACGAATGAGCATTTCCCTCTTGCTCTGTCGATTAACTATCACTCCTCCTCACACAAACTCGTGTTCTGGATCAATCAACTGCTCCAAGTCGCATGCATTGGTGTTGTTGAGTTCGGGTTCGTTGTTCTGTTGATTTCTGTCACTGCTCGAGCTCATGCTCTCGATCGCTTGCTTTCATTACAGGTTTGTTTGTTTTTGTTTTTAGTCTGTGTTTATGTCGTTTTAAGCATATTTCTTCCCTCATTTTGTTGTTGTTTTAGTATATCTCGTTTTCCTGCTATTTTTAGGTTTACAATTGGTTTTAAGTCTTTGGTTCTATATTTCGCTTTTGGTTTGTGCTTTTTGTGCTGATGAGAGTTGGTAATGTGAATCATTTCGGGCTTTGTGATGACTTAACATACTCTGAGTTTGAGTTTTCATGTATGTTCTAGGTTTTGTGATATTGTGTTTGGTATGATTTTGATTTGCGATGACAATGTTCATAATACCGTGTTTTGTGTTAAGTGGTGACAATTGGGTGAATGTTTATGCTAAGTGGTGACAATGTTATAATTGTGTGCATGTTTGAGGTTTGTGATGACAATTTCGTGAATGTTTATGTTAAATGGTGACAAATTCATGTTTGATGATAATTTGTGTTTTATGATGATATTTTGTATGTTTGTGATGACAATTAACTTTCAATTGTCATTCGTTGTGTTTTGTGATGGCAATTAACTAGTTATTTGTCATTTCTGTGTTTTGTGGTGACAATTTGTATGTTTGTGATGATAATTAAGTAACTATATACAGTATTTGTGCTTTCTATGTGTTTTGATGATAATTGTTACTTTCGTGATGACAATTAACTATTTATTTGTCATTTCTGTGGTTTGTGATGATAATCGGTATGTTTGTGATGATAATTAACTAGCTATGTGTCATTTTCTATGTTTTGTGATGACAAATTACACATTGTGAGTATAATAATGAATTTGCATGTTTGTGATGATAATTGTAGTTTTAAGGTATGGAAAAGAAGGACCTACACTATATTATACATGAATCAAAGCGCTACAATGCAAGAGGAAATCTGTATCACGATTTAGGGGTTATTGATTTTATGAGGAAGCACCTATCAAAGGAGATGTGGGGTCTTCTCTGCAATCGTTGTTTTGGTCCTGTTATACAGCGCAAAGATAGATTGCCACTTCATTACCAGCTTGTTCAGTATGCTTTAATGCATGAGTTGAAAACTAAATATTCTCATGAGATGTGATTCAGGATAGGTGGGCATGAATGTAGGTTTTCCTTAATGGATTTTGCAGCAATAACTGGTTTGATTTGTGAGACTTTTGCTGATTTTCAAATCCCTAAAGTTGATGTTGAAGATGTCATTGGATATGTGAAGTCTTCATATGATGACTTGCTGATTTTGTTCATTCAAAGGATGAAGATCTCAAGTTTAGGATTGCTCATTTACTAATTCTGTAAGGTGTTGTTATTCCTAAACATCCTAAAGTTCACATTGATCCTGTTCACATTGCCCTTACATCTGATTTAGAGTTGTTTAATGAGTATCCCTGGGGAAGGACTTCTTATGATTAATAATTACAAGCTAGATAGTTGAATCGAACTCGTGACACGAGAAAAATCAAAGATCCATCATATAGACATTAGTGCAATATCTTTGGATATTCCTTTGCATTTATGGTACGTAATATATATTCTCACAAATTTGTTTTATGAAATTACTTCTTTGTGTGGTATTCTGTCTAAGTGTTTCTTGCTTTTTGTATGCAGATTTGGATTTTGGAGAGGTTTTCAACTCTTAAAGAGGTTTGTGGCTTTCTTGTGTTGGTGAAAAACGAGTCCTTAATATATTAAGGTGGCATAGCTCTGGTTCTTCTCTTGTGAGATATCAAGCAATGTCTGATGTGGGAGAAAAAAAATTGGTAAGCCTTGTATTACTTTTGACAAGTGACCGTTCTAGCATCTTCATATTCATTTTTGAATTTACAAGTGACATTCAAATCTAGATTTTGATTTCTGTCACTAGTGACAGTTGTACCATCTTCATATTTATTTTAGATTTTACAAGTCACAGCCTTATTGTTTTTTATCACTGTCACTAGTGATCAAACAACAATAGGACTGTCACTTGTGATTGTTTTAGTATCATCAAACTGATTTTTGAGATGACAAGTGACACTTTTAGCAAAATCATATTCATTTTGAAATTACAAGTGACAATACTGATATTAGAAGTGACAGTTTTCGTATATTTTGATTATAAGTGACAATGTTAGTATTTTTTGATGAACTTTATTGTTTTGGGAATGCAAGTGACAATTTTTCTATTTTTTGTGATGATAATGATTGTTTTGTGAATATAAATGACAATTATAGGACTGTCACTAGTGACAGTTTTGTAATTGTCACTAGTGATAGTTTTTTAACACTTTTGAGATGACAAGTGATACTTTTGTAATTGTTGTTTTGTTTTTTTAGGATTGTATATATCCTTCATACATCTAAGTATGCAGAGTTCATTCATTATGATTACCCCGAAGAGGAGTTTGCTCTTATTTTCAATGAACTCATTCAAAGGATCATCACAAATCAGAAAATAAGGATAATTGATGTCGTGCTTTTTAGTTGATTTTCTTAGGTTGTTTTCTCCTTTGTTTCGCATGTTTTCTTTGGTGTTTGTGTGCTTTGCATAAGATTTCACCTCTCTTTCGAGAGTTGGAGTCGTTTGTGTGTTGTTTCATGTTGTGTAGGTGTTTGGAGCCGTTTGGAGAAGTTTTTCTTGCATTTTCGGAGCTTTCTAGGAACCGTTAGTTCTAAAGAGTCAAGTCGTCAAAGAGTCAAGATCCAAAGTCACAACCAAGTGAGCCTCAAAGGAGTCAAGAACTCAAGGAATCCAAGGAGCAAAAGTGGAGAAACGCCAAGCAAAAGCCCAACCAATTGAAGCAAGAACGGAACAAAATCGAAGAAAACTCCACATCCTGGTGAAGGTCGGCGCCGACCACCCCTAGGTCGCGGCCGACCACTCTCAGCACCCGAAGAAAATCCGTGCGCTACAAGTAACACTTTTGGCCGGGATTTTCGAAACCCGAAAAAGGCAAGCGGCTGTGGCAGTGCTGTGGCAGAGATGTAGCAGACTTGTGGCAGGGAGGAAGCTTCCTTCTCTTTGCTTTTGTAGGCTTCTTCATAAGACCCATTTTGTCTCACTTTCTAGGCAGCTTTTCCAAGGAGGGAAAAGGCTCAAGGGAGAGAGAGGAGAGAGTGTTGGCTGAGGGTAGGAGAAGAAGAAGAGCGTGAAGAAGAAGAGGAAGAGTGTGGGTTTGAGAGAGAGATTGCTTGTAAGGGGAAGTGGTAGAGAAGAAAGCTTGTTTTAGTTGATGTTCTAGGAAGAAGAAGACATTGGGGTGTGAAGAAACTTGTGGGTTTGCTAAAGTGTGTAAGTTTGGATCTCTTTGATTTATTGAAGTCGTTTGTTTGTGATGATGTCTTGCTCTTCTTTAGTGTCGTTTGTGTGTATGATTATGTGTGAGTAGTTAGCTTGCTAGGGTTGGGGTGAAACCCACCATGAAAGTGCATTCATGACCTTGATATTTGGATCCATGCTTAATTTGAAATCTCTGCCCATAAATCCCTCTTGTGCGCTTAAAACCCTTGAAGAAGGGGGAATGTTCTTGTTTGCAAACTAATTGCAAGATTATGTTGTGAATGTGGACTATTCGGGCTAGATGAAAATCGAACCCTCCGAAGAACAAGTTGGATTGCATATTAATCCTTTCATGTAAATGGAGGCTCTTGATGTGTTCTTTTGTGATGAAAGTCACCCATGAGGTTTCAAGTTAAGTTGATCCATTATCATTGTTTGAATGTATGCTTGTGGTGTGGTGAATCCCCTCCCCTAGTTATTTTTCCCTGATTTTACAAAACCCATTTTCGTGCCGAGATAGGTCGGCCGCGACCAGTTGCAGGGTCGGCCACGACCTCCTCTGTAGTGTTTTCTGTGTGTTTTGTTGTGTTCTGTTGTGGGTCGGCATCGACCTCCCTAGGGTCGGCCTCGACCTATTCTTGAGGCGTGTGTTTTGCGTTTGTTTGCTCGTTTAGCTTTGCTTTATTCCTCTTTTGCTTTTGTAGCTCGATTGCTAGACTATAGAACTACTAACTCCCGTGGACGATCCTGACTTCGCTATACTCAGCGGGGTCTTGACAAATTTATTTTTTCAAGGTAAAACCCTCTCAACAAATTGGCGCCGTTGCCGGGGATTTAGTTTAGTTTCCAAGTCTAGATTTCTTTTGGGTGAGGGGCTAGCCCGAACCCCTATTTTGTTACTAATTCGTTTCTCTAGTGTTTTGTACGCAGGTGTATGCCCTCTAGTTCTCGAAGGGCGATTGACCAATTCCCCTTTGATCCCGAAATAGAGAGAACCCTTCGTCGAAAGCTAAGAGAACGAAAAGCAATGGCCGACGCTGAGGCTCTTGCTCGTCAAATGGCCGAACTCTGCGCTCAAATGGAGCGCATGCAAATGGAGCGTGATGCTCAAGTCGCAGCTGCGCGGCAAGAATGAGATGAGGCTGCCCGCCTCCGAGAACAACTTGATGCTATTCCGAGGAACGCTAAGCAATACATGGATCCTGAGCTTAGAGTTCCCGAGTCCGTTATTGTGCTCCCGGCAATAGAGCGTGCTTTTGAGATCAAGTCCCACTTCATCACTCTTATCAAAAGATCTCAATATGAAGGGAAGCCCACCGAATGCCCCATGGAGCACATCAAGAACTTCACCGATCTATGTGACACTATCGCCGCCGATGGTGTCTCACTTGAGTATGTTCTCCTCAAGGCGTTCAAGTGGTCCTTATGTGGGAAAGCTCTTCATTGGCTCTAAAGTTTGCCCGCTAGATCCATCACTACATGGAAGGCTTTGCACGACTTGTTCATGACAAAGTTCTTTCCACCGGCCAAGACCACCGAGCTAAGGAAGCGCATCACCTCCTACCATCAACTTCCCAACGAGACATTTGTTGAAACTTGGGAGAGATTCAAGGAGCTTCTTCGGCAATGTCCAACCCATGGACAACCTCCTTATGTTCTTCAAGAGATATTCTTTCAAGGAATAAATGCCGCAACAAAAGACCGCATCAACCTCCACACCGATTGCGGTTTCATTGAGATGGATCCCGACGAGGCATGGGGTCTCATGGACAAACTCACCAACTATGATGCCATGTACGGGACCCAACAAGCCGTCCGGATTCCACCAAGAAAGCTCTATGATCCTAATAGTGAGCCAATTGATCAAGATGTGAAGTTCCAATTTATGCAAGATGAGATCAACAAGCTCAAGAAGCAAGTGAGCTACTTCAAGTCCGCCGGCCCACCTTGTCAAGATTGCGGTTCTCAATCACACACCGCCGCCTCTTGTACTAATGTGGAGCAAGTCCGGGCCGCCGAGGCTTATGCAGAGGCAAACTATATGAGAGGACCCTACCGAGGCCAAAACAATGTTTATGCGGGGAGGAGCCACAACTATCCTCAATGGAATACCCATGGCCAAGGTCAAGGTTATCCACCTCCCCCGCAAGAACAAAGGGGCCCTCCTTATAGACCTCCCGGTTATCAAACGGAGCCATCATGGGTCCAAGAGTTGCAAGAAGGATTGATGCAAGGGGTGAGAACCGAGCTCACCACTCAGTTGAAAGGAGTCCACACGAGATTGGGAGATCTTGACACATGGAGAAAGAACGTTGACTCCCAACTCGGTGATCTTGCGGCTCAAATCCCACGACCTCAAGGGCGCTTACCGGGCCACCCCGATGAGAACCCAAGAGGACATATTGCCGCCGTTCATCTAAGAAGCGGGAAGAAGTTGCCGGACCGAGTTGTAAGTGAAGAGCCGACAAAAAAAGAGGACCAAACCCCTCTGGAACAGGTCGTGGCCGACCCCCCCATGGTCTCCACCGACCCTGTCCCTGCCACAGAGGAGGTCGCAGCCGACCACCCCCAGGTCGCTGCCGATCTTCCTCAGAGGATCCCGACGTCCGTCCCCTTACCTCCGACAACGAAGGTACTTCCCTACCCATCCAAAAAGGCCAATGATTTCACGGAGGGAAAGTTCAAACGCTTTGTGAAGGTCCTCCAAGGCCTCAACATCACCATTCCTTTTGCTGAAGCGTTGAACGAGATGCCCGCCTACACCAAATTTCTCAAGGAAATCTTGTCAAAGAAGCGGTCAATGTCCGAATTGACCAATGAAGTGCGGTCCATAGAGCTCCCGGAAAAACTTGGTGATCCGGGTAAGTTTGCTATTACCATTGGCATAGGTGCACACCGATTCAAAGCTCTATGTGATCTTGGTGCAAGTGCTAGTCTCCTCCCTCTTTATATATGGTCCAAAACCAACATGGGTCCTTTGGTCCCGGTAAACATGAGGCTCTATATGGCGGATGGCTCTTGTGTGCAACCCACCGGCATTGTCGACGACTTTCCTATCCAAGTAGGCAAGTTCTTGTGCCCAATGACTTTATTGTGATGGAAATGCCGGAGGATCCCGTCGTCCCAATCATTCTTGGACGGCCATTCCTTGCCACCGCCGGTGCCGTGATTGATGTGAAGAAAGGTCTCCTCACTTTTGAGATTGGAGAAGAGGTGGTAGAGTTCCGATTCAACCCTACCATGAAGGAGACCGGTGAAGTTATGGAGGTCAAGGCGTTGCTCGGAGAGTACACAAGTGACGACGACGAAGAAGAAGCGGACCTCCCTGTTGTAGGTCGGAGCCGACCATCCCTAGGTCGTCCGCGACCTCCGACAGGATCTCGCCAACATGCTTGATTAAAGATGAAGATGGCGAAGCGAAGGAGTTTCTGAAGGCGGATGAAGACGATGACATTATTACACCACCCCCGCCTACTCTAGAGCTTAAGACTCTCCCCGAGTCTTTGAGGTATGAGTTTCTTGGCCCAAATTCCACTTTTCCGGTTATTGTCAATGCAAATCTAAATGCGGAAGAAGTTGGAAAGTTGCTTGATGTTCTTAGGACTCATAGGAAAGCCATTGGGTACTCGCTTGAGGACTTGAGTGGACTTTCACCTTCCTTGTGCATGCATCGAATTTTTCTCGAGGAAGGACATAGGCCAACCATTGAGCATCAACGACGCCTCAACCCAAACATGAAGGAAGTTGTGAAGAAGGAGATTTTGAGGATGCTTGATGCGGGAATCATATTCCCGATCTCGGATAGCAAATGGGTGAGCCCAGTCCATGTAGTGCCTAAGAAGAGCGGCCTCACCGTGGTGGAAAATGAGAAGGGCGAATTAATTCCTACAAGGACTACTACTAGTTGGCGCATGTGCATTGATTATAGGAAACTCAATAGTGCCACTAGGAAGGATCATTTTCCTTTGCCCTTTATTGACCAAGTGCTAGAGAGATTAGCCCTTCATGACTACTTTTGTTATCTCGATGGCTATAGTGGTTTTTGGCAGGTTCCGATACACCCCGATGACCAAGAGAAGACAACTTTCACATGCCCTTATGGGACGTTTGCCTATAAAAGAATGCCATTCGGACTGTGCAATGCACCCGCTACCTTCCAAAGGTGTATGATGGCCATTTTCTCCGACATGATTGAGGACATTGTGGAGGTGTTTATGGATGACTTCTCGGTGTACGGTACTACTTTTGACTCTTGCCTTGCTAATCTTTGTAGAGTTCTCAAAAGATGTGAAGAAACCAACCTAGTACTAGATTGGGAAAAATGTCACTTTATGGTTAGAGAAGGGATTGTCCTAGGGCATGTAGTGTCTAAGAGAGGAATTGAAGTGGATCAAGCTAAAATTGAATTGATTGAAAAGTTGCCACCCCCCACCTCCGTAAAAGGGATTAGAAGCTTTCTAGGACATGCCGGGTTTTATAGGAGATTTATTCAAGATTTCTCTAAAATTTCCAAACCATTGACTAACCTCCTTATGAAAGGTGTTGTGTTTGAGTTTTTTTCCGAGTGTCTTGAAGCTTTTCATAGGATCCGGGATGCTCTTGTGTCGGCTCCTATCATGCAACCACCGGATTGGACACTCCCCTTCGAGATCATGTGTGATGCAAGTGATTATGCCGTAGGTGCGGTTCTTGGACAAAGAAAGGAGAAGAAGCTTCATGCCATCTACTATGCAAGCAAGACGCTTGATGAGGCCCAAGGCAAGTACACAACAAAGGAGAAAGAGTTTCTAGCCGTGGTGTTCGCATTTGAGAAGTTCCGCTCTTACTTGGTTGGCTCGAAAGTGATAGTCTACACTGACCACGCGGCTGTCCGTTACCTCATGGACAAGAAGGATGCTAAACCGCGCTTGCTCCGGTGGATGCTCCTCCTTCAAGAGTTTGATCTAGAGATACGAGACAAGAAGGGATCGGAAAATCTTGTGGCGGATCACCTTTCAAGGCTACCCATTGAACACATCACGGAGTCCGAAATCATGGTGCCAATCAACGACACCCGCCCGGACGAGACTCTCCTATGCTATGAAGTGTCGCGAGAAGGAGGCTCCTGGAGTAGGTCGGCCGCGACCCCCTGTTGGTCGGCCACGACCTCCTCTTCCCCTTCTCCGGTTGTTGATGATGGTCGAGACGGTATGCAAGCGACCCCGCGCGAGGTCGCCCAAGGTCACATCTTTTACCTCTCTTGTGTACTTCCTAATCCTCCTTCCCCTTCTCCCATTTTGCACTCAATAGATGCTATTAAGGGGGTGAAAGCCCCGTGGTTTGCGGATTTTGCCAATTATGTTGTAGGTGGCATTGTACCGGATGGATTGACTTCCCAAGCCATGAAGAAATTCCTCCACGACGTCAAGCGCTACTATTGGGATGACCCTTACTTGTTCAAGCAAGGAAGTGATCACATCTTTAGACGTTGTGTGCCGGATGAAGAGATAGAAGGGGTGATCCGTCATTGCCACACTCTTCCAACGGGAGGCCATGCTAAGGGATTCAAAACCACCGCGAAGATTCTTCAAAGTGGATTCTATTGGCCTACTATCTTCAAGGATGTGCAAGCTTATGTGACCACTTGTGGTGAATGCCAAAGAGCGGGCAACATTACATGGAGGAACGAGAACCCGCTCACCGGAATTTTAGAGGTGGAACTCTTTGATGTTTGGGGTATTGACTTCATGGGACCCTTCCCCTCTTCGGGTCCCTATAAGTACATACTCGTAGCGGTCGATTATGTTTCCAAGTGGGTTGAAGCCGTAGCCACAAGAACAAATGATGCAAGAGTGGTGACTAAGTTCATGAAGACGCACATATTCCCCCGATTTGGTGTACCCCGAGTTCTCATTAGTGATGGTGGTTCACACTTCATTGAGAGGAGCTTTGAATCTCTTTTGACCAAGTATGGGGTTTCACATAGGGTGGCCACACCTTACCATCCTCAAACTAGTGGTCAAGTGGAAGTTTCTAACCGGCAAATCAAGAGCATTCTTGAAAAGACGGTGTCCCGCTCAAGGAAAGATTGGTCCTCCAAGCTAGATGATGCTTTGTGGGCATACCGCACCGCCTACAAGACCCCACTCCGCACCACTCCTTTCAACCTAGTGTATGGCAAGTCATGTCACTTGCCCGTCGAGCTTGAACATAAAGCTTTATGGGCTCTCAAGGAGCTCAACATGGACCTCGACGTGGCCGGAGCAAAAAGATTCATGGACTTGCAAGAGTTAGAGGAATTGAGGCTCAAGGCATATGAGAACTCAAGGATCTACAAGGAGAAGACCAAGAGGTGGCATGATAGAAAGCTTGTGCCCAAAAACATCAAGGAAGGTGACCGAGTACTCCTCTTCAACTCTCGGCTTCGCCTCTTTCCCGGGAAATTGAGAACCCAGTGGAGTGGCCCGTTCACGGTTCATCGTATGTACCCGCACGGAGCGGCCGACCTCATAGATGACAAAGGAGGAATTTTCAAGGTCAATGGCCACCGGTTGAAGAAGTACTATGAGAAGGTGGACCCCGATGAGGAAATCCGAGCCACTTGGGCTCTCACCACCGTCATCTAGCCAAGGTACCCCACGTCTAGCTCAAAGATGTTAAAGAAAGCGCTTTCCGGGAGGCAACCCATTGTTTCCTTTTCTTAGTCTAGATAGGTAGTTTGCTTTGCATTTCCATAAGTATTTTGTAGGGACCTGAGACTTTGGTCGGGAGCAAGAAGTTGGAGACGAACAAACGCAAGTGATGGGAAGCTCACTGTTGATGGTCGGTGCCGACCCCCTGGTGGTCGCGGCCGACCCCCTCCGGTGAAAGGTAGAAATTGGCTAAAAATTTCGGGAAATTACAAGTAAGCCCCTGAACTTTTTCTTTACAATTTTTATCCCTTCCCGCCTCTTTTTACTCTCATCCTACACGACCTAGCCCCCATTCTTCACGACCCATTGCCTCCATAGCCTCCTTCAAGCTCTCATTCACCATCTTGCTCCATAACCACTAGATCTACCTCCTTTCTTCCAAATTTCACCAAAATCCTTCCTAATCTTCCTTCCTCTACTCAAATCTCCCACAAAAACCCAGAAATTTCGACCCACCCATACCAAGAACCCACGACCCCGACCTCCCACAACCTCGGCTTCGACCCCTATTTTGCTTGCATTCATCTTGTTTAACACTCTTTTGGTATGTTCTTCTACTCCCTTGCTCTTAAATTCAAGTTTACTTGGGTTATTTTGAGGGTTTAGTTTGAAATCTAGATTTGGGTGTTCTTGAGCTTTAATGTTGAAATTTGGGTCATATGTGCTTAGATCTACATGTTTGGTTGTGGATTCTTGAGTTTTGGTATGATTTAGTGCTTGATCTATGCTTGTTTGGGTGATTTTTGGTCAATAGAATTTTTCCATGATTTTTGGTAGCCATTAGAGAGGCTTAAGCTAAATATTTTCGAAAGAGGTAACCTGTAGCAGGTCGCCGCCGACCACCCTCTGGTCGCAGCCGACCACCAGCAGAAATTCGTAAAAATTGTCGTTGCTCGTTTTGGCGCGTATTTGTGTATGTGCGGGCTCCCATGGGTCGTCCCCGACCCCGGATGTCTCGTAATCTCTTTGAAAACATGCTATTTGAGTTGCTCTTGCCATGAATTGATTGATTAAAGCATGAGTCCTTCCCATTTCTTGCTTGCGTTTCATGATTATGCATGCTTGGTTGAGAATTTTTCCTATGAAATTGAAAGTGTGTGCTTCTTGCAAGTATGGGGTGACTCTTTGGCGATTGGTTGTGTGTCTTGAAGTGGCGTTTGTGTTGCTTGAATTGGAAATTACCTTGGAAGTTTCTTGTTGGTTTTGTAGAAATGGCTTCATCCTCAAGGGCATCCAAGAAACAAAAGAAGGGCAAGAGTGTAGCGGTGATGGATGACGTGGTAATCCGAGACGAAGCGCAAATGCAACTTTATGTGGACATGATGGTGGAGACGGTGAAGGCGCGGTCCTACTATCCCGATTCGCATGTGAGCCTTCATATGCACTCGGCGGTGGAGGAGGCGTTTCGTTTACTTGGAGCCGAGCGACTCCTTGAGGACCCCGTCCCGAGACATTACCCGGCGCTTACTTGTGAATTTGCAGCCACCCTCACCATCTCGGGACCACACCCGGCGGATTTTGGCAAGACCAAGATTGAATTTCAAATGGGCGGGAAGAAGCATTCCACCACTATTACCAAGCTCAACAAGATGCTTAGCTTCCCTACACCATCGGGAACCTACGCCATAAAAGACTTCCCCGTCCAAAAGATGTGGTCTTACATCGCTTGCAAAGGAGAAACTACGAGCAACCCACTTGCTCGGGACATTGCTAGCCCGGTCTTCAAGGTGATTTTGCGCATTCTTGGCGCCGCTATTTGGTGCAAGTACGAGCTCTCTCGCCCCACCTTGCGTGAGCTCGCGTGCTTGTCCTCCATCCTCTTCACCAATGCTCCCAGAATCAACTTTACCTATGAGTTCGTCCACAACATCATCAACCAACGAAGGAACCCGAAATTTACTATGTGTGGTTGGTTGGTGGTCCTCATTGCCCAAGCCCTCAAGGTTGATCTTGCCCGCTACAACTCCAAGCCCGTGACCCGCATGGATGTCCGGTACTATTTGAACACCAAGGCGGTTGAGTGGACTGAGGCGATTGGCTACCACAACAACTTCATCGACCCCACCGGAGTAACTCACAAAGTCCGCCTCACCGATGAAAATTGTGAGTTGTTCTACCTCCCTAATTGGTATGATGCGTGGGCACCATCGGAAGATCCCTCCCCCTACTATCAACTCCTCTTGGAAGATGAGCACGTAAGACGACAGCCGAGTCGGTTCCCGAGAGATGGCCCAACCACGTGCATAAGGCAAAAACGCGGAAGACGTGACTCCATGGTGAGGTCGGCCGCGACCACTTCCAGGAAGGTGGATTTGCGTAAGATGGGGTCGGCTTCGGGCAGCAACAGGTCGGCGGCGAGGCCGGGCAGAGCAAGGCAATGATCCTATGGACTACACGATGGGTCCCCAACCCGGGATGTTCCCGTACTCCTCCAATCCTTCGGGATTCGAGTGGTCCGGTGGTCCACAATTCGAGCCTCAAGGTGGCGAGTCTAGCACCCAAGTTCCCCCAACCATGGAGATGCTCGACGCCAAGATGGACGCCCTCGGACTTCAACAAAACTTCTTGTATTCCAAAATGCAACACTACCATGACCAAAACTTGGCCCGTTTCCAAGATGCAACTAGAGGCTTTGACAACTTTCGGGAAGAGTACTATGAAGACCGCCAAGCTCAATTTGCCTACAATGCTTGGCTTGCCCAAAAGATGTGCCCGGACTCTCCGTTCCCTCAACCTCCTCAAAGGTGAACCTTCTCCAACAATGCTCCAAACCCAAGTTAGTTTCTCTTTTCCCTCTCTTTACTTTTAATCAATGGGGACATTCATGTTTTAAGTATGGGGTGGTTTGGGAGATGCTACTTGTTAGTGTTATGTGTTTTTGCATGTTTGTGTGTAATTCTTTGCATATGTGTATGTGTGTGTTTGCATGATTGAGTCTTTTTGTTTTGATTTTCATGATGGAAAAATACCTTTGCTAAGATGTCCTAGGATAGTGATTACAAACTTCATCATGTAATCCCTTGTAACTTGCTTTGAAAGATTGCCCACCATGATGCATGATTCTAAGTGAAAAGCAATCCAACAATTTGAACCTAAGTGAGAAATGTTTTGGCCACAAGGAATGTATGTTTTATTCCTTGGTTTTTCATGTGTGATTTTTACTCTTCCAAACGCATTTATCACTTGACAATGGCATGCTTATTCTTGATTTGAAACCAATGGAGATGTACTCATTACTTGTTAGATCAAATGATTTTGAACTTATTTTCACTAGCCTATTTCTATCCTTTTCATCCTACCTATGCATGATCCCTTGATTTGAAGCCCCTTGTTTGAGCCTAAAGCCTTATTTCTAGCTCTACAAAAGTATCCTAGCCAATATAAGCTTGACCCCCATTGATCCGGGAATTAAGACTGAGAGTGGGTGATGATGTTGATGTGGATGAGGGGTGAAAGTGAAGAGATGATGGTGGTGGAAATGGAAGGAGTTGTCTAAGCGAAGAAAAAGAACCGAGAAAGATGAAGTGTTGGCTAATAGTGCAAATGTAGTGAAAATAGGCCCCTGTCGAAGGTCGGCGCCGACCACCTCTAGGTCGCGGCCGACCCCCACCAGGCCCTCTCGAAAAAAAAAACAAATCAAAAAGAGAGGGTATTGTGTGAATAAGTGCTAAGAGCCAATGCTTCTTCATAAGAAAAGACAAAGGATAGGCGAAGTGAAGTGTGCTTTGGAAGGATGAAGTGTTTGGTGTTTGGAGGAAGAGAAGAATGGGTTGAGTGTTGTTGAGCTTTTAAGTCTAGGAGTCTAGGTTCCCGGATTTATTAGCACCACAAGGCCAAACTATTCCACACCCTTTGAAATACCGAGCCCCATTACAACCCGGCCGAATGAAACTTCTTTGAAGTCTTCATTGAGCCACCTAAGTTCTTTTGATGATTTAACATGTTTTGATTTCTTCGGTGGAAGATTTTGAATATAATTTCCATTGTCTATGAGGTATTGCATTTGGAATTGAGATTGAGAGCTTGATTGATATATCTTAAACACTTGAAATTGAGTGAAACACATTGCCCTTGTGAGGTTGGATTGTTATTGCTTAGAATGCATACATGCGTGCTATGATATTGAAATTGTTTGCTCATCATTCTACTTGTGCTTATTTACCTTAAAGGCATTCTTTGAGCTTGTTATTTGGTATTGATGCATGAAAGGTATTGCTTGAGGAAAAGCAAGCTTAATTATGGGGTATTTTAATGTCGTGCTTTTTAGTTGATTTTCTTAGGTTGTTTTCTCCTTTGTTTCGCATGTTTTCTTTGGTGTTTGTGTGCTTTGCATAAGATTTCACCTCTCTTTCGAGAGTTGGAGTCGTTTGTGTGTTGTTTCATGTTGTGTAGGTGTTTGGAGCCGTTTGGAGAAGTTTTTCTTGCATTTTCGGAGCTTTCTAGGAACCGTTAGTTCTCAAGAGTCAAGTCGTCAAAGAGTCAAGATCCAAAGTCGCAACCAAGTGAGCCTCAAAGGAGTCAAGAACTCAAGGAATCCAAGGAGCAAAAGTGGAGAAACGCCAAGCAAAAGCCCAACCAATTGAAGCAAGAACGGAACAAAATCGAAGAAAACTCCACATCCTGGTGAAGGTCGGCGCCGACCACCCCTAGGTCGCGGCCGACCACTCTCAGCACCCGAAGAAAATCCGTGCACTGCAAGTAACACTTTTGGGCGGGATTTTCAAAACCCGAAAAAGGCAGGCGGCTGTGGCAGTGCTGTGGTAGAGATGTAGCAGACTTGTGGCAGGGAGGAAGCTTCCTTCTCTTTGCTTTTGTGGGCTTCTTCATAAGACCCATTTTGTCTCACCTTCTAGGCAGCTTTTCCAAGGAGGGAAAAGGCTCAAGGGAGAGAGAGGAGAGAGTGTTGGCTGAGGGTAGGAGAAGAAGAAGAGCGTGAAGAAGAAGAGGAAGAGTGTGGGTTTGAGAGAGAGATTGCTTGTAAGGGGAAGTGGTAGAGAAGAAAGCTTGTTTTAATTGATGTTGTAGGAAGAAGAAGACATTGGGGTGTGAAGAAACTTGTGGGTTTGCTAAAGTGTGTAAGTTTGGATCTCTTTGATTTATTGAAGTCGTTTGTTTGTGATGATGTCTTGCTCTTCTTTAGTGTCGTTTGTGTGTATGATTATGTGTGAGTAGTTAGCTTGCTAGGGTTGGGTTGAAACCCACCATGAAAGTGCATTCATGACCGTGATATTTGGATCCATGCTTAATTTGAAATCTCTGCCCATAAATCCCTCTTGTGCGCTTAAAACCCTTGAAGAAGGGGGAATGTTCTTGTTTGCAAACTAATTGCAAGATTATGTTGTGAATGTGGACTATTCGGGCTAGATGAAAATCGAACCCTCCGAATAACAAGTTGGATTGCATGTTAATCCTTTCATGTAATTGGAGGCTCTTGATGTGTTCTTTTGTGATGAAAGTCACCCATGAGGTTTCAAGTTAAGTTGATCCGTTATCATTGTTTGAATGTATGCTTGTGGTGTGGTGAATCCCCTCCCCTAGTTGTTTTTCCCTGATTTTACAAAACCCATTTTCGTGCCCAGATAGGTCGGCCGCGACCAGTTGCAGGGTCGGCCGCGACCTCCTCTGTAGTGTTTTCCGTGTGTTTTGTTGTGTTCTGTTGTGGGTCGGCATCGACCTCCCTAGGGTCGGCCTCGACCTATTCCTGAGGCGTGTGTTTTGCGTTTGTTTTCTCGTCTAGCTTTGCTTTATTCCTCTTTTGCTTTTGTAGCTCGATTGCTAGACTATAGAACTACTAACTCCCGTGGACGATCCTGACTTCGCTATACTCAGCGGGGTCTTGACAAATTTATTTGTTCAAGGTAAAACCCTCTCAACAACAATCCTCAAGTTGACTCGGATTCTACCATTGAGGATGAATTGACTAACTTTATGCTTGCTCCCCGGGCTCCTTCCAAAGCCAAAGAAGTAATTGCAAGTGATCAAGGCAAGGCTGATGTGAAGAGGAAAGTGCGGCCTATTAAAAGTGATGACAGAGTTTCAACTCCTTCTAAGAAGAGGAAACCAGTTGTTGAATCTCCAAAAAGACAAAGTAAGAGATTGCAACTTCCAAGGATACCTAAGAAGTCAAGGTCTCCACGAGCTGTGAAGCCTTCATCCAATCCTGTGCCGGTTATTCTAGAGAAATTCAAGAGACTAGTGACAGAAGATGTTCTTCTTGATGATGAAGTGGAAGTTGCTCAAATATTGAGTCAGGATAGGGAGGTTCCTGTTACTCAATCTCAAGCTGGAATGGGTAAGGATGTGGGAGAGCCAACTTGAGTTAAGGTGTTAATGTCAAGTGTGAGTGACATGCACACTGAGTTGCTCAGGGTAATGAAATTAAGATTTACGAACAAGGTTAAATGTAATGAGATGCATGTATCAAGACTGTGGGATAAGGTCCATACTTTTCAATAGAAAATGGGGGTGGTTTCTAATGATGATGGAGATGATGTGGAGATCGTGCCTCCACCCCTATTGAATTTAAGTGAATGTAAAGGAATTGAATCAATGAAGTTGTCTACTGATAAAGATCTATCTTCAAAGAAAGATGTTGTTGTGAAAGGTGATGAAGAACAAAAGGTGGATGAAGTGGTTGTGAAGGATGATGAGACAACCAATCATTCTGTTGTCTTTCCAAAGGTGGCATCAGGTGAGTTAGGTTCGACTTTTTTAGGTCTATTACGTGCTGAATTAGATTTTGAGATTAGTGATGTTTTAAGAGACATTAGGGATTGCTCTCAAACAATTGAACATGGTCATTTATTTGCATATTTGGATAAAGTTAAAAATGATGATGTTGGATTTGTGGAAGATGGTGATTCTATGGAGAAGGAAAACAAAGAAGCTGAAAAATATATTATGGATGATTCTGGTGAGGAGGGTAAAGTTGAAGGTGACAATGAAGAATGTGGAACAGAAGCTACGTACTCAGGGCAATGAAGAAGGTGGATTAGAAGATACTAAGGGCAAGAAAGAAGGTGGAGGAGACCCTACTGATGGAAATGATGAAGGGACACTTGAGTTGAAGATGCATAATCCTACTATGGAGGTGGGTGTTCCAGATGTTGCTGGGGTAAGAAAGTCTTCTAAGCTCAAGAAGGAATGCTCTTTGACTCACACACCATATACAATTGAGAAGAAAAAAAAGGCTCCTCGCATGCCTAAGGCTCCAAAGTACTTATTTTACACTGATGAAGAGCGTAGGCCTTTCTATAGATGGTTCAACAAATGGTATGTCACTTGATTAGTTATTTTAGTTTCCAATTGGATATTAGAAGTGACAGTTTTATGATTATAAGTGTCAGTGTTCTTATTATTTGATGATAAGTGACAGTTTTCTGATTAGAAGTGACAATGTTAGTATGTTTTGATGAATCTGATTGTATTCAAAGTGATAATTTTATGATTATAAGTGACAGTGTTCTTATTATTTGATGATAAGTGACAATTTTCTGATTATAAGTGACAATTTTAGTATGTAATTTAATTGTTTTAGTTTCCAATTTGATATTAGAAGTGGCAGTGTTCTTAGAAGTGACAATTTTCTTAGAAGTGATAGTATTGATATTAGAAGTGACAATTTTCCTATATTTTGATTATAAGTGACAATTTTAGTACCTGTTGATGAACTTTATTGTTTTGGGAATACAAGTGATAGTTTTTCTATTTTTTGTGATGATAATGATTGTTTTGTGAATACAAATGACAAATATACAATTTTTCTAGTTGTAGGGATTCAAGTGATAAAATATTTGGCTTTGATCAAATGCATGATAAGAAGTTCTTTAGAGAACTTACATCATCGGGTACTTGGATTGAAGATGAGGTAATTGATCAGTTCTTATACCTTTGCAAAATTGACAATTTTATCATGGATTTGGAGATGTACAAATGACAATGATTATTCTATTTGCAACACTTATGTGAGACATTATATCACATGAGGAAGCTTATACATGAGAAAGAGGAGGTGTATAAGGATGTTGTTGTCAAAGAGAATGTTCAACGTTACATTGTAAAGAAAGAAGATGTACCAAGTGTAATGTTTGATTACTTCCATGGTTATTTGCCTAAGTTGCATGGTAAGTCATGGTACCGTACAGAAGTGATAAAGGTATTCACTCCAGTTAACATTCATAAGGAGCATTGTATTACATTGCAAATTGATCTCGTTCAGCATCATATAATTGTCCTTGATTGTCGTCGAGATCTATATAATGAGGATGAGCTTGTCCCTATTGTCACTCCTTTTGTCAAATTGCTTCCATTTTGGATGAAGTTATCTGGTAAGTTTGAGAGATTGGAGAATTTAGATGCAGATTTCACATGGTCTAGGGATGATGTGCGTTGTTTGTCAAGATGGAGACGATAAAAGGTACATATTCTTATACTATTATGTTCTTGTTTGTCAAGATGTAGATTTCACATGCAGATTTCACTCCTTACTTTGATTTTAATTTTTTTTCCCAAAGGTGGCAAGTGTGGTGTGTATTCTATCAAGTACATTGAGACATTTGGCTTCGGTGGCAGTTTGGATGATCTTGATTATGAGCACATGATGGAACATAAAGAGAAAATGACAATTGATCTGTTTAAACACACTTGGATCTAGGAGCCTTTGTCTATGTAATTTTGTTGACATTTTGTTGTTAAACTTAGTAGTGATGAAATTAAGTGTAAATTCTGTATTTCATCTTTTGTTTCCAAGTAGATCTAATGACATTTTAAACTAATTGGTGACATTTGGTTTTGAACAAGACATCCAACTGAATCTTATGAATGTATTTTGTAGTGACAATATCAATTAAGTAGTGACAGTCTTAAGGCATTATGTACAAGTGATGATATATCAATCATCAAACAAATGTCCAACTGTATTAGTGACATTTGGGTTTGAACTAGATGTCTAAATGAATCTTATGAACGTATTTTGTGTTAAGTCTATCGTGTGTTTTAGGCTAATACAATTAAGTGATGGCAGTCCCAATTGTAGTGACAATATCAATTAAGTAGTGACTATTTTTAAAGCATTATGTACAAGCGATGATTTATCAATCACTAAACAAATGGAACAGTTGTTATCACGCAAATTAATGATATATGTTCTAGAAAATATAACAAAAAGTGATGACATACTTTTTAAAAAACAATCAAAGTTGCAACAATATCAATTCAGTAATGACTGTTCAATAAGTGACAATTTTGATAATCATAGTTGAACTAGTGACAGTTTTGCAATAATTGCTGAAATTAATATATCAGTACGTACAAGTGATGATATATCAATCATCAAACACCAAACACCAAACAAGTGGAACAGATGATATATCAATCATAGTGCTGACATTGATGATATATGCTTAAGAAAATATAACAAAATGTGACAGTTTTGACAATCATAGTTCAACCAGTGACAGTTTTGACAATAATAGAATTTCTAAATCAGACATCCTATTTCATGATGATTGTAGTGTTGCTTGATTCTCCTTGTAATAGTTTCATCTTTTTTTCTTTCCTTTGAACTCACCTATGGAAGGAATTCTATTCTTCTTTAATCTTCCAATCTTCCTTCTCACATTTGGTGGATAACATATTATCTTGCTTGTATGGTCTGGCACATTCCATTTTGATTTGTTTGGTAAAGGATAAATTGTCTCTTCATAAGCTAAGCGTCAAGGCTGGAATTCATAGTAGTCACAGATGAAGCTTCTCAAAGGGTGTTTCATTTGTTGAATTGCAGCCATTGTATGAACACATGACATTTTTTCCAAATCAAACATTCTGCAAGTACATTTCCTTTGTCCTAGATCAACCACAGCAGAAAACCCACCACTAGCACCTCAAACTGATCATTATTCAAGACTCTAGCTAACACCATAAGCTTTGGATTTTTTTGCACCTTCCCTCAAAAATGCTATTGATACTAGGAGCAGTGGCGTCCTTACAGTAGGACGAGTGGGGCTTGTACCCCCCTCTGGGGATTTAATTTTTTGTATACCGAGTTAATATAATAATATTATATTATATCCTTCTAAAATAGTTGCCCAAATGGCAGTTTCACATGTATATATATTTAACAAGAATTGTTTTTCATATACTACCCTATTAATATAGAATTAATTATTATTATAAAAGAAACATCAAAAAATGTATATAATTGTGATAGAGTTAACTATTAGGGGTATAAATGAAAAGAAACGGGAAAAATGTGAAGTGAACAAGTATTGTGAAACAAGAAAAAGTGACCATATATACAACTATTTTGAAACAAATGGAGTACATATTAATAATCACGTATATAAACAAACATACTAGTTATACACTATAATTGAAATGAAGTTACTTTGGCCGTGAAAAAAATGTAAGAAAATTTGGTGAAACATATGTTTAGTGAAGAATATTAAATATTGACTAACTTTTAACTTGTTAATTGGATCATAATGGTTCATGAAATCCACTTTGAGTTTAATAAAACTTAAATTTCTAACTTGTTCTAACAATTATAGATTAAGGTATTTAGCCCCCTCTGGTATAAAATCCTGGGTCCGCCACTGACGAGGTGGTAACTAATTTACGTTTTCTTCTATCACTACTTTTCTCTCTACAAACCATCTTGACATAGACTCCTTATGAACTCTAATATAGCAACAATGGGGAATGATCTTGCTTCCTTCAAAATTGAATTCACATTTTCTGATTTGTTCGTTGTCATTATGTTATATTTGTCACCACTAAAGCAAGCTCTTGACGACTTTTCAATGATAGCTTCTCTTAGATATTCTTCCATCTCAGCATTTGGTCTACAAATGTCTTGGAAGTACTTGTTGAAATCTGATATTGTGTAAGAATCTGCAGCTTGGCCAAACAACCTGATAATGTCTTTTTGATTGAACCTTGCCTTCAAATTCTGCTTCAAATGCCTTGTACAAATGACATCTTTTGCACAGATAAAGATTGATTCAACAGATTTTCCTTTGCTCAAGTGACAATCTGAGACAAACACTAATTTACTAGAGCATGGAATGACATTTAGCAGCTGCTTAAAACACCACTTCCAAGACTTGTCATTCTAAGAATCAACAATGGCATATGCAATTGGGTATATTTGGTGATATGCATCTTGTGTTGAAGCAGTGATTAAAACACCCAAATATTTATTGTGTAGATGAGTACCATCCCCCTGTATGACCTGTTAAGGTGACAATATAAAAAGTGATGACAATTTCTAGACATGTGTTTGTCTCGTTGTGAGCTTGTTTGAGCATGTGGCAATAAGATGGAAGAATTGCATAATTTTCTTCCGGTGTGCCTTTGTTTAATTAATGCGCCCACTGTTGAGATCTCCAAGCTTTCCAATAACTAATAGACTACAATATTTCATTTCTAACTTCATTCCGGATCATGTTTGGATTCGGACCTTTCCTCACACCTTCAAACTTGAGATGACAAGTTGTAAAGAGTTGTTGTTGTTAATATAAAAATGAGCAGTGATGACAATTTGTAAAGAATTTGTAAAGAACAGAGATGGCAAATAAGTAATTAAAGTACCACAATTTTATTCTCTCTGCTATAAATTGATATGATGGTTGAAGATGTCTTGTACATCTCACTTTGAAGGGGCATGTATGTGTGTCATGGAATTTCTTGACCTCAAAATAAGTGAGTCCTTTCAACTTTGCAGCTACCATTTTCCACTCACAATTGTCATCTGCACATTTCAAGGAATAGTAGTCTTTCCTTGATCTGTTGACCTTGTAACAATAACTCTCTTTCATTGCATGATTATACATTGTAGTCTTCAGTTCATCTTTGGTTTGATACAATTGCCCAACTTGCATAGATTGATGATCTAGTGGTTGATGAATTGCATTATCCTCATTTGATGACATTGCTGGTTCATGGACTTCAGAAATCTCTAGAGATTGATGATAGCTAATGACGTTTGAAGGGAGTTAGTAGTCGCTAGTGACACTTGATGATAGTTGTACATTTCGAGTAGCATGCTCTTTCCCTTTTCTCTTGCTATATGTTATGACTTATAGAGGCAACACCCAATCAACTTTAGCTGTGTTGCTAATTTAGTAGAATGACTCGAGATCATCATCAGTTTCAATTGTGAATGGAGTTGGTAGCTTTTTTTAGGGATGCATATGTGATAGGTTGATTTCAAATGGTTATGATGACAATTTAAACCTTTCAACAATCTTTTCCTTTAGAGTGTCAAGTTTGAATTTCTCTTCCAGCACAAGTGCTTTTGTAATGACATCTCCAACATAAGTGCATTCGTCATTGGCTGTCTTCCATTCCCCTCGAATGCAAATTGGTAGAAGTACAATGTCCATACTATCATAAGAGAAAAAACTAGTTGGTAAATAGTGTTACTACAAATTGAAATTGGATCTATACTATCATCAATTCAATGTTCAAATTAATTGTTATGTTCAAACTATCATCACTATCATCAATTCTGGCTTCTCTATCGTCACTAGATTTTGAATTATCATCAATCGTCATCACTATCAGCAATTATCATAAATCTTGTCTTCTCTATCAACAATTATCATCAATTGTCATCACTATTAACACTAGATTCTCAATTATCATCAACTATCATCACTGATCACTATCATCACTGGATTCTCAATTATCATCAATTATCAAGGATTATCATTACAATGAACACTAGATTCTCAATTATCATGTCACCAATTCTAATCACTATCATCAACTATCATCACTAGATTCTCAATTATCAACAATTATCATCAATTGTCATCACTGTCAACACTAAATTCTAAATTATCATCAACTATCATCAATTCTGATCACCATCATCAACTATCATCATTGGATTCTCAATTATCATCAATTATCATCAGTAATCATCAATTCTGATCACTATCATCAACTGTGGTTTCTAATTCATCATCTATCATTACTAGATTGTCAATGCACATTGAAAACTTTCAGTAATTATGATATTTTGGACAGATTTTAGACCAATTCCCCTAGCTAATTTTAGTTTACATATATTTTCCCAAGTAAGAACAGGATGGTGATTAGCATTAAATTTGTTCCAAAAGAAAGATTTAGCAACCTTATCAATTTGGTTTATACTTTGCATGATATAGAAAGCTTTGCATGATATAGTTAACCTTGTTTACAAGATAAGATTGAAAAAGGACCACACGTCCTGCCGGGGAAATTGGGGTGTTAGCTTTCATTGAGATAGTTTTTTTTTGTAAGTTAGTGATTATGTCTAAAAACATGCTATTTTGAACTCTACCTTTTAGAATGGGAAGTCCCAAGTATTTCTCTATTGAGGATTTAACCTAGATGTTAAAAATGGTTGCTAGGGATAACGATGTATCATGCGAGATATTTGCTGAAGCTTGGAATGAGCTCTTATGATAATTAATTGATAGGCCAAAAAGAATAGTAAACTTGTTGAGAAAACCTCGGATAAACTCCATATTAGAACTAGTAGCATTTGTAAAAATTATGGTGTCATCACCAATGCTTAAAAAAGGATAAGAAATCCTTGACAAGTTGTATTCCAACCTGCTTAGAGGTAGCATGAGCTTCAAATTGGAGTATATTAGACAAGGGTAGAATACATATATAGACCCTCGTACTTGAACGTTTTTTCCTATCAGCCCCTCATACTTAAAATTATTCAATTAAACCCCTATACTTCGTTAAATTTGTTCTACCAAACACTTTATTGTGCGGTGTTTTACACTCGCGCTGACGTGGCAAAATCAATTGCCACATGGCTGCCACATCAGCATTTTTAATTTTAAAAAACAAAACAAAATCTAGCAAGCACACATTCAGCACACATTCAGCATAATTGAAAAACAAAAAAAGTAAAAATAAAGCGGGAACCTCCCTCAGCTCGAGCGGCTCGGCTCCATCCCCACCTCCCTCGGTTTCCAGATCTGAGCGGCTCGGCTCCATCGCCACCTCCCTCGCCCGCTTTCCGGCGTCCTCCTTCAGCACGAAGTGGGCAAACATGTGTTTGTGAGAAGTGGACTATGGAGATGAATATGTAGCTGAAAGTAACTTGAGATCTCAATCTCAAACATGTGTTTGTGAGAAGTGGACTATGGAGATGAATTCAGTAGTCAGTACAAAAACGACTACCCTATTATTGAACAGAGTTTTTATCTCTCATCGGTAGATAGTTTAGGTGAACGGGTGGTATCCCAATTTTTACCTAGTCGAACCCGGTGTTCATCGGTTCAAAACCGAACCGAACCACAGAAAACCGAACATCGGAAATATATGAACCGAAAACCAAAACGAATTATCGCGGTTCGGTTTCGGTTTTATTCGGTTCGGTTCGGCTTTGAACCGAATAAACCGATTGATCAATATTTTGTTATTTTTATAGAAGGTCAATTGAAATCCAATTAATACCCGAACCAAACAAAACCGAAAACCGAATAAAACCGAACAAAACCGTTGGAGACTAGGAGAGAGTCGATTGGAAGAGAAAATCAGATTGGGGAATAATTTGGGTATTTTCAATATTGAATAGTTTTATTTTAAATATATATTAAATGATTTTTAAAATAATAAAATTAGTGCGGTTTAATCGAACCGTACCGAAAACCAAACCGATCCAAACCGAAAACTGAACTAAACATAAACCGAAAACCGAACCGAACAAACTCGGTTTGGTTTTCGGGTTTGTTTGGTTGAACCGAACCGATAAACACCCCTAAGGTGAATCATCCCCTATCCGTAGGTAAACTTTGGAATATTTTTCATTCACTTTGTCTATGCACTGTCGTTAAATATTTTCTGTACTGGAAGCAAAACGGAGTGCAGGCAAGTTGAATTGGAAGAGTTTACGAGTTGCTGAAAATGGAGGCAGCAGGATTGCGGCTTTGCTGCTCAATTCTCCACTCAAACCCAACCCATCCTGTTCCTGTACGCCGCTCTACACTCCATCCCTCTTCTTCCGCAAGACTTAAACCCCTCCCCGGCGCAGGTTAGCCATCTCCCCTTTCCTCTAAGCCCTCTCCCCTGGGCCTGGGGTTTCATTCTCCCTCCTCGCTAAAAACCCTCGTTTTGTTTTCAAACCCCAGCATTTCTGAGATGGAGCAAGCCCAAAGAAGAGCAAGACTTGGATGGGTTGCCACCTGAGTACTATGATGATGTCACTATATTCTCCTTCTGCAACTTCTTATCTTATACATGATTGCGTATTATAACTCACTTCATCTGTGTATCAAACTGGTAGCTAGCTGTTGCGTTGTTGTGAACTCATGTTATGTCAAATTGTGTGAATTTTGTGGTGTACAATTTCAAAAGTTGATGCATATGTTCGTTACATGGGATGTTGTTTCTGTTTCGGCTCCTGAATATCAATCCCAATAACTTCAGTGGATATTAATTTTGGGTCCTGTCTATCTTCATATCAATAGAATTCCTCATCATTCACTGAAACCCCTGTTTGCTTGGTTGCTTCACCCATTTCATAGATAGAATGAGAGATTTTTTGATTTTCATTTTGTATTGAAGTCCGCCTCTCAACTGAGAACAATTAGTACTGAGGCTGATCCTTCATTTTTACATCAGGAGTGGCAAGCTCAACAAAGGGAGAAGACAAAGGAATTACATCGAAGGCGTCAAGAAGAGGATGCAGAGGAGGAGCGCAAGGTTCAAGAGTATCGTGAAATAGGCACACGATTGCAGGAGTTTCCTCAAGAAGATGTTAAGGAAGCACGCCTATTGGTTTCAAGCTTCATTAAAGCCGCAGAGGAAGTGGAAGAGGTATGACATTCCAATTCTTCAGATGCTAATGCTCTTGTTGATCACTCGTTTCCCCCTCCCTTCAAGTGTTGCTTTAGTCTTCAAATGCTAATGCTCTTGTTGATCCGTTATTGGAGGAATTGAAGACCAATCTTTTTGCAGAAAATTGAAGAAGCCGCTGAAAAGGGTGAACTTACAGAGCTTGTTCTTCTGGTCATATGGAATCGACTTGATCTTGCTCGGCGTGATGTACGCCTTTTTTTTTTCAGCATTTCCTCGTTGCTGCATCCCATTTGTCATCTAACTGCAGTGATAGTCATTTAACCATTCAGCGAATCTTTGATTTTAGGTGTCTTGGATAAATCTGTATTCACTTGTCAACCTGTCTATCTCATAAGCTAAAACGAGCTCTCATAATCTAAGATGATTTCTGATTGCAGGAGGAGAAAGATGCAATCCGAAGTCTTGATCTTCTTTACAGAAGAGTCGAGGTAGGTTTTTCCATGATATATACATAGTATGTAGTTTAAACCTTATTTAAGTTTACAGTTTTAATGAATTATATTTTAGAAATGTTTTCAAAATTGTTATGCAGAAGTTACGTGATTAATTAGCAAGTTCTAGTGCATCATTAAGTAATCATTTTGTCAATAAAAACCTATGCATGTCTCTACGAGGTCTTAGAATAAAGGTTTTAGTCACAATGCTTAAGAATGCACAAGTAGTAAGGTATTTTGTTGGTGCTTCAACATGTCATCATGTATGTTTAAATCTTGTGGGGCTAGATGCCTACTTTCTAAAATCTATTACTATATACTAAAGCGGAAGCAAATTCTGCCACCATATTGCGCCACATCACCCCCTTATTTAAAAAATCTATCTTATTAAATCTTGATTTTATCATAATCTTATACTTATTTACTTAAGATATTAGTTTTATCTTAGAATTTGAGTTGTTTAATTAATAATTCTATCCAAATATTTAAATCTCTATCTTATCATTATACTCACTTCATTAATACATATATCTATCATAACCCTTTTATTTAAAAAAATATTTCTTTTCATCATAATTTATAAATCATAATCATAATATTTTACCCATTTATGTAAATATCATATTAAATTTAAATAATTTTTCGTAATTTTATTATGCTATTTTTTTAAATCATCAATGTTACAAAATTCTACCACTATATTTAAGAAAAATAAAATAATATATATTAAATATATTTTTTCTATCATATCGTATTAAAATATGAATAAAAAAATAGATGTTATATTTATCATATATATATCGGTAATATTGCATATTGATTACACTTTAGGAAAAAAAGATAGATTTCTTAATTAAGATAATAATTCGTTAACATTTTCATTACATATTTATATATTTGCTACTTAATTATTTTTTCAAAAAACAATAACTATATATGAGATAATTTGGTTTTCTATTTAACTTACTAAATATTATCTATATCTTTAGTATTATAATATATTAATCCGAGTTTTTATTTAAACTTATTGATTTTATTATATAAGTTAGCTTACGTAATTTAATTTAAATGCCAAATTTGTATCAATTGTTAATAAAATATGATAATGCATCTTATCTTGTGTCATTCTTCCTCAATTATTTATAAATATGTTTATGTATGTATAAAAAAAAAAAAAATTTATTTATATATATATGATGATATACACGAATTATGTCATTTTATAATCCAAATAATAAGCGTCGTTTAAAAAAAAGTACACATATGTAATATTTGTAATTGTTATAGTAAATTCATACAGAAAGCAACAAAAAAAAATAACTTCCCGTACAAGGTACGGGTCATCTACTAGTAGTGACTAGGCTGAGAGCAAATATTGTATCCTGAGCTGTTCTTATGTCAATATATCTCTGTTAGTATCGTGAAGCCTTGAATATATGATGCATTTATAGAAAAACATTTATCCACTATACAATATGCATTTTGTGGTATTCTTTACCTGAATTTTGGCCACCAAATGTCTTTTTTCTTGAAGGGAAATCGAACATTTTGCTGATATCTTTATCATCCTATTTGTCATTCTAGACTGAAATTATGAAAAGGGCAGCTTCTCCTGCCATGAGACTTTTGAACGATCTTTTGAACATGCATGATGGGTTTGATGACGAAGTTTGGCTGAAGGACTGCAAGAAGCGTATGATAGAGACTTTCCCACGAGAAGATCCATTCAGCATTCTTGTTCCAACTGGATTTGACATTGATAAGGTATTATTCTCTGCCACTAAGATTAGCACGGGTAGTATGCAGTTGTTCTCGTCTTCTCCACTACTTGTGAATAGGTACTAACTTATAACATTCAGAAAAGAATGTCATTTTCGTGCTTTTGATCTCATAAAGACATGTAATTTATTGTACTATTATTAGTGATAGTAAATTACAAGGTTTGTCATTGACAATGTGCTCTCATCTGTGCAGCACCAAGGTCGAGTGGGTCTTCCACCTTTGGCTGATGACGACGTATTACTGAGAGTAGATTTCGTACGCGAGGTCAATGAGTTGCTACAAGAAGTACGTTCAGAACAGGCACAAGTAGAGACCTCTCAAGGGTTTGAGCCGGAATCTGTAGCTGCAAGGCTCAAGCATCAAGAGAAACAGCGAACCATACACCAGGTGGAATCTCTGCTCCATTTAGCTGTCAACTTGAACTGGTAGAATTTAGCTGTCAACTTGAACTGGTAGCATATAACTTTATCTAGATTCATATGAATGCCAGGGGATCACTAGAGATCAAAGCCGTAAGATGTGGGTAGGAACATTAACTGAATGGGGGGCTTTTGATGCCCAAGTTTTGTATGTCGGTCATGAAAGAATTTATGGTTCATATATACAAATGATTTGGTTCGGGCTAGTGTTTTCTTAGAGAATGTGGTTCACTCTTATGAACTTAAAAACAGGTGATCAATTGAGTGATTTTGGTAAAGCAAGGCCTGGCGATATTTTCGTAGCTTCTTGTGCACGAGTTGATACATTAATTAAAACTCTTTTTTTTTTTTTTTGATAAAATTAAAACTCATATTATAATGAAGTTTAATGATAATTTTATAATACATTTCTAAGAGCTAATCAAACAATAATTTTACAAAAGATATATTTTCATCCTTCTAATATGCAGTTTCAATGCCAGTAAAGTGAAAATTTGTAAGACAATCTAGAATTAAGTACAAATTCTTTACACGTTCCTTCCTGGGATGTACATTACTAAAGGCAAAAAAAAAGAAAAAATTAGCCTCGCATGTCATACCATGTCAGAGCTGGCAACAGACGTAACTCTGCTACTCCTCTGTGACCTCTTGGTTGGCACAAGAGGTGCGTCCTCTTCAATGTCGAGAGGCCTTATCCAATCGATCTCTCCTCCTTTGAAAACGGGATGAACGTAGGCATCTCGTAGATAAGTCCTCAAGTTCAGCTGTGGCTCCAGTGCCTGCTCTAAAGTATCCCTTGCCATTGCATCTTGCAGTGGGAATTTCTTGAATGCCGATTCGAACCGACCCTTGCAAACTTTGTGGAACCAGATTGTCAGCACCGGAAGTACCAAGAGCACAAGCGTTGACTGTGCAAGGCCCTTGGTGCTCAGTAATCCAAGCAACAGAAGCTGTGAAATTATCAGTCCAATTATGATGCGCCTGTGGACGTCTGGCCAAAATGCCGCTGCACTCTCGTATTTTCGATCATACACGTTAATGATCTGACAATCACCGTACCAAAAAGAAAGGGTCAAAATTCATTCCCCCTGAGCATTCATTGTTTTCTGAAGTTTGTATTTATCTGCATTCAAAATACCTGATGGCGGAAAACTAGGTAGGCAAATGCAAAGAAGACAATGATGAATGGAAGGAGCAATGGCGTGACTGTTGAATAGACGAGTCCCAGCAGAAAGTAAAGCTGTATCCTGGGCTCGTACGTAGCAAACTCTAGAAAACCAGGGTCCATTGCTTGCTCCCTGTCCTTTTCTGTTTTAACCAAGAGCATGTTCTTTAGGTGGTAGAGAACTAATGGCACGAGTCTCACGACTTCAGCAGCAACTCCAGCCCAGCCATCAACCATGACATAAGTTATGAAGAATGTAGCCTTCCTGGGAATAGACACTCCGATTGTTCTAGGTATGCTGCATCAACCATAGATGTTATATCAATAATAACACATCACAAGATACGAATATCCAATAAAATTATCTCTGTTAGCCGACATAGAAATACTGTTATTCAGTACTGTTTTCGAACTAGCTAACTAATGCCTACTGTTCTATGTGTTCCGCAATACACATTGATTTTAGATATTTATGACAACATTAAACAAAATTATGGCTTTGCCTACAAGCTTCATAAAGCAAATGTTTGTTAGCCAGGCAGAAACTGTTCTTTAGGTGGTAGAGAGTGTACATAGAACAAAAAGAAACAAAAACATACTCAGTTGCAGACTGATGTGCAAATCTGTTTAGTTGATCAAACGCTGTTCCAGCAATCAGGGATCCGAGGAAAATGTTCACAAGTATAAACAAATGATATTTTGCAGCTGATCTCCTCTCGAGGTATGAATATGAAGTGAGCCCTTCTATCTTTGACATGGCCATCAAAATCATTGGAACAAGAATAAGAAATATCTTCAATACCATCCCAGGAAGAAATCCTTGTATGAAAGATCTAGCTACATTCCTGATTCCAAAATTTGAGAGTAAATATACTGGCAAGTTAAGCAAAATTGGACATATAAGGAAAGCAATTACCAATACAAAGTATGCTCTTCATCATGACAATACAAATGATAATTTCATTTTTTTTCCGACTTGAAAATTTGGTATATCAGTTGGCTTAAATGGAAATCCGCAAAATAAACAGCTTCCTTGTTCTTCTAATAAGAGGCACTTCACTAGGATAGAGATTATAAAGAGCAAGCTAAGGATTTAAAAAATCTAGATGAAGATACATAGTACTTGCAGATGTCCATTAATATTAATTCACCAAGAAACATTGACTGTTGGTTCCAAAATCAGTTCTAAAATTTGTAATGCTAACCGCCGAAGGATCTATTAACGAACCATTACTTAAAATTGATAAGTAATCTTCTGCGGGCATTGATTCAATATTTGAAATGACAATAGCTGAAATGACAATAGCTAAAATGACAGCATAGATAAATTTGGGGGCATACAGAAATAACAGGCACAAACAAAATGCAACAAATGATTAATTGACTTACGTTTGAATCAAGTGTTCAAGGAAGGGAAATGTCTTCTGGATCCCTTCAATGTTGGCCAATGATTGTACAAATGCTATAGGAATCATGAAGAAGAAAGTCAGAAAGAAGAAGGCAACTGCCATAAGCAACCTTCGGATATTGAGCTCGACAAATGGTATGGCAAGGTTGTTCCAGTAAACGTCACGTGGTTCTGGAGCCCAATCTGTTAACCACATTGTAGGGTTGCTTGTCTGTTGAGTTTGAGCACAAACAGCAGCTCCCCAACGACTCTTAAATGAAACAAATGCTGCAGGCAATAGAGCCTCGGGATCATTCAGGACCCTATCCCTTTCTACAGCTTCCTAGAGCAGAAGTGGTAATCTTGTATTAAGAAGGGGAGGTAAACAACTTTCTCATACAGTACAATTGCAATTCAAACCATTTAATTGAACTCAAAAAGGAAGATTACGGTTTCGTTCAAGTAACAGAGAAAATTAAATTGCAAAAAATCATCACTTCCTTAATAACCTCACAACATCTTAAATGTAAGCTCTACATAACTATAGCATAACATATTGTATAGCATATCCACATAACTTTCACGCAGAAGGGAAGGAAAAGAATGTAAATAGCATAGCACTCGATATGGATGCTGTGCATTGCACTGCATACTTACTTGCTCTGTTAGCTTTTCAATTTCCTCAGTGTAGTACTCAATTGCATCCACACGTGCACCCCAAAGACCACAAAAACCTGTCTATAAATCAGAAGTAATGGTGACATGCCTCTCAGTAGTTGATCAACAGTAACCCAAAACTTTCCCAAATAAAAAATTATCAAAGAAAACTAATACCTTAGTAGTAGGTCTCTTTACTGGTTTCCTCTCATATTTATTTTCATAGTATGTCAGCCAATTATGCATGGTCTTCTTCTTATCTACCAAACTTGCAAGCTTATTTGCATTGTACAGAATCTGAAAGTAAAATAGCAGGAAGTTCAAAAGTTAACTTCAAAAGCAAATCAATCCATTGATTTATACAGCAATCATAATAATCACATCACAATTCATAATGCATTAATCATCACATTGATTTATCCAATTGTTGCCAAAAGCCATATAAATCATTAATAATCACATTATAAGCTTACCAAACGAGGATAACACCATAGGCCTACCTGATGTAGAAGATAGTGATCAGGATGATTCACACAGAAAAAATGTTCAACATGCTCGGAGACTGATTCATCAGGGTCTGAGGGAACATTTCTCACAAGAACCTACAAAAGGAATGAAATCACCAAATTGCAAAACAAGCAGTCCCCATTTTTAAATAGGTTTGGAACAACTTCACTAGGAAAGAATTCCCTATACTTGTGATGTTCCATATCATGTTGTATTATGTGGTAACACCTAAATGGTAATTATGTGGTAACACCTAAATGGTAATTTTTAGCTTGACTACTTTTGAATCAAACATGTTATCTTTCTGCTTGAACAAGAAATCTTAAGCCCATTGTGTTTATTAGCTCATATTGTATAATTTATCTCGAAGAATAAAAAGTCCACAAAGAATTGGATACAGAAATTGCCACCGATGATGCTTTTTAACTTGACTTACTGTGAATTGATCAGGTCGTCTTTCTGCTTGAGATATAAATTTTAATCTCATAGCTGCTATAATCTCATACTCCTTGTACAATATATATGATGTCCAGAATGTAAAAACATAGCACATCAGTATGTGTGCCCAGAACCTGTTGACATACATGGATTAGATGACATAAAGTAAACCAGTCACAAGTAAAACAAACAGATCAGATGTGATAATATGTAACTGGTTTTACATCTAGAGAGGACGGGAAAAATGACCACATGCTTCATTATGGAAACACAGATACGAAAACATAAAACGGAAAAATTATAATGCTTTGATTTCTGCCAGACAGATTCTGGACTTCTGTTTCCCCTCTTGACATATAGACATTTGTTTGAGATCTGAATATCTGATCCTCAGTGTAGCTTAGTGGGCATCTTCTCTAGATAAATCTTCTTTCAGCAAGAACCAGATAGCAGTACCCAACAAAAACTCATATCATGTTTCTAGAGACATCTCCCCCACTGAGCATGAAAAAGATAATGAACTTTAATATCTACTGTGGAATGTCAAATAGTGTGCAAGAGTTTGCAATCAGTCTAAGAGTCGTCATCTTGCATAAGAGAAGTATGTTCAGGAATTAATGTTTTAAACTAAGCTATTATTAGGACATTGACAATGAAGCATTCGGTTTGTGCCAAAATGAATAAAGATGGAGTCAGGATTAAAAAAGTGTGATATACTTGATATTCAAGGAGCAACTCAATTCACTATTCGATCATCTCATGTTCATTAAAAGAGTAAATAAGAAACACTCAAGGAGATTCTGATCCACACAAACTAAAGGAAGATATTTAGAACTTTACCCTATTCAATGCTGACAAGTATGGAACGCATCAAAAACTCACAAACTCAAAAAAACAAGTAAACAAGCTTTTAATGAATCAAGTAATCTTTTCACACACCACAATGGATGCAAATACCATGGGAGAATGAGTTTAGCAAACCTGTTTGATCCTGGCTGAATATTTGAGATTGATAACTTGTCTATATTACTATAATTCAGCTTGATTGCTGGACCCAACAATTTCCCAGTCCAATTAACAGGCACCAAAATTCCAAAAGCCAGTATTGCAATTGGAACAAATACCTTCAAGCTGCATATTTGCAATCAAATTACAAAATCAGCAAGATTAAAGTAAAAACTGTCATTAGCCAAAAGTATTTACAGAAGATCAAGAAGTAATCCCATTCACCTATTATTTGGTTTTATTTTATTCTTCATTTGTCAATTAAGAGCAAAAGAAGCGTAAAAAACTAATACAATGAAGAGTTTCATGTGAAAATTAAATACAAAAATGCTGAAGTTAATTAACAAATTCTCAAAATACTAGTACAGCTGTTCCTCGCCTCCTCATAACTCTTATGACTCATAAGTACAGCTGCATTCAATTATGGAAGTTTAATGTTGGTTAGCTGAGGAACTTACCCAAGTAGATAAATTCGAATATATGCCACAGAATCAAGTCCAGCATGTTCAATAAGCTCAGGCTCTGGCATTCGCAATGCTTGAGGCATCCAGTTCAAAAACCTTATATACATTCTCCAGTCAAGGTTGACGAATTTGCCAGCATAACCTCGAGAATATGTGGGACTGTCTCTGATTCCCTTTAGATACCACTTTGGAAAGTATACTCTATCATTTATTGGCTGAAGCCGTGACATAGCAAAGAGAATGAGGAAGGCAAGAGCTGAAAGAAGATTGACTGCAGCAGCAACACCAATGTCTTGAAGTGTAGCCATATCTACAACTGTTTCCTTATAAATCTGCAATCCATTATAGTGAAAAATTCAAGAAGCGTATATGATAACGAAAACCTACTTTCTTTTGTCAAATTCGTATGAGCTTTTCCTAGGTGAGTTTAGAATATACTATGATTATGTGCCCAATATAAACATTCTTGAAATTCTTTTATAGGGAAGAAGAAAAGCTATATACGAACCAAATATTCAGTGCTAGGAACACTATTGTTCGTATACTTCGCAATTTCGCATTTCGTCTTGACATTTTTTGAATTAATTTCAGACGTTTGAGTTTGAACTAGTAAACATTAGGCAGCTAATTTTCTAAATGAAGCAACTTATGACATGAAATTACAGTAGGCAGAACAGCATCAAACAAAACAACAATCAATGGTTTCAGATATCGAATTAAACATGCAAAGCTCCTAATACTAGTTACTTCCAAGCTCATTTGCTTCATACTGACATTCAACTTAATGTTATAGCAACCTAACATTCCATGAGTACTTGTTATTTGCTAAAAGAAGGCACACTGCTCAGCTTTCGATCGTTTTGGATGATATAAACAAATATTAACAACTCTTCCATTTCAGAAAGAAAATATCGTCCCAAACTAGCATCATATCATACGCATAAACTGAAACAACAAAGAAGAAACAAATCGAATCGGACTTCACAGACAAAGAAGAGACCAGCGATCTTGGGAAATTAGAGATAAATCCTAATCAGTTAAAACCTAAAGCAAACAAGCACAAAACTCGAAGAACCAATTTCTTCCGAGCAAGTAGAAGACGGAAGTGTAGCGAAAGCAAACACAAGGACGAAACAATTGAAAACTTCAAGAATCAATTACTTGTGCTGAAGATCTGCGCGAAATAGAGGCAATCTATGTAGCTGAGCGACGGTGGCGGATCGAAGTCGAAGAAGAGGAAAAAGAGAAAAAGAGGGGCGAGCGATGAACAGAGCAAGCGCGTTGCCGACTTGTGAAGCTTATCGTGCCTGCACACCCATTAGCGGCAGTTGGTTCCCTTTTCAAGTGAAAAAAATCTTTTATCCAATTATCCCCCAACTGGTTGCTTATAAACGTTGCAATCCTGGCCAACGACCAAATTGCCCCTCAATCCCCGAACGGATGCCTTCTTGAGATACTCAATCCGGACACGTGTCAATCGGCCGTCTTACCTGCTCTGACTGAAGCCTCCAATTTGAAATCACAAACTCTATTCCATATCGCCGATACGAGTACCGCCCGCGTTTCGGTAGTGTGCTTTTGGAGTGTGCCCTACCACTTGGCGGATATACAAATGTTAAAGAGTGGTAACAAAAATTTAAAAATAACTAGTACACACTCCGTAATGTAAATATAAAATCGAATTAACCGATTCGAGATCAAACTTTGATACGAATCCGCTTTTAACTCGAGAATTTATAATTCAAACCCGATAGACCAAATTCCGAACTTATTGACCTATATATGTACTTTTAATAATATAATGTTTATTTTAATAAAATTGTATTCAAATTTTAATATTTATGGTAATATTTAATATACTATTAACATATGTGAAAGTTTTTCACTATTCTTTAAGCTTTAATAATGACAAAAATGTATACTAAGTAATAAGGAAAATTTGTTAAGATATAAAATATAATAACTTGATTTTTTAATCATATAAGGATATAATTTTAAAAAGTCATGTTAGAGGAAAAAATCTTAAGGTATAAAAAATTGAGTATGATATTAAGTACATATAAGGAAAATGGATAAGATATGAGAGATATATGAGTTATTTTTTGAAAATCAATGTAAAAAATAAAATCATTATTTTATTCAAGTTCGATGATGTGGCGCAAATTTTAACAAAGACTTGGGTTCCGCTTTATACTGTATTATAGTAGATAAAGAGACAAATCGGCGGCTTTGTTCTGTGTTATGCTACAGATTTATGACCTCTTTTTTCTGATGATAGTATATGTTCGAGTTGCAATGCTTACAAGATGACAAGTTGGGGGGCCATGATGTCCACTACTCTAGTAAAGTGGGTGTGAAGTTCAGACATAATCTAGTTGAGGATATTCTTATTGATATTTGTGTCAAAGTCGGGGTCACGGTGCGGCAGGAGACTCTCATGGGTTTCCTCTCGGAGAATGGACAGATCTTAAGCCGATGACTTTTTACTCTTTAATTGGCATCAGGGTAAGGACGCGTGTGTGGATGTGGCTGGTGTCTCTCCTTTTGCCGGTATGAATGTGAGTTCTCGGACACCTGGTTTGGCATTGTACAACGCCGTCGAGAGGAAAAGAAGGAAGTACGAGTCCAAATGTGAAGAGCATTGATACAAATTTATCCCTTTTGCTTTTTCTACGTTTGGAGAATTCGAGAAGAAGGTTTTGGACACGCTCTCACGTATTAAGTTTCTTGCTAATAGTCACCCTAACAATGTTAAGAGTGGTACTTATATTTTTCATAGATTGAGTTTTTGCATTAAGAAGAGTGTTAGAGCCCATCTTGTTTCTAGCTTCCATCCAACTTCATATAATTTTAAAACATATATTAGATAACTCCTAAAATATATATAAAAAAACAATAAAAAGATTGCAAAAGAAGTCATTGCATACCAAAACAATGTTATTGTTTTTGGGAAAATTAAAATTACTGAGGATAGTTTTGATTTTTTGAAATTACTAATGATAGGTTTAAGTGTTTGGTGTATTCTATGGAAGGAAGAAGAGTTGGTTGAGCTGTGAAGTCTAGGAGTTTTGGTTCCTGGATTTATTTAGCACCACAAGACCAATTATTCCACACCCTTTGAATTACCAAGCTCCATTACAACCCAGCCGAATGAAGCTTCTTTGAAGTTTTCATTGAGTCCTCTAAAGTTCTTTTGATGGTTTGAGTTGTTTTTTATTTCTTTTATGGAGAGTTTTTGATATAAGCTACATTGACTATGAGGTTTTGTGTTTGGAATTTGAGTTGAGTGATCATTGTTATAACCTAAACACTTTGAGAGTTGAGTGAGACACATTTCCCTTAGCAAGGTTGGATTGTAATTGCTTACAATGTTCATGTGTGCTATGATGTTTTGCTCATTATTCTATTTGTGCCTACCTTTTGCTTATGGGCGATTCTTGAGCTTTGCTATTTGGTATTGATGCATGTGAGTGATTGCTTGAGGACAAGCAAGTCTAAGTATGGGGTGTTTTGATGTCATGCTTTTTAGATGGTTTTCATAGGTTGTTTTCTAGCTAGATTGAGTCTTTTCTAGGTAGTTTGTTTTGGTTTGCATGTGGTTTCGACTCTCTTCGTGAGTTGGAGCCATTTTGTGCTTGTTTGTTGTTTTGAAGGTGTTTGGAGCATTGTGGAGGAAATTTCTAAGTCTTTCCTATGTTTTCTATGAGGTGGTTTTGAGTTAACTTGTGGCGGTAGTAGCTAGAGGCGAGAGTAGAAGTCTTTTGGAGATTCCACGTGTTTCAAAGAAGAGTTAGCAAGATGAAGATGTCTTAGAAGGAGCTTAAGGAAGTCTAAGAAGACCAAGAACAATCAAGGAAGAAAGATTAAAGAAAGGTCGAATGATAGGACAAGTTTCGAGCAAAGAACAAAAAGAAATCAAGTATCGGCTGAAGTCGTTAACGAGCTACCTTAGGTCGTTACCGACCACCCATGGGGCTGACGACGAGAAACTTGCGTCCTAAGTAATTGCCTTAAAAGATGTTTTATGTATGAGTCTATAAAGATAGATTTTTGTTTCCTTATGAGAACATTCCTACCTCTATATAAAGGGTCTTAGGGTGCCTTTTCTAGGGATTATCATCATTATATAGGAGATTGAACTATTATGTTTTAGGATTATTCCAATCTCTTGGACAAGTTTTGAGAGAGTTTTGGAAGATTTGTTGGAGATTGTGAGTTTGTTTCTTTTAATTGAAGATTGCTTTGTTTTGATCATGTCTTCTCTCTTCTCTTTGGTTGATGAATGCATGATGAGTAGTGAATAATCTTCTTTTCTAGGATTAGGGTGAAACCCAACATTATTGTGCATGTTAAAGTATGAGTCTTTGATCAAAATCTTACCTTTAATCTCTATATTTATCCATCTTATTGTTCTTAATTCCTTAATGAAAGTTGAGGTATGTTCATGTTCATAATTGAATTGAAAGATGAAGTTGTGAATTTAGATTATTATTTGAGTTTGAAGCGAAAGTTAAAACCTTTAGATAACAAGTAAGATTGCAAGTTTCTATCTTTATGAAAATTAAGATAATTGCTTGTTGATTTATGGTGAAATTCATTCATATATGAGGTTGTTGGTAGGTTGATCTTTGATTTATGTTTGCTTGCATGATTGTGTTGTGGTGAATCCTTTGTCCTAGATCTCTTTTACATAGATTTTCCAAACTTTTTGTATACCCAGAGTAGGTCGTTACCGCCCCCTATAGGTCGGTACCAACCAGTCCAGTTTCCTAGATTTTGTGTGTTTGTGTGGTCGTTGGTAGGTCATTAACGTCCCTGACAAGGTCGGTAACGAGGTACTTCCGGGAGTGTTTTTACTTTGTTTTGTTAGGATTGATTGCTAGATTTAGACTCTTCTATTTCCCGTGGACGAACTTGACTTCCCTATACTCAGTAGGGTCTTGATCAATAAATTTTTTTGCTTGTTAGGATCAAGGTATACCCTCTCAACACCAACTAACTAACGAACATATTGAGGTCATGACCCATAAACCTCGGTTTGTAATGATGAAATATACAAACCTCTCAGCCAACCATATAATTGTTATCTGTCTAGTATATGCCCCCCTTTGGAAGCAGAAAAAGAAGCATTCTAAGACCACTTAACTAGTACACTTCAATATATATACTTACCCATAATAGTTATATACTTATAGGTGACCTCAATGAAATTCAGAACCCCATAGAGAAGAAAGGAGAGGTAGACCGAACTTGATGCGACCTCGAATGGACAAGGTCTCGGTGATGCCGATCTAGACCGTGTATGCCGAGTCTCTTGAGGTTTGGAACGCGGAAGCAATTGATGAAGACGTTGGAATGATAGAACGAGTTGATAGAGAACAATGGTGGACACGAAATACAAGCAAGGAGGATATCTCACTCAACTTAAGTCTTGTATTAAAAGTGTGTCTAACCTATTACAAGAGGGAAACTTGAGTTTAAATAGAAAAAACACAAGGAAGCTAGCTAGATGGGCCGGTCCATGACCAAGCCCATAATACTATATCTAGCAAGCTAAAAATAAAGAGTTTAATTAAAATGCTATAAATAATAATATGAAGATAGGCATTGGCCGAAGGCCAATGAAGGCACGTCGGGCGCCGGGCTTCAAGGTGAGCGGCGTCGCACACGGGAGCGGGCACCGGGTCGGGGCACGCGCACGGAAGCGGTGTCGGAGTCGAAGCTGGGGCGCACGCGAACCTCCAATAGCGCCGGGCGCCGGGGTGCCAAAAGTAGGCACAAGCGCGCCGGGCGCGATGGTGGCGCTAGCGCCGGGCGCGATGGGACCGCTAGCACCGGGCGTGGCTTGTCCGGGGCTGAGTTGGGCGAGGCAAATGAAGGCCTTGGGGCCGTCGTCTAGGCTGAGATAGGCCGACATCCTAGTGACAAGGGAGGACGTGGCCTTGGCAATAGCCTTGGCTCGAGACCTCGTGATGGGGCCATCCGATCGAACGCTAAGTGCCTCTTCTTCATCCTTGGCGGTCATGGGCGAGGGCGCATCACCCTCCCCCCCCTTGAGCCCGAAGTGTCCCCGCTTCTTCGCCAATGAACTCGGCCTCGTAGTATGGGGAGAGGTCGGCCACATTGAAGGTGGCATGCACGCCATATGTGTCGGGCAATTCTAACTTGTAGGCGTTGGGGCCGACTCGTTGCACCACACGGAATGGGCCGTCTCCTCTTTGATGAAGTTTGGATTTGCGGGCTGCGGGAAAGCGCTCCTTCCTATGATGGAGCCACACCAAGTCACCGGGCTCGAATAGCATGGGGCGCCGGCCACGGTTGTGTTGTGCCTCGTATTGCGCGGCGCGGCGTTGTAGTTGCTCCCGGGTGCGCTCATGAAGCTTGCGCACGGTGTCGGCTCTAGTGGACGCGTCAAAGTGCTCCCCGGATTTGAGGGGCCGCGGGACCAAGTCTAGGGGCGTGAGTGGGTTACGCCCGTAGACAACCTCAAATGGACTTCTCTTGGTTGCCGAATGGATGGTCCTGTTATATGCAAACTCAACATGGCAAAGTAAGTCCTCCCACCGTCGTGGGTTTGTCTTGAGCACCGTCCTAAGGAGGGCGCCAAGAGTCCGATTGGTGACCTCGGTCTGACCATCGGTTTGGGGGTGATATGAAGTAGAAAATAAGAGTTGTGTACCTAACTTCCCCCAAAGCGTCCTCCAAAAGTGCCCAACGAACTTGGTATCCCTATCACTAACGATAGTTTTAGGGATCCCATGTAGCTTTACAACATGTTCAAAGAACAAGTTTGCGACCTCGGTCGCATTCGTGCTCCCTTTACATGCTATAAAGTGGGCCATCTTAGAGAACCGGTCCACAACCACAAAAATGGAGTCCTTACCCTTCTTCGTGAATGGAAGCCCCACGATAAAATCCATAGAAAGATCTTCCCATGGAGCCTCGGGTATTGGCAAAGGAGTGTAAAGTCCATATGGGCTCGATTTGGCCTTGGCCGTTTTGCAAGTGACGCAAGAATTGCAATACTTAGTAGCGTCTTTAGCCATATGTGGCCAATAGAAGTGCTCCCTAAGTGCCGCAAGTGTCTTGGCCACTCCAAAATGGCCTCGGCCATCATGCGCTTCTTGGAGCAACAAGTGCCTAACCGAGCAAAATGGGATACAAAGCTTGCCCCCTCGATATAGATACCCATCGTCCAAGAAGTACAAGTCAAGCTCTTTCCTAGGCTCGAGTTTTGCAATGATTGGACCAAAAAATTGATCGGAAGAGTAAAGGTCTTTTATCAATGCAAAACCGAGCAACCTAGATTGTAAGTGAGTAAGGAGTATGTACCTTCGGGAGAGCGCGTCGGCGACGACGTTCTCCTTACCTTTCTTGTGGGCAATGATGTATGGAAATGTCTCCATGAACTCTACCCACCTAGCATGGCGCCGGCTCAATGTGGTTTGGCTCTTGAGATAGGCCAAAGCGGCGTGGTCGGTATGAATGACAAACTCCGCCGGCCACAAGTAGTGCTGCCACGTCTTCAAGACTCGGATGAGGGCGTACAACTCCTTGTCATATGTTGGATAATTGAGGGTGGCGCCCGTCAACTTCTCACTAAAGTAGGCAATGGGGCGTCGGTCTTGTAGAAGAACGCCGCCGATGCCATAGTCACTCGCATCACACTCCACCTCGAAACACTTGGTGAAGTCGGGAAGTTGAAGGACGGGAGCCTTGCAAAGGGACTCCTTGAGAGCATCGAAGGCCGCTTGGTGCTCGGGAAGCCACTTGATGGTGGCGGCCTTCTTGGTAAGGTTGTGTAAAGGGGCGGCCAATGTGCTAAAGTCACGCACAAAGCGCCGATAGAACCCGGCCAGCCCAAGGAATGAGCGAACCATTGTCGGCGTAGTGGGCGTGGGCCACTCCTTGATTGCGCGGACTTTGTCTTGGTCCACCCGCAATCCATCCTTGGACACAACGAACCCAAGAAAGTTCGTAGTGTCCGAGGCGAACACACACTTGCCAAAATTGGCATACAACTTTTCTTGCCTTAAGCACTCTAACACTTTCCTAAGGTGCTCGGCGTGCAAAACAATAGTCTTAGAGTACACAAGAATGTCATCAAAATATACTACAACAAACTTGCCAATAAAATGCCTTAGAACGTGGTTCATAAGGCGCATGAATGTGCTCGGGGCGTTGGTGAGGCCGAATGGCATGACAAGCCACTCGTAGAGGCCGTGTTTAGTCTTGAACGCCGTCTTCCACTCGTCGCCCTCTTGCATTCGGATTTGGTGATATCCGCTCTTGAGGTCGACCTTGGAAAACACCGTGGCGCCATGAAGCTCATCAAGCATGTCATCCAACCTCGGGATTGGGTGACGATACTTGACGGTAATCTGGTTGATCGCCCTACAATCCACGCACATTCGCCACGACCCATCTTTCTTAGGCACCAAAATCACCGGCACCGCACATGGGCTCAAGCTCTCCCGAACGTAGCCTTTGTCCAAAAGCTCTTGGACTTGGCGTTGAAGCTCCTTGGTCTCTTGGGGAGAGGCGCGGTATGCTGGCCGGTTGGGCAAGGAGGCGCCGGGCACAAGGTCGATCCGGTGCTCAATGCCCCTCATGGGAGGAAGGCCATCCGGTAGCTCATCGGGCATCACATCTTCGTACTCCTGCAATATAGAAGCAATGCACTCGGGTAACACATGATCACTAGGAGTAGAAAGTAGTAAGGGAAATAGTATGAAACAAGGAGAACTCCCCTGGACAAGTGGCGCGACTTGGCGTCGGCGCGCTAGCAAGAGCCGGTCTTCGCAAGCGCCGAGAAGGGGTGGCTCGGAGTCGCGCACACTTCGGCGGCTTTCATGGGCCATTTTTGGGGTGAAGTAGGCCCTGGAGTGTATGGCTTAAGGGCAGAAGATGGCCCTGGAATTGATGATGGGGCACCTGAATTAGGCGCGGAAGATTCGGGGCACCGAGAGGCACCGGGCGTCGGCGCCCGGGCACCCGTTTGCGGCGCGGTTTGTGCCTGCGGGGCACTCAGCTTTCGTCCACCTTTTCCTCTGATTTCTCTCGACCCCTCAGCTCCATTGGGTCTGTTCTTGGTGTTGGAGAGCTTGGCACCACCAGATTGGGTGCCGGCACCGGTCGTGGCCGCGGAGGCACTCGGATGTGCGCTTGCGGCTTTAGCGGCTTCTTGCACCCTTTGCCGTTGTCTTTCCGCTTCATCTTGCAAGATTTCTGCAGGGGACATAGGCAACAAAGTCACGCGCTTCCCGTGGAAGTTGAACATGTAAGTGTTCAAGTATCCATTGTGAAGCACGCGACGGTCAAATTGCCACGGGCGACCGAGCATCAAATGCGCGGCGTCCATGACGGGAACGTCACAAAGCAAGGTGTCATGATATAAACCAATGGAAAATGGAAGAAGCACTTGCCTTGTTACCCAACTACCGTTGCCACTAGAAATCCATTGAAGTTGGTAAGGCACCTCGATAGGAGTAGTCTCGAATTTGAAGTGGTCGACCACCTTTTGGCTCACGAAGTTGCCACAACTCCCACTATCAATGATGACGCTCAAAGTGACACCTTGGACCTGGCACCTCGTGTGGAAAAGGGTCTCTCTTTGGCCGGTGTTGATGACCTCCTTGACACTCATGACGCGCTTTGTGACGAGACTAAGATATGTTGGTCCATGGCCATCCTCCGGCCCAATGGCATAGCCGTCGTCGTCACATGGCACGTGCCGCGGTGTTGGCGCCGGTCTTCGTGGCTCTCGGATCATTCACCTTGGCTACAACCTGTTTCTGTGTGGACACACTTGAAGGAAGGGGATTAGTCTTGTTGCCCGAATAAGAATATTTGGAGTCGTACCTTTTATAAGCACCCCAAGATTGGCGCTTGTTCCGCACTTCTTGCTCATAAAGCTTCATAGCCGTATGAACAAGCTCGGACATGTCGCGGATGGGAAGGATCTCGAGCTGATCTTGGATGCTTTGGTTGAGGCCCGTGATGAATCGGGTCCTCAAGGTTGCTGGTGAAGTGCTCACGCCGGCCTTGAAGTACATGTCCTCAAGCTTGGACATAAATTGCTCCGGTGTAAGTTGGCCTTGGCGTGCCCTTGCAATCTCCAGCCTCATGTGCTCCTTGTAGTTTTGTGGGATGTACTTGCGCTTCATGAGATGCACAAGTTGGTGCCACTCCACTATAGGCGCTTGGCCTCGGTGCGCTCGATCGTCCTCGAGGCGGTTCCACCATGATCGGGCGGCATCTTTGAAGTGGATGGTGACGACCTCCACCTTCTCGTACTCTTCATATTTGCAATGCTTGAGTACCTGTTCAGCCCCCTGCAACCAAGAAATAAATTTCTCCGGGTCATATTCACCGTGGAAGTCCTCGAATGTCACTTTGACATTGCGCCGGGCCGCATGGGCGGGTTGCCTCTCTTGGTGGTGGCCGCGGTTGTGCGCCGGGTGTGGGGCGTAGGCCTGGCCACGACGGCCTCGCCTAGGCCGTCCTCCATGAGAGCCGGGGCTGGAGTAGTCACTCGGATCATCGCCCCCATGGCCTCCACCATTGGCACCGCGATCACGGGGCGGCCCGTGACGGTCACGGCGCCCTTGTCCTCTCGTTCCATATGGGCCGCGAGTGCCGCGGGCCTCATAGTAGGCTCTTTGGTTCTCCGGAAGGCGGGGCGGTGGAATGTAATCACTTGGTAGGCCTTGGAGCTCCACGGGATCCTCCAACGGTGGGTGGTAATCACGGCCATAAACCTGTTCGCCCTCCTCCAAATCCTCCTCATACTCGGTGAAGTCCGTCTCTTCGTCCGAGTATTCGGGGGAGTAGGGGCTTTGATGCTTCTGAAAACGCTTGACACGAAAATCATTAGCACCCCCTGAATAAGATGAAGGAGTTTGGATAGGAGACTTACCTTTGCGAGTGCCCCGGGGGGTGTGCCTCGCATGGCGGGACGCGGAGCGATGGGCGTCGGTGTGCCTCGAGCGGCGCCTTGTCGTCACATACTCCAAATCCGGCTCGGAGTCGGACTCGGTATCTCCCTCGGAGTCCTCCACGGCTGGCGCCTTGTGGTGCTTGGAACGTCGTCGTCGGGACGGTTCCTCTTGTCTTTGGGCACTCTTAAGTGCCTTGCTCTCCTTGATGGATTCAAGCCGTTGGAAGGCTCCATGTGCCGATGACGGGTTCGCCACTGCCTTGCCTCGTGCATTGTGCAACGGTTGTATGCTTGGATTGATGACTAGGTTCGGCTGATGAGTGGCGTTGGATGCACGTTCGGCCAAGAGCCGCTCCAACTCTTGGACACGGGCTTGAAGAGCGGTAGTTTGTGCAACTTGCTCTTGGAGGGCCGCGTCATTTGGATTAAGTGGGTTCCCGTCGGGATTAATGTTGTCTTGTTGTTGGTTTTGCATGTCTTCCTCGTTATTTTGATCCGTGGAGATGGTACCTATAGTCACACGGGTCATAGAAAGGATCAAAGCAATCAAGGCAAATACGAGCACGACAAGGCTAAGTCTAGCCAACCGTAATGCTCAAAGCTTCACCAAAGCAAGGCTCGATTAAGGTTGGGGAGGCTTAGGCTTCTCGAGATCGAAAGCAAAGATAGACAATCAAGACAATAATTGAATAATTGAAAGTATAAGCAAAGGCAAACACAATCAATGAGAAGAAGGAAAGAAGAGATGAAGTGAGACACAATTGCACGATTTTAGGGATATGTGATTGACAATAATTGATTAGGAAATCAAGATACAAAGCCCACAAATCAAGGAAGATTGCCTTGTGTTTCTTGCCTTATTTTGGCTTACGAACCACAATAATTTTTTTTAAAACCTTCTTGCCAAGAATCTTATATAATGATATAAATGAAAGATATTCTAAGATTCTTGCCGATTTTTTTTTTTTTTTTTAGCAATCAACGAAATGAGATATGGATTTTATCCTCTATCACACTTGCCCCAATTCGGAAAGAAAGACAAATCAACACAAATCAAGGAAACATGTTGGTAATTGAAACGATGCAAAAGGAAAGCAATCAATCATGCAAGCAATCACGCACACAATCAATAGACAACTATTGCAAGAGAATCAATCAATAGCATGCAATCTCGGTGGTTTTGGCTAGATTTTTTTTTTGTTTGTACGTTTTTTTTTTTTTTTGAATTTCAAGAACGAGAAAAAAAATTTCGGGCACCTAGAGCATGAATTCTAAGGCTGCAAACGCAAGGGAAGGGAAGAAAAATGGTGGTGAAGACAATGAACACACACGAATTGGACAAGACTCACACGATCGTATGGCTCTGATGCCAATTGATGCGACCTCGAATGGACAAGGTCTCGGTGATGCCGATCTAGACCGTGTATGCCGAGTCTCTTGAGGTTTGGAACGCGGAAGCAATTGATGAAGACGTTGGAATGATAGAACGAGTTGATAGAGAACAATGGTGGACACGAAATACAAGCAAGGAGGATATCTCACTCAACTTAAGTCTTGTATTAAAAGTGTGTCTAACCTATTACAAGAGGGAAACTTGAGTTTAAATAGAAAAAACACAAGGAAGCTAGCTAGATGGGCCGGTCCATGACCAAGCCCATAATACTATATCTAGCAAGCTAAAAATAAAGAGTTTAATTAAAATGCTATAAATAATAATATGAAGATAGGCATTGGCCGAAGGCCAATGAAGGCACGTCGGGCGCCGGGCTTCAAGGTGAGCGGCGTCGCACACGGGAGCGGGCACCGGGTCGGGGCACGCGCACGGAAGCGGCGTCGGAGTCGAAGCTGGGGTGCACGCGAACCTCAAATAGCGCCGGGCGCCGGGGTGCCAAAAGTAGGCACAAGCGCGCCGGGCGCGATGGGACCGCTAGCACCGGGCGTGGCTTGTCCGGGGCTGAGTTGGGCGAGGCAAATGAAGGCCTTGGGGCCGTCGTCTAGGCTGAGATAGGCCGACATCCTAGTGACAAGGGAGGACGTGGCCTTGGCAATAGCCTTGGCTCGGGACCTCGTGATGGGGCCATCCGAGCGAACGCTAAGTGCCTCTTCTTCATCCTTAGCGGTCATGGGCGAGGGCGCATCAGAACTCATCTAGGTTTGAGAGACTAATTAGTTACAAGAGTAATTGCGACTGCTATGATATGCTCATGTAAGGAAACGCCTTCACTTGGCGGAAAAATAGAACCGAAGTAAACAACATCTATGAAAAGCTAGAGAGAACCTTAGCTAGTAACGAAATTATTCAATGGTATCCAAACCTAACTACAAAGAACTATGCTGTCTCTACATCAGACCATTGCCAAATTGCAATAGACGTAATTAGGTAACATAAGTCCTATAAAGCATCACTGTTTAAATTTGAAAAAAATGTGGATGCAACGAGAGGGTTTTCGAAACATCGTTAAATAAGCCTGGAGAGTGCCGATTGTAGGTTCTAACATGTACCAACCTGTCAAGATCCGAGTGCGAAAAAATGGAATAAATGAACCTTTGGAAATGTTTTCGAACAACTAAAAGACATTGAAAAAGAACTAAAGAAGCCACAACAAAAAATACAAATTACACCAAGTCAGAGGATTATTCAAAAACAATTATGAATGATAAATAAAAAAGAAAATAATCTCAACTCCCACAAAATCTACTAGAGACAAAGAGCGAAAATTAAACATGTGAAACTAGTAGATACCAACACAGGGTATTTTCACAAAGTAGCAAATGGAAAATGAAGTAGAAAAATAATAAAACAATTCGTACAGATGAAGGAACACAAATTCCAAGGGAAATTAACATTCGTAACAAAATAAGAAAAGACTTTAAGAAATGATATGAGAAAGAAACAATTAAACACACAATACTACAAAATTATTTGGAATTAATGACTAACGAAATATCATTGGAGGACAATGAGATCTTAACCAAACAAGTATCAAATGAGGAAATTAAAAACACAGTTATGAGCATTGAGTCTGATAAATCTTCAAGTCCTGATGGAAAGTCATCCGGATTTTATAAAAAATATTGGGACATTGTATGCCCGACAGTCATAAAAGTTGTAAAGAGGTTTTTCCATTCTGGCAAACTACTGAAACAAATCAACCACACATTCATATCCCTATTACCCTCGATATATACACTTGGTTGACTGTAAACATATTGTTTTCTCTATTTGTAACTTGTTGTCAAATAATTTAGCATTCATCTTATGTATTTGCTATTAATCAATGAAGATTCTGTTTCTTCTTGGCTATGCTAACAACTTACTATTTGTCCTCAGAAATCTTATTCATTTGTTGTCAGAGATACCTTGATAAATATTGCTCCTCTGAAGGATTTTGCCTACAGTTTAAGGATCAATGTAAATCTTAGTGCATCTGGGGTTACTAAACAAAGCAATTATGAATTGGTATGATAAGATCCTACTTTTATTTTATGCTTGACCTATTTTGATTGTGTATACATTGATAATTCTAATTCCTCTTTGTAATCTTATGTCCTGCATACATCCTCTTGAAATGAAAAATGTAATCTGCCCAGTAATAAGGTTGAGATCTCAAAAGAAGGATATTGTAAAAAACGTCAAAGCACTTAGAAAGAAAGATGCAACTACTATGACATTTTGTATCTGTCTCCCTAACACATTTTCCACAACTACAGATGTAAAATTCCAAGATAAGAGCTGTCAAATTATAAGTGAAAATGCTTTAGTAGGCTTGTGTATTTACAAAACTTTCAACGTTAAGTACTTTCAATGTTCAAGGGACAGATGTTGATCATTGGTAGCATTTTCTTAAATGCATGTAGCTTATTTCCTTTGTGTTAATAATCTAAGAAATCTATTTCTTGTTTTCCTAGGTTTCTTGTTCTGGACATGGTAAAAACGGCAATCTTTGCATTCTTCAGAGATTAATTCGTCTAGAAATGACCATTGAGGTTTGTTGCTTTGGATTTCTCTTGTTTATTCGCCACCTTCCATTGAATCTTGCTATTTTTAAGCATGTCACTGTTTTTGCTTTTCATTCAATAAGGAAGATTACTAATTTACATTTATACATGTTACTAGGCATGTTATTACATCTTTCCTACAACATACTTGCCTTCTCATTATCTTAACAGACTTTTTTGCTTGCTTTGTTTTTGATATTCAGGTCAGGCTTCATATCATTAATAGAATTGGGGATTCACTTGATCATATTTTCTGTTCGTGTGAGTGGGGTGTGAGAGTGTTTTTTTTATTTGTTGCAAGTGTTGGAAAAGAAAAAAGAAAATTCAGGTAAGTTTTCTAGGTTTTCAATTTGCTTATTCTGGAATTTAATTTTAGAGCTTGAATGGATGACTTATATTCAATTTGTTTTTCTTTGGAGCTTTAAGAGGTCCAATTTCCTGAATTGTGTGTTTTATGAAACTGTTTAGTTCTATAATTTGATCTTCTTGAGGGAGATCTGTGCACATTGTGAGACATTCAATGCCTGTAAACCGAGTTGTTACCTATTGTTGTTGTTGCTGCTGTTGGCTTGTAGGTGTTTGCTCTCAGGATGTTGGCTAGTTTTGGTTGATGTGGTTATAGTTTTGGACGATTGATTGAAGTGGATTATACAAATTGGACATGAGAAGTTCTTGGTTTAATAAAGTCTTACTCATCTTCTTCCCTAGGCTGCGTCATAATTGGTTTCTGTTGACTACAATTGTCATTGTTGCGGTGGTTGTTCTTTTAGGATCCTCATCATCTAAAGACTTTGATCGTGTAAATACTTCCCCAGTGCTTGAACAAATTATACACAGTTCGATCACTATAAAATATGGATGAACAATTTGATAATAAAGATGAACAAATTGACAAGAGAGTTGAACAAATTATACATAGTTTGATCACTATAAAATATGGATTAACAATTTGACAATAAAGAACAAATTGTCAATAGAGTTGAACATATTATACAAAGTTTTGTTGCTATAAAATATGAATGAACAAATTGACCATAGATGTCAATAAATTAGCAATAGAGTTGAACATATATAGATGATGAAATTGAACATACAAGTGAACAAGTTGACAATATAGCTGAACAAATTATACAAAGTCCTATTGCTATAATATATGGATGAAAAAATTGATCATAGAGTTGAACAAATTGACCATAGAGGTGAACAAATTGACAATAGAGTTGAAGAAATTATAAAAAAAATTCGATTGCTATAAAATATGGATGAACAAATTGACCATAGAGGTAAACAAATTGACAATAGAGTTGAACTAATATGGATGAACAAATTGACCATAGAGTTGAACAAATTGGTAATAGAGTTGAACATTATGGATGAACAAATTGACCATAGAGATGAACAAATTGACATTGGAGTTGCACAAATATGGATGAACAAATGAACCATAGAGTTGAACAAATTGGCAATAGAGTTGAACAAATATGGATGAACAAATTGACCATAGAGGTTAACAAATTGACAATAGAGTTGAACAAATATGGATGAATAAATTCACCATAGACGTGAACAAATTGCCAAAGAGTTAAACAAATTATACAAAGTCCGTTTGCTACAAAATATGGATAAACAAGTTGACCATAAAGTTGAACAAATTAGTAATAAAGTTGAACAAATATGGATGAACAAATTGACCATAGGGTTGAATAAATTGGCAGTATAGTTGAACAAATTTTGGACGCGCGCTGTAACTGTGTTTTTCGAAAAATACCCGAAAAATTTGGTCGTGCTATTTTTTTCCTTATATTCTTGAGCGTTTGATCTCTCCTCATCCAATGACTCTTGTTTATTGATATTTCGCTCCCTAGCACGTCATTAACACCGGATCCGGACCAAAACCAATAAGGGCTCGTGGAATCGGGTTGGAATGAGGAATGAGATTGGAATGAGAATGAGATAGAAAAACGGGAATGAGCCATACCTAATTTCATTGTGTGGTAAAATTCTAGGAATGAGATTTTAAGATTAGGGTTTAGTTTGGAGATACTTGCCAGTTGCCACCATAGTCACCTTCTTCCATCGTTCTTCTTATCTGTCATGGTATCTCAAACTACTAGAAAACTTTTACACCTAAAATAAGCAAAGAGGAGAGAGGAACCGTGTACTCAAATCAACATGCCAATGTATATAATCTGGGAGATTAGGTACAAGAGAGGAAGAAGCCATATAGTTAAAATTAGGGAAAAGAGGAGATGGAACGAGTCAAAACAGGAGGAAGAAGAATCAGCAGCACAAGAGATTTCTTTGAACCGTTCAAGAGGAGGAAGAAGAAGCAAGGTAAAAGACATGGAATGACTCAAACCCAAGCTTTGGGTAGGGTATGAAATTAAGCCTATTAGAAGGGTATGAGTGATTCCAGGAATGAGCCATTCCCATCCCTTTTATGAAACCAAACAGTAGGAATCGGTTTTATTCATTCCTAACCGATACCTTATACCGAAGGTATGTAACCAAATGAGTCCTAAAAGTTACCCCATAAACAGAGCAAGCAGATCTTTAGGCCTCCGAACTTACACGTTTTTGTCAGCCACCACCATTTACTTTGGAATGTTCAAATAGACCCTTCACAGATGTACGTATTTCGCTGGGTCTTAACCCCGTCCATCCTCGTAGATGTATATAAAGGTTGGTGGAAATGGTAACGGAAAAATTGAAGAGCAGGGTGTACAAAATGATGGTCAGAAACGAAGTAGCAACTAAGTAATGTCAATGAGTGCATAATACGCGGCAAATGTACCAAATGGAGATCTTGATTGCAACTGCTCTTGAATCTTGATTACAAGCACAACTCTGTTGTTGAATCAAACAAACAAAGACAGAGCTAATCAGCCTCGTGGAAGAATCCGGAAACACTAATCGGAGAGGAGCTTCTTCGCGCCGAATCCTGGCAAACGTAGGCGGCAGCGGCGGCGGCGGCCTTAGGGCGAGATCTTCACTGAAGCCCGACCCCTCCTACGACGGAGAGGATCGCCACCCCAAACCCTGGCTCCTCCGCCGCTGGCTCTTCTCTTCCATGTCCCGCTCCTCCGCCCTCCGCCTCCTTCTCTTTCTCCTCCTCTTCGCGCTTCTCGCCCTCGCCTTCCACTCTCTCCCCGTCGAGCAGGTCTTTCTTCTTCTTCTTCCTCCTCCTCCTGTTTGTTGTAATTGTTTCCAATTAATTGCTGTAGCTGAGAGGTTTCGGGATTTAGATCTTGAAATTGTTCTATGTTTCGATCTGAATTGAGTTATGCTTTCCGCTAATGCTGGTTTTTGATCATTTTCTCAACGGATCACTCGAATTTATGGCTAGATTTAGGCTTGTAATCATGATTTGTTAGATCTCCAACTTCCAGTTACGCCAATTAGGTAAATCGTAAATGTTGTAATTAACTAAACTTGTAACTGCTAGTGCCTTTAGGCCATTCCAGGAATTTTCAATAGCTTGCAATTGTCAAGATAGAGAACTTTCTAAGAGATTGTACGGTAACAGTACTATGGAATTTGCCTTTGTTTGGGATAATTCCTGATTTTTATTGGATTCCTAGCATTAGGTACCTATTACTGGATGTGCAATTTCTTGTTTCAAATGTTCCTAATGATGCTACCTCTCTTATTATGCGATTGAATTATCAAAATTTTGGCTTCAACAAAATCAAGCTCTTCTTATGTTTACTTGGAATGCAATCAATATTGCTTTCTCTCTAGAAGGAGTTGACTATGTTGCTTAAGCAATAGATTTCTTATGTTGATAACTACGTTTTTGCATTGCTGCTTTACCTTGTCCCTTGATCTCTATGGGAACGTCATTATTCTACATCAGCATGCTGAAGAACTGTAACTTGCAGTATTTGAAGGATTTCTTGATATGGGTTAAGGAGGATCTTGGACCATGGGGTCCACTTGCACTGTAAGTAGTGATTTTTTTTTTTGTATGTCATTAACTCTTTCAAATTTTTAGCTTTCTTCACCTTTGTGTTGATATCGATGCTTGGAGAGGGTTCTTTCTTATGCTCCAACAAAAGTTGTTTAGAATAAGATGCTCTATCCCCTTACATGTGCTCCAAATGGGAATTAAACATTTGTTTAGAGACATCAGTTATATTTCCCATACAATTAGATGCCAATTAGCTTATTGCCAGTAGATTGCGAGTAGTGTAGCATTTACTAGTGAATGCAGACATATGTGGGAACATCAGGAAGTATAATATTTTATCATATGTATAAATGAAGAAAATAGGCTTGTCTGGACCATCAGAGAAGAACAAGGGGCTAAACTTTCAGGCTGTTAGGATTATTGTGTTGCAACATGAATAGGGATCAGTCAGTCTCAGAGTTTTATGACGGAGCTGGATAGCTTTTACTTGATACATCATCTAGTTAGTTTTTCTTCGACTCATGCTTAATATTAAGATAAATAATGTATTTCTTGACAGCATCAGATTAGTTTCTTCACAGATTATATTGAGACATCATTGAGTATCTGGCTATTTTTAAAATTTTCGTTTTGCTTCTGCCATATAAACAGGGCTCTTGCTTATATTCCGCTGACGGTCCTGGCTGTTCCCGCCTCTGTACTTACGGTATGAATATGTTCCCCTTTCATACCCCAGCACTTCTTCTCTGCCAAAATTATTTTTCCAGTATAACTGTATTGCTTTATCATTGTTTTTCCTCTTATCTTCTTCTGTCAAAGTGAAAGTTCCTGCTTCCGAAACCTGTACATCGGGTTCAAAATAAATAATTGCTTCAAGAGTTGGTATTGTACATTGATAATTTATGAATGTGGTTTCTCAGCAACAATTATAGCCAGCTGGAAACATTTTGTGTTTCATCTGACATATGGCAAATGAAGCTTAGTTTGGCTAAAAGATAGCTCTTTTGAACAGAGAATGGAAACTGGCATTTTTATGCACCTTTTCTTTTGGTTTAGGCTATCGTTTGATTTTTGAGTTTTAATTTTGTTTACAATCTTACTCTTAGCATGTCTGGAATGAGTTCTTGCTTGAAGTCTAAGGAGTGAGAATGAGTTCTTGCTTGAAGTCTAAGGAGTGAGAAAGGTTTTTTTGCTTAATAGTCCGTTAATATCATCCTTGAAATGTTTCTATTGGTCCTTTTAACTGCTCCTAATGCTTAAATCATATTGATAAATGTTTTTAAAGCCTTATATCATTCATGGCGACATTCTTTTGCTTCCTAACTGTCTACTGGCCTCTGTGCTGCTTACGCAAGAGTTTTCCTTTTTACAAGTCCCCCAGTAATTCGTTATGGTATGGTTTGTGAAATTTAGCTAGCTCAAAATCATGGGTTTGCATAACAATATTCAACATTCATAGTGACTTTATTATCAGTGGATAAGAGCATCGGATTGGATGGTTTAGATCTGACCATTTTGCTTGAGGTTGACATTTAATGCAACTGCCCGTAATTCATTAAAATGGCAACAGAAGACAAAAGGAAGGATGGATTTGTCAGTTTGTCCATATTGAGCACTATAGCTTTATTCATTATGGTGTTAATATTCTTTTGACTGAGAACTATCCTAATGAGAGGTTATAATTTGAGGACTCACTGTGAACTGCTGTAGTAATTGTTAGCGAAATTTACATATGAAGATCTTTTCAACTCCACTCAAGGACATAATCTTATGAATCTTACATGCAGAAGTACAAGACATTTTTTCTTGTGAAGCGTGTACATTTCTGTACTCACTTCAAACTGATACCTATCCTAAATTTATTGTGATTCATTGTCCTTCGAATCTGATGCTCAGCTGTCGGTAAGGCATTAGCTATCAGACAGACAACCATCTCATTGGTGTGATATATTCTCATTTTTGATAAATGCCATAAAGCTGATTCATTGGCCATAACTAAGCTAGTCTACTCAAGTTGCTTGCACTGCTTATTCTACCTCTGTAAAGTGAAAATGTTAAATATCTTCCTACTTGACTGCACTGTTTTCTATTTGATCTGTCTTGCAATATTTCTGGTCATAAACTGCTGGTTCCTTGTTTAGGGTATTTTCTTGTATGATTGACTTATGTAGTTTTATGTCTTTCACATTCTCACAACTCTTCCTTTTTCTAGTTAGGAGGAGGTTATCTTTTTGGACTCCCTGTGGGCTTCATTGCTGACTCAGTTGGTGCCACTCTTGGTGCTACTGCAGCCTTTATTATTGGCAGAACAGTAAGTTTCCCTCCAGCAACTGAATTTGCTTTTGGATCTTTTAAATAATGTTGCAGGTCCTCGTCTACGGAATAATATTTCTTAGATTCCATGTGGATGCGTCTTAAGTCTATAATTACTTTTAGTGCATTTCTGAACTGTAAGAAGAGCTATATGTGGGGAATTTCAATTTAAATATGCTATTCTTATTAAAAGAAAATGTTGGTTTTTACTCATACCAGATTGGAAGGTCTTATGTTAAATCAAAGCTGAAGAATTATCCAAAGTTCCAGGCAGTTGGTATTGCTATCCAAAGATCTGGTTTCAAGGTATGACTGTGCATTTATTTTTTATTTTTGTATGAATTGTGCTATGTAACTGTTGTCATTTGGTTGGCTTCAAGTATTGTTATGTGGGTTCCTCAAAACAGGGCTGTAGTACCGAGCTAAGCTTTGATTCATAAAGTTATAGTGTTCAAAGAAGAGATAACCTGAGTGGGGAATCTTATTGTAGCTCTCCAGTAATTCATGATGCTGAAGAACTCAAGCCTCAAAAACGTTGTGCTTAGTCTAGTCAAAACAAGCAGATCTTGCTTGTCCTATAAGTATATATGACTATGTGATGACTTAAACACAGTTTGCGCTGATATTGCTGTCCTATTAACATTGTCCTCTTTTGGATCATCTTGCAGATTGTTTTTCTACTTCGGTTGGTTCCCTTGCTTCCCTTCAACATGTTGAATTACCTCCTTTCTGTAACTCCAGTAAATATTGGGGCATATATGTTAGCAACATGGTTGGGAATGATGGTATATTGCTTTACTTTTCTTTTTTCCCTTCATGTCTCTTTGGCAATTTAAACTTAAAGGCTAATTTGATTTATATTGGATTTTATTACAGCCTATCACATTTGCCTTTGTGTATGTTGGAACAACACTTAAAGACCTTTCGGACGTGACCCACGGCTGGAATGAGGTTTCAACTACTCGTATGGTATGTGGGATTTAGTGATGTTTCCCATGGGATGAATCAAGAATTTTCAATTGCTTCTTATACGTGTGCTTGGTTTCACACCTCACTTCTGTGATTCTATATGTTGGATAGATTCATTGCATAGGCAGCTAAAACTATGTATGAACCAACTTCAGATTTCCTCATATAACTTATTTCTGACTATGACTTTTCTGCTTGATTCAGATTTTTGTTGTCTTTGGTATCATCATGTCTGGTAAGTTCTTCTATATTATTTACTGTTTCTTGTTAATTATTTTATGATGTAAACTCTAAGCAAAGCATTATCTGTATTAGCTACTCCTATCTGTTGTTTTTGAACAATGCCTTTTTGTCATGATAATAATGAGGACTATCGAAATTTGGAATTTTGATCAAAACGTTAGAAAAGGCTACAGAACAAATTTTGCTTGAAAGTGTCTAAAAAGTCTTGGATGAATTCGATTGCAGTATCTGTCTGATCAAACCTGTCATCAACGTTTTAAGGATGAGATTAAAATTAAGGTGGCTGTAGTTGCCATGCATTATAATGCCAAAAGGTGAAAAAAGTCAAGGGTCCACATACTAGAGTTATTCAGGATTAAATTTAGCCGAGAAAGAAAACAAGTTCAAAATATTGATATTAAAGAAAAGTTGCGTTGGAAGATGATGTTTATTTGATAAGGTAAATGACAAAGGAGGATATTAGAAGATGTCCAATAGTGGAAGTGAATGTCCTTTAATCCACTGCATCAGTTGAACCGTTTTAGATTGGATTTGCCCAATATGATTGTCAAGTCTTTCATATTTTGGTTGCCGGGTTTCATGTTTTGAATAGCCCTTTTCTTGCCTAAATTCCCTGTTGCTGTATGTTGTTTAACCATATGTCAATTCCATATTCAAGTCTTCAATCTGTCCAGCTTGAATAAGCCATATTTTTCTTTGCCCATTGATGCAGCTGTTGTAGTATTATTAATAACAAAGGTAGCGAAGGCTTCCCTGGAGAAGGCATTATTGGAAACTGGCGATGTGGAAGATGTTTTCGGTACTTCAGAGTCTCTGAATTTGCCTGTTGTTGCTGATCCTTCAGATCTTCAGATGCCCCTCGTAATCAAGATTGATCCAACTGACTCGCAACATGAAAAGTGAGGTACTTGTGAATAGTACATTCTTTTAATCCTTGCAATAGACATAGACTCACATTACAAAATCAACATGTAAAACGTGTAGAGATGCAGGGGAAGAAAATGTTGCTTCACTTCCACATCTTGTAATCTTAAATTTTGTCTTCATTGCGCATTCTTGCCTAGACCTGTTCTTATTAGTTATAACAGGCTAAGTAAGGTCGACAGAATATCGATTGGGTGCTGACTTTGCATGTATTTTTGAATCCTCCCCCGCATGGTAGTTCACAGTAATACCGTTCTTATTCAAGTGGTGCGCCTCTATGCAAAGTTAAAATACGCTAGGTAGGCAGCCCTTGGGCGAAGAAAGGCCAAGCTCAACTGGATCTCTTAGAACAATATGGCACTTTGCCATTATAAGAACGCGGTTCTTGCGTCTTCAACACTGTTAATGCAGTTTATGACAAATTTAAGCAATATATATAATCTAAAAACGAATAAATAACTCGGTTATGTGTTACGTTCTTTCATGCTCTTTTCGATTTTTTATGGTTTTTTTTTTTACACATTCTATACTGTAGGTACAGGGAAAAAAAAGAGTAGTACTCCATATTTTATTAGAAACAAGATTAATCTGTACCATGTGCAGAGATTGACAAAAAAATTGTTAGGCACATTGACAAGAAAAATCTTCTATTTATAAAATTCACTTACTAAACAAAATTTTTATTAAAATAATTAATAATTAATGGAATATAAAGATATTTTTTATATGATTTAAAATTTGAAACTCTCAATATAATAAATAAAGGTTTTTACCTAATAAATTTTATAAGATATAAAATCTTTTAATCTTGTAAATAAATTATCAATGAAATTCACACACTGTAATAAATATTTATCATAATAATATTTTGATATATTTTAATAATATACAACTATTTACCTCCTAGGTTTGTACATATATAATTCATGGACTTTTTTTTAATAATATACTACTATTTACCTCCTAAGTCTCAAAGTCTCAAAGATTATTTCATAAATTTTATTTTAATTGATGGTTTAAATATTTAGGAAATATAGATAAGTCTAGATTATTCCTCACCTAAGTAATTGTTCGCCTTTGCGTTCCACCTTTTCATCTTCTCCAGATCTCTAATCTTCATCCTTTCTCTCAACTCTCTCCGACTCCCGTCAATGACAAGTCCGTAGGGTTTGTGTCTTCCGGGTCTTTAGGGTCACGATATCTCTTCTGATGCAATAAGTAGTCGGAGGAAGTCAAAGGGCTAGTAGGATTACCCTATACTCGCACAATGCTCAACATACTCTGATTCTTAAAGCCAATGTTCCTAGTTGTCACTCTCAATTTTTCGTTATTGGGCGAGATTCTCTTTGGGATTTGGGAGAGCGTTTCAAATTTGTGTTCAACGATAGTTGGAACTTGTCGTGTAAGCCTTTTGTTCTTAAGTCTTTCAACAATTCAAAGATGGGAAATGTGTGGATTGAAATCTGGAGCAAGAGCTTGAGAATTTCCATAGGTGTTATCCTCCTGGAGCGGTTGTGCCTAGCTCGAGCCTCTTGGTGAAGGAGGAAGTGAAGGATGCCCTAGAGAATGGCAAGAGGACTAAGCCAGACAAAGTCGTTGGCTCTAGTTTGGGTGGGGTAGGTATAGACTTCTCGACGTACTGCTAAGTCGAAACTATCGTCCAAGGGGACTTTAGGGAGAAAGTGTTTAATCTTTTGCTAACTTCCATAAAGAATATTTCATAATCAAAGACAGTCTAAGATTGCATTAGTGAACTCACCAACAATCTGTGTGTAAACTCCGACACAAGTTTTATAGCTATTTTGACAGAAAGTTAACAAACACAAGATCTTTCTTTTCAGTCAAGCAAAGTAGATTTATATTTGATTGATATTCTGGCATCAGTTACACCAATAATCTAAACTAGACACATATATGTATATAGAGAGGGAGGGGAGGGGGGAGGGGGGAGGGGGGGGGGATGTGAGAATAGAACTAATTGTAAATAACTACTAACAACTACTTAAACTATCATATTTGACAGTTAAGTAACTGTCATACTTGACAGTTTATACCTTACCAGACACATATAGCCCACAACACAAATGATATGCTCTATTTAGGATGTGTTAACTCTTGTATTTTAGGGCTATATTGAGTGTGTTTAGGTTAGATTTGTGCGTAATTGTAATATCTAGGCCGAAGACACAAGGATTCAAGTTTCAAGAGTTTTTAAGGCGTTTTTGAGCTGTCTACGCAACACCTCTTGCTTGCAAAGGCTATATCTGGAGTTACAGTGGCCGGATTGAGCTGATTCGAGTGTCATTGGAAAGCTAACTCGAAGAGCTTCAATTCATATGTTTACACCGAAGTCAGATCCCAAGAAGAGGAGGGTCAAAATAGCCTCCGAAGTGCTGCCAAAGAACAGTACCGCGCCCGCGGTGGCTGTCCAGAGACGGAGTTTCATTCTGTCGCAAAAGTGCGGGTGCGGTGTACCCGACGCGCCCGCGGTGCATGCCTGATTCGAGACAGGCGAAAATCTATCTTCTTTCCTTTTTCTTATCTTTCATCTTTCTTAATTAGATTAGGGGAGAACGTTCCCTAGGTCTATATAAGGACGAGCCTGCCTTAGGTTTTAGGTATCTTTTTCATAATCTATAATTCATCAAATTAATTTTTTAGTTTAGTTTTTATGGAGAGCTAGTCTACTTGGGTTTGTTCAAGGGAGAAACTCTAATGTATGAACTCGTGAGATTTTGGTAATTGATTTCTATCATTTGTTTAATATTAATTCTCTTGTGCTGCATCTTATGATTATTGATTGTTTCTCTAGGAGTAATTAACCTATTGAATTGATTGATTTTCTATTGTTGGATTGGGTTTGGACCGTGGACAAACCTGTAATGTGAAAATAGCTTAACCTAGACATGTTGTCTATGCAACTAGGATTAATAAGAGAATTGATTATATGCTTTTGCAATTGACTCGTAGCTTGATTGTTTTTGCATGTATCCAACATATCCTTGTTCTCTATGCTAGTTCTAGGTTAAGCGTCCTTGCCTAGGGTTATAGAAATGCTTGGACCGTGGACTTGCGATTGTTAATGATCAAGATAGGAATTAACCATAGGTGTGAATGAAATTAATGGATGAATCTATGATCGAGTGATTATTTCAGAGTTGATCTTTTAAATGAACTTGTTTCTTATTTGATTTATTTGTTTGTTTGATTTATTTCATAGCTTAGTTTAGTTTAGATCTTTCTTTGATTCCCCCTATCTATAGTTGATAGATATATTAATACTAGAAGCTTTAATTCTCTTGGGTTCGACCCCTTACTTGCATGCTATACTATTTTGTTGTTTGGGTTATTTATCTTTGATCTTGGCACGACGACTTTAGCCGAGTCAACAAATAAGAAAAATACATATATATCATTTATAATATTACTAACCACGATTAATCCTAACATTCACTACCTTAATATTAGTACACACGTTACATCCCAACTCTTGCCCTTAAATAATAAAACCTCTGTTTAGCTAGGGGGTTAGTAAAAAGATCGATCTCCAAGATGATTAATTGTATGCACATACTCCACCTTGATCTTCCCTTTTGCCATGTAGTCCCTTATTAAATGAAATTTTGTGTCAACGTGTTAGCTTCAATCATAAAACACTGGATTCTTGGCTAGAGGAATGGCTGATTTGTTATCAACATACAGAGTTAAGACAAGTCCTTTCTTCCCTTCCAATACCTCCAAATACTTTGTAACAAACTGTACCAACCATTGCCACCATATGTTTAGCTTCATGGGATAATGAGGCAGTTACTTAATTTCTAATTCTTGGACACTCAAGAGACTGGATTTTTCCCTAAGAAATATACAACTACACTTGTACTCTTCATGTCATCCGCATCACCCACCAAGTCATTGTCACTATGTCCTACTAGCCTTGTATATGAGGGGTCATTCTTGTACACTACACCATAGCTGACCACGTGCGTAAATCTCCTGTCGTGGAACCCTCTGTCTTGATCGATCGCGATCCCTGTATCCTTTACTCTTCTCCTTTACTTGCCTTTGATCCCTCTCTCTCTCTCTCTCTCTCTCTCTCTCTCTCTCTCTCTCTCTCTCTAAAGATCAAGGTTTTGGGCATGATAAGTCACCTAGCAAGTTCTCGTATTTTATTCTTGATGAGGTTGTTAGTGCTAACATAAAATTAATGCTTTTTTTTTACAGCAATAGGAAAACACTAGGCCTCCTAATCACGGTAGGACCGGCCTAAATCATCCACCGGATGATCTTCAAAAAGTTTTTAGCTTCACGTATTCTTCCCTCACTTAATCTAAGAGTGGTCCTCAAACAATCCTCCCAATGATGCGTTTGACACGTTGTCCTCAAGCTGTCTTCCCTCACTTAATCCAAGAGTGGTGCTTAAACAATCCTTCCAATGATGCGTTTGACACGTTGTACTCATGCTGGCGAGTAGGAGTTATGGGTCAGCATTCCTGACCACTAAGTAATCTGCTACTCTATTACTTTCCCATGCGGCAATGGAAAACACGAACCTCCTCAAAAAGAGATAGGAGGCCTTTTATATCACCAATAGTTGTTTGGATTTCCCAAGGGCACTTCCTTGCCCCCGTAATGCTATTAATTACGCACAATTTATCGCCTTCAACCACTAACCTTCTTATATCAAGGGACTTGGCCCTCCGCACCCCGTCTAGAGCCGCCAAAGCTTCAACTTGGAGGATGGACGGGGCGACCAAATTCCGTCGATCCAGGGCAAGAACTTTCGAGTTTCCATGCGTGGAGAGTTGAATTGGCGAGACCCATCCAAATTCAATTTTACCCAGCCTCTGTCTGGTTTCTTCCATGTTAGGGATTTCGGTTTCTACAATTTCACTGATTGCTTTTGCTCCATCTATTAGGCCAACTTCCATTATGAGTAACTCGCAAGAGCCGTATCGGAGGGTTATTTATCCCTTAGTGCCTTATCTGAGTCGATTATTACGGTGCATCCAAATAGTTCACCAAAGAAAAATTACAATAGTGTCACCTTTGTTAGCCTTAATTGTTTGTAGTATAGTATGATTCAGGTCACCCTCCTCTTTTAGAAAAATCTGCACACCACATCTTTGTTCAAGGTGTCAAAGCATTTTAATAGTGAAATCATATTCAAAGAATAGGTGATTGGTAGATTCCTCTCGAGTCTCACATAGAGAGCACGTACTCGTCACTCTCGAGTAATACCTATTTAGTCGGTCCATTATTGGTAGGCAGTCCGCACAAGCCTTCCAGATGAAGTTCTGCACCTTTGGGGGGATCTTTAAATTCCAAATCCATTCCATGTTGTTATCAGGGAGATTTCTCATGTCTTGACATAACTGGGCAACCGTCTTAACAAAGAAAGTCCCATCCGGGGACGGTATCCAAATTACTCTATCCTCTTGGTCAATAATCGGAATGCGAACTTGCAGAATCCGGGCTACTAAATGTTACGGAAGATGAGTTTGTAGTTTTTAAGCATCCCAAGTTTTGTCATCCAAAACAAAATCTGAAACTTTCATCTTTACATCAGAAATCTATAGGTACGATCTTAGTGTGGTGTCATCTAGCCATGTGTTTGTCTAGAAATTTATACTCTTTATGTTACCTCGTTACCACCTCACACCATTCATAAAGGTTGGTATGATATTTAGGAGTCGGCCAAACTGCCACGAATGCGTTTTCTTTTCAACTATCAAGATGGATTCCATCGTAGATACTTTTCAATCACCAAACGAACCTAGGGGTTTCCCGGTTCCGTTAGAATTTTTCATAGTAGTTCCTCATCAGAGAGCATATGTGCATGTGCTCCCAACTCATAAGGGGATGGAAATTTTCAGTGCTCGTATTCAGAAGAAATCACGATTTACCTTGTCGATTTGTTCCAAAACACCTTTGGGCAACATGAAGCTTTGCATATGGTAGTTCGTCTTGGATTGCAAGTTGTTTTGGATCAAGACTTTCTTTCCCCCCTGAGACAAGGAGTTTGCCTTCCATTTAGCTACTTATTTCTTTAAACTCTGTATTGCCTCTAAAAAGATTGCATTATGCACACGTCCTCTAACAATCAGGATGCCTAGATATTTTTCTAGGTCATTTGTTATCCGTAAGTTTAAGATACTTGCCAAAGATGCTGCATTCGGTATTGTTACATTCAAAGATGTCTACATTGTACTTTTATGGTAATTTATAACAAGGATCATTTTTGTCGTGAAATCATCAAGAATTCCTTTTATCACATTCATGTTGTCTCTAGGCATCAACCAAGATTAAAGTATCATCTGCAAGGTTAAGGAAGGGAATCCTCATTCCATTCCTCGTCAATTGAGCTCCATTCCTCGTCAATTGAGCTCCATGAAAATGACAAAAATAAAAGGCACAAGGGGGTCTCCTTGGCGAATCCCACACGACGGGTGGAACAGATCACCAGGTTCGATCGTTAACTAGTATAAAAATTGAGGCCATAGAGATGCACGTCATGACCTACCGGATCCACTTGTCAGCGAAACCAAATTTAAGCAGTGTCTAGTTAATGAAGTTCCAATCTAGTTTATCATAGGCCTTTTCCATATCTAGCTTTAACGCCATCCGCCCTTTCCTACCCACTCTTTTCCTATGGAAAGAATGGAAAATTTAACGAGCGATCAAAATATCGTCTTGAATGAGCCTTCCATCCACAAACGCCCCTTGGAGAGGGCTTATAATTTTCGGGAGGATTGATCTAAGTCTGTTTGCAAGGATCTTGGTGATCACCTTATAAGTCGTATTGCATAGACTGATTGGTCGAAAGTGATTTATGTTGATGGGAAATTCAATTTTTGGAATTAGTGCAATAAAAGAGTGATTTGTTTTTTTCAGTATTTGCTCAGAGTGGAAAAACACTCGGAGAACTAACGTTAGATAGTTTCCAACAATGTGCCAATATTTTTAGAAGAAGTCAGTTGGGTAGTGATGTTGCTCTTTCTAGATAGGTTTTGTATATTGTTTGATAGTTAGATTGATTTTTTTTAGTTATTTTGTGTATTTTTGCATGTGGTTTTGGTTATCTTTTAAGAGTCGAAATCTATGCGCTTGTTATATGCTTTTTGTAGGTTTTGAAGCATTGAGGAGGAAGTTTTCGAGTCTTTTAGGAGTCTTTGAGGAGGTGTAGCTAGAGGTAGAAATCAAGCAAAGTGTCGAGGAGAGTCAAGTATCAAGTGGAGGTTTTATGTGGATAGTTTGAATTAAGATGGATATATAGTTTAATTGAGGATGGATGGTATTCCGGATGGCCCATCTCTGCGTTTGGTGTGGGATGGATACATCGCCGTGGTAACATACATCGATAGGGTCGAAGGGTTGCATAGCCTAAGTAGTGTAAGGGTATGCAGCGATAGGGTCAAAGTGTTGCATATCATAGGTAGAGTTTCTAATTGCGGGTCATATGTGGAGTGACTGAGTGAGTAATTGAACTTAGGATTGGACTAGAGATATATGTGTGTTTGCGGACTTGTTTACTGACCTTAGGACGGCGTAACCGAGCCTCGGTGAATTGGTGGTGCAATGCATTGACGCATGTCATAGTCATTGAAATTGCGTGTTGTTTCATTTTTTAGCAATTGTTACTTCATTTCAGATATTGTAGTGAACATACGTTTTATTGACTATTGTGCATAGGAGTTAATTGATTTTGAGTACATGTTGGGTATCGGTTTCGTATTTTTGGTTGGAAGTTGATTCATGACATTCTGATTTAAAAATAGAAATCTTATTTCTTTTATTATACGAGTTGGATGTTTTCATGGTTTTTTCTCGCCATGCTTGAGTTGTGAGATCCAGATGTTCTATTGTCGTACTAGCTTGGAAGTACATCGTGAGGTCTACTACCGAGTAACGCCTTATCAAAAAGACGGGGTGTTACACTCTTGCCCAGGCAAAGGATCATTGTCGATACTCCTTCATGTTGTGACATGATGAATTCAGATTTCATGCAAAGGACCCGAAAGTTTGGTTTTAAGACTCACGGTGAGTACATGGTAATCTTCTTTAGATGTCACATCGGTCAAGGTTCGATTGAAGTCAATGTCTCCACCTTTACGCTACGTTCTTCTAAGGACACTTTTGGTTCCGAAATCCTTGACGAGCTTATAGACACTCCTTTATGATGTTGTGTTGATTAGAGATTAAAGGTTCAAAGTCTCTACCCATGTACGATGCATGTCGATTATGTGCTTGCCTACGATCGAATTCGTGACTTCACACGATCTGGTGTCTTGCATTATCGTGCCCCTACGTGTTACACCTTTTCGGGCTCAATTAAAATCGATCATCTCGCAAAATCGGTTTATTTGGATCTCGCAACGGAATTAGGGCTCGTGATCAAGGGCAGTTGGGTACCCACGATAGCGGTCAAGCACCTGCGATCGTGGTCGACGATTTGTGGTCGTTTCTTGGTTATCTGCAATCGCGACTCGATGGCCCACAGTCCCGGTTGCAAGGCTTGGCTTGATTGTTTGAGGTTTCATGTTATGCGGGGTTGATAGTTTTAGATTTGTTAGGGCTCTTCATCCTATCACGTCGACAATTTCTTCTTGTTGTCCACAATTTGTTCACCCTCTATTGCTCTGTTATATCACAGCAAGGGCCATATTATCTTTCTTGTTGTGCACAATTTCTTCACCCTCTATTGAATCAAAAACACCTTGAGGTGTCATGAAAACTTCCATCTTAATCGTCCATGCCGAGTAGTTAGTTTTATTCAACATAGGACACTGGAAAGAGATGGCTCTTCATTTTGAACTCGTGGCATCTTTGTATTTCCTAAATTGCCAGAATTATCCTGATATATCCCGGAACTTGTGGAAGATGAATTTTCTTCTTCTCGACTCATTGATCAATAAGGCTCTGATACCAAATGTAAACTTCAACACAAGTTCTATAACTCTTTTGACCGAAACTTAACAAACATGAGATCTTTATTTTCAATCAAACAAAGTACAGTTATGTTTGATTGATAATCTGGCATTAGTGACACCAGTAAACTGATTTACACGTATATATTCTAGCATTGAAGACTGGATTTCTCAAGCAAGCAGATTGAAGGGTAAAAACACTTTGACATTTAATCTTTGGAATTATGTCATCGTGTTGTGATTTATTTTACTTGGAGCATAATAAATAGGCTTGTTTTTAAAAACGAGCAAGTGGAGGTGGAAATTTGTACCAGAATGTGCATCAATTTTTTTAGGATCGGAATTGCCTTAGAACTCGTTGGAAGGCTAAGTCGAGAGTCGAAAGATATATTCTAGCTAAGCTAGGATTAGGAGATGATGTAATCAGCTAGGCATGCACTAGCATTTTTGTCCGTGACACGTTTCTGTGAATAAATAACCCTTTTATTAAATAAAAAAAAGTAACTATCATACTTGACAGTTTATAGTTTTAGCACACACCTCTAACCCACAACACAAATAACAAAAACACATAAATATCATTTATAATATTACTAAACAAGATTAATCCTAACATTGCGATGCTTTTTGAAAGAACATATTGTAGTGATCTAGTTCTGGTGCCTTATTACAACAAACTCCTATAAAGCTTGCTTTATAGTCTCCTCTAGTAGGCCTACATTCTTAAATAACATGTACATCATAGCAAATAAGTTCCCTCCTTTGAACTTTGTATTGTACATGATATGATTCATTCTATAAGATTACTTGATTATTAACTAACAATAAAAGTCTACATATCATTAATATATATATATATATATTCCATTAATCTCTATATCTTCACTAAACATAGGTGGATCATTCTTAATAAATCAATCTACCCACTTTGTATTCCTTCATCAATTTAATTGTTTTTTTTTTAATTAACCGGCGCCCATGAGCTCCATATCTCCATTTCAAAATGCAGAGATCTCTTCTCTTTTCTTGCTACGCACAAACATTTTTTCCCCGTTTGCAGCTGCTCTACTTTCGGATTCCTCGATTCTCTGCGACATTAACCGAATGTGTGAGCTCGCGATCAGCTTGGGGTGCCAATTGATTGATTGTTTTCATCTCCTTCATTTTTCCCCATAGAACCACGTAGAGTCCGGCTACAATACCTACTCCTCCTATCAAACTACATGCACGTATGTTCATTAATTCCAACAAATTAGTATATCATCTTCAAAAAACGTGTTATATACTTACGACCGACCTATGAAAATGTACAAGGAATAGAAACGAATCTAGAACATTATTAGGATCATGAAACATTAATACAAACAAGTCCTTCATGATTTTGGTCTTCGTAAAAATAAGATGGAAGAGAGTGACCTCCCATTTTATTACTCACCCCTATAATGGAGCAATGAGTGATATGATGTAGAGCAAGCTTACTTTTATAATGGATAAGAGGTTGGAAGAATATATATTATTTTTGTCAACATATCCTCCTGACACTAAAATGAATTAGATTTATTTTCATTTTGTTGACGTTACCATTTGGAGCCAAAGAGGGACTTAAATTATAAGAAATTGGTTTGGTGCTCACCTTCCTAGGTGTAGCTTCTCATCTAGTAGCAAGGAGCTGACAACGGTGACAATGACGAGCATCAAGGGTCCAAATGCTGAGACGAACAAGGGCCCTCTCAAGCGTACACACCATGTATTTAGTGATATCACCAATCCTGAAGCAATTCCCTGCGTTCATTAGCAACAAGGATGGTAAGCGTAAGTGCGTTGAGTGTATAAGTTGGTGAATTACTTCTCCTAATGCTAGATGGTTTTAGGATACAACCCAGTTGGACTTTATGCGATGGTGCGTATATGTGTTGGACGCACATAACCTTTACTAACTAATCGAGATCATTAACTACCATCTCATGGAGAGGATATATGATATACATGATCTCTCATATTAAACTTACAATATATGAAATGGAAACGAGCCTTATGTTCCACCCCAACTTCCAATCATCCCAATCGTGATTGACGATTAGAGCAAAACAGAGGGATTGGACTAATGCCATGAAGCTCATCAAGGCCGTGCTCGAATAGAAACATGGATAGTTGATACTCATCTTGGCCTGCCAATGTATCAGAGCAACGTGGCAAGCCCAGACCGGGCATTAGTGAAAGATCTTCAAATTAAGTGTCATGTACCAATGATATACTATAGCTAGATGACATGGATGAGATCACCTGTAGGATAAACCAACCCGCAATAGCAATGGTGCTAGTTAAGCACAACAAACTTCCAAAGACTTGATCTAGGTGATGCACCGGCGGTGCCACCAATTGGTTTCCGCGATGGTGGCTAAGCAGATGAGTGTTTGTTGACCAGAGGTTGATCTCGAAGCCTTTGTAGAGCGTTAGGACCATCGCACCGCCTATTCCCACCAGGGTTCCGATTAGCTTTGCCTTCCCTGGCGTTGTTTTCAAACCAAATCTCTCCAACCTACACACATTAATTAATTCTACGTAATACAATCGAGATAGAATACTTGTACACATGCATATGCAAGTAGCTAGACGTACGTATATACTGATATATTACCCGAAGCAAACGGCGAGAATGTAGGTAACGGCAGGAATTAAATTGGCCATCGCGCTTGCAAATGTCACTGATGTTAACACAAGACCTTCCAACATCAGATTCTGTGAAAACGAACCCCTATATATTGATCCATGCATCCATCATATGCCAAAATAAACAATTCCATCAGCTTAGTTACTTCTCTTCATCCCATCTCTGCTAAACTCTCATTACGGCTACTGAGCTATGAAAATGAGCTACGCACGTACCCAAGTAGTCCACACAGGAATGATTGGGCAATAACCGTCCATGTTAATTTGGGTCTGTTTTTCCTGCATGTACTCATAATTAACCCCAGAGTAAGCTAGTAATTCGATTTGATTAGAAGCTAGCTAGTACACACTCAATCGGTCACATATTTCACAGCAAACACATAGAGCCTTGTGGTGAGAATATTTCACATAGAGATTGTCCCCCTTACTATATTACTATATATAATATATGGTCTAGATTTTTTTTCTATTTTCTGATTTTAAAATAATTAAATTTTCTATTTTTTTACGTTTCTTTTATGATCACAAAAATTAAAATAAATTGAACTTATAGTAAATAAAAAATTAAACTGATAATAGAAATAAAGTGAACTAGTTGTTCAAAAAACCGAACACGTACAAATTACAAAATTAAACTCTTAGTATATGTACATTGAACTTTTAACTTATTAAAATGAACTTTTGCTTTATGAAAACAAAACTGCCGCATTTAGAGTTATAGTCGCTTTTGGTAAAACAAAAGATATTATTTCTTTTTTAAGATTTATTTTAGTTTTTTCGGATTTTATTTTTTTTCTAAAGTTTTATTGATTAATTTTTTTTGTTTTTATTTTTCATAAAAATTGAAAATATAAAAATTGAATTTGTAGTACAAAAATGAACTCTTAATACATCAAAATTGAACTTACTAGAAAAATTATGTATATAGGGGGGTATTATTGCATGAGAGTTAAGCATCTCGATCGATCATCACATAAATCACCACTCATTTAAATATCTAAATCTATCTATACTACAAATATAAATTTAGGTATATATGGGGATATTAAATGCTCTCATGACAAATTAATGAGTATAAAAAAAGTGATCAACTGAAAAAAAATTTATTTATCTATTAAATAAGAACAAACTATCCTATTAGAAATGTACAACAGTTAGTATTTTGTTTTCTATAGAAAACCAAAAAATGTAGATTATTTTAAAAACTAAATTTATCACTACTACATATATAAAGGTGAGTCTCATCATCATGTCACATTATGTTTATTGTTATCACAAGCCAACACAATCTGGTTTGGTCATGTTTAGAAGTGGAATCCTAATGCCACGATTATATCTTGTACATGAATACATACTAAGGAATTTAATCATATTCATAGAAATAACATAAATTAAAACTATTTTTTTTATCGAATATGCGGTATGACCAGAAGCAATGTGGTGATTCGAAAACTTCCAGCTTGTACTTGAATGGATTTGACAACTTATGTGATTTTTTAATTGAATGAATTTGAAATCGTACATAATTAAAAACAATGTAGTTTGTGGTTTGTGATTTAAATTATTTATCTATCGTATATAGAAGGAAATTTTAAAGATAGATAGTATAACTTCAAAGATAGATATTAAACGAGTAAATAAAAAGATAAAACTATATATTAATAATAGCGGAAATTTTAAAGCTAAAATGTATGGCATATTAGATAAGTAACAATATAGATAAAATAAAGATTATATAATTCAGGAAAATAAAAGATATAAAGTTATTATTATCCATTTGAATTAATTATGAAAATATTAAAAATCAATTAATGAAGTGGGGTCAGAATCAGCATGGTGACTCGAAAACGACCACGTTTTATAATATATATATTGATTTTCATTTGAAATACTCTCATGACACATTTACGATAATAGTAATATTATTTAATAAAGAAAATGATTTTTGCATGAGAACAAAAACACATAGAAAAATAATGAGAATAAAAAAATAAATTAATACTATGCATTTAGTGATACATTTTTATATATACTTATTATTAAATACATAAATTTCTATACTTATGATAGCTTAATGGTTAAAAGTTTCTAAATGATGCACAATATCAAACATGAGAGCTATTTTTCATATTTCAATTATTTTATAGATAATTTAATTTTTTTATTGGGTAGGGTAGGCTATAATGCAAAGATTTCAAATATTGTTTCTACAAATATAATTGTTCCATTATTTCACCTTATATATATATATATCATATTAATCATTATTCTAAATTATTGTTGGTGTATCATTTTAATTAAAGGTACTAAGATATTACAATAGGTATTTTTCAATTGAAAATTTTGATTTTTAAACACAAAACTCAAATTTGTTAAAATTGAATTATTTATTTTCCTTTAAAAGTAATAAATATTCATATTTTGCTTTAAACTTAAAATTTACATTTTAAAATATAATCAACAACATTTGTTCATTATAATCCAAAATTCTCAAATATAGACATACCAACATTTGTTTGTGAATAAAAATAATAGGTAAATGTTCTCGATGAGATACGACACTTAATGTTTTGCATCAAAGCGCAATTTAGCCAACTCATTGTCGATTATCATTATATACGCATTCAAGATATCTCTAAAAGTAGTAGAATCAAAGACATTCTCCATTCTAAGCAGCTCATATGTATACTGTGATGGAATAAATGAATAATTGTTTAAAGAGTATCAAAATCCTATTTGCATAAAAAATTACTTTTTCTATACCTTTGACTTCAAGTATGAGAATATTCTTATTCAGACAATTTTATTTTTATTTGTTTAATAAAGTATTATTATTTTTGTAATTATAAATAGAATAAAATTGGTTTAAAGCCATAAAATTGATTTTTAAATAATTTATTAGTGGTTGGCATATCAAAATCAATTTTTTCAAAAGGAAAAGACTTAAATGACTGCTCTTTTGTTTTTTAATACTCAAACGTCAATTTTTTATTTTTTAATACCCAAAATAATTCAATATGAAATACATTTAAAAAGTAATAATTTAAACATAAAAATGTAGTTAAATACAATAAACAGTGTTAAACATAGTTTACTAGCTTCTACAAAATAATTCAAACATAAAAATGTAGTTAAATACAATAAACGATGTTAAACATAGTTTACTAGCTTCTACAAATTAATTCAATATGAAATACATTTAAAAAGTAATAATTCAATAATAGAATAAATCAATCAAATAATATATAAGATAATTCAAAATTGTTTCCTAAATTATGTTGAATAAAAAAATTAATTCAAAGATTCTATATATATATATAATTTATTTATAATATGAACTTTTGCATATGTACATGCCCAACCCGATCGCGACTGCTGGTATATGTGTAAGAAAATGAATAATGTCAATTAATTTACCAAAAAAGGAATAGTAAGAAAACCAAATAAATGAACATGCATAAAGATATGATAAAGGTCATCAAATTGGATCTTCCAACGTCAAAAGGGACGGCTCACTTCCACAACACTTGGTGTGCAATTTCTAAATTAAAGCATTCAAATCAATTCATGGAGGTGCAACAGCAATGTCGACAGACAAAATTAAAGGATTGCGTGAATATATGTACTCATTTAATATATGCATTTCCAATAAAAATTAATTTTAAGAAAAATGACATCACCAAAAACTAATTGCTTTTATTAATTGTAGTGCAGGCCTTTTTTCAACTGAAATTAACAAGATTCGCACATACCTGCCTACAGTACAGAGGAGTTAATAGAGTATTAAGACATGGATTAACATTTAAACCGTACGTACGTTTTATCGGGAACATTTCAAGCTAATACAGGTTGATTCAGCAGATTAATTACCATGGTGAGTTAATTTGGCTAGATGTCAGAGTTAATTACCATGGTGAGTTACTTTTATGGGGAACATTTGGAATTGAGAAAACGTATGTACGAATATGTATGTATGTGGTAAGTAAGTACCTTTCGAAAAGGAAGGCGAAAGGGGCGAGAAAGGCGGTGGCGAAGAGGAAACGGTAGGCAAGCAGGATGCGGAGGTCCATTCCGTCATCTGTGGCGACCTTGTAGAAGATGTTGATGCCCGCGCACACCGCCTGTACAACCACCATCGTCGCCGTCACCTTCATCATCATCATTCCTCCCACTTCAATACAGGCACAACCTCTCTCTCTATATATATGTGTGTTTTTGTGCTATATATACTAGCCAGAGATCGAGTGTGTGTGTGTGTGAAGGGGGAATTGAAGTGAGCTAGATATACACTATTCTGTATATAAGATTATACAATAGAGAGGAAAAAAGAAGAAGAGAGAATATATGCACCGAATATATTATATGAAGAAACCAATAAATGAGATAGACTGCAGAAAATTAAAGGGCTATAATAATGTAACACCCCTAACCTAACCAACAACGTATACTCGGCTTTTGCCTCTTTTTATCTTACTCCATACAGTACATTGTTTTCTTAATGGAGTTATCTTATCTCGTAGAGTTGAATTGATCGGTGCAAGTTGAACGCCTAAAAGATAATACACGACCGACTTCAATTTATCCTCTTCATACTAAACTATGTACTGTTAATTCACCACTTTTTCCTCTCTTTTCCTCCCTCCTCAACTTCCACAATTATTTCAAACTTTAATACATACTTAGTTTAACCCCCGTACCATGTACGGGTAATGTGATTATAAACCCAATTTAATATAGATATGATTTAGTAAATATTATTATCTAATAAAGATCAAGATAAAATCGAAAAATATGAGTTTTTGTTTTTTTATAACTTTGAAAAAGGCCGAATTTAAAAAAATAAATAATTAGATTATATCTATATATATTTTTTTACGATAAAGATCATGTTTTATTAAATAATAATATACATATATGTATATATTAGATAAATCTTCCTATAGATGACAAATTTTCCTACGTGTTATATCTTAATTATATCTTTCTACATATATCTTCTTATATGTTTTTTAAAATTATCAAATCATATATATTTATCTTTAAATAATAGTGTTTTTTTATATACGGAACGGCCCGGTTAATTATTTTAATAAAGATATGACACGTGGCGCAATTTTTTGTAAAGACTTTGTTTCCGCTTTATACTATAGACAGTATAGATAGCTTTGACCAAACTGCTGTATAATGGGTACTTTCTTAAAGTCTAACCGGGTGGTTTCTTGTGCATTTTTTTTATTAAGTAATACACTAATTAGGAGCATCCTTTCGGATGATAGGGAGGACGTGATCCAATTTCGCTATTTTATTGGCCACGACATTGAGAGCCCTATTCACATGCTTGATTTTGACTGACTCGAACTCATGGAGGAAAGCCCATATATACGTTTGAGATCAGTAGGTCAATCTGTCAAGGACACTTCCTCGTGCCCTTGGTTGCTTCAATTACTATTAAGTTGTCACCTTCAATTTCGATCTTTTTGTATCCAAGTTTTCTAGCCTTCCTCACTCCGTGTCGATGTAGCCCGAGGGCTTCAGTTAATAAGATTGAATTATGATCATATTTCATAGCCCCTATATATAGCAATAACTTCTGCTTGATGATTTCTTAGAACAAAAGCCCGATGATGCTGATTCATCGTTCAATTTTGATCCGTCAAAGTTAAGTTTAATGAACCCTTTTTCCGGTTTTTTCCATGTTGCATTTTGATTCTTTCGTTTTGGCTTGCTCGATTTTCTTTCCTCGATTTCCTCATCATTGGTGTATTTCCATGATCTTTTCCAATATGTGATTTGGTTCCGAATGGTTGGGGCAAGTCTTTGATTGCATCACGTGAGTCATATTGGAACACTTTTAAGTTCCTTTGATGCCATAAGCACCACCATATAGTTGCTAGTTCTGTGAAAGTATATTTACTAGTCAAATGGTGTAGTTTTGTTATTATATTTATGGGAATTTTGTCTATGGTATTATACCTACGTATTAATTCTTCATTATTGGGTTAATTTGTTGGATGATAGTTCAAGTGTATGGATAATGAACGAGTAGGTTCCCAATGTCTTCATTTGCTTCGTTGCACAGAGTACATTCCTGAGGAATTGCCACTCGTTTAGCTCGTAATCTATCTTTAGTTGAAAGTCCATTCTTGTCTATCTTTTAGAGGAAATTCTCCACTTTTGGTAATGTGTCTAGTTTCCAGTTCCAACTATTTTGGTTAGGGGTAAGTGTGTCTGTATTGCCACCAGGTTAACAGCTGGGGCTGTTGAGAACTAACTGTTCTTACTCGAGGCCCAGTACAAGCGGTCCCATAATGGGTTTTTCAGGATTTGGATTGCAGTGATTTTGTCTACAACATTTTGTGGGAGCATTTGGATAAGTTCATCCCTATTCCATTCCTTTTTCTCGTTTATGCAGTTGTTCACCTTTCGGTCCTCATGTATGTTGTCGGGGTCTAGTGCATGATTTTTTAGGGGTTCATTGATCACCAATTATCCATCCAGAAATTAATGGTTTCTTTATTACCCACTTGCCAAATCAGCCTTTTAAAGAACTCATCGTAATTTCATCAACTGTGACCACTACCATGACGTAATGGCTTGATTTTTATATGCGAGGATTGCGTCGCCTTTAAGGTACTTCTCCGTCACCATTCGTACCCATATGTTGTTCGGTTCCACGATAATTTTCCAGAGTAGCTGATGTCTCTCAAATTGGTGGTGTTTTAGAGGTTATTTTCCCTTGTAAATATGTGTCTTTTGTTCCTTTTCTTGTGAGTTTTGTCCTTTTTTAGCTTGGATTCCGATTTTCTATGAGATTCGGAGACTATGCGGTTTTTGTGCATTTTGTAGTTGTTTTTGGCATGATTCGAGGACATTTGGAAGGAGACCCGAAGATGGAGCAAAGCCCGAGTCAAGAAGCGGAAGAGCAAAGCAACCCATGAAGAGAAGCAAGAGAAGAACCAAGAAAAAGAGGTGGCCAGAGACCAGGACCGAGTTCCAGAGCAAGTCGGGACCGAGATCAAATCTTCAACCTCGGACCGACGTGCCAGCACATCGGGCCCAACTTACTTCCGTGTCGGGCCGAGTCGGTCGAAGTGAGGATTGGGCTCCAAGGCAAGCAAATGTTATCTACCTCTTTTGCCCCTCTTCTATCTTGGGGATTCTTATCTTCTAATTAGAGAGAGGAAGACAATTACCCACACACACACAACACTAATCACCTCTCAAAAGGCTCTAGGGAGACTTGGGGAGTAAGGAGAAAGGAGAAGATAGGGAGAAGAAGAGAATTCGGTGGAGGAGAAGGAGGATTAGAGAAGTAGTTAGTGAGATTTGCTTTGTTTTGCTTTGCTATTGTGGATTTGGAACCCTTTGAATTGGGATTTGTGGATTTCCTTTGCTTAGTTAATGAGATTTGGCTTTGCTTTGTGTTTGATGATTGAGATTGCTTTGCTTTGTGTTTTGATTGCTTTTTACTCTAGCCATATGAAGTAGATTCCATTGATCTTGGGCTATGGGGGAAATCTCTAGCAAGATTTGGGTTTGAACCCCCAATTCCATAGCCTTGGTGATTGATCTAGGAACCCACTCTACATAGAGCTACAAATCCTTGTGGAAGATAGGGATCAAGGGCTTGTGGTTGACAAGAGTGAATGGAAGTGAACAATTGCCCATCACGAGACCTTGCATCAAAAGGGAGGTCAAATTCCCTATGGGTCGATGTGTAGAAGTGGCGGGAACGAGGTGAACAACCTCGATCCTACGAGGATCAACACTTATTGGCTGATGAATTGGGGTGGAATAGCCCATATCTTCTAGAGGAGGAACCCAAAAACCCGAGATCTATCTCTCCAATTTGAAGTTTCAGATACCCAGTAACATCGGGCCCGACTTTGACTGTGTCGGTCCCGACTCCTTTTCTCGTTGATCCACCTCGGGCCCAACGTGACCTAGTGTCGGTCCCGAGTGATTTCTCTTGTTTTCCTTCGTTTTAGCTTCTCTTTTCCAGTTTTCAAGTCTTTAGGTACACCGATCGACAGAATTCCCGAGCGTTCGACACCCACCACGTGCTACTACGAGGTCGGGTTAAATTGCATACTTTAGACCCTCGCGATCCACACCGATCAGAATTTTGGCGCCGTTGCCGGGGAGTTCTAATTGTTTTGGGTACCAATTTATTGAGTCTTTGTGTTTTGGTTGTGATTTGGGTGAGGGAATAGCCCGAACCCCTTGTTTGTTTTTGATTGGTTTTGGTTTGTGTCTTTGTTTTGTAGGTGTATGCAAGCTCGTTCCGCTCGAGGAACACTTGAGTTTGAGCTTGTAAGTGATCCGAAAAGCATTCTCAAAGAGGCCCGAAAGAAGAAAAGGATGGAGAACCAAGCACATCATGATGATGAGATGGCTCGAATGAGGGCCGAGATGGCTAGAATGCAACTAAATGGATGAATCTATGATCGAGTGATTATTTCATGAGTGGATCTTTTGAATGAACCTATTTCCCATATTTGTTTGTTTGATTTGTTATTGGTTTCCTAGGTTAGTTTAGTATAGATTTCTCTCTTCAATCCCCCCTTGCTTTGGTTGATAATTATATTAGTGCTAGAAGCCGTAGTTCTCTTGGGTTCGACCTCTTACTTGCTTACTATACTTAGTTTGTAGTTTGGGTTATTTATCTTTGATCTTGGCACGACGACTTTAGCCGAGTCAAATTGTGGCGCCGTTGTCGGGGAACTTTGGTTTCTTTCTAGTATTGATATTTTTATTGACTATAAAAAAAAAATCGGGCTAACATGCGGGTACTAGGTTCGAAAGAACGTTATGGTGCTTGAACCGCGCCCGCGGGTGCGCAACCGCGGTCGCGTTTTGATTACAGAAACTCCCGACGTACATGTACTAGACACCGCGGTCGCGGTCCACAAACCGCGCCCGCGGTGGTGATGCAGTTGGTTTAAAAAAAAAGTGAAAAAAAAGAAAAAAAAGGAAAAAAAAGAGAAAAGAGAAAAAAAAAGAGGACATTTTGGTCCCATTCTATCTCTATATCTTTCATCTATCTATATCCATTCTTTTCCATCTTCTATCTTTCCACCTTCTATTTCTTTTGTTTTCACCCACTTTTGTATTTCCATTCTTATGGCTATGTGTAAAGCCTAAGTATGGGGAGCTTTGTTTCCCCGAGAATTCTCTTCTACACGGCTCGAGTTCAAGTATTTGTGCATCTTCCAAGAGACGAGCCAAGATACGAAGGTTGTTTGCACATCACATTGTTCGAGACGAAGTCAAGACCTCGTCCCTGCACAAGCACCGCGACCGCGCCACATCAGCCGCGACCGCGGTGGACCATCCGACGATGACTTTGCTCTCTGCAGTGAAATCGTGCCCGCACCACACAGGCCGCGCCCGCGGTTAGCCACCAGACCGAGAATACGGAGTTCCATACTACCACCTTTGAAGAGTTCTTCCATTCCACCCCTCTTCATCGTTTGTGAGTCTTCTGATATACCTCCTTCCTTGCTTATATCCTTTCTCTTTGCTTCATTGAGGACAATGAAGGATTTAAGTATGGGGGAGGGAGTACTCGCATTCGCTTATCCTAGTTAGTGTAGTTAGTGATTTGCTTCAGATTTTTGATTTTCTTCTTTTCATGGAGCACTTGCACCATATTTTTTGCATAATAAAGGAAGAAAGAAAAGAAAAAGATAGAAAAAGCCATAAATATTGAAAAAAGGCATATAAATCCTGGGATGAGTCGAAAACCCGAAAGGGTGGCTCAGGTAACAAGCAGGTAACCCGGACCAGCATTAGGCTGAGGTAATATGAGGTTCATGAGAGTTGTGAGCACACCTTGAGAAAAATGAAAAGAGCGGTTAGGTGAAAACCCGGAAGGGCGCCTAAGCAGAATTGAGCGGTAAAATTCGAGTGTTTTAGGATTATTCTTGCTTGGGGACTTTGGGGCTTACATGTTAGATTTGGGTAGATCTTAGGTTGCTCTCTTTCATGTTTTTAGAGCTTGAGTGTTATATCATGTTGTGAGGTGTGTGTTTGAGCTTTATTGTTTTATGCTCATGATTTCTCTATATTTTTGGGTTCGGGTTGTGAGCGGAGTGTTTTTATTTTCCCTTGTATTTCCTGAGATCTTAGATGTTCTTACTTGTTATATTTTGTTTTGAGCTTACTCGAGGACGAGCAAGATCTAAGTATGGGGGAATTTGATTCGGCCTATTTTGTATAGGTTAACTCTTGTATTTTAGGGATATATTGAGTGTGTTTAGGTTAGAGTTTGTGCTAATTGTAATATCTAGGCCGAAGACACAAGGATTCAAGAATCAAGAGTTTTAAGGCGTTTTGAGCTGTCTGCGCGACACCACTTGCTTTCGAAGGCTATATCTGGAGCTACGGTGGTCGGATTGAGCTGATTCTGGTACCATTGGAAAGCTAACTTCAAGGGCTTCAATTCATCGTTTTACACTGAAGTCAAATTCCAAGCCGTAAAGGGTCAAAACAGCCTCCGAAGTGACGCCAGTGGTTCTGTCCGAATACCGCGACCGCGTCAGGAGAAGCGCCACCGCGGTGGCTGCCGAGACAATTTATTCCTTTCTGCCGTAAAAGCGCGGACGCAGTGATGGCGGCGCAACCGCGGTGATGCCTGATCCGAAGCGGGCCGAAATCTTTCTATCTTGTTTCCTTTTCTATCTTTTGCCTCTTTCCTTATCTATCTCGTGGAGCTTGTTCCTTGGGCTATATAAGGAGGAGCCTCCTTAGGTTTTAGGGATCCAATTCACAATTCCAATTCATAATTCAATTAGGCTTTAGTTTATTGTTGGAGAGCTAGTCTCCTTGGGTTTGTTCAAGGGAGAAGCTCTGATGTATGAACTCGTGAGATTTTGGTAATTGGTTTCTATCCTTTGGTTAATATCTCTTCTCTTTGTGCTTAATTCCATGAGCTTTGCATGATTCTTTGAGCGCGGCCAACTTGTTGAATTATCATTGTTCTATAGTCTGAATTGATTTGTTTCATTGTCTGTGTGAGCATCTCTTTTCTAGAAGACATCTTAATTCTAGGACCGTGGACTAGGATTAAGAGAGAGAATTGATTGTTTTATCTTATAATTGACTCGTAGCTTGATTGTTTGATATTATATCCTGCATATCCTTGTTCTCTATGCTAATTCTAGGTTTAAGCGTCCTTTCCTAGGGTTATAGAATTGCTTGGACCGTGGACTTGCGATTGTTAATGATCAGGATAGGAATTAACCATAGGTGTGAATGAAATCAATGGATAAATCTATGATCGAGTGATTATTTCATGAGTGGATCTTTTGAATGAACCTATTTCCCATATTTGTTTGTTTGATTTGTTATTGGTTTCCTAGGTTAGATTAGTATAGGTTTCTCTCTTCAATCCCCCCTTTCTTTGGTTGATAATTATATTAGTACTAGAAGCCGTAGTTCTCTTGGGTTCGACCCCTTACTTGCTTACTATACTTAGTTTGTAGTTTGGGTTATTTATCTTTGATCTTGGCACGACGACTTTAGCCGAGCCAATTCTTAAAGCATTTAAGTGGTCACTTGGGGGTAAGGCCGCACATTGGCTCGAGAGCTAAGCCCCTAGGTCAATCACTACATGGCGAGCTCTTAATGATGCATTCTTGATGAAGTTCTTCCCGCCTTCAAAGACGACCGAGCTCCGGAGGAAAATAGCAAGTTTCCAACAAGGATCAAATGAACCTCTCTTCGAGGCATGGGACCGATTCAAAGAGATGTTGTGTCAATGTCCAACCCATGGGTAACAACCATATGTGCTCCAAGATATCTTTTTCCAAGGTATCAACCCGGCCACCAAGGACAAGCTAAATCTCCATACCCATTGTGGATTTATAGACTTGACCTCGGAGCAAGCTTGGGAGTTACTTGACAAGCTTTCCGATTATGAGGCTATGTATGGGGTGAGCCAAGCTAGAAAGGAAGTGAGAGTTCAAGGTGATGGCACAAGAAAGCTCTATGACCCGAAGAGTGAAGAGATCGACAAGGATATGAGACTCCAATTCCTAGAGAGTGAAGTGACCAAGTTGAGAAGGCAAGTACACCATTACAAGCAAACCGCTAGAGCTTGTGAAGAGTGTGGATCCTTTGCCCATGCTACACAAGTGTGTCCGAATGAGAACCAAGTTCGCTTGGCCGAGCAAATTGAGGAGGCACACTATGTCCGAGGGAATTATGGAGAAAGAGGCAATTTTAACAATGGAGGCAATGGAGGTAATGACTGGTGGAATCAAGGTCAAGCCAATGGCTACAACAACAACTACAACCAAAACGAGCCAAGGGCGCCACAACAACAACCACCTCCATATAGACCACCGGGATTTAATGAGCAACAAACTCCACAATGGGTGCAAGAGTTGAGAGGCGAGTTCAAGGAAGTGAAAACGCAACTCAATGAGGTGAAAACTCAAGTTAATGATGTGAGAACTCAATTCAATGAGTTTGGTGCATGGAGGAGGTAAGTCGACAATCAATTTGCCCAAATTGCAACTCAAATTCCGAGAGAGAACGAGAGACTCCCGGGCCGACCCGAGGAGAATCCCCGTGCCCCGCATCATCAAAATGAAGTTCGTGCTATTGGATTGAGGAGTGGTCGAAACCTACCCGAGCCACATGTGCCCAAGCTAAGAGAAGAGAACCGGACCGACATGCCAGGTGAGTCGGGTTCGTGGTTCCATGATGTCGATCCAGCAGCCAGAGAAACTCCCCTGTCCAGGACCGAGGTGGAAAGGGAGTCGGGCCCGACTTGCCCAAATGTCGGTCCGACCACTCCGCCAGTGCTCTGCCCCCAGACCGAGGTGCACGACATCGGGCCCGACGTGGTGCCCAAGTCGGTCCAAACAGAGGAGGGTGTGAACGAATCGAGCCAGTCCAAGGAGGTTCATCCGAGCAAGATTCAAGGTTGCACAACTCTTCCTTACCCGTCAAAGAAACCAAAAGATGTTGTTGAGAGCAAGTACAAAAGATTCCTCAAGCTTTTGCAAGGATTGTACATGACAATCCCATTTATCGATGCTTTGAACGAGATACCATCCTATGCTAAGTTCTTGAGGGAGATTTTGAGCAAGAAGAGGTATATAGTCGAGATGCAAGATGAGGTGAAGATTTTGGAGTTACCTCAAAAGTTGGGAGATCCGGGTTGATTTGCTATTACCGTTGGAGTGTGATCTCAAAGCTTTAAAGCCCTATGTGATCTTGGGGCAAGTGTATCGGTTATGCCTATGAGTATTTGGAGAAAGGCTAACCTCAGAGAAATAGAACCGGCCGACATGTCTCTAACCATGGCCGACGGCTCCATTATCAAAGCTAGAGGACTATTGGACGATGTTCCGGTTTGAGTCGGAAAGTACTTCGCTTCCGATGACTTTGTGATCCCAGACATGAAGGAGGACCCCTTAGTCCCTATTATCCTAGGAAGGCCGTTCTTAGCAACGGCGGGAGCTAAGTTTGATGTCAAGAACGGGAAGGTATCTTTCGAGATCGGAGAGGAAAAAGTTGAATTTCACTTCAACAAGGCTTTGAATGAGCCGAATGCTTTGTCTATCTTAAAGCTAGAAGAGAATGCCAAGAGAAAGAGAGAAGAAGTAGAAGTTGCAAAAGAAGTGGTACCTTTGAGGAGTGATGTGAGATTCAACGAGCAAGTTCAGGCTTAGGAGTTGTTGGAGCAAGATGAGCAAAAAGATGAGTCAAGGATCAATGCTAGCCCAAGGAGCAAAGAAGAATATCCTTACTCATATCCTTTTGATGTTGGAGATGACCATAATTCTTTCAAAACATGTGATTCCTGCTTGAGTGATTTAAAAGACGACTTAGGAGATAGCTACATATGCCTAAGTGACTTGAAGGATGAATTGATAGAATCTCCTAGGAATTCTTTGGAATTTTTTGATGTAGGAAAGAAGGATCATGATGAGGCAAGTCAAGAGGTGCAAGCTTACGCTATGCAGGAGTTTGATGCAAGAGGCCCTAGATCGGAGAGCCATGCCTACATAGACCATCGATGGTGGTTTTACGGGTATGAGGGCAACGGGAATGGGCACAAAAATGGCGACCAACTCACTATATTTCACTTGCCATGAGATTGAGGTTAGGAAGTCAAGCTAGTGACTCAAAACGAGCGCTTCTCGGGAGGCAACCCGAGCTAGTAGATTTCTTTTCGTAGTTTTAGTTTGAGTTTTCCTAGCTTAGCTTAGCTTTTCTCTAATCATTCCCTAGCAAGTATTTTGTGGATTTGTGGTGTTATTAGTTCTTCAAGATTGTGTAGGAGTTATGGTGAAAAATAAATGGATTCATGGAGAAAGACATTGCAATGAGATGGAGTAACTTTGGCGACCGAATCAACCCGCATCGAGCCCAAGTAAGTCGGGCCCGAGTTGCGAAAGTCGGTCCACATCATCGGTCCACGTCGGTCGAATGTGGTTGATTACTAATTTTACCCTTTGACCTAAAAAATTGTCTCTTTACCATTTATATCCCCTTCCCTTACCTACCTATCACCCTCACAATAACAACCACACCAAAAATACCTCTCCCCTCAAAACCCTCTCAAAATCGGCCCCCTCATCACCTCACTCGATCCATACCTCTTGCTCTCTTCACATCTCGATCCAACCACAACAAGCCATCACCAAACCAAAACCAAAGAGAAATCCCAAGATCAAACTCATTCTTCATCCCCCATCTTGACCTAGGTTGAGATAAATTGAGTTTTAAGTTGATTTGTTGATTTGTTGCTTAAAGGTTGAAAATCTCTTCAATTTCGGTATGTGCAACTCGATCTTTACCTATTTCCTTGAGAATATTGTGCTTCCATTGCATAGATTGAGTATTACCATGTTTGATTGAGATTGAAAGCTTGAGCATTAATGGTGGATTTGCATGAATAGTGAAATTGCTCTTCAATGTTGTTTATGCATGCTTTAATCCCTTTAGAACTTCGATTAGGGATGATTGATGGTTGAATTTGGACTTTAGATGCATGATAAATTGATTTGGGTTGATTTGTTAAAGTAGACGAAGCATGAAATAGGTCGTGTTACCCATGTACCTCGGGCCCGACTTGTGGAAGTCGGTCCGACTTAGTGGACCGAGGTTGGAAGTGTGTCGGTCCCGAGGTCATGTGCAAGTCGATCCTGTTTGTTTTTGCTTCTTCTTGTGGTATCATTAGGATTCATGTGTTTGATTGTTGGTTATAGCTTGATTATGATATGATATATTCATTAGCTTAACCATTGCTTAAGAATTCCTTGATGATTCATGTTGGATTTTGTGAGATGTTTGTCTAGACCCTAAGTATGGGGTAGTCTTTGTGTGTTGAGCTTGTGAGTTGTATATATGTGGATGTTGTTGAGATTGTACGGATCTTATCTTGTAGCCTTTTGCTTGATTTGAGTGTTTGTAGGTACGATGGAGACCCGTGCATCCTCATCTCACGCGGAGAGGCCTTCCAAGAAGTCAAAGAAGTCTAGAGAACCAAAGTTGGACGATGTTCGGCTTGATAATGATGAGGTGGCCGAAAGCTATGCTAGGTACAAGGAGTTAGCCCACCACACTAGGTGGCTTGATTGGTAGTCCGTTTGGAAGATGGGAATGGAGCAAGCTCTCATAAGGTGCTATGACCACATCGGTCTTAATGTAATGTGGAGGTGGGACAATCCGCATTATCCCGCCTTAACTTCGGAGTTCATGGCCACCTTTGAGTGCACATATGATGATGTGGAGGACGAGGAAGGCATCATCACTTTCCAATTGGGCAATGAGACACACGAGCTCACTCTTAGGGATTTGGCAACCTACTTTGGGTTTCCTTTTCCAAGAGAGGAGGCCGGCGTGGACAATGAGAAAGTGAACCAAGTGTGGAGACAAGTGGCCGGGAAGAGTGAAATGAGGAAGGGAGCCACCACGACCGAGATTGCTAGTCCTCTTTTCCGAGTAATGGTGCGAGTCTTGGGGTGTGTTATCTACGCACACCATGAGTTGAACAAACCCATGAAGGAAGAGGTGATGTTGCTCCACGAGATGCTCTTCCACACCGACAAGCCCTTTAACCTCACTTGGGAATGGGTCAAGATGGTGCGAGGCTTCCAAAGCACATCTTGGATCTACTTTGGCGGAATGATTGCTCGTCTTGCCATGCGTCTAGAGGTCGACCTCACCAAGTACACTCCGGCTCCTAATGGCGTGGAGTACATGAACATCAAATACTTCAAGAAAGCTAACATAATCAAGGAGAAGATCTACATGACTTCTTTGGCTCCTCATTCATTCTACCAAAATGTCGCTATCCGGTTGGCTCCCAACCTTTATGATCCATCAAGGTATCATAATTGGTACCAAGTATCGACCGGAAAGCCTCATTCATTTGGAGATCCGGTTGGTGCTAGGGAGATTCGTCAAACACCTCAACACATTCGCTTCACATCTCCCTCGTCCACTCCGGATTCCGAACAAGACAACTTTGAGTTTGCCTGAAAAAGAGATGCAATGGACATTGATACACACCCGGAAGAAGATGAAGGCTTCCAAAATTTGTTGGCTAACCTCCGAGCCACGCACCAAGCTTCCACATTGGCGGACCGAGATGCAACCCACGTTGGGCCCGACTTCCACCAAAGTCGGTCCGATGCCTATCTTGGTGACCCGGTCCCTAGGTACTATGAACAAGGTGAAGGGAGCGGAGCGGGGCACGAGCAACCTCAATACGGCGGTTATGAAGGGTACTCACAATGGTACGACCCCGACATGGTCTTTCCCGAGAGGCAACAACCGGTGGACATGTCATTCTTGGCCAATCAAATGGCCCACCTTCAACTCCAACAAGAGAGTGTGCTCTAAGAGGTCCATCAAGTCAACCTTCAACAACAACACATGTATCAACAACAACGACAGGTGCTCCAACAACAAAGTGCCTACCAAGCCTAACAAGAAGAGATGAACCGGAACCTCGGCTACACTAGGCGCGAGGTGGAAGAACTAAGGACGGTGGAGGATCAAAGGTCGCAAGTCCAAGAGAGTTTCAACAATTGGATGAGCGGGATCCTTCCCGAGAGGATCCATGGACATGCCCGGCGTCTCAACTTCAACCACCGTCCCAAGATTTCCACCAAGAGCAAGTGTATGTGTTGGATCGTTAGTATTGAGGGACGTCCTTTACTTTGGTAAAGGAGTCCTTTGGTCAGGCGTCCCTACGAGGAGTAGGGGCGTCCTTGAGTAATGCAGCGGAATAAAGTACTAAACAGGTAAGTAATGAACGCGGTGAATTATAGAGGAACCACTCAAGACCAAGTAGTCCTTGAGTGTAAACCTCTACCTCCTTGGAGGATTTTTGAATAGTTCTTCCTTTATATTCAACGTTCTTACAGTTGTACTGGCGAGTCTTTACAGTTCTCTGACACTTAGCTTTTCCCTAAGTTCACTTGTAAAGAACTCCTTTAAGCCTACAACTAAAGCTTGTTCAATCTACTAAAGGACTCTATCCCTACGTTCTGCAGTACTTCGCAGAACTCTCTCTCTCTTTTTGGTTTTCTGATTACAAACTATTTTGTGATTTGGTTACAAGTCTCACTCGATCTAACACAAGTTCTAGCACTGTTCTTGAGTTCTTGAGTTAGTTCTTCGTGTTCTTGAGTGAGCTGCTTTCTACTGATTTTCTCTGAATATTCTCTGAAAGCGTTAACGTCACAATAAATGCCTTGGGGCTATTTATAGGACTTGGGAAGGGCGTCATTTCTCCGGGACGACCATGCCCTTCGAGGACGTGGCTACAGGATCTTCCTCCACGTAGTAGGGCGGTGATGAGGAAGCTTCCTGTATCCAGCTGTGTATGATGAACTCCGCTACAGGATCGGCCGCCACGTGTTGATGAACTCTGCAACAGGATCGTCCGCCACGTAGTGTTGGACTCCGCTACAGGATCGGTCTCCACGTGTCCTTGGATGATCAAACATTGTCGAGTGATGTCATCCTGTCGGCTAGTGAGTAAGGATTCCTTTCTTGCGTTCCTACTTGCTTGGGACTCCGTCCTTGTTCAAGTAGTCTCTAACTAGTCCTTACTTCCTGTTAGTTAGCGTCCCTAAGCCTGGGGGACGCTCATACACACTTGTTGTCCTTTTGTCACTGGCGTTCCTGAACACTTGGACAATTTTATTAGAATCAAAGTGAGTTTGTCATATCAAAACTAAGGGACGGTTGTGTGGTACACTAACAAGTAAGCAAGCATCCTTGATAGCGTCCTAACAATTTCCCCCTTTTTGATGATGAAAAACTCTTCAGCAAAATAGTTTTGACATTGGAACTTAGCATGCATGAAAACTTAGAAGCGTTCTCTAACACTTAGAGAAATTTTAGTAAGCACAAGTTTTCATTCTTTGATTCTCTAATATTTGGATTTTAAGGAGAGAGTGGCGTCCTAGAAATGTTTTCTAAGCGTCCTCTTTTATTCTAGCATGGGTGTTCCTAAGACCTTTCACTTAATAGTTCCCCCTTAACACTTGCTTATTCTAGATAACTAATTTATAGCGCATCTCTGCAAAACTACACTTCCCCCTTTTGGCATCATCGAAAAGGATAACAAGTGATAAGGACGTTAGCATAAAAACATAACTATAGGCAGTGGAACGCTTAAACGAACACATGCAAGCAAACAGTGGAACTTCCATTCAAACAAAAAGTAGAGTACGGTTATTACAAACCAAGATCTTAAGTGTTTGAAACTAAAAGAAGCAAAAGCAAAACAATGAGGGATTAATAGGTTGGAGGACGGCAATCACTGAGGACGGCTCTGGTCTTGATAGAACTTGAGAAGTTCTTCATGAAGTTTAGCCGACTTGGAAAAAGCAGAGGATAAGTCCTTTAGAGTAGAGAAGATGAGGCACTGGTTGTCTATGATTGCGCCCATTAGTTCTGCAGGAGGATGCTGAGCAATATTTGCGGGGGCAGAACGGGACACTTGACCTGAACTTGAAGAGGGAGCGTCCATTGGACGTGCTGGAGGAGGAGGAGAAGGAGCCATAAGTACTTGATCAAGGGCTGCGAAGTTTAGGGCTGGCTCTTGAGTGAACTCTTGAGACATAGAAGCAAGCCTTGCTTCTTCAGCTTCAGCGGCCATGCGTTCTTCCTCAGCCTTCAATCTGGCTTCCTCAGCCTCATCCTCTAACTGTTTTAGCACTGACGGCAACTCTTCATTGTGCCTGATCTCAACCAGTCCCTTCTTAGCGTTCCACTTAAGTCCGAGCTCTTCAGAAGGAGCGCTTTCATCGTAAGCATTTTGGGACTTGAGAATTAGTTTTACCAGACCCGGGTACGGCAAGGCGTGACGCTTCCTCCCACACTTAGCCATATGTTGCATAGCAATTCTGGCAAGATTGATGGGTCGGCGTTCTAGAAGAGCGTCAATCAGAATGATGTCGTGTGTCTGAACAATTGAATGTTTCTCTTGCCGGGGAAGGACGGCGCGACAGATAAAGTAATGTGCAATGGCGCCTACCTTGCTCAAAACATGAGCGAGCCTGTCCAGTCCCATTGGCCTTTTGCCCTGAAACACGTGCTCAACTAAGGGCAGTTCTTCATCAGTTGTCTCGAATCCGCCTTCTGGAAGTGAGCTTAGAGCATTGGACGGGGGCTTTTGTGGGTTGAGACCCATGAAGGAACGGATCTGGCGTTCAGTGATTCAGGCTTTCTCTCCTTCTATTTTGAAATGAAGTGAGCCATCTTTAGCCTTGTATCGCAGATCTCTGTAGAACGCCTTGATCTGCTTTTTATCAACAACAGCAGGCGCAGGCCCAACGTTCAACCACCCTTGGAACCTGAGAAGCTCAAGGAACTCCTGAACTTTATCATCATTGAAGGAGGCGAGCTACTCTTCGGATTAAATCAGGGGGCTAAGAACTTTGACAGGCGCGCCATCAGGCTTTCTTTTGCGTTTCCCCTTGGGGGGCTCAAAATCTTCATCACCTGAAGAACTGTTCTCATCAGCAGAGTCCTCTGACTCGTTTTCATCAGCGTCCCGGCCAGTGGCGTTCTCTGTGCCTTGTTCATTTTCAGCATTGCCATCAGCTGTGGCTTGATCAACATCAGAAGTAGCTTGACCTTGGGACGTCCCCTCGGCGTCCTGAGCCTCTGATTGATGTTCTGATTGTGGCTCAGCATCCACAGGGACTTGGTGGGATTCTGTTTGGATTGTGGGGGAGGGGTTCTCTTGAGGAGTTGGGAGGGGATTAAGGAGAGGGAGGGTTTGGTTGTAGGGGGGGACCTCTTGAGCATCACGCTCGAGCTCCTCAGATAATGTGGGCTCGGCGTTCTCTGGAGCGACCTGGTGCTCACCAGCGTCCTCAGTAACTTGTTCCTCAGCTGGAGCATTCTCAACTCCTTCCGCCTCGTCGTTAGAGTCCCCAACGACATCAATGTATGGGGAGACTTGATCAGCATTACCTTGAGGCGTCCCTCTTTGGCTCTCAGATGAGCTAGAGGAGGAGGAGATTTGCTCGGGCTCTGGAGCGTCCTTTGTGAGCAGCACTTTGGGCTTTTCACCAGCTTTACGTCTGCGAAAAGTGTGCTCTAGTGTGGAACGCTTCTCAGCCTCGTCCGGGCCACTTTCTGAGGATGGACGGCGGGACTTGGGAGTCTCGGGGTCCTTAGGTGGTGAGATATGGGCCGGAGCGGAGGGAAAGTTTGCTAGGTTTAGGGGAGAGTAGGGTTTGGGAGGAAAAGGAATGAGGGCATTTGTTCTTGAGAGTTGAGGGGACGCAGGAGGAGTTGGGAGTTGAACGATTGATATAGGTTTAGGGGGAGGAGTGGATTCTTTGGAAAGGTTGGAGGGCCTTTTTGTGGAGCTAGGCCGTTTTGTGGAGATTTTTGAGGAGGGGACGCTGGAAGACTTGGCCTTTTTGAGGGGCCTTGGGTCGTGGGTTTTCTTTGAGCGTCCCTCCTTGATGTGGGGTGGAAACTTGTCCACAATTTGTGTTGGGTTTGAGGAGGTGAAAAGTTGGGAAGATTTGGAGAGAGGAGAAGATGGAGTTGGACGCTTTAGCAAGTTTTTGGTTGTGACTGTGGGGACTTGAGGAGGTGGGGATGAGGGACTTGGCACACGGTTTTTCAGCATTTTGAAGGCCAAAGAGTCCGTAGGGTACATGGGAAATTCTGGGAGGACGGCGTTGTGCAGGTCTGGGATTAAATCAAGTAAGGGAGCGAGATTCTCACCACCAAACTGCGAGAAGAAGAGAACGTCGTCCATCCTCCCCGGCAAGTCCTTGTAGTCTGTTTTGTGGAGGCCTTGAATGATGAATCGTTCTATGAACTTTTCGTAGTTTCTCGTCTTGATGGCGTCCTCCTTCACATCAGGTCTGTTGACTCGGGCAAAGTCGTTGTTCCCTAATCAAAAATAAATCCCAAACATGCAAACACAAGTATAGTAGGCAAGCAAGGGGTCGAACCCAAATGAATCAGTTTTATTCAGATTTTATGTGGTTTTCATGCAAGTAATCAAAAGGGTTTTGAAAGTTGATTTCAATCAAAGTTATCAAGCAGAGTTCATTCAATCAATTCCACTTTATTAATCCGTTAATCATGAATTCATCCACCTCTTTATATGCTTAGGTCAATTCCAATCCCAATCATTAGAAATCGCAAGTCCACGGTCCAAGCAATTCTATAACCCTAGACAAGGACGCTTAACCTAGAATTAGCATAGAGCACAGGGATAATAGGAAATCAAATCATGCAATCAAGCTACGAGTCTCATGCACAATTTAACCATTGAATACTCTTCCCTAAACTAGTCCACGGTCCTAGAATAGAGTTGTTTCGAGAATAGGAAAGATGCATAGACAACAACCAATCCTAATTCAAACAATAGATCTAAGTCAATCAAACAAGTTGATCAGGCTCATAAAATCAAACATAGATAGCTCAAGAGTATCAATAAAGACCTAGGAATAAAGAGGTTACCAGAATTTCACAACTTCATAATAAAGCTTCCTTGATTGAATAAACTCCAGAGGAGAGTTAGTTCTCCATTACAAAGAAAACTCAAATCTTTATTTGAAAGACAATTGATTGACAAGTATTCTTCTACTAAAAGCCTAGAAAGGTTCCCCTTATATAGCCCCAAAGATCAACCTTTTCGGACTAAATAAGATAGGAAACCGAAAGATAAGAAAGGAAACAAGATAGAAACGCCAAGATCTCGTCAGCTCCGAAGTCGGCTACCACCGCGCCCGCGGCACCAGATCCGCGCCCGCGGCGGCCTTCAAATGGTCAAACCGGGTTCAGCTTCTACCGCGACCGTGCCTTAGGCAACGCGTCCGCGGCCTTCACGGTTTAGGTTGGTTCGCTCCTCCACGCCACCGCGCCCGCGCCATAGGTAACGCGTCCGCGGTATCCATGCAGTGGCGATTCTTCGTCTTTAAGCTCTTTAACTCTTGATTCTTCATGTCTTGTGCCTTCGGTCTTGATATTACAATAACGCTCAAAACTAACCTAAACACTCTCAATATAGCTCTAAAATACAAGAGTTAACCCATACAAAGTAGAGCGAATCATCTGTCCATCCGTTCCCTTATCAAATTGTAGAGGGTTTTCGGCTTCCTATTGATGAAGTCCACCAAAGATTCATTGAGGACGATGGGCTTTGGTTTTTCTATGTAGTGGGACTTCACCAACCGTCTTCGCTTCCCACCGGTAGAAGATCCGGCCACGTTCATCAGTCTTTGAGACATATTCCGGTGAGTTTTAGTGAGAGAAAGTTGCCGGAAAGATAGAGAGAAGTCAGCGCACTGATTTGAGCAGGGAAGTTGTTGAGAATAATAAATGAACGAGAGCGACTGTTCTGGCCTTATATAGAGGAAGCGGTGGCACAAACTGTAATTACCACTGTTTTACTGTGCGACACGTGTCAAAACTTCCCCCTTAAGATTTGAGCAAAAGCAACGGTCACTGTTTACACTTTCAAAAGTTCAAATTTCTGACTCTTCAACTTCTTCTCAAAACTGAACTGGCGTCCTCTCTAACAAACACTGAGCGTTCTCCCATATTTAGCAAAAATATACCTCTTCAAGCAAACCAATAACCAATCAACCGTCCTTGTGATCACCTTTCGAACCATTTGAGAACAACGCAAGTACGTCCCGTAAAAGGAAAATATGAAGCTCATAGGACGCTTTTGCGGAGTTCTCGGCTAGGGTAAGCTTAGAGTTCCCATCATTTCGGCTTATAATGAGGGTTGGGTGATCAGGGATACTCTTTTCAAGACAAATAGAGAAATTTGAATGGCGTTCCAAAGTAGCAAACACATGAAGTTTTAGACTAGCGTCCTTGCAAATATGAATTCAATGCATAACAGTCCTTAAACACTTAGAATCTACAAGACATAGCCAATCATAGAGGGAATAGTAGAACGGGACATGCTACTTAAAAGTTATCATCCCCAAGAGCAACCTTAGATGCTCATAGGGACGTCTATCAAGCGCCATGGTTAAAATATCAGCTATTTGGTCTTCAGCCCTTACATGCTCCATACTAATGAGTCCTAGTTCAACATTATCACGCAAGAAATGATGTCTTATATGAATATGCTTTGTGCGTGAATGAAAAACAGGATTTTTAGAAATTTCAATAGCACTTGTGTTATCACAACGAATGGGAATAGTTTCAAGATTGATATCGTAGTCCTCAAGTTGATATTTGATCCAGATGACTTGTGAACAGCATGAGGCAGCAGCAACGTACTCGGCTTCCGCAGTTGAAAGCGCCACAGAGTTCTGTTTCTTAGATCCCCAAGAGACTAAGCATGAACCAAGGAACTGTGCCATTCCTGAAGTGCTTTTTCTATCAATCACATGACCAGCATAATCAGCGTCCGAGTAGCCAACAAGCTTGAAGGACGTCTTCCTAGGGTACCAAAGACAAAGATCATCACGTCCTTTGAGGTAGCGAAAGATCCTTTTGACCTCTTGCATGTGGGACTCCTTTGGATTTGCCTGGAAGCGTGCACACAAGCAAACGGCAAACATGATATCGGGACGGCTTGCGGTCAAGTAAAGCAAAGAGCCAATCATTCCTCTGTAGAGCTTTTGATCAACGTCCTTTCCCTTTTCGTCAGCGTTAAGACGCGAGTTGGTAGAACAAGGGGTTGCGACAGGCTTGGACGTGTTCATCCCGTACTTCTCAAGCATTTCACGGACATATTTTTGTTGATGAATGCGCGTCCCTTCCTTGAGTTGATTTGAAGTCCCAAGAAGAAATTGAGTTCTCCAATGAGGGACATCTCAAACTCACTACTCATTAAGGACTTGAACTCATCTACAAGTTTCATGTTAGTACTACCAAAGACTATATCATCAACATAGACTTGGACAATCAAAATGTCCTTGTGAACTTTCTTAATGAACTAAGTTTTATCAATTGAACCTCTTGTGTACCCATGAGACAAAAGAAAGGAAGCAAACCTGTCGTACCATGCACGAGGAGCTTGCTTGAGTCCATAGAGCGCTTTGTCTAAGTAGTACACATGATCTGGGTGAGAGGCGTCCTCAAAGCCAGGCGGCTGAGCAACATACACTTCCTCCTAGAGCTTTCCATTGAGAAAGGCAGTCCTGACGTCCATCTGAAATAACTTGAATCCTTTGTGGCCGGCAAAAGCAATAAGAAGACGAACGGCCTCAATTCTAGCAACAGGAGCAAAGGTTTCATCATAGTCTATGCCTTCCTCTTGCTTGAATCCTTGAGCCACCAGTCTTGCCTTATTCCTTGACACGCATCCACTCTCATCAAGCTTATTTCTGAACACCCAGCGCGTCCCAATGATATTTTTGCCTTTGGGACGAGGGACGAGAGTCCAAACTTTGTTTCTTTTAAACTGGTTGAGTTCTTCTTGCATCGCTTGAATCCAGTCAGCGTCCAGGAGTGCTTCTTTGATATTCTTTGGTTCCACCATAGAGACAAAGGCATTGAATGCACAAAAAGCTAAATTTGCACTTTGGGACTTGCTTGCAGCTGACCTTGGTTGAACTCCTTGAGAAGGATCTGAGATAATTTGAGAGGTTGGGTGGTCCTTAGAGAAGCGGGACTCCCTTTGAAACAATTGAGCAAACCTTGGATCAATCTCTTCATCAGAATCATCACTATTATCTTGAGCATCGTCCTCAGTGTGTTCCCCCTCAAAGAGAGCGTCCACACCTTGGCGTTGCTCGCCTTGTTGACTTGATTCACCCATATCTTGTTGAACTGGGGATTCACTACGAGAGGGAACGCCCTGAACAACACTAGGAACGTCCACTGAGACTTCTTCAGGATTTGGGGTAGCGTCCTTAGGAACATAGTATTTTCCAGAGGATCAATCTTCACCTTCGTCTTCAGAGTCGTCCTGCTGTTGTGACGAGGAGCGTTCTTTCTTACTTGATTTTTCTTTGTGAGAAGAACTTTCCTTAAACACAACATGAATACTCTCCTCAAGCTTTAGAGTCCTTTTGTTCAAAACTTTATATGCTTTGCTGGTGAGAGAGTACCCAAGAAATATGGCTTCATCACTCCTTGCATCAAACTTTCCAAGTTTTTCTTTATCATTGTTGTGAATGAAACATTTGCAACCAAAGACTCTGAGATAATCAATGCGAGGCTTCCTGCCGTTCAACAACTCATAGGACGTCTTTTTTAGCAAGGGACGGATCATGGCACGATTGATGATATAACATGCTGTAGCAATAGCTTCCGCCTAGAAGTACTTGGGGACGCCATTAGCCAGGAGCATAGTCCTTGCCATATCCTCCAGCGTCCTGTTCTTTCTTTCCACAACTCCATTTTGTTGAGGAGTTCTTGGAGCTGAGAAGTTGTGCGAGACACTATGTTGATCACAGTAGGCCAGGAACTCTGAATTCTGGAACTCCGTCCCATGGTCTGATCTTATAGCTTTGAGAGGCGTCTCAAGGGCAACTTCCACTTGTTTGATGAAGACTTTGAATGCATTGAAGCAATCTGCTTTGGACACCAAGGAAAGAACCCAAGTGAATCGAGAAAAATCATCTACGAGAACGTAAATGTACCTCTTTCCACCATAGCTCAACGTCTTCATTGGTCCACAAATGTCCATGTGGAGAAGTTCCAAAGGCTTCTTTGTGCTAACTTCATTTTTAGATTTGAAAGACGTTCTTGTTTGCTTCCCTTTGATATAGGCTTCGCACTGTTCAACTTTCTCAGGATCAATTCGGGGAAGTCCCTTCACAAGATTTCTTTGGTGTAGCTTGAGGATTGTGCTTGGTCCAGCATGGCCAAGTCGGCGATGCTAGAGATCAGCGTCCTCCTTTGAGGCAGATAGGCACAATTCTGATTTAGGCTTGAACTCTTGATTGAAGATATAGATATTGTTCTTGCGAACTCCTTTGAGAACAACTTTGTTGGACTTCTTGTTGATGACGAGGCATTCCTTTGAGTCAAATGTGACTAGGTTCTCACCTTGATCACACATTTGGGAAACGCTGAGGAGATTGAAGCCAAGTCCTTCAACAAGACTTACATTTGTTGCTTTGATGGACGGGTTTAGAATAGCAGTTCCCGTTCCTTTGATCTTTCCCTTGCCCTTGTTGCCAAACGAGACAGTTCCTCCCGTGGCACTACTCTGGATAGAAGTGAGATTGATCTGGCTTCCTATCATATGATTTGAGGCGCCACTATCAATGATCCATGGGCGTCCCCTCACTTCCACCTGCCAAAACAAGATTAGTTCTTGGCGACCCAGGCAAGGTGTTCCTTACCTGGCTCATTACAATAATAGAACTGTGGTTCTGGCATATATTCATTCAAATTAACATCATTAGAAATGGCATGCTTTCGGAAAGAACTCCTAGAACGTCTAGGACGCCTAGGATTAGCTTTGGGAACGGACTCAGCATTTTCATTTTTAGTCCTAGCAACTTTGCCATTTGCGATATCTTCTTTTAGTTTCACACAGTCATATTTGAAGTGGTCTCCTTGTCCACAGTACCAACACGTCCTATAGTAAGTACCGAGGTAGTACTTCTTGTTGGGACGTTGGATTTTGTTTTGCTTCATCTTTTGGGGATCACACACTTTTGAACCGTCCCCTTTTGCAATTTTCTTATAAATTTTATGACTGGTGGAATTAGTATAGTAGTCCTCTTGCCCTTTGTCTCCACTTTCTAGGACTCTAATTCTTTCAAGAAGATTCTTGGTTTTCTCTCTTTCAAGTTCAAGTTCTGAAGTTTTGCTAGCCTCAAAGTCGCTAGGGAGAGAGTTCCTAGTGTCAGATTCATAGCCTAGTCCTCTTTTGGCTGGGACAAAGACTATTGGTTTCACTTCCTCAACTATGGGACTCTTTCCCAAAACTTTCACTTCTTCCCTAAGCTTGGCGTTCTCAAGTTTGAGACACATAAGTTCAGTTTTTAGGGACTTAGTTTCTTCACATGAAGACTCTAGTGGAATAGTAATTGAACTACAGTTTTCACATTCAACTACAATATTTTCATCTTCAAGTTCATCCATTCTTCTTTTCATAGCAAGACTTTCCTCCATGATTTTACTAATGAGTTTAAGGAGTTTTGGTTTTGAACATTTTTCTAAGGAACGCATCATGGAATCATGAGTTACCTCTTGTTCATTGTCGGAGGCGTTCTCTTCAACAACTGAGGCGTCCTCCACTGCCATGTATGCAACTTGATCTTCACGTTCATCATCACTTGAACTGAGATCATCCCATGCAGCTGTGCATGCTCCAATAAGAGCTTTCTTTTTATCCTTGGAGGACATTCCCACAGTACACTTTTTGGCAAAATGTCCTTTCTTGTTGCATTTGTAACATGTGAGTTCCTTCATTTCAGCCTTTGTGTACTTGGGACTCTCCTTTTTGTAAGACTTGCTCTTATTGCTATGCTTGTTCTTCTTGTTATAGTACTTGAGAGCTTTGTGAATAAGAGATAGTTCCTCATCTGAGTCAATCTCTTCCTTTGACTTGCTTTCTTTCTCTTTGGAACGCAAGTTCTCAAGCTCTTCTTTTGATTTACTTTGCATCATCAGTGCTAGATCTCTTTGGCCGCGTAGGTACTCAGCGTACTCTGGTGTTGTGGACGCCAAAGCAAGATCAGTTTGAGGATTCTTTCCTAGCTGAGCCATGTCAGAGATTCTTCTTTCTTCATACTGCCTGAGCTTCCCATAGATCTCTTCCATATCTAGAGTTTTGTTGGCTGTGTTTTCTTTGAAAGTCGTCCTATCAAAGTTCCAGACTCCAGTCAACCCATCAATAACTACTTGAACTCTGTTCCTCATGGAGATCTCTGATTCTGGAATGCCCAAGTTCTTCATCTTGGTGACAAGACCTTCAAAACGGTACGAGTAGTCATTGACCGTTTCATTTGGCAACATACTAAAAGCATAGAACTCCTTTTTGATTTTCAGCTGGACGTCCTCTTTCATTTCTGCAGTTCCCACATGAAATTTCTCAAGAGCTTCCCACTGTTGTTTTGCTGTGGGGAGATTGCTAACTCTTGTGGCATCCCTTTCACAGAGGGACGCTTGAAGAAAGCACACTGCTTTAGCATTTGTTTCCATTAGCTTGAATTCATCAGGACCCCACTCGTCCTCTTTGTCTTTCTTGTCATCGGGAACCTTGAGGTCACCTTTTCTGATCATGTTCCAGCATTGATAATTTGTGCTTCTGCAGAAGTTCTCAAACCTAGTTTTCCAGCGATTGAAGTTGCCGTCTGTCAGACGCGGAGGCTTCACAAAAGAGATTCCAATAGGTTCCATGTCCATTTTTACGTGCAACTCAGTAAGAATCTAGAGCGCCAGCCCTGATACCAATTGTTGGATCGTTAGTACTGAGGGACGTCCTTTACTTTGGTAAAGGAGTCCTTTGGTCAGGCGTCCCTACGAGGAGTAGGGGCGTCCTTGAGTAATGCAGCGGAATAAAGTACTAAACAGGTAAGTAATGAACGCGGTGAATTATAGAGGAACCACTCAAGACCAAGTAGTCCTTGAGTGTAAACCTCTACCTCCTTGGAGGATTTCTGAATAGTTCTTCCTTTATATTGAACGTTCTTACAGTTGTACTGGCGAGTCTTTACAGTTCTCTGACACTTAGCTTTTCCCTAAGTTCACTTGTAAAGAATTCCTTTAAGCCCACAACTAAAGCTTGTTCAATCTACTAAAGGACTATATCCCTACGTTCTGCAGTACTTCGCAGAACTCTCTCTCTCTTTTTGGTTTTCTGATTACAAACTGTTTTGTGATTTATTTACAAGTCTCACTCGATCTAACACAAGTTCTAGCACTGTTCTTGAGTTCTTGAGTTAGTTCTTCGTGTTCTTGAGTGAGTTGCTTTCTACTGATTTTCTCTGAATATTCTCTAAAAGCGTTAACGTCACAATAAATGCCTTGGGGCTATTTATAAGACTTGGGAAGGGCGTCATTTCTCTGGGACGATCATGCCCTTCGAGGACGTGGCTACAGGATCTTCCTCCACGTAGTAGGGCGGTGATGAGGAAGCTTCCTGTATCCAGCTGTGTATGATGAACTCCGCTACAGGATCGGCCGCCACGTGTTGATGAACTCTGCAACAGGATCGTCCGCCACCTAGTGTTGGACTCCGCTACAGGATCGGTCTCCACGTGTCCTTGGATTATCAAACATTGTCGAGTGATGTCATCCTGTCGTCTAGTGAGTAAGGACTCCTTTCTTGCGTTCCTACTTGCTTGGGACTCCGTCCTTGTTCAAGTAGTCTCTAACTAGTCCTTACTTCCTGTTAGCTAGCGTCCCTAAGCCTGGGGGACGCTCACACACACTTGTTGTCCTTTTGTCACTGGCGTTCCTGAACACTTGGACAATTTTATTAGAATCAAAGTGAGTTTGTCATATCAAAACTAAGGGACGGTTGTGTGGTACACTAACAAGTACACAAGCGTCCTTGATAGCGTCCCAACAGTATGAGAGGGAGCGGCAAGCAAGGCTCCAACGAGGATATCGGCGGGAGCGCCCCTTTGAGTGAATCTAGACATGCCATTGAAGAATAAGAAATTGTGAGCTTTTCGAAACTTTCTCTCTTATTTTTAGTTTTGGTTTCCTTGTTTGATGAGGACATTAAAATTCTAAGTATGGGGTGGGGGTAATTGCTCATAGTTTCATGTGTTTGCTTGTTTGTTTTGAAGATGTTTGTTTCAAGTTAGTGTTTGGAATGTTTTGTTTTTGGATAAGTGGTTTGTTGATGAAAGACATGAAAGATTGAGTATGATTTGGTTTGAATGGTTGAGTTTTTGTTTTTGGTTTTATTTGAGATATTTTTTGCAAAAATCCATAAAAATTTGAAAATTTTCGTGTGAAAATGGCAAAAAGATTTTGTTTTTGACTAGGAATTCCCATCTTAAGTGCCCGAATGAATGCTAAAGATGATGTGAGCATGTAAATTCCTTTGCATAATTTTGGATAGTTTAGCCTCTAGAATTGATGTTGTTTTTGAAGTGATCATGATATCTTGCTTGTTTTTATTGAGCACATGAGTTCTAGGATGAGTTTTTTTTAGGTTTTTTTACCGGAAACCACCCGTCCAATAGGCCATATTCCCCTATACCACCCCTTACATTCATATTTACCGAAAACCACCCTTCTAATGCCCTCCGTCACGTTTTTTCCACCCTTTTATGAATTTCTGTTAAAAATTCCGTTAAATGGTGGTTTATGGTAATATGGCCTTGGGAGGGTGGTTTTTGGTAAGTAGGCACATCTCCGCCAGTATAAGACCAGGTCTGTGGCCTCCGTCGTCCACCACTGCTCGCCGACAGCCTCGCCTGGTCGGAAATCGTCACTTCCCCCACCAGATCTGCAGATCTACAAAATCCGTCATCTTGCTCGCAACGCTGCCCTTCTTGCCTCAGATTTGCGCCGCCGCCATCATCCACGAAGCCTAAATCTGTTCTTCCACGGAGGAGGCCGGGAAACCTGTCGAGGTGGCCGGTGAGTAGGAGGGCCGAAAGAATGGATTCGTAGGGCAGAGGAGTACCCGGCGGTGTTAGGGCGGAGTAGAGGGTGAGTCGGGGCTTTGGTTACCGAGGTCGAGGCTGGGCGGAATGGCCGGTGTGCTAGAGGAGGCCGGCGAGAGTGGGGTTCCAAATCTGGGCTGGGGGTGGCCGAGGAGGCGGATCTGGACTCGGTGAGGGCGGATCTGGACTCGGTGAGGGAACTGCGAGGTGAGGGTGGCCGAGGAGGCCGGCGGTTTGGCGTCGACAAGGCAGGAAGAAGGAAGGGTAGGAGTGAGCGGAGGGGATAAAGAGCCAGATCTGCAACGACAAACTACGAGGTCAGATCTGGGAGTGACGATTTCCGACCAAGCGAGGCTGTCGGTGAGCAGTGGTGGACGATGGCGGCCACAAACCTAGTCAACCTGGTCTTATAGTGGCGTAGATGTGGCTATTTACCGAAAACCACCCTCCCAATACGCCATCTTCCCCTAGACCACCATTTAACGGAATTTTTAACGAAAAATCATAAATGGGTGGAAAAAACCTAACGGAGGGCATTGGACGGGTGGTTTTCGGTAAATATGGATGTAAGGGGTGGTATAGGGGACTATGGCCTATTGGACGGTTGGTTTCCGGTAAAAAACCCTTTTTTTTTATGTAACTAAGTATGAGTAACCCTTGTGAGATTTATTTTTGGCCATTTTAGGGATGCTTGTTCATTATTGCATATCCCTCATGTTTCTTGTGAGATTAGCTCATGCATGCTTAGTAAAACTCGCTATTGAGGTGCTTATCTATTTTCCAAGACCGTCATGAGATTATTCTAATCATTGTCACATTGATTTTGAACTTTATGATTTAGTCACATAAATGTTTCATATCCTACCTTGAAGTGAATCCTATGTTTGTAGCCCCGTTCTAGCCTAAGTCTTTGTTTGAAACTCCTCAAAAATATTATTCCTAGCCTTATATGACTTGACCCTTATGGGATTGGACTTTAGAGAGAGGTTTGGAGTGTATTGAAGAGTTGAGATTCTCTTGGGTTTAAGGGCAAAGAATAGAGTTATGAATCTTGTGGGTAGTGCATCTTTGCTGTGTAAAGAAGAAGAAAGAAAATGTTGAAAATGAGAAGTGGATTGAAAGAAAAGAGTTTAAGTGAGAAAAAGTGGTCCGACTGAGTTCAAGGGTATATCGGGCCCGAGTTAGTGTCAAAGTTGATCCAGTGCAAAAGTGTGAAAAATCCAACAAAAAGCCTAAGTGGAAAGATGAAGTGGAATGTTAAGTGAAGTTGTGGGTTGAGAGAAGAAAAATTCTAAGTCTTTTGGAAGAGTGTAAAGTTGATTGTGGAATTTTGGTGAAATTGGTGAGAGATTAGGAAGTTCAATCCTCATTGTAAGCATCACAAGACCAAACTGATTCCCACCATGAGAAATACCAAAAGCCCCATTACAACCTGGCCAAATGGAACCTCTTTGAGGACCTCCATTGAGCCAAATTCGAATTCTTTGTGTGCATTGTAATAGGCATCTCTAGGTGGAGGAATTGGTGATATCAGCTTCAATAGTAAAGTCCTTACTTGCATGATGTTTGAGCTTGAGTGTTCATTACTATACCCATAAACATGATGAGTGATACACATTTTCATATCCCTAAAGTGAGGCTTAGTTGCATTTGACTCTATTCCTATGAACACTTGATCATGTGTGATGATGTAATCTTGCTTGGATATCTATCATTTGTGCTTGAATGTGTTTTTCATACGAGGCTTTACTTGAAGATTAAGTTTCGGTCTTGTTTACATTGTTATTGCTTGAGGACAAGCAAGTTTAAGTAAGGGGTATTCTGATGTCTCTTAAACTGGTGGTGTTTTAGAGGTTATTTTCCCTTGTAAATATGTGTCTTTTGTTCCTTTTCTTGTAAGTTTTGTCCCTTTTTAGCTTGGATTCCGATTTTTTATGAGATTCGGAGACTATGCGATTTTTGTGCATTTTGTAGGTGTTTTTGGCATGATTCGAGGACATTTGGAAGGAGACCCGAAGATGGAGCAAAGCCCGAGTCAAGGAGCGGAAGAGCGGAGAACCCATGAAGAGAAGCAAGAGAAGAACCAAGAAAAAGAGGTGGCCAGAGACCAGGACCGAGTTCCAGAGCAAGTCGGGACCGAGATCGAATCTTCAACCTCGGACCGACGTGCCAGCACATCGGGCCCGACTTACCTCCGTGTCGGTCAGAGTCGGTCGAAGTGAGGATTGGGCTCCAAGGCAAGCAAATGTGATCTACCTCTTTTGCCCCTCTTCTATCTTGGGGATTCTTATCTTCTAATTAGAGAGAGGAAGACAATTACCCACACACACACAGCACTAATCACCTCTCAAAAGGCTCTAGGGAGACTTGGGGAGCAAGGAGAAAGGAGAAGATAAGGAGAAGAAGATAATTCGGTGGAGGAGAAGGAGGATTACAAGGATAGCAAGTAAGATTTGCTTTGTTTTGCTTTGCTATTGTGGATTTGGAACCCTTTAAATTGGGATTTGTGGAGATTCTTTGCTTAGTTACTGAAATTTGGCTTTAATTTGTGTTTGATGATTGAGATTGCTTTTCTTTGTGTTTTGATTGCTTTTTACTCTAGCCATATGGAGTAGATTCCATTGATCTTGGGCTATGGGGGAAACCTCTAGCAAGATTTGGGTTTGAACCCCCAATTCCATAGCCTTGAGTGATTGATCTAGGAACCCACTCTACATAGAGCTACAATTCCTTGTGGAAGCAAGGGATCAAGGGCTTGTGGTTGGCAAGAGTGAACGAAGTGAACAACTGCCCATCACGAGACCTTGCATCGAAAGGGAGGTCAAGTTCCCTATGGGTTGATGTGTAGAAGTGGCGGGAACGAGGCGAACAACCTCGATCCTACGAGGATCAACACTTATTGGCTGAATTGGGGTGGAATAGCCCATATCTTCTTGAGGAGGAACCCAAAAACCCGAGATCTTTCTCTCCAATTTGAAGTTCGAGATACCCAGCAACATCGGGCCCAACTTTGATTGTGTCGGTCCCGACTCCCTTTCTCGTTGATCCACCTCGGGCCCGGCGTGACCTAGTGTCGGTCCCCAGCGATTTCTCTTGTTTTCCTTCGTTTTAGCTTCTCTTTTCCAGTTTTCAAGTCTTTAGGTACACCAATCGACAGAATTCCCGAGCGTTCGACACCCACCACGTGCTACTACGAGGTCGGGTTAAATTGCATACTTTAGACCCTCGCGATCCACACCGATCAGTAGCTTCATTTGGAGCGCTTTATTCATGTGTTTACGTTTTCTTATTCCGAAGCCTCCATATTCTTTTTGTTTACATATTTTATCTCACCCGATAAGGGGCTTGTACATTCTATCCTTGGTCCATGTGAAGCGTGGATTTATCTAGTCTTGTTCATTATGGATACTATTAGTTGTCATCATCTCTTCAACATCTCGTGGATCTTCATCATCTTGTTTGCTATCACCGAGGCTATAAGGTAACATAAAATGTTGATAAGTGAAACAACCAAATTCATTTCATAAATGAGATTCAGATCACAACTGAGAATAATTCCCTTAGTCTAATAGTGATTGTCATAAAGAGTTGTAACATACAAATAAAAAAGTTATTTTATAATATGAAAGCATGTAGGATCCAAAACTTGGTCATAACAAAATACGTTTTATAGACCTTTTTCCTTCCTTACCATCCTTCAAATCATGCAATCTTTGGCTCTAATCTTGAATGTCCTTACCCTTACTATCTGATATTCCCATAAAAACAAGAAATATAAGTCAACAAATTTCGGAAACGGGAAAACAAGATTTGGTTTCTAATAAAAGATCAAGCATGACGGGGCATCATAAACGAATTGAAAATTGGCTGATGCACAACAATCAAGGGTTACTTTCAAGTGGGAGGTATACTGTTCTTTGAGTGTGAGGAACAAGGCGAATAAGGATCAACAAGCGAAGGTAATGATAGGTTGAGGGTAAAGGAATACGAGATTTTGTGGTAGTAGGACACTACAGGAAAGTAGCTCTTAAGAAAAATATACGCTAAAGATTTGTTGGGAACTTCCCTAATTCATATAATAGTTGAAAAGCCTCCATCGACTAATCAGATATATAACCGCCTTCATAACATATGCATTGAGCATATTAATACACTATATTTAGGATGATATATCTCTTGTATTTTAGGACTTTACTGAGTGTGTTTAGGTTAGTATTGGGGTGTAGTTGTAATATCAAGACCAAAGACACAAAGATTCAAGTTTCAAGAGTTTTCACGACATTCCAAAAAAGAGAACTGAATTTGTACAAGGACCGTAAGCGTAGCAGACAGTCCGCATACGCAGTAGCATCCTTGAGAACTCTAGATTATAGAAGCAAAGGCAGTGTGTGCGGTTCTATAAGGGCGTGCACGGTAGAAGGTTAGGAGCGAAGAGCAATGGATTTTAGATCACCATGGAGCGCATGCGAGGTGGATGAGACGCATGTGTGCTACACTGCAAGTCTGAGACGGCTTCATTTTATCTTCTTTCCTTTTTATTTTCTTTTAATTTTGGATAACTTTTCTTCCGAGTACTATTTAAGTTTTGGGGTTTCTAGGTTTTAATATCTTTGATTTGTTCATCCAAAATTAGTTTTCTTTTCATTCAAGACTTAAGTTTTAAATTGTTATGGAGAACTAAGCTTCTTGTGGAGGTTTATTAATGAAGTGAAGCTTAATTGACAATTCATGAGGCTTTGGTACATTTTCTTACCTTGATTAATATTTTTTTCTTTGTGCTTAATTCCAAGATTATTGACTAATTCTTTTGACCTGATCAACTGATTAATTTATCTTTGTTCTATAGTGTTGGGATGATGTTAGGGATGACAGTCATTAACATCAAATCAACTACATTCGTCCTTAGTTTGATAATGACAAACTCCATGCTATCTAATGTTTTGTCCAAGTGTTTATCCCAGGAAAGATTCTAGTGATGCTCATCAAGAGATAAGGACAACAAGTGAACAAACATCCCTAGACCATAGGGACGCATAAGACTTCAATGATCAAACGAACAAGAACGAGGTTCCTACGAGATAGAGAAGTTGTCCCTATCAAGAAGGAACGCGCATCAAAATGTGAAATTTCAAATTCTAACAAAGTCAAAGCTGCCCGACAAAGATGACATCATCCACAACCACAGTCCTCATAAGCTTCAAGTGTTACAGACAAAATACAAGCTTACAAGACATCGCTTTCGACAAACTCATCCCAATGAACACGTGGAAGCTTCCTAGCAAAAAGAAGAGCTGACTTTAACGTGGAGACAAACTATCGCAGATGTACAACGCTGGAGGGAAACGACATGATCTACAAAATATCTCTGAGGACGCCCAAGGGTGAAGGGGTCCTAGGAAAGGAGCCCCTTTCACATCGCCTATAAATACAAGCCTAAAGCATTCAATACGATGAGACTTCTTCATACTCCCTCAACAGGGCATTCAAGAACATAAGAGCAAACTCAAGAACAAACAGAGAGAGTGAGCTAGATCAAAAGAAGAAGTCCACCAACAATCAAAACTATTTGTAGTGAAGATTGAAGTGTTTTCCAAGAGACTGAAACACGAGAGGTCTTATTTCTCTATGTACTTGGGTTTATCGTGTTAGGTTACAAAAACTAGGGCTTAGAGGTACTTCACTAGTAAGTTATACAAATGGAATCTTATAGTTCAGGGAAATGTGAAATTCGCATGTGTAATAGTTGTAAGGATTTACATAATATAAGTATAAGGAAGTCATTCAAAATCCTCCTCGGAGTTACTGGTTTACACATCTAGACTAGTTGGTCTAAGTGGGGTTCCTTTATTAATCATGTGTTGTCCTTACTTGTTTTTTACCTGCGCTTTTTACTTTGTTTAAGTATTCCTCTACAAAAAGGACGCCCTTCCTAAGAGCATACTTAACCCTTTTAATTACTAACAATCCAACATATAGTTTGAATAGATTTGATTCATGTCTATATGGCCTTATCTAATATATGAAAGCAACTCAATTTCTAGGACTGTGGACTAGGATTGAAAAAAAGAATTGATTGTTTAATCTTACAATTGACTCGTAACTTGATTGCTTAATTTGATTTCATGCTTGTTCTTGTTTGCATTATGAATTCTAGCTTAAGTATCCTTGCCTAGTATTAATTTTGCTTGGACCATGGATATGTGATTAATTAAGATTGAAAATAGAATTAATCAAGGGAAATTAAGAAACTAGGATAAACGAATGATCGAATGACTCTTTTAAGTGGATATGATTGAATAACCTTCGTTTCTCTCTATTGATAATTGAAAATCTTTGCTTGTTTTGTTTGTTGCCAAACATTCCAAGATCCCCTTGTTTGATTTCTCTGCTGGTTTAACTGATAATCAAGAGCACCCGATTTCTCTAGCATTCAACCCCTTGCATGCATGGTATACTTGTCTTGTTAGTTATGGTAATTTTATTTGATTGTTGCATAACGACCTCTGCAATGATTCACATATCCTTTGAGCTAGAGTGGCTTTCCAAGTTGTAATAACCATCCTCATTCATTTATTGTGTTTGCCACTTATCTTATTACATTATAAAATAGTGCACATTAGTTAGCTACTTTTAAGGGGGTGACTCAAAGGATCTTGCCCACATATTAATAGGGAAGTACGTGTCCACCATGAACTTAGATAGAGTAGCATAACCCCTCGTAGTGATTAAGCATTGGTCATGTACCTTATTATAAGTGTATATAATAAGATCGAACACCTTCTAATACGATTTATTAAGAGATATTGAGAGTCTTCAACTACACTAGCTGCCTGACTTGTGCTCACCTTCTTCAGCAGCCCACATTCCGCATCCCCAACCCGACTTGCATATTCACTCTTGTTCTTCGCTTGCATGCATCCTTTGTGGCTTCATCCATGTTTGGTGGTGGCCTGACGTTGCTTGACCTCTTCAACGGCTAACTTTGTGGATTTATCTCTGCAGATACGCTTGCCTTCTTTGCCAACATCCTTTGTTTGGAAGTGCTCGCCGGTGACCTTGCTCAATGTCTTCTTATTGCTCGCCACCGACCTTGCTCGATGAACTTTGCTTGACCTCTACCAACTCGGTGTAGAAACGTGCTTGCTTGCGACTCTCGTATGTTGCAATGCATAAATAAATTTGTGAGATTTTGACATGTATGACCCAGTCAAACTGGTCGACCCGTTACTCAACTCGTAAAACCCGTAACCCGTAAACTAGGTTACGATTTGGGTCTCGAGTCAAATTTTGTTAAGTTATGAGTCAACATGTCCACCTGTTGGACAACCCAAGTATTTTGGTTTGTATATGTCTGACGAGCACTTTTATGTCGTGGTAAAAGCGTTCTCATAGAAAATCCTAACTTTCAAATAAAACAAGTATAGTGAAAGTAAGGGTCGTACCACGGAGACTCGGATTCCGTGTATTTATTTAGTACTACTAATACAAAAGGGGGATTTTAGAAAGATTACCTAGTAATCTAATTAAAAAGCAAGCAAATTGTTGCAAAATCAAGTAGAGAGAAGCATCCAATTAACTTATATCCGTTATTAAGTTGGTCATTGATTATTGATTATCATCATTTCCTTTTCACCGTGATTAATCTATTGTATCATTATAAGACTCAACTGCATGAAATCTTAAACTAAATTTGGAACCTAGTCTAGTTAATAGAACCGATCGGTGCCACCAACCCTTATCACTAAAGCAATCAGACATTCATATGAATAGAAGCAAGACATATAAAGCAATCAGACATTCATATAAAGCAAGGTGAAAAGGAAATTGTGGTTGAAATTCCTAGACTCGATTTAGCAATAGCAAAGAGCATCAAGTATGAATAGAAGCAAGGCATATAAAGCAATCAGACATTCATATAAATTGTGGTTGAAATTCCTCTTCAATTTAATTAAGTCAATCGACTCTAAAAGGATTAAAGATTCTTACTTGCGATCTAATCAATTCCAATCGGCAATTAAAGAGATCTAAGATAAATTCAACCTAGAAGTTCAATTAGGTAGCTAATCTAGCAAAACCCTAGCTTAAGCTTGATGCAATTAAGCACAAGAAAGACAACCTAATCAAGGTTCAGAAGGAATAATCAAACCTCACAATGATTCATATCAATAACTTCAACACATTAATTGGATTAAGAGATTTCGCTAGAAAACTCCATTAAGAAAGCATACAAGATCTCTCTTCCTTCATGTCGAAGCTAATCCAAAAGTATATGATATTATAACCTAAGACAAACGAATGTATTTATAGAACAAAACATCTCAAAATAAGGAAACAATTCTATCTTGAAAGGATCTCGTGTCAATTGGTCCAAACGAAGGCGGCCCAATCACGTTTCTCGGCAAGGGGCCAAAAGCGCGGCCAAGGAGGGCCAAGGCACGACCGCGTCATAGGGGACACATCCCGCGCTTCTCCAACTGAGGCCAAACCACCATGGCGCGGGCATAACAGGCAAGGCGCAACCGCGCTTCTCCAGCACATCTCGCGCTTTGGCTCGGGCCTTTGTTCCTCTCCACATCCATCTGCTCATGCATCGCCACGACTATGTTGTAAGCTTAATATCATCTTGCAAATCATCACAAGAGATCGTAGACACCGAACTACAAGGGAGAACTACTCTACACTAGGAAACAAAGGCAAATCTACCTAAAATGCATTTAAAACCAAATAAAACATGCTCTATAACCTATGTCCTATATGAACTATCAATGTCTTCCCCTCTCATCTGAATATGTGGAATGGTTCTTATGTTTACAGACTATGAGGACACTTATAAGGGTTTGTTCCATATTTTAAGAAACGTATCGTAACTAGTGTCGAGTGGTATCATGTAGACACATAGTAGTTCATGACCTTGTAGGAAGTAGGAGAAAACAATTTGGTTGTTTGGATGAAATTTGTTTTGTCTTTAGTTCATGAAAAGTTTGATCCCTCCTCTCTCTTAATGCATTTTTTTACCATTCATAGTACTTAGTATAATATGTTTAACCTAAAAATTTCACATGGCCCGATGGACTAGACGCCCAAAAGCCCAATAGCACTTTTGGTCCACTCAACTAGCTAGTGACTTCTAAGACATGACAATTATTAGCCAGACCACTAAGATAGTGGTGGAGCAAAAGTCATGGAATATGGGCCTTCAACAATTGCCAACTCAACTCGAGTTGTATAAATGTGTTGGGCCTCAAAATGTTTTCTCGTCAATCCTAAGAGATGAAGCCTAGCTTAAGTGAAGTTCGTCCAATCTGGAAACTATGCAGCGTGGAGAAGATGACAGTGATGAATGGTGGAATCAATTAACAAGTAGGGTTAGAAACTTAGGGAGCAAGGCGACTATTATACTAGGTTAAAGTTGTAACCCAATGCATGTTTTTGTATAAAATGGGAGTTTTCCCTTAGAAAAGAGATCATGGTGTAATCATGCAATCAAGCCATTCTTATATTTGCTTTATAAAGATTAAAGTCTATTTAGAAGTCAATGATGATAAACTAATAGTGGTTCTACCCTTAATGGGACAAACAGTTTGTACATAAGATGTTTTCTAGGAGTAAGTAATTTGGCACACACCGTGGGGCCCTAATAAAGTGAATCACAAAATTCATAGTCACCCGTAAAAGCATCTTTAACAACATCCCTATTTTCTTGAAAATAGCAAATTTGGAGAATTTAGGTTGTGTGTTAAGCAAATAGTTTTCCTATCTAGTTCTTCAAAATTGTTAAAGCCTTCAAAATGTGACTAGTCTTCCCTAAATTTAAGGAATCCCCAAAAATATTTAGGAAATGCATTAAATGCACATGTTATCATGTCTTCTCCAATTTGGTTGATCTTGGTATTATAATATTGTATATGATTGAATATAATAACAATATCAACATGATTCTCCAAAATAGTGAATTTGTTGGAGTTAAGATATAAGATTTTTAGAGAATATGAGATTTCAGACGCCATATTAGAGGAAATTATAGAGCATCTGTAGAAGATGCTCTAACCACCATCAGAATGGCTTGATCTGGTGATCTCACCTAGGATCGCGATCATAAGGATCCACGATCAACATAACTTCTATCAAGAAGCAAGCTAATGACCTCTATCGCATCGTCCAGAAGTCCTCCATTGAGGTTTTCTACCAAAGCGTACTCTCGGAGGAGGGATTATATGAAAAGCTTGTTGAAGAAGTCAAGAACATGACTTCTAGATTTCCGTATCTGATCACCTCACCATGACAACAACTATCACGATTACGGTCTAGTAATACATAATCAAGAAAAATACAAGTTTCAACCGTATTATTTCTAAGGATTGTTATTTTACATTATGTGTTCCCTTTATGATTTCATAGGAAGAAATTCCTAACTTGACCATTAGAGGGTCATTAGGGAAACATATGACCAACCCGTTTAGCTTCTTGATTATGTCTTACTGAACCAACGAGGTGCTAATCACCAATTATGATCACGATTTGGTCACAATCATGATACTACGACACGAGCATAGTCTTATCATGGTCCAACTATGGCCATATGACTCATGTACTATTTTTAATATCTTTACTTTGTTATTATTTGTTTGCTTATTTTCTTATATTAAACACTTTGCGACTTTGACTTTGTAAACATTTTAAAACAAAGCCTTAGGAAGGGTTTTTGCTATTTATCATTTGTTTCCACAATATGCAACTGTTAAAATCTCGATCGTAATGTAAGTTGCAGCAGACAAAAAACTTTTGAAGTCTCGAAATGCACTAGGATTAGAATAGACATAAACCTTTTGGCATCTTGAAATACACGACTGTTGTAGACCAAGACTATTGACATCTCAAAATCACAACGTAACGGCTATAGACTAACTCTTAGACATTGTCAAGCTATAACGCTCCATTATAGATCTCCGAAAGCATGTTTTCCGTTGAGAGACGTCTTCGAGGTATAACACTTCGTTATGCCTCTCTAAATGCACATTGTTCGTTGAGAGACTTCTTTGAGCTATAACACTTTATTATACCTCTCTAAACGCACATTGTTTGCTAAGAGACTTCTTTGAATTATAATGCTCCGTCATTCCTCTCCGAATGGACGTTGTTTGCTAAGAGACTTCTTTGAGCTATAACGCTCCATTATTCCTCTCTGAATGGACGTTGTATGCTAAGAGACTTCTTTGAGCCATAACACTCTATTATACCTCTTCAAATGCACGTTGTTTGTTGACAGACTTCTCTGAACTATAACGCTTAGTTATACCTCTCTAAAGGCACGTTGTTTTTTGAGAGAATTCTATGAGCTATAACGCTCCATTATACCTCTCTAAAGGCATGTTGTCTTCTAAGGGACTTCATGGAGCTATAACGCTCTGTTATACCTATCTGAAGGCGCGTTGTTTGTTGAGAGACTTGTTCGAGCTAGAACACTTTGTTATACCTCTTCAAAGACATGTTATTTGTTAAGATACTTCATCAAGACATAACTTTCTATTATCCCTCTCCGAACTCACATTGTCTATTGAGAGACTTCATAACGATTTGTTATCCCTCTTCGATCGCATGCTGACTACTAAGAGCCTTCTCTGAGTCGTAGCGGTCCATTAGACCTCTGAATGCACATTGACTGTTGAGAGCCTTCTTTGAGATGCAACACTCCGTTGGACTTCTTGAACCACCCTTTATAAGGGTTCCTTATCCATGCAAATCCTCAAGTTTTGAGGTGAAGTCCCTTAGTTGTTAAGTTGAAATCCCCGAATTCTCCAGACGAAAATTCTTAGTAATCGAGACGTAGACCCTTAGCTTATAAGGCATCATACATTGAAGTTCCATGACGTGCGATGTAAAGCCATAAACCTCAAGCCCTCGGCTTTCGAGGCACCATCTCACAAACCTCCAATCATCACAACACTACCGTATACGTACAACATCAAAAAGTACTATATAGTTGTATTCTCATAAGACATTGAGTTCATGCCTTTGGGTAGTAACCAAATCACGATGACACCAAACAACAAGAAGCTCGACATCTTCCACCAGTAAGTAGCAAAATGACGAAACACCCAATTGTTCACGTTATGAAATTCATCTCACCTATCTCTTCGCACCGGTGACCAAGATTTATGTGGGGTTCCAAAAATATCATATGAGCAACAAACTAGAACCCCAAAAACCCATAGAACTTTTGGTCCACTTAACTAGCTAGTGAGTTCCAAGGTGTGTTAGTTATCCACCAAACCACTAAGGGGGCGTTTGGTATAAAATCAAGTTTGGGTATAGAATGAGGTATGGGGTTGAGAAGGTATAAGAATGGTATTTGATTCCTCAAGACATGTGTTTGGTTAATATTCTGGAATGAGGTTTAGACCCATGTTCAGTGTTTGATATATATTGTCAACGACCGGGAATGAAATTAAAAGTATTTCACTTTATATATTTATTTAAAAAATAAATTTATTCTTGCAACTCCTTCAAGTACAATTGAATCCATGGCCAGACATTGAAAAAAAATTGTCCTATTTAGATCAACTAAGAACAAACAATCCAGTATAGTCAAAACTAATTATACAAGTGCTTCGACCTTTTGTAAACATGTGTAAGGCCAATGAACTCAAAATTGATGTACAGGAAGAAGAACGCTCTTCTGGTTGTAATTCGCTGTAGCCTTAGAAATTGCACCAATCAAAAAATAGAAGAAGAAGAAATACATGAATGATGATAAACCACAAATGTTGCAGTAGAAGAAGTACGTGAATGAAGGAGAAGCAACAAATGTCGATCGTGAGCGTAGAGAGAGCTCTCAGCCGCCAGAGAATGTGAACACGGAAAAAGATAGGGTTTTATTTTCATACCAAGTAGGAATGAGAATCCAAACCCAAGGGAGGGGTAAGGTTTGAGAAACCCATACCTAGAGGGTTTAGGGTATGGGTTTGAAAACCTAAATATCACATACCAAACACTAGGTAAAGGGATCATATACCCAAACCCGATACCTTCATACCTGATTCCTGCATACCAAACGCCCCCTAAGATAGTGGTTGACCAGAAGTCACGGAAAGTGTGTCTTGAGCAATTGCCTACTCAACTCCACTGGTGTTTGACCTCCAAATATTTACCCCAAGAGATGAAGTTTGACCCTGGTGAAGTTCGTCTAGTCTAGAAGTTATGCGGTGTGGAGAAGAACTTAGCAACGATTGTGAAATCATTATGACAAGTAGGGTTAGAATCTTAGGGAGCAACACAACTATTGACCGAGGTTAGATTGTAACTAGAGTATTTGTAAAAAAGTCTTGTACCTCATAAAAGAGATCATCAAGTAATCGCATAACTATTAATATAAAAGTACATTCTTGTCTTGTTTCAATAACAATAGAAGTCTTTATAGAAGTCAGGGATGATAATAACTTAATAGTAATCCTCCATTGATCGAAGAAGACATGAATATATTCAGGCTGAAAGCATAAACTCTTGTTCTTTCTGACCATAGACAATGTAAAGTATTAGTTGATTTACTTCCATAGAAATTATTATCCGCTTATTGAAAAAACGTGAAACGGCATAAGCAAAGTAAGGTTTTGTAGATTCATGGTGTTAGAAATATACTCTAGAACAACCTAGAATTAAATTAATTAATGAAATTATGGTTTTGTAGATTCATGAATTATTTCAAGGCAGCCTCAATCTCTACGTTGTTGCACCACGTTATTTCCCCAAGTATCCGGCCGCATTATTCTTGTTTTTAAAACTTCTGGGAGGCCTCTTTATCGTAGTTGTCAAAATTAGCATTTAAAATTCGGAATACATGATTAAAGTAACAGTCGGCACTCGGAACCGACCAAGCAGCCGAATAATCGTTGTGCCCATTTCATTTGGTGCTCTCATCACCGTTTAGATAGGAAGGAAACCGCACAAATCAGGATTTTACCAAAATAAATTAGTTTATACAAGTTCAATGCAAAATATCACAATCATGTCCCCTCACATAATAGTTGGCAAAAATCCATAACCGAGAATAAATAAAACTAAAATTCTTGAGATTGGCCACTGCTTTGTTTTTATTTTTGTATTTTTATTTAGATCAGGAGTATTATCTGCTCAATTTTAAAAGTGGCGTTTTCAACGCCGTTGTCCCCACTTCGAATTCCCTGCGTAGTGTAGTATGTGCATATGTGGCATGGAATTATTTGTTTAACGAATTAACGCTGATAATGGCGCCCTTTCACACACTAGACAATGTCCATTTGCTGTGCATCAATTCCTTTATTTCTCTTTTGTCCTCTTTCCTATCGGGATTCAGAAGACCTCTTGATTTCTTTCTCCGTCTGATTATACTTTCCAATCCATGCGTTGTCGCTGGTCAGTGCTAAAGCAAAAAAGCAGATTCTCAGCACTTTGCTCCTCCTTTCTGTGCAGAGCCCAAAACCCAGGTTGTACAATTCCTTAATGGTCTTGTGGAAACCATGGTTGGTCAGTTTGAACTGGTGAAGAAACTGAAGGGGATTGAGCCCTGTTGCTCAGTGAGCGCAGCTGGGCTGTACCTGGTGCCGCTCTGCCTGCTCTGCTCCCTCTTCTACTTGGACTTCGGAGCCGTCAACAAGGCCTTCTCGTCACGTGCCGCTGTCACGTGGCTTGGCGGAGGCCGTGAACATGCCCTTCCTCCTCATCCTCCTCCCCTGCCTTCTCCCTCTGTTGTACACCCTGCGGGGTTGCCAAACAAGGTTGACAATCGATCAGCGTCAGCATCAGCATCAGCACAGAGTTACCAAACGGAGCCTGAGTGTGATTTGTTTGATGGGAGATGGGTTTGGGATGAGGCCTACCCTCTGTATGACTCCAGGGCCTGTGAGTTCTTGGACGGTGGATTTAGGTGCTCTGAGAATGGCAGGCCTGATCTTTTTTACTCCAAGTGGAGGTGGCAGCCATATCATTGCCATTTGCCCAGGTACCCCTTCGTCTCTTAATTAAGTTTAAATTGATTCTGGTGTTCAAGATTCTCAGTGTTTTTGTATTTTTGTTCTTGTCTGATTCTTAGTTGATTGAGATTTATAGTTCCGGGTTTGAAATTGTTGGTGGCTAGGAAAAGTTTGCAGCTGATTGCAATTGCTCAAGGTGTTTCTTCTACTCTAAACTCGTTGGAAATCAAATTTCGAATTCAACATAACAAAATTTGGGCTTTTCATCAAAGTATGCCATTCAATTTTGATTACTATGTGTCTCAATTATGTGTCTAAGTCAATGTAGATGGCTTGGAGTAAAGCTGAATACCCTGAATTTTTCAATAAACAATATGACATGTTAACAAAATATTAAGAATAAAAATGACATTTGACTGCCAATCTTTGACCTTCTACTCTTTTATGCGTAATAAAGTGGCAAATGCTCCCCTGCTGATCCTGCTTGTTCTTAACCATTAACTTTTCGACTCATTTAACCAGTTCTGAGTGCTGATGATCATGGTATCTTAATTTGTCCATTTAAATCTGTCTATATGTTAGCTTCATTAGGTTTAGGAAGAATCAGGCTTTACTACTGCGTTTTAAATCTCTAAACTTGCACCACCTGATGAAGTTACATTAACATATTTACTTATCCAAGAGTCTTGCTTTCTAGAATTGTTCATATCTCCGGTTAAATTGACTTAGGGTCCGTCCAGTAACTTGATGGCTAATATGAGCCAAAGTGTATTTTGACTATCAGAAGCTGAAATTAATCACTGATATTAGAAACTTAGTTTATAAATAAACCATTTTAGGTTCTCGGCTGATTTAGTAAAAGAGGGATGCAAAATTACCAAAGAGGGTTGGAGAATTAGTTGGAATATGTAAAAGGCCTTCTATTTGCTTCCGTAAGCTACCCAAACCAAACACAGCACACGCAGCCTATTTTTTTTCAGTTAAGCTTCTGTAAAGTGGCATAAAATGAGTACCAAACGGAGCCTTACAATAGCAATGTCTTGAGCTAATATATGCATTACTTTCTTCGGAGGGTGGATGTATGATAGGAAAATTCTATTGCTTTTCTTTCATCTCATGGACGATTGAAAACTTTAAAAATTCTCTGCGGAATCATCGTGGCTTACCGAACACAGCTTAAGCTTCTGTAAGTGTCATAGAATGTGTACCAAACAGAGCCTTCAACAAGTGAACTCTTGGTTTAATACATGTATGACTCTCTTGGGAGGGTGGATGTATGATATGGAAATCATATTACCCTTATATCATCTCATGGACTGTTTATAACTGTCAAGTTTTCCCTCCCAGTTCATCATGGCTTAACATGCTGACAGTACCGATTGCTCGTTGAACAGGTTTGATGCAAAGTTAATGCTGGAAAAGCTGAGGAATCGAAGGCTGGCTTTTGTGGGTGACTCCATTGGAAGAAATCAGTGGGAGTCTCTTCTATGTATGCTTGCCTCTGCGGTTCCTGACAAGTCATCAATTTATGAAGTAAATAGGACCCCAATAACAAAGCATATGGGATCTTTGGTGTTTCGGTTTCGGGACTATAATTGCACCATTGAGTACTATCGATCACCGTTTCTAGTAGTGCAAGGTCATCCTCCAAGAGATGCTCCCAAAAATGCGAGGATGACTGTCCGAGTTGATCAGATGGACTGGAGTTCTTCAAAATGGAAAGATGCCGATGTGCTAATATTTAACTCTGGCCATTGGTGGAATTATGAGAAGACCATTAAGGTGTAAGTGTAAATATATTCTTCTCAAGCTGTATTTATTTATAAAAAAGGATTGAAGTCATGCATTTCAAATGACAAATGTTTAGGGATGATAATTCTGGGGAATGAATGACACAAGTAACTTGCAGGGGATGTTATTTCCAAGAAGGGAATGAGGTGAAGATGAATATGAGCATACAAGCTGCATTTCAGCGGTCTATCGAGGCTTTGATGGATTGGGTACATAACAAAGTCGATCCAAACAAGACTTATGTCTTCTTTCGGAGCTATGCTCCTGTACACTTCAGGTATTTTTCCTCTTGGAACATTTTGTCCATTCATTCCAATCTTCAGGTTTATCAGATGATTGATGTTATTACATATCAAATTGCAGTGCTGGTGACTGGAAAACGGGCGGTAGCTGCAACAAAAACGAACAACCGGACTCAGTTATACGTTTCGCTCCCGAGACATACCCTCATTTTGCAACTGTCAACAGGGCCCTGTCTAGAAATTCAGGCAGATCCAAGACAGCCAATTTTCACTTACTAAACGTAACATATATGACAGCACTTAGGAAAGATGGACATTCGTCTGTATATTACACGGGGCCAAAGCCAGCGCCTCGATATAGGCAGGATTGTAGCCATTGGTGCCTGCCCGGGGTTCCCGATACGTGGAACGAGCTCCTGTATGCGTCTTTTCTTAGGCTGGATTCTACTACCCACAGAAATACTTCCTTAAAACCTTCTCAAACTTAACCAAACCTGACACAAGTGTATATCATATCCTCAGAACATGCATTTTTGGCAGCAAGTCCAACTTTATTAGCGAAGTTGCATGGAAAAAGAACTTGCAATTAGCTGCTACACAGGCTGCCTTCTCTCTTGTTTTCCATTTTGCTTTGGTGAATACCTTCTCCCCTTTTGGTTACCCTGTTGTAAATAGAATCTCAATATCACAAAATTGTGATTGTTGTGAAGGGATGTTTCTAGGGAAAATGTTAAAATGTAAGCTTTTATTGGGTCCATGTTATTTTTTAGATAAGTTATTGTACTTGAGTGCCGACGTGGGTGGATCGGGAAGGTAAGAGGGTATTAATCACATCCGCCTTAAAGTTGGGTTCATGACCCATCGGCCCACGAGAGATGTTAATAGATTTAAGTTTTTCACAGAGTTGGTATTTTTGTAAGTTTCAAAATATAATAAGTGCTTATAGCAGAGTAGCGCTCAGGCGTTAATTTCCCTTAGAGTGAAAAATGTGAACATAGATGGACCGTCAGATTAGATTATTATACGGTAGAGATTAAAAGAAATGAGTCTGATGGAGAATATAAAAAGCAAAGCAACTCATTAAAGATGGCAACACGGGTAAATATGACCAATTTTAATTAAAAAGACAAAATTACCCTTCCATTCCAAACACACCTAATTAAAACCCCCCAAATTCAGTTCACGTCACTTTGTTCTTCTCTCTCAAATACGTAGAACACTATAGTCTCCAAAATTCATCGATTGAACTTACTCAATATCGCACAATCATCCAATCTTACCATCTTACTAGCTCCAAATCAACAACACCGAGAGTAAAAGAAAAACGTATGACCAATTTCTATTTTTCTAGGGTTTTGGATGTCGAATTAATTAATAATATACTAGTTGTTTAATTTCTTGTTCTTTGAATTCACAACAAGCTACATATATTATGCTTGATTCCATCATTACAATTTTAATTTTCATGCATTGTTGAAATTTATGAGTAGTTCATAGTCAAGAGAAACGCGAATGCAAAGTACTTGAAAGTTGATTGTTATAAGATGGTGTTAGTAGTTTAGAAACTTAGTGGGATCATATAAACAAAGTTGACTCCAGATAGGAATTATAAAAATAGTATGGTTCATGCTATTAAACAACATGTTTTATACTATTAACCCAACGTTTGGATCTTATATAACAACGTTCATGCTATTAAACAATATGGTTCATGCTATACAATACTACGGTTTATGCTAATTTATTAATAAGGTTTAAAAGCAATTCAACGTTCGGCTTAGCTCATACATTTTGAAGCATAGGTTTATGCTACTTAATTTAGCGGTTCATGCTATACAACAATATTGTCCGTTCTATTCAATTTGACGGTTCAATATATACAACAATACAGTTCATGAGTTTGATCTCGTTGATGTTAATGCAGGAGTGTATTCAAATGTTTGTTGAGCGAAAGATGAACTTAGCTCATGCAATAATAGAGTTGATTGAAGTTGTTAAGTTGATTCCAGTACAGTTGAAAGAAGATCACACACTGCAAACAATGTAAAGGATTGATCCTTGAATGCTTGTTAAATATGGTCATTATGTTAAATGCAAAGGTTCATTGTGTACCACTTGTAAGGTTCATTGTGTAAGAGAAAGTATTGAGTTCATTGTTTATAGGTTCATGAAATTTAATTATTCAGTTCATTGTCTTCAACATAATGGTTCATAAATTTGAATCACTCGGTTCATATATGACATGATGCATAAATTATGTAAAAGAAGTTATAGTGTTCATTGTTTGTAGGGTTATGAAGTTTAATTATTCGGTTCATTGTATTCAACATGGCGGTTCATGAATTTGAATCACTCGGTTCATATATGATAAAGTGCGTAAATTGTGTAAGAGAAAGTATTGAGTTCATTGTTTGTAGGTTCATGAAGCTTAATTATTCGGCTCATTGTCTTACGTGATGGTTCATGAATTTGAATCACTCGGTTCATATATGACAAAATGCGTAAATTGTGTAAAAGAAAGTATTGGGCAATAGTTTCCCCTTGTAGGTTAATGTGGTTTAATTATTCGCTTCATTTAATGTACAACTTCATAGAAAAAAACTTAATCCTCAAAACACATAACAACTATTGTATAAGGATATGCCTTCATCCAAAGTGACAAAATAATGACATTCATGTGGCTTATGCTCATCTGGACATATAGGAATGAATTAAGATCAGTATCGTGATAAGTGAAGAATGTAGGCATTACTATCATTCTCAACTTCTCATCATCCAATGAGACTCCACCAATATAGTATGAGTATTATTACAACAATCAATAAATGAAACTCCATCAATACTAGCATCATCATCCAAATGAGACATGCGAGGATGACCCGAGCTTGATGAACAACCTATAAAAAAAAAGTAAGATATGTTTAAAGCAACATGAAGCAGATAATGAGCACTACAAATGTGTGAATATAGTTGTTCTTTTGGTTCACAGATATTGTAATTTTGGTTCATGAATTTTTAAGGTATGGTTCAATGAAAATGATAAGGCGGTTCATGTAAGTTAATACACCATATGGTTGAAGCATTTTATCGAACACATGGTAGGCACTCAAACAACCTTTGTTTTTAAACAAAAACTTCAAATTGGATCGTAAAAGACATTAACAACTTCTGTGTTGCAATATTTATCAATTATATGTTTCTCTTCACCACAATACACAAGCTATATAAATACAACACAACTTCAATACAAGTCGAAACATCGAACAAGTTTAATGTTGTCAATGAACTACAAAGTTGATCTCAAAGTGGAGAATCGAAGGAGAATTGAAGGAATATCGGTTGCAAAAGATGGGGTGAGGAACAAAACAAATCGCCTTTGTTACACGCATCAAGAATTGGGATGATGGTGAGGGAATAGTCAAAAGATAAATATATCCCTCTGAGTATTAAGAAGGCTCAGCACATGCCAATTAATTGTAGCCCTAGATTTACTAGATCTAGTGGTTGATCGATAATGATTCTGATTTTACATGTTAAATACCTTTCTTATTTGACCGCGTCTCATAATGAGCATACAAATGTGCAAATACGGTTTGTTCTTTCGATTCACGAATATTGTCATTTTGGTTCATGACTTTAGATGGTAAGGTTCATAAAAATAACAAATACGGTTCATGCAGTTTAATGCACTAGATTTACTAAGGCATTTTATCAAACACATGGTGGACAATAAGACAAGCATAGAAAATCAACCTTTCTTTCATTCAAAAACATCAAATTACAATGCAAAAGACAAATACAACCTTTATCATGCAATTTTTGTCAATTCTGTAGATCTCTTCACCACCATTATCCATGAAAACCTGAAAATAGTTTTCAAACCAAAATTGTACCTAAATCTATTGATGAGAAGAGGATTGAAGGTAAAATAAAGGAGATTGAGAAACCGAAACCACAAAAAGACTTAAACCAATGAGAATTGCTTGATGAGAATAAGGATAAGCCTTAAAAGAACAAGGATAGAGATTGGGGTAAGACAAGCTTCACAGTTGAAGAAGTAGAGGCATCGGATAGATACCAAAAGAAGAACGATGGAGATTGGTGATGTAAACAAATAAAAATAGAAAAATGGAAAGTACAAATTGACGTAAATACCCCCATACTAAAAAATTTTAAGGGACGCGCGTGCTCTTTTCAATTCCAAATCTTGACCATTAATCTACTAAAATCAAAGGCTGTAAATTGATCTCATTTTATATGATAAGAGGCTTGCTCATCTGATCCTCAATCCTTATAGCAGTCCATACTCCCAAATAAGTTCAAAATGATAAAAATATCAATTTTTATTTCCATTTGAATAATTACCGGAAAATGAAGACGAAATCCCAATTTAATTATAAGAATGCCCCACTTCTCTCTTCTAACTTTTAATAAAAAATTAATTTTATTTATAAACTATTCACCTACAAAAAAAAATATAATAAAAAATGAACAAAAAAGACGTGGAAACAATGATCTGTACAAAGTCATTTTCTTTCTTCAATCTTTTGAAACAATGAAAATAAAATCAGGAAATAATCTTTGAAATCGTATCTATATCTATATCTATAGGAAAATAAATATTATTATTTAAAAAACATGATCTTTATGGTAAAGTAATTTTGAAAAAATTAAAATAAAATCTGGAAATAATCTTTGAATCCGTATCTATATCTATACCTATAGGAATTTCTATTTAACAATACATATTTGAAACCACATTTATTTTTATATCTATAAAAAAATTCTATCTAACAATATAAGCATACATAATCGTTACCCGTATATATCTATAAAAATTTCTATCTTATATAGTGTTAACATATTATTCTTTTATGGTTTCTTTTAAAGTCTAAATAATACACATAAACGTACATAATCGTTACCCATAAATGGTACGGGTCTTCAACTAGTTTTGAGTTATTTCGTAGTGTTTTTACTTTACTAGTTATTCCGGGTTTCTCTTATACATATATGTATATTCAGCCTAGAATGACGCTCTAGTATAATGTGTTGTTATAGTGCAACATGCAACACAATATCAACCATTAGATGAAAGTAAATCAATAGTCTATGGGAGAGATACTCAGATTGGAAGCATGTCTTTAATCTATTATGTACCCTCACACCTCACCATTGATTTAATTTGATCCAATATCTCCCCTTATATCACACGTTGTACCATAAACAGGTATATCTTCTGAAGCGTTCCCATCATGTAATTATATATCAATGGCATAGGGTCTAATTACCCCAAAACTTATTAAAAAATTTAGCAAAAAGTTTATAAAGAATTATAAAATTTTCATATAGGGTCTTCAAAAATCATTAGACAGCATTAGGCCTAGGGTGAAAAAATAATTAGTGGGCCAACTTTGTGAATGAGTACGTGGAATGTGATCAAATTGGTTTGGTTGCATTTCTTGATTAGGCAAGGAACGAGCAATTAAGTTAGGCTATCCGTTATGCATTGGATAAAACTTGTAACTATGGTTAGCTAGATATTTATATACACGTTCATCTAGATATTTTCTTAATTATCTCATCAGAAATTCGCTCTCAAAACTTGTAATGGGATTACATAGCTTGATATTTATATACGCGTTCCATCGGACCGTAGAAGTTTGATATGGTATTAAAGTCTCGTTCGTTCTTAGCTCTGTGAGTTTAAATTGGGTCGGACTAGATTTCCTCCACCTTTATTGTCTAACCTGCCTTGATTCCGCAATTTGGGCTAGGTGATCCAGCTTATGTGTTAAGTGCAAACTGGCCAGACCAGTTGTCAATTGAGGGGGCGTGTGAAGAATATTATCCCACTTCAATATTTGAGAGTTTATGTATATATACACATAAATTACTCCTCCTATTATCAATTATTCTTAAGATGGAACCCTATAGACTTATATTTTGTATCTATCGTGTATATGCATACGAATCTATGTGTGAATCCCATACTTGATGTATGCCTTTAACAAAACTTTTGAAGCATCCATTTCATTTCACTCGTTCAATTCGAGTTGAATTGTTCACGTTCTATGCATGGACGGTGCGTGTGATATGAACAAGTTATTTATGCTAAATGCACAAATTTTATCTGTAAAGTCGTAAGAAAATTACAAGATACATCGTCACTGTTTTATGAAATTAAAGGCAAATTTGGTAATTTGTATACCTTATTTAGTCGGTTCATATATTTCTAGGACGAAAAACGGTAACTGGGCTGTGGGGGAAAAACGGGAAAGCGTTTGGGCCGTCTAAAAAAACAAAGTGGCAACTAGTCGATTTTCCAGAAATAGCACTGGCCCAATAAAACATTTACGGCACGCTGCCACTCCCCTAGCTTCTTCCCCACGAAACAAAACAGCTCCGCGGGAGCGATTTTCCGCGAAAACAGGCCACCATAGCTGTCGTCTGCGATCGCCATTGGAGACGAATCGGAGGGAGAAAATCTGGAGAGAAGATCAATCGAGGTAATCCAGCGAATTCGTGTCGATCTTATAGAGCTTTTGAACATTAAAAATCGCAAATCATGCGTGATAGTGAGAAATTAGGTTTTTGGCCGACTCTATCTTTCAACTCAGATCTAGCAAGCTCCAGATCTGTGACAGCAATTAGAATGTCTAGAAACAAATCATGAAGAACAACACAACAATTAGCAATGCAAATTAATTTGAAATCTGAATTCCAAAAATCTGGGTTTGATCGGTGACAAGCTTCTTTTCAGACGAAAACACGTCACCAATAATTCGAACTTGTTTGTGCAGATGAAAATACTCACTGTTTCATTCGGAGGACAGTGGAACGTTGGATGCGAATACGTAGGTGACGTATCATCAAAGGCAGTTGTGCTGAAGGATCAGATCAACTTGGAGGACTTGAAAACCACGATCAAGCAAAGATGCAACATGAACCTATCGTCCAAGGAGATGGTCCTGTCACACCTAAACCCCTTCCAAGCAATTCGGAATCCCTACGTTGTTGAAAACGATGAGGATTTGACATCGTTCATGGATATCAATGATTTCCCAGACGTTGAATGGAAAATGCCATTGTATGTCACATTTGCTAATGGTAATGAGAAGACTGATGATAGCTCTGTCCAAGATACAACAATGTGTCAACTAATAACTCATCAAGAGCAACATGTAGAAGTTGTTGATGATGACTACTTACCAATAGATGTGGATGAAATCCAACCAATTGCTGCTGCAATTGGTTATAATTCAAAGAAGGGGAAGGAGATAATGGTGACAGAAACAGAAGGTGAAGAAGATATTGATCGCATGACAGGCACGACACTGGGCCACATTGATTTCTTAGAGGTTGGGATGATATACCCTTCAAAGAAAGAACTGAAGTATGCAGTGGAAAAGCTGGCTGTCACAAGAAAATTTGACTATAGAGTCACCAAGTCAAATAAATCAACATACAAGCTGAAGTGTATAGATGATTCTTGCCAGTGGCATATGATGGCTGCAAGAGTTTCAGATACAGACAACTTTGAGAGTAGGAAGCTGACATACAAGCATACTTGCCCGTTCGACCTCAGGTTTACAAAACATCGTAAACCATCCTATAAAAGCATTGCTGACAACATAAGAACAAGGTCATAACTCTTTTGCTGTCATATATGTTTTGGATTGACATGTTGCTTACAATCTGACAATGACAGCTTGTTGAACTGTTGTATTACAGGTTTGAAGGTGTGAAAAAGGGGCCGGATGCAAAACAAATTCAAAATGATGTACAAAAGGAGTACCATGAAGCAATCAGCATGTGGAAGGCTAGGAAAGCAATTGAAAGAGCCAATAATTTGATTAGGGGAACACCAGAGGAGAACTATGCTCTACTCCCATCATATTGCCACATGATAAGTGCTGTGAATGAGGGAACATATACAAAGCTGATTATAGATGAATCAAAAAGATTCAAGTACGTTTTCCTCGCATTTGGAGTGTCAATAAGAGGTTCCCAACATCTCCGAAAGGTACAACCCTGTCACCAATCATGACTTACTTGATTCTTCTAAGATCCGATGACAGGATCCTGTCATCGGTATCCTGTCATCTTATATTACCCGTGGCAATAACCTTGTCATCCTATGCTTTTGAAGGTTATATCAGTTGATGGCACATTTCTTCATGGGAAATATAATGGGAATTTGATGAGTGCTGTTGGTTCTGATGCAAATCAACAAGTATATCCTCTTGGATTTGCAGTGGTGGATTCAGAAAATGATAAGTCATGGAGATGGTTCTTTGAACAGCTACTACATGTCGTTCCATGCTCACCAGACTTGGTGATTGTCTCAGACAGGCATAAGAGCATTAAAAATGCAGTGGGAAAGGTATATCCAACAGCTAAGCATGTGTATTGCATCAGACATGTGGAAGCAAATTTGAGGACACGATTCCATGATCCTGCAGCAACCAGCTTCTTCCCAAAGGCCGCAGAGGCATATACTAGATCAGAGTTTGATGCGCACTTCAATGATATATGCAAAGCTAATGCAGAAATGGGGAAATACCTTGCAGATGCTGGTTTTGACAAGTGGAGCAGGGCTAATTGTGAAGGTGACAGGTTCAACATGATGACATCTAACAACTCAGAGTGTGTCAATTCTGCTCTAAAAATTGCAAGGTCATACCAATTGGTGTCACTCTTTGAGTTCATTAGAGACATGGTGACAGATTGCTTTCGAAGAAGGAGGATTGTAGCATCAAAGCTCCAAAATCAACCACCATTGAAGCTGAAGAAAGTTTTGATCGAAAGACAGCAGATATCAAAAAGGTATGACATAAAGACTTTGAATGATGCACAATTTGAAGTATGTGGAGGCACCTTTTCGGGAATTGTTGATCTTGCAAGGAAGTCATGCAGTTGTAGAGTTTTTGATTTGGATAAAATACCTTGTGCACATGCCATTCGTGCAATTGAACATATGCAGTTGAGGATATCTGATTTCATAGGTGTGTACTACACAAGCAAAGCATGGTTGAAGGTTTATGAGGAGACAATCTATCCAGTGCCATATAGGACTGAATGGATAGTGCCAGAGGAAATTCGTCAACTAACTTGTCATCCACCATTTGTGCGCAAGAAATGTGGGAGACCAAGGGTAAACAGATTGCCTTCTGAGGGAGAATTTACAGCCACAGTGAAAACAAAGAGAAAGGCAACCACATACAAGTGCAGCACATGCGGAGCTGTTGGTCACAACAAGAAGACATGCAGAAGAAAAGAAGCTTCAAGTTCTTCTCACACACAAGAGGTAGCTGCAATTCCATGGAATGTATCACCTATCACCAAACTTCCTTAGTTTTGATTCTCTATATTCACTATTTGATGAGACGTTGTCACCGAAGTTTGAATCTCATTTTGTTGCTGTGCTTGCTAGTTGTTTTTTATAGGAGTGAATGATGAAACAGTGTTATCGTGATTAAAACCATATGTGATGGTATTTGTTTTGATGTTACAATAACGGTGACAGATTAGCTTGCCACTAACATACGGTCACATCTGTCATCTACACACTTGTCATCTACACACTTGTCATCTACACCCTTGTCACCTACATATAGTCACACTTACATCTAAGCATGTGTGCTCTACATATACACCTATATAGTCACACCTACACACTTGTCATCTACACATTTGTCATCTACATACTTGTTAATTACCAGTCATCTAAACACTTGTCACCTACATTCGGGCACACAAGTTACAAGTAACCCCAAAAAACTAAACCCAACAACAATTAGACCAGTAATGCACAATGTATATAACATCATAGTGTTCATAACTGCCATACAAAAACATACATTGTTCAGAAGCTGCCATACAAAAACAAACATTGTTCACAAACCCAGACATTGTTCATACCTGCCAGCAAATTAGTCTTAACTTCTTAACGACAGTACATACAAAAGGACATTAATGTCTTAACATTGTTCACAACCTACTAAAACCACCTACAAAGATAGAAAATTCACTGGAAGTCATCATCGCAAACCCAGACATTGTTGGACAGTTCTATAGCCATCTTTTCCCTGTGTGCTTGGATATTGTTTTCATCCACCTTGAATTGAGCACTGAAAGCAAGTGACTCGATGAACTTGATTGTAAACAGACCACAGTTACCACTACAAAAACATAATAACAACATATCAATACACAAAGTTATATGTAAACTTACAAAAACAGAAAGGCAATGAGACAAGACTTTACCCTTGAACATCCACTGCAACATCTGGCACTCGATTAAAGATGAAGGGAGTCTGCGTATCAACTAGATGAGACATTCTGTCGCAGCAATTGATGAAGTAAGGAAGCATGACACATAGAGGGTAGAGACGTTCTTCCAACTGTGCATCAGTATATAAATCTGGGCGACAATCATACACATTCACTTGATTTTCAAGCACCAGAATCTCTAGAGCAATCCAATGCTTTCCATCTATGTTGAAAGGAGCGTACACCCTGTTTGCATCAAACCATGGCTTCCCAAATGCAATAGGCAACAGACCATCCAGATAATCAGTCCAGCTCTTACTGAAATAGAAGGATCCATCCATCAGTTTTTCCATGACTCCAGTAGTGAAGCGCGATATGAAGAGCATGTCAACAATGACAACTTCTTCCCATCGTTCAGGATCTGAATGAACCTTCTTCCTCAGATGGAATAAAGCTTCTGTGATATGTTGGAATTGAAAAATGAAGGCATGAGAAAACAATCAACATGAAAACATATAGAACTTGGGCTGTCAGACTGTAACATATCTCATCACCTAACCAGCACTTCCTTGTCACAATGTCCCTAAAGAACTTCTTCGTCAAAGTTGTCTCAAAGCCACGAACACCAACATTATTCGTTTTGAAAATACAAAAGCAACATGATAAGACAAAAGAAGGCATAGAAGGAAGAGAAGACAGAGAAGGCAGAGGAGGCAAAAATAATACATGATATACATACCTGTCATCCCTGTACCAGGCAAAGAAGGCAGCTCGTTCTTCATCTCCATAAAAGGAATTCTTAGGTTTCCTTGGAGGCTTCTTCTTTCCAGCAGTGTATGGAGTAACCAACTTCTCACTTGGCTTGGCATTCCTAGAAGACCTTCTCAAAGCAAGAACCTCATTCTTGTCATCAGGATCTGTATCAGAGTCATCTTCATCCACCTTTACAGCCTTGCCTTTGCCTTTAACATCAGGTTTGATCATTTCTTCCTTGATCACAGACTTCTCCTCAACAACTGCTTCTTCCTTGATAGCACTCTCAACTTTAACACTTGATTCCTCTTGTTTTACAACAACTTCTTCAACTTTTTCCTCCACAACTACCTTGTCTTCAGCTTCCTTAACAGCTTCTTGAGCTTCTTCTTTGAATGGAACACTGTCATCCACCTTATCTTCAGCCTTATCTTCAGCCTCAGCCTCTACAGCCGCCTTGTCATCTTCCTTAACTTCAGCATCTACCTCTACATCCACCTTGTCACCGACATCTACTTTAGTAAATTCTTCCTCCACGGCGAGCTTGTCATCTACATATACAACAGCCTCTTCCTTGTCATCCACATCCTCTTCCTTGTCATCCACAGCCTCTTCATCCAGAGCCTCTACCTTGTCATCTACCTTAACAGCATCCACAGAATCTTCATCCAGACACACCTTGTCACCCTCATTCTCCTTTTCAATTTCAGGAACAACACCATTGTCATCTACTTCCATGTTATCACCTTCATCCTTAGCATGATCAGACTTCACAACACCAGCAGCATCTTCATTCTGACTAGGAAATAGACTAACATGTTCATCAAACTGAGAACAACCAGCTTTAATGTCTTCCAATACCTTAGCATACTCCTCCTCCATTGATTTCTGCTCTCTTGCAGCTTGTTGGGTGCTGGTTTCACCACCATTTGAAGACCTTCCAACAAATTGCCTTAATTCATAGAGTTGAGTGTTCATATCAAGTTGTCTATCATTCAACAACATAACCTGCATGGATAAATCTTGAACCTTCCATTGCACAGATTTCAGAGAATGAGCCACAATCCTCAAGTCATCTCTTAATAATTTGGCCCACTTAGGCTCATCAGTGTCATCTGCACTGGTCTTAGCAACAGACTCAGGCTTGCCATCTCCCTTTGCACTTTTACTCTTCTTCTGTGGTTGGGACTGTACATTCTCACTCCTGATTGGCTTACCACTTCTAAGAGTGGAGGAAACACCAGCATCACCCTTGGTTCCCAGCACAGCAACAGACTCCTTTGGCTTCTTCTTTTTCTTCTTTTCCTCCTTGTCATCCGTCACAGCCTTGCCATCCTTCTTTCCACCAGCATCCTTCTTTTCCACCTTGTCATCATCCACAAGCTTATTACCCTCCTTCTCACCTGCCTTCTCTTGTTTCTCATCACCCTCCTTCTGATCTGGTACCATGTCATCTACCACCTTGTCATCATCCTTATCATCGGGTATCTTGTCACCCTCCTTCTTGTCACCCTCCTTGTCATCATCCTTGTCACCAGATCCATCTTCAGGTTTCACAGACTTTGAACCCTTCACAACAAATGTAACTTTCTTCTTCTTTGCAGATTTGCTAGCTACATGTTTTTTACGACTCGGGGCCTTGTACTTCTCCCCAAAAAGTTGCTTCCCAACTGAAACCAGACTCCTATTATCATCATCTTCATCATCTTCATCCTCAGAAGATGTTTCCCTTAATCTTTTCCTGGAAATTGATTTGTCATCAGATTTCTCACCACTGTCTTCATCTGAATCCTGGGGTTTCACAGAAGAACCACCCGCATGAGTCTGCACAGCATAACGCAATCTCAACCTCATGGCCTTGTTTTGTACAACATTATCCAGCTCTGCAGGCACAACTGCTTGAGAACACCTCCATGCAACATAAGAATCAACAACAGCATCCTTCTTCTCATCAGGCCAAGAAAAATACCAAAATTTACAGTGTCATACCTGCACACAGTGCCCTACAAAAACAAAAACAAAAAAACTGAAATCCATTGAGCAAAGATTACATGACATAAGCAATGAAATGGTTTCACAAATGCAAAAACATAAAAACATACCAAACCATGTTGGAGAATGGTTTCCTCAATTTTGGTATAGGTCAGTTGATAATCACCAGAAATTGTGTGCCAGATAGGGCCGCAGGGAATAGCCTTATTGACTGAGTAGCCAAAATTACGAATTGAAGACAAAGATGGGAAAGTCTCAAAGATCCATATCTGTGAACACAAAAAGTTATAGAAATAGTAAGAAACAATGTTGTAATCAAGAAACAAACCAAATACACAATTGTAAACATCACATCATTTACCTGAAAGGCTAAAGGATAACCTAACAAATTAAAACCTCTACTCTCACACCCAGCATTGTCAGTCTCACAGATCTTTGAAAGCTTGTCAATAGTAGCTGCATATACCTTCCTCCCCCAAGGATATTGAGAAAACTGTTTCATGTCAGTCACCATAGCCACAGACTGAGGATTGATCAAACCACCAGGCTTATGGGGGAGCAAGACACCCTCTAGAACTAGCAAATGTGCCAACATCATCTTCCTCTTGGACCTTTTCTCATTGTAGAACAACTGAAGCAGATCCTCCAGTTTGCATTTCTGCACTCCTAACACATCTTGCATCTGAACCACTGGAACCTCATAATCATCACATTCTTTACAATTGAGTCTAGTGATTGCAGCAAATTCCAGAAGAGAAAACCTGACATACTCTTTTTTCAGTTTGAACCACATCTCAAACTTCTTCTTCGTTTTCACTTGATTCATCATGAGGGTGTGAACCAGGACTCCCAGAAAATCCAACTGATCACCAATTTGAAATATAGTACCAAAACAACCTCTAGACAACTCATCAAGCTGTTTTGGAGTGACATTGCGTTTGATTTTATCTATGACAGAAACATCTGAATAGACATTGTATCTCCCTTTGAACCACTTACTAGAAGGGAAGTGGTATTTCAGAGATTTCAGGGACTCAATATCAAAGGGAGGAGGACTGCTTGAACCAGAAGCTGAAGCAGACTCTGTACTTGACATGTTTACACCTGTCACAGACATAACACAACAATCATGTCAACACTGTCACCGACTACCTGTCATACATATACTGTCACCTAAAACCCTGTTATACAAAATAATGGAATCCCCACCTTACGTCAGCGGATGAGTTTGAATGGAAAAAAGTTTGCGAGGGAAGCAACCAGAGAAAAGAGAAATACATACAAGAGTTTCCCTCGCAAAACAGTTGTCACCGATTAAACCCTAGACTCAAATCTACAATCATCATTGAAGTACCAAAGTTGATAACTGCTTCATACTCAAATGTAAACACATGTAAACACCCAAAAACACTCAAAAAGCAAGTTTGTAATCTCAAAACCACTTCAAAACCAAAAAACAGAAGAAAGGAAGATGTAGAAGCGAAAACGATACTTGATATCTGAACAGAAACCATAAATCAACAACAAAATGGAGAAAAAGAACTATGATCAAACTCGAAAACGAAAACAAAAACCGTATCTCATGAACAGTTCCAAAAACGGAACCCTAGAACTGCAGAAATCTCAACAAAAAGGGAAAAGAGATCGACTAACCTCTAGATCTGTAGAAGATTTGGAGCGGAAAGACTTCGAAAGCAGGAGTAGGACGCCAATGAAGCCTTCTTTGGACCAACAATGGCGGGTTTGGGGTTCGTCAGCGAGAATGGAGCGAGAGCGCGAGGAGAGGGAGAGAGAGAGGAGAGAGAGAGAGAGGAGAGAGAGCGCGTTCGAGAAAGTGGGCCGAAAAGTGGGCTTTGGAGGTATATAAACCGCCTAGAGACTGGATTAAATTTTTGGACCGCTTATTAACTTCCCACAAATTAAAAAACCGCCCCCCCCCCCCATCCCCTTCCCTCATATTTCTAGCTCTTTAGAATTCGTGAAAGTTATTTAGCATGCCAACTATGTGAGGCGGAATCTTTACAACACTTTTTTTTGTCATTTTTTATCACATAGCGGCAAACTCTTATTAAGTTCTTTTTGTTTCTTTTCCTTCTTCATTGTTTCTATTCTTTAATACCTTGTTTTTTCACATTAAAATATATATAAGAGAAAAGACGAAAGAAGATCTTCTTGGAGAAAATTATAAAAAATTTACTATTTTGCTTTGCATACTTTTTATTAAAAGAACAAAATATTGTAAGATTTATAAGTTTACTTGATTTTCTCCTGTTTACAAAAATGATATGTAAATACTTTTTCAAAAGAAAATCGATAAATATTGACCATTTGTATATCTCTTTCACGAATTCTCAATTGTCTTATTCAAATATAAATAAAAAAATGAAATTAAGAATTACATTCGATCATCTTTAGAGCTGGTTAGTAATCAATTCTCATCCATTGTGGATGCTCTAGGCGAACCCAAGTAGTACGTGTGGTGATCCTAACACCTTTCCTTATAAAAAAAAAGGTTAAGAAAATACAATGAATACAATATTTTGGACTACAAAATTAATATGCATGCACCGATTAGATAATTTATATAGATACACTTTTTAATTAGGTTATAACATAGCACTATTCGAGTAAATCTAAAGTGATCTACTTAATCACATTATATGATTACATAAACTTGAATATGTAAAGAATTTATATACATAAAATACAACGTTTAGCAATCTAGTTTGATGGAAGGTTTGGTTGCATTACTTAAAAGGCAATGATCGCACATACAATTAAGCTTAGGCCATCCATTATGCTTTAATTTGCATAGACTTGTAATGTGAAGGGTTACGTAGATATTTAATTAGACTCACTTTTATACAGATATTTGTTATCTCATTATACTAGTTTCAATTACCTTTTAGATTCCAAGCATTTGTTTTTATTCCAATAAGAGTCATGTTTCTTTAAGATAAGTGAAGAACACTTAAGAAATTTTATCTATCATGAAAGTAGATGAGTAAGCAACTTTATTTAGTACAAAAAAAAAAAAAAAAAAAGAGACCTAAGGTAGGAGAATTTATTTCTATACCAAGTATTACCTCCAGTAACCTTGGATTTCACCATTCAAATTTAAACAAAACTATATGTAACAAAACACAAATTTGTAGAAACAGAACTCAAACTTTATTATCGAAGAGTTCATTTAAGTGGTGTACGAAACTATTCTATATTGTGTATAGTATAAAGCGGAGACCAAGTCCTCGTAGAAAATTGCGCCATGTGTCATATCTTTAATAAAATAATCAACCGGGCTCTTGCGTATATAAAAAAATATTGATCACAAGATTAAGATAAAATCGGAAAGCACAATTATGAGATTATTTTTTTGGACTCTTTTTTATAATTTTGAAATAAAATTCGGATTTTGTTAAAACAAATAAGTAGACTATATCTATATTTCATAATTTCTTAGCTACTAAATTTAAATGTCTTAGCTTTTCAAACAACCATTGAAGATAAAATCATGTAATAATCTTTCAAGCCACATTTATATCTAAGGGATTGTTTTCTATTTAACAATATATCTATAGTATTTCCTATCGAAGAAGTTCATGAAACATATGTGTATTAAATCGGGTGTATAATCACATTACCAGTACATCGTACGGGAGTTAAACTAGTTACATTTGTAAATCCATACAAAAGGAGCTTTGTGAAGAGATAGCAATTAAAAAATAACAACTTCAACAGATTGTTCGTCAAACAACGTGTGGGACCTAAGATGTCCAAAACATTTGACTTGAAAACATTCCTTCCCTTAGAACTTCGTGTCTTCATATCTCATCTCTAGCAGATCCCTCCTTCCTTCTCCTTGGCTTTAGTGTTCTACAACTTAATTTGTCTTCACTACTGGATATATCCATAAGAGGCAAGACATACTAGCAAACAATTTTGAAAAAGAAAGCAAGGGCATTGGTCTAACATGTATGACTAAGTTCTATAAAAAGGTCGGAAATGATGGCACCCTAAACCAAATAATAGCTAGTGAGTGCGCGTCAATCAAGGTAGTGGTATGAGCAAACAACACTTCTGAGTGAGAGGCTTTTAGATGGATAGTGATACGTAATTGCCTAGCATTGCTCGAATGCCACCAATCCTGTTTGCTACACCACAATCCTAATCTTGTCAAGTCCCCATTGATTCAAACGTAATCACAAGCACAATTGATGTTATGGAGGATGAAAGGCACACCCTTAGATTCAAAATCTATCAAGGGTTGTAACCTAGACACAAGAACAAAGCCAGAAAGTCTCTCCTTCACTCATCCTCGACCTACACCACAAAAACACACATGAATCAATCAATACAATTCCTATGTAAATTCATCCAATTACACATAGTTATAGACACAAAAATAGGAAGGAGATATTGGAAAAAGATGAGAGAAGAGAAGAGAAGAGAGAAATAGAGAAGAGAAGCTGGTTGTTGTAATACTCTATCTACCTGACAAGGTGTTACTCGATACTATACCTTACGAGGCACTACCAAGCTAGTTTTACAACTGGACAGTCGGATCTTGCAACGCGGGCAGGGCGAGAAAACATGAAAACATCTAACTCATCTAGTAATAATAAAAGAAATAAACGTATGCTTTAAAACAAATCGTCATGAATCACTCCCAATAACAGAATAGTAGAAACGAATTCTAAACAAAGCTCAAATATCAAAACTCATCCTAGAAGTCAATCAGATGCATACACATGATAATATCCAAACTTAAAAAATAATAATATCTAGTAGAGAGAACAACACCCAACCCCAGCTATTGTGACACGCGCGCTACTATTCTGCACCACCATTTCGTCGAGGCTCGGACACGGCATCCTGATTACCTGGAATGAAAAATAGGTCCTTGAAGGGTCAACTGTCACTCTATCAAGCAAGACTAAGCAAGAAAACCATCGGACATTTCAAAACAATGTTGTTCTAAGGTCAGCAAACAAAAGTTCACAATCACACATGTAACACTAAGTCAAGTCCTAGGTCCAGTTAGTCTATCCTAAGAACTAACTGTAACACCCCGTCTTTTTGACAAGGAGTTACTCGGTAGTAGACCTCACGAGGCGCTACCAAGCTGGTTCGACAACAGAAGATTCGGATCTTGCAACGCGAGCACTACGAGAAAACATTGAAATACATCCAACTTGTATTACGAAATAAAACCGTTACAAAACAATTCATGATCCCAACACAATACATGACTAACAAATACAAACTTCCCCAAACCCCAAGCACATCAGCTAACAACTTACGATATAAAACCATACATGGTCATTCAAACAATAGCATGAATAACAACAATCCTTCCCCAAACCCAAACAATTCTATGAAACGCATCGCCGCTTTGCACCACCAATCCGCCAAGTCCCTACATGGATTCTTGAATACCTTGAGTTTGAAAAATAGTTCCCCAAGGGGTCAGCTACTATCCTAATTTTAATTACCTTGCAACTCTCCTAAATTCTACCCGAACCCACCTTATTTCCTATCCAGTCAAGTACAAGTTCTCTTGCCTAACCTTTGACCTTGACTCTCAGACTCCTCCTCCTTCTACTTCACTCCTAAAATTTTCCCATCAACACCCACACGTACTAACTACTACTTTCCATCTTTCTTGATCAAAACCCAACCATGTGTATCCAAACACCATGCTTTAACACACCAACGACTCCCAACCTTACTTCTTTCCTTGGCCGCCGACCCCACTCGACCGCCTCGCTCGACTCCGATCCTTGACACGACCCGACCCCGAAAACAACCCCGGCATCACCTGACCTGCAGCCTTACGACCCACTCTCGACTCGCCCTAGCCATGTAGTGGCCCCGCTATCCACCGGTCGATCGACGCGACACCACCCATCCCAGATGCCTTCGATCGTATCGGTCCGAACGCTCACGCTCACGCTGGCACGCTCCGCGTTGACGTCCCCGGCCTATTGAAGACCCAATCCCCGAAACTCTACAAGGCGAACTACAAGAGAAGGACACTTATCGGAGTTAAGCGAAAGGAAGGAGGATGGACGAGGTCGAACCGCGATGGCACAGGTAAGAACGGGATGGATGAATGACGTCTTGGATAGGGTGAAGATGACGAAGATGAATGACGAAGACAAAAGCCACGACAATTGGGACGGACGAATGAAGATGATGAAGATGCTCGGTGAATATGGGAATTCACTAAGTCTAGTCCTAGGTCTAGTTAGTCTGTCCTAAGAACTAACTTACCCAACAAGTCGGTAACACCATTAAAGTTATAAGAACAAACACAATCTCAAGTCGTCCTACTCTCACACACGACCGCCTTCACACAACGACATACGCGTCTTCACTTACACACCCATACTCACACTAACACAAATCCATACTCACTTTCCTAGTGAGGTGGAGCTGCAACCCTTCACTCTCGTTGCACTCCTAATAGGTGATGCAATCCTACACCATCATTGCATACCGGCTCTCTCTAATCACCGAGGAAACACTTCCAATCAATACACCTACTCAATAAAGCGTAGTTAAAACACAAATAAAACACTTGTATTCAAATTAAATTCAACCATTCCAAAAATCATTTCACACAAAGACATCGATCGAAACCTCCTAACACTACCAACAACAAGTCCACTAAGACTCGATCAACCAACCCATCTTATCCAGTTGTCTACCCTTACGTACCAACCACCGAGCCGCCATGGACTGATTAAGGAACCCGATGCCGAAGACGTTACCGAATTGCTAAATGCCAACCTCGATCGTTACCAAAACGAAGAGAGACAGAGGAAAGGTTGGATAGAGGAAAGGTTGGGATTCATGCAAAACGATCTCAAAAGGTGTCGTCTTGGTAGCGGAGGGTACGGGCTTGTTGTAAGCAAGTTCTACAAAAGGCAAGCAATCTTTCTTACATTTAAGATTGGACTTAATCATGGTGCGTAATAAAATGGCCAAAGTCCGGTTTGTTAACCACAGTTTGACCATTGGTCTGAGGATGACAAGTAGTAGAAAATAGCAAACGAGTTCCCAATTTAGCCCACAAAGTTTTCCAAAAACAGCTTCTAAATTTAGCCTCTTTATCACTTATAATTATACAAGGAATACCATGCAATCTCACAATATCACGAAAGAACGAATTAGCAATATGTGAAGCATTGTCAGTTTTATGACAAGGGATGAAATTGGCCATTTTCGAGAACTTATCTTCCACCATAAAAATTGAGTCATGCCCCTTTCTAGTCCTAGGAAACCCCAGAATAAAGTCCATTGATATATTATCCCAACGGCTACCAGGAATGGGCAAAGGTTAATATAAACCATGGTTGCTAAGTCTAGACTTTCCTTTTGTACAAGAAACACATCCTTTAATGAATTGAAGCACAAAATAAAACATTTAGGCCAAAAGAAGTGTTCTTTCAATCCAGCTAAAGTCTTTTCTAAGCACCATGACCCCTAGTCTCATGCACATCATGTACTAACAACCTACGATATGAAGATGAAAGAATGCATAATTTTCCAACTTTGTAAAGAATTCATCATAAATAAAGTAGGAGTCACGCTCACCATGTTCCAAACAATATGCGCAAATTGGACGAAAGAAGGCATTATCAATAGACATATTGCGTAACATAGACAAACCAAGCAATTTAGCATCAAGATGAGAGGAGAGGACATATCTGCATGATAGTGCATCGGCTACCACATTTTCGCTTCCCTTTTTGTGCTTTACCACATATGGGAAGGTTTCCATGAATTCAACCCATCATGCATGCCGATGGTTCAAGCGAGATTGGTCCTTGACATATTTCAAGGCTTTATGATCCATGTGGAGAATGAACTCATAAAGCTAAAGGTAGTGTTGCTAAATTTTCAACACCCTAATCAAGACGTAGAGCTCCTTGTCATAGGTAGGGTAATTAAGCTCGGCCCAACTAAGCTTCTCGCTAAAATAAGCAATGGGTTTCCTATCCTGTATGAGTACGCACCATATACTATAATTAGATGCATTACATTCAACCTCAAAGGTTTTAGTAAAGTCGGGGAGTTGTAGCAAAGGTATGGTTGAACCCTAAGAAGGATCGAACCTTCAAAGTGGTAAAAGTGGTCTCATGTTGCCTTTTCCACTTAAATTATGATTTTTTTTGTTATCTCATGCAAAGGCACATCAATAATAGAGTAATCATGCACAAAATGCTTATAGAAGCCAACAAACCCTAAGAAGGATCGAACCATTGTAGGAGTGGTCGGTTGGGGCCACTCTTGAATGTCTTTCGCCTGACTATATCAACACTCAAGCCATATTTACATACAACAAATCCTAAGAATATGGTTGAACTAGAGCAAAAATCACATTTGGCAAGATTAGCATACAACTTTTCTAGCCTAAGACATTCAAAGACAACTCGTAAATGTTCAACATGCGCATGCAAGGTTTTGCTATAAACTAAGATGTCATCAAAATAAACTACCATAAAGTTTTCAAGGTAAGCACGTAAGACATGGTTCATTAATCTCTTGAAAGTACTAGGGGCCTTAGTCAACCCAAAAGGCATAGCTAGCCACTCATATAAACCATACTTCACTCATATAAACTATACTTTGTTTTAAAGGCACTTTTCATTAGTCAAACCAAAAAGCATAACTCGGGGAGGTCGCCCCAAATTTTTATATACATTTAGTATAAGGAAAACATAACAGGAAAAATCTTTAGCTCGATCACTTCGCAATACACGTCCATATGTAGTTAGGAATTTACATTGATGGTCACGTTCGTTTCTTTTTCCCATCCTTGGGGAAAATATTTTATTTTTGGTGTTTTTATTTTCTTAGCCTTTTTATTATTGCAACGAATGTTTCCTGGTCTCTTCTCTTTATTTATGTTTGCATTACACACTCACATCTTCTAATTATATATTAGGATTATATGTATTGATGAGTTTCTCAACTATCTTCTATTAGTGTTTCTATCTTTTAGTTAGATTTCTGTAAGTTCTATAGATAGATTGCAGCTCAAGACTTCTGTATATATATTTATTTTATTCCATTGAATGAAATATGAAACATATTGATATCTTCCATATGATATCATTGACCTCGTTTTGATCCTCCCTTGTTTCTCTAGTCTCTCACCACAAAAATCCTTCATTACAATCCTCCTTCTCCTATCACTATGGCAACTTAGTTCTCCTCTCAACTACCCAACCCTCACGAAAACAATAAGCCCTTTACTCTTGTTCACTTCCCCATTAATATTAAACTCACCCCGACAAAATACTTTGCTTGGACAACCCAGATCGAAGCAACCCTCGAAGGCTATGATCATATGAAATTTCTTGATGGATCTCATCCATGTCCATCCCCTACTACAACAGGCACTGGTGAGAATCCTCCACAAATTCCAACGGAGGTGAATTTCTAGCGTTATGACCCTTCCTTACTTCACAAGGCATCTCTCACTATACCTCACCTCCTCACACTCCTAAACATAATGGAGTCTATGAAGAGCGACATTGTCATATCGTTAAGACTGGATTATCTCTTCTTAGTGATTCCGGTATGCCTCTCGATCATTGGCCACATGCCTTATCTATTGCCGTTTACCTTATTAATTGGCTTCCCACACCCAATGTTAACCTTGACTCTCCCTACTCTCGTCTTCTCCTCAAACAACCTGACTACCACTCTTTTCATAGCTTCGAATGCCTTTCCTTTCCATGGCTTCAACCTTATAACTCCCACAAAATTGAGCCAAAATCAATAGTATGTGTCTTTGTAGGTTATGTCATGAATCAACATGCATTTAAATGTCTTTATCCCAAAACTAAATGCCTCTATATTTCTCGTCATGTAAAGACCAAAACCCGATAACTCCCCTACCGTCCCCTCTAGTAGCCACTAAATAGTGGACAACCTAACCCCTCCGTCTCTCAAACATGTCACCTCCTTCCAATTATCCCAACTCTTTGCCACCAAACACCATCTAAGAACTCTCTACACCAGCTCACCATCAGCCACTGCCAAGTCCAATATCTTACCTAACCTTAATTCCTTCCTTGACCAATCACCTCCCTTGTCTACACCTTCACCTCCTCGTACACGGTACACACCCTCGCACGACAGCAATCCCTCCCTGATGTAAATCTACCCACAAGGGATGGCAAGAGTATGGAAGAGGAAGCCGGAGCAGTCAAGGTTCCCATCAAGGTCATGACTCCCATCGAGGCCACGACGCCTAATAAGGCCACGACAACGCTTGAGATGGAGCAACCCTTCTTTGGCCCAATAACCAGGCGTCGTTCCTGGCTTCTCCAAGATCAACTCTGGGTTGGCTTAACCATGCTAGGCCCACCACTTCGTGTCAAGGATAAGGCCTTTACAGTCCTTTGTAGGATTGGCCCAATAGATAACACAAGTGGGCTTGGACCGAACCACTTCCAAGAAGCCCATCAAGACACCTCCACCAAAATTACACCAAATTTATGACGAAATGCCTTAGGGCGCAAGAAAGCTACTTCTACCACTCATTCATTGCTTGAGGCGCAAGCATATTCCTTGGGGAGCAAGGACGCCTTCTCCACCACTCGTTCCTTGCTTGGGCCGCAAGCACAATAAAGACCCCCCTTTCTTCGCTTTCAAAAGCCTATATAAGGCACACTTGCCTCTAGTTTTGGATAGCTTGAGTTGGAGAATAACTCCCTTTCCTTTAAACACTTTGTTTTTCATTTCTTTTCAATTCAATCAACGAGTCGGCCGGCTTAAGGAAACAAGATACAGGAACAACACCAAGAGACCATATCTTTGGTCTATTTCCCTTGTGTTGTTTGTTCGTTTCATATATATATAAACAAATTCGAGCCTTACAAAAAGAATTTGGAATCGGAAAGGAAAATAAGTGGGGCATAAAAAAACTTGGATCAGACGATAAAGGAAAGAGAGGTCGGACATAGAAAGATTCGGACCCCACGAGAAAGAGAATCCGAGCTAGGCTTCGAATAGTGTTTAAACAAAAAAAATCGTGCCTTACAAAAAGAATTCAGACTCGGTGAGGAAAAGAAGTGGGGCATAGAAAAACTCGGATCCGACGGAAAAGGAAAAAGAGATCGGACTTAGAAAAATTCGGACCCCACAAGAAAGAGAATCCGAGCTAGGCTTCGAGTAGTGTTTTAAAAAAAAAATCGTGAGTCTCTTTTTGGTGTTTAGTAGCTTCTTGTTTTCGTAAGTCCTAGATAAGTGTGTGGTGGCTTGTGCTTCATTTTGAGTTGATTACCATCCGACCTTGAGCCTTTGATTGTCCTTGACCGCCAAACCTTCACTTGCAACTTGTCGGATTTCTATCTCGGTCAAGTGTTGGTGATTAACTTGTGTGTATCTTTTATCCTTGTATTGTGTCACTTGTGGTTGTGTGAGTCGTGATGTCAGACCTAGGTGATAAAAACAAGGACAAGGAGGAGACGCCCAACTCAGTGGAGGCCATGTTTCGATCACTCCAAAACTCCCTCGAACAATCGATACAATCTTTGGACTCAAAGTTTGAGACATTGTCCAGCGAAGTAAGGGGCATAGACGAGAGGACTCGGTCCACACAAGATGGTGGCCGTCATAGCCTCAACCGAGAGGTGTCCCCTGGCCACGACGGCAACGCCCACCATGATGGCCCTAGCGTATCCATCTCGTCACCTATGGAGGAGGCATCCACTTCGAACTTGGCTAACCAAGATCCATTGGTGTCCAATGGCCTGAGCTTGGGCCAAATCATTATTCCACCATATGTGCCTCTTGGTGCCTATAACAACCAACCGCTTCACACACCAAACACTGGGGTAAGAAATTCTCATGCCACTTTTCCAAATAATATACCTATTGGTGTCACTAACCCTGCAGGTTTCGACGGCCAATTTCATCATGACATGGGGCGCGCTACGCCCACAACGTTGGTCGGGACCGCCGAGCTTTTCCCTAGGCGAATGGCTATCCAAGGGCACATTCCGCGGGCGCCCATGTGGGGCGTGCCGGCCCAGCCATGGCAGCATGCGGCCCACCAAGAGGAGCGGCCACAAGGGAGGTAGAACTTCCATGGAATCAAGCTCCAAATTCCCCATTTCGCATGCTCGTCCAACGCTGATGAGTGCCTAGATTGGATGGCCAAGGTGGAGTTCATCTTCGACTTTTACGGATACGACGATGAGCGGCGCGTTGCCACCGCCACCATCCATTTCACAGACTTTGCCTATCAATGGTGGCTCGAGGACAAGTATCTAAGGAGCACAAAACGCATGCCACAAATCCGCACATGGCAGGATCTTAAGGATGCTATCAAGGAGAGGTTTGTGCCTCGAGACTACACTGAGCGCATACATGTCAAGCTAGAGCAAGTGCGCCAAGGCAAGCGGTCCCCAGATGAATACTACAAGGAAATGCGCATGCTAATCTTTCGATCGGGCCTCCAATTTCCTGACGGGTACGTAATTTCCAAATTTATCAATGGTTTAAATGCGGAACTAAAAAATATTGTGAGCATGTAGCACTTTGTTAGTGGAACCGAGGTGGATGAGGTACTACACTACACTAATCATGTCTACAAGTACCTTCCCCGTCGGCTCCAAGGTACGCCCCACTCGAGGCCGTGGTCTTCCACTTCGACGCCATCAAGTGTGCCGACGGCTCAGGCCAAGAAAGCTCAGTACAAGAAGGAGGCGAGCTCCCAACCGAAGAAAGACTATGCTCCATGCCCACGGCAAGAGGAAGGGCGAGCCAAAAATGTTAAATGTTTCAAGTGCCTCGGTCATGGGCAGTACGCTAGGGATTGCCCAAATCAACGAAAAGTTCTCTTGACAGCCCAAGGGAATACGAATATGAGAGTGAGGAGGTTGTCGAGGAAGAGCATGAGGGGAACGAAGACCAAGGCGAGGGGGAGCTCCATGTCTCGGCGGAGCAGGGAGAGTGTTTCGTTGTTCAACGCGCACTCTTCATGACGGAAAATTCAACCATCCCAACTTAAAGGGAGACCATTTTTCACACCCGATGTAAGATCCGAGATAAGGCATGTAGTATGATAATTGATAGCGGATTTTGTTGCAATATCATTAGCCAAGAGGTAGTGGATCGATTTTCATTGGATACAACTCCTCATCCATTGTCGTACCCTTTATGTTGGCTAAACTCTAACCCTCTTATTCAAGTCAAGGAAAGAGCTCTTGTGTCTTTGCTATAGGTCCATTCCAAGACGGGGTGGAATGTGATGTTGTCCCGATGACCGCTTGTCATCTTCTCTTGGGACGTCCTTGGCAGTTTGACAAAGGAGCTATCCACGATGGTGTGTCCAATGAATATCTTTTTCAAATGGAGGGGAAGAAGGTAACCTTGCACCCGATGTCTCCCCATGAGATCATGTTGGACCATGCCGCCAAGGAAAAAAGAAAGAAACATGCAAGCCAAGAAGAAAAGAGGGGCAAGAAGCTGGCCATAGGCGAAGGCGTGGGCCCTTCTACGCCCATGCTTTTGGCCAAGCCGAAAGAGGTTTCCCACACACTTAAGGGAAGTGGTGTTTGCCTTTTACTTGTTTATCATGAATCTTATTTATCTTCCCAAGAATTAAGTGATCTTCCTACTCCTATTGCTCAACTATTTCAAGACTTTGAAGAGCTATTTCAAGAAGAGGTGCCAAAGGGACTCCCACCGATAAGAGGAATCGATCACCAAATCGATTTTGTCCCAGGCGCCACCTTGACAAACCGTCCTTCTTGGCAAGTATAAGAACTCCTCGACAAGGGGTATGTAAGAGAGAGTCTTAGCCCATGCGCCGTCCATGTGATCCTTGTGCCTAAAAAAGATGGGACATGGCGCATGTGTGTTGATTGTCGGGCGATCAACAACATCACGGTCAAGTACCACCACCCGATTCCGAGGCTTGACGATATTCTCGACGAACTCCATGGAGCTAGCATCTTTTCTAAAGTTGACTTGAAGAGCGGCTATCACCAAATACGGATGAAGGAGGGTGACGAATGGAAGACGGCGTTCAAGACCAAGCAAGGCCTTTACGAGTGGTTGGTCATGCCTTTCGGATTGACCAACGCCCCGAGTACCTTCATGCGCTTGATGAACCACGTCCTTCGTCCATTCATTGGTAAGTTTCTGGTGGTGTATTTTGATGATATACTCATTTATAGCCACGATTTATCAACCCACGTTGAGCACCTTAGGCAAGTGCTCGAAGTCTTGAAAAAAAAGAGCCTTTGTGCTAACTTCAAGAAATGCCATTTTTGTTCGGATCATGTGGTGTTTCTTGGCTTTTTTATAAGTAGGAACAGGCTAAAGGTGGATGAAGAAAAGGTCAAGGCAATCCAAGAATGGCCGACGCCCACGACCATGACTCAAGTCCGAAGTTTTCTAGGCTTGGCCGACTTCTATCGTCGGTTCATAAAGGATTTGAGTACCTTGGCTGCACCCCTCTCTTTCCTCACTAAGAAAAATGTTCCATTCAAGTGGGAGGAAGCGCAAGAAGTTGCCTTCACCACACTCAAAGCCAAGCTCACTCAAGCGCCCCTATTGGCCCTTCCTGACTTCAACAAGATGTTTGAGATTGAGTGTGATGCTTCGGGAATTGGCCTTGGAGGTGTACTAATGCAAGAAGGGAGGCCAATAGCCTACTTTAGTGAAAAATTAGGAGGAGGCGAGATGAGGTACCCCACCTATGACAAAGAACTTCTAGCACCTGTCCGAGTGCTCAAAGTTTGGGAGCACTATCTTTCGCCTCAAGAATTTGTAAACCATTCCGACCACGAGGCCTTGAAGTATTTACGAGGGCAAAACAAACTGAACCGACGACATGCCAAGTGGGTAGAGTTCATAAAATCCTTTTCGTACGTCATCAAGCACAAGAAAGGTAAGGACAACGTCGTCGCCGACGCGTTGTCCCGGAGGTACACTCTTATCTCTTTACTTGATGCACGACTACTTGAGTTTTCCTTCATGAAGGAATTGTATGCCCATGATTCTGACTTTCGTGAGATATACCATACTTGTTTGAAAGGGGGAAGTCGGGATCAGTTCTATATTCATGATGGTTTTCTTTTTAGAGGGACTCGATTATGTGTGCCCAAGGGATCGACTAGGACTTTGTTGGTTCAAGAGGCCCATGGTAGTGGCGTCATGGGGCACTTTGGGGTAATGAAAACTTTGCATATTCTTGGGGAGCATATCTATTGGCTTCGCATGCTTAGGTCGGTAGAAAAGTTTTGTGCCTCTTGTGTCACTTGTTTGCGTGTTAAGTCTAAGGTGCATCCGCATGGCTTGTACACTCCACTCCCGATTCCATGTGTGCCATGGGAAGACATTTCCATGGATTTTGTGTTGGGGTTGCCTAGGCCTAAGAGGGGATGGGATAGTATTTTTGTGGTGGTCGACCGTTTTTGAAAAATGGCACACTTTATCGCTTGCCACAAAACCGATGATGCATCTCATGTAGCTAGACTATTTTTTGATAATATTGTGAGGTTGCATGGGGTCCCTAAAACCATAGTCTTTGACCGAGATGTGAAATTCTTGAGTTATTTTTGGAAGACGTTATGGGCCAAGCTAGGCACCAAACTTCTCTTCTCTACTACTTGTCACCCACAAATGGATGGGCAAACCGAGGTCGTTAATCGTACCCTTGGTTCTCTATTGTGTTCTATCTTGCAAACTAACTTGCGCAGGTGGGAAGAGAGTCTTTCATTTATAGAATTTGCCTACAATCGCTCGGTCCATTCGGCTACAAAAAGAACACCTTTTGAAGTGGCCTATGGGTGTAATCCCATTACACCACTTGATTTGGCACCCTACACTATCAGGACCGAGAGAGCCGAGAGGGACATGACCAAGCTGAGAAAGTCAAGAGTATTCATGAGGAGACACGACTCCAATTAGAGAGGAGAACAATGCAATATGCTCGCCAAGCTAACAAAGGGCGTAAAGAAGTGATCTTTGAGCCGGGTGACCTCGTTTGGGTCCATTTGAGCAAAGAAAGGTTTCCTACACTTAGGAATTCCAAGCTTAAACCTAGAGGGGATGGCCCATTCCAGGTTATGGAGTGCATCAATGAAAACACCTACAAACTCGACCTTCCGCAGAGCTATGGTGTCCATGAGGTATTTAACGTCTCCGACCTTGTTCCTTATTTTTCTAACGATGATGATGAGTATATCCAGGATCAAGGTTCGAGGACGAACCCTTTTGAAGGGAGGGAGGATGATGTGAGTCTACCCATAAGGAATGACAAGAGTATGAAAGAGGAAGCCGGAGCGGTCAAGGTGCCCATCAAGGCCATGACGCCCATTGAGGCCACGACGCCTAACAAGGCCACGACAACACTTGAGACGGAGCAGCCCTTCTTTGGCCCAATGACCAAGCGTCGTGCCCGGCTTCTCCAAGATCAACTCCGGGTTGGCTTAACCATGCTAGGCCCACCACTTGGTGTCAAGATGAGGCCTTTACAGTCCTTTGTAGAATTGGTGACTCGGCTAAAGTCGTTGTGCCAAGATCAAAGATAAATAAACCAAACTACAAACTAGTATAGCATGCAAGTAAGTGGTCGAACCTAAGAGAACTATGACTTCTAGTATTAATATAATTATCAACTAAAGATAGGTGGATTTAGGAGAAAGATTCATTCAAACGATCCATTCTGAAGCAATCACTCGATCATAGATTCATCCACTGATTTCATTCACACCTATGGTCAATTCCGATCCTGATCATTAACAATCGCAAGTCCACGGTCCAAGCAATTCTATAACCCTAGGCAAGGACGCTTAACCTAGAATTAGCATAGAGAACAAGGATATGCAGGATATAATATCAAACAATCAAGCTACGAGTCAATTGCAAGATAAAACAATCAATTCTCTTCTTAATCCTAGTTGCATAGACAACAAGTCTAGGTTAAGTTGTTTTCTCAGATTAGTTTTGTCCACGGTCCAAATCCAATCAAACAGTAGACCATCAATCAATTCAACAAGTCGGCTAGACATGCAAAATCAATCAACATTCATGATATGAAGCACAAGAGAATTAATATTAACCAAATGATAGAAATCAATTACCAAAACCTCACGAGTTCATACATCCTAGCTTCTCCCTTGAACATACCCAAGGAGACTAGCTCTCCATAATTAAACTAAACTAAAGAATTGGAATAAAGGATGATAAGAGGTATCTAAAACATAAGGCAGGCTCCTCCTTATATAGACATAGGGAACATGCTCCCCTACTCTAATTAGGAAAGGAGAAAAGATAGAAAAGGAAAGAGGAAAGATAAGAAAAGGAAAGAAGATAGATTTTCTCGTCCGCTCCGGATCGCGTACCACCGCGGCCGCGTCGTCTCCACCGCACCCGCGCTTTTATGACAGAATGGAACAGGTCGTCTAGGTCAACCACCGCGGGCAATCCGCGGTCGCGGAAATCGGACAGTAACGAACACTTGATTCGGAGGCTGTTTTGACCCTCTTCGGCTTGGAACCTGACTTCGGTGTAAAAAATGAATTAAAGCTCTTCGAGTTATCTTTCCAATGGCACCGGAATCAGCTCAGTCCGACCTCCGTAGATCCATATATGGCCTTCGCAAGCAAGAGGTGTCGTGCAGGCAACTCAAAACGCCTTAACAACTCTTGAAACTTGAATCTTGTGTCTTCAGCCTAGATATTACAATTAGCACAAACTCTAACCTAAACACACTCAATATAGCCCTAAAATACAAGAGTTAACCCATACAAACTAGGGCGAATTAATTGGCCCAATAGATAACACAAGTGGGCTTGGACCGAACCACTTCCAAGAAGCCCATCAAGACACCTACACCAAAATTACACCAAAATTATGACGAAATGCCTTAGGGCGCAAGAAATCCACTTCTACCACTCATTCATTGCTTGGGGCGCAAGCATATTCCTTGGGGAGCAAGGACGCGTTCTCCACCACTCGTTCCTTGCTTGGGCCGCAAGCACAATATAGACCCCCACCCCTTTCTTCGGTTTCAAAAGCATGTATAAGGCACACTTGCCTCTAGTTTTGGATAACTTGAGTTGGAGAATAACTTCATTATCTTGAAACACTTTGCTTTTCATTTCTTTTCAATTCAATGAACGAGCCGGCCCTTGGCTAGGCTCGGTTTTCTTCTCAAGTTCAATCCCTTGAGTTTGTTTGAAGCTTATGTTTGGTGAGTCATATCCAAACCACAATCTTTGAGCCTAGTTTGCTAAGCAACTCGGTGAGTCATATCCGGATCCTCACATCACTCCCCCTCTCAAAACCCTAATCCTGCGAACCCTAACTCTCCTAATCATGCATCTCCACAAAAAATCAGCCCGTGTGATTCGGGCTATTTTGTATGGTTTAGCTCTTGTATTTTAGGGCTATATTGAGTGTGTTTAGGTTAGAGTTGTGCGTAATTGTAATATCTAGGCCGAAGACACAAGAATGCAAGATTCAAGAGTTTTAAGGCGTTTTGTGTTGTCTGCGCGACACCACTTGCTTGCGAAAACTATATCTTGAGCTATAGAGGTCGGATTGACCTGATTTTGGTGCCATTAGAAAGCTAACTTCAAGGGCTTCAATTCGTCTTTTTACACCGAAGTCAGACTCTAAGCCAAAGAGGGTCAAAACGGCTTCCGAAGTGACACTAGAGGTTTTGTCCCGATACCGCGACCGCAGCCTGGCCGACGCGACCGCGGTGGTTGCCGAGACCGACTTGTTCTTCTTTGTTGCGAAAGCGCGGGCGCGGTGGAGACGACGCGACCGCGGTGATGCCGAATCCGAAGCGCGCCGAAATCTTTCTATCTTCTTTCCATTTCTATCTTTTGTCTCCTTCCTTATCTATCTCGTGGAGCTTGTTCCTTGGGCTATTTAAGGAGGAGCTTCCTTAGGTTTTAGATATATTCCAATTCATAATTCAATTCTTCTCTTTTAGGTTTTTAGCTTAGTTATGGAGAGCTAGTATCCTTGGGTTTGTTCAATGGAGAAGCTCTGATGTATGAACTCGTGAGGTTCTAGTAATTGAAATCTATCCTTTGGTTAATATTGATTCTGTTGTGCTTCATCTTATGATTGTTGATTGTTTCTCTAGGATTCACGACCCTATTGAATTGATTGATTTTCTACTGTTTGATTAGGTTTAGACTGTGGACAAAACTAATCTGTGAAAACAACTTAACCTAGACCTGTTGTCTGTGCAACTAGGATTAAGAAAAGAATTGATTGTTTTATCTTGCAATTAACTCGTAACTTGATTGTTTGATATTATATCCTGCATATCCTTGTTCTCTATGTTAATTCTAGGTTAAGCGTCCTTGCCTAGAGTTATAGAATTGCTTGGACCGTGGACTTGCGATTGTTAATGATCAGGATAGCAATTAACCATAGGTGTGAATGAAATCAATGGATGAATCTATGATCGAGTGATTATATTAGAGTGGATATTTTGAATGAACCTGCTTCTTATCTATTTGTTTGTTTGATTTGTTATTTGTTTCCTAGGTTAGTTTAGTTTAGATATCTCTTTGATTTCCCCCCTATCTTTGGTTGATAATTTTATTAATACTAGAAGCCTTAAGTTCTCTTGGGTTCGACCCCTTACTTGCATGCTATACTAGTTTGTTTGTTTGGGTTATTTATCTTTGATCTTGGCACGACGACTTTAGCCGAGTCACCGTGCCACCACCCACACCTCCCAAGGGAATGATCACAAGATCCATGAACAACTCTACAAACCTGTCCATAAATTTAACCTTCACGCTCAAGTAACTCCTCCTACCTAGCCTAAAACCATTACCCATGCCCTAAAAGACCCGGATTTGCGAGCTGCCATGCAATCCAAACTTGGCGCCCTATGCTCGAATCAAATGTGGGACCTCACCACACTGTCCTCAGCCCATAATCTCGTCAGTTACAAGTGAGTTTTTTGAATCAAGTACAATCCTGATGATTCGATTAGATCGCTACAAAGCTCGCCTTGTTGCAAAGGTATTCCATCAACGACCATGTTGTGACTACAATGAAACCTTCAGCCCCGTGGTCAAACTCGTTAGGGTTCGTGTCATTCTTGGCCTTGTTGTCTCAAGTGGGTGGAGTTTAAAGGATCTCAATGTGAATAACTGCTTTCTTCAAGGCACCTTACATGAGGATGTGCTCATGATTTAACCCCCGAGATTCATTGATATATCTCACCTTACGCACATTTGCAAACTCAAGAAAGTGATATATGGTTTAAAGCAAGCACCTAAGGCTAGGTACGTACACTGAGCTTCGGAACTACCTTCTCGATCTCAGCTTCCGTGCTTCTATAGCTGATTCATCTCTATCCATACTTCAGGGTGGCCGACGCACACTGTATCGAAGATATTATAGTTACCCGCGATGACTTTGTCATGGTTGATCAGCTCATTAGTCGACTGTCCTCCAAATTTTCTCTCAAGGACCTTGGATCACTCTCGTACTTCCTTGGAGTTGAAATCATTCCCACATATGCACATCTATTTCTCTCCCAAAGAAATTACATTCTTGATCTCCTATTCAAGGCTGGCATGGAATCAACAAAACCGGTCTCCACTGCCTTATGTCTTATAACTCCTTTCAGTCGCCATTCTAGAACTCCACTACCTACACCTACTGAGTATCACACTCTTATCAGCAATCATCAGTATGTATCCCTCACCAGCCCGACATTGAGATTGTTGTCAACAGATTATCACACTTCATGTAGTTACCAACTTCTGATCTTTGGAATGCTCTCAATTGACCCGTGCGCTACCTCTCTTGCACCACTGATCTCGGCATCCTCATTTCTTCTAAACCTAACCTAGGTCTTCATGGTTTTTCGAACGCAGATTGGATAGGAGATAAAGACGATTATATCTCAACCACTGGTTATCTTCTCTAACATGGTTCTACCCCGATTTCTTTGAGTTAACGGAAACAAAAGACCATTGCGAGGTCATCCATTGAAGGTGAATATAAGGATCTTGCAGATACGTCTTCCGAGCTCGTTTGGCTTCTTTCACTTATTCATGAACTTGTTGTTAGCCCTACTCAACAACAATTTATATACTACGACAACATGGGAGCTACAATGCTTAGCTCGAAGCCAATTTTCTACTCTCGTATGAAGCATGTCACACTTGCCCTTTATTTCGTCCAGGAATTAGTCCAGGATGGCTGCCTGCATGTTGGTCATGTGTCCACCAATGATCAACTTGCTAATGTTCTTACAAAACCTCTTCCTCAACCACATTTTGAACTCATTTCCTCCAAGCTTGGCTCGTCATCCCGACCATCTAGCTTGCGAGGGGATATTAGGAATATACGTATTGATTAGTGTATCTTCTTTGTTCTATTAGTCTATCTATCTTTTAGTTTGATAACTTTATGTTCTATAGATAGATTGCAGCTCAAGACTTCTGTATAAATATTCATGTTATTCAATTGAATAAAATATTAAAGTTTATAGATTCATATCTCTTATATTGTACAAGTCACCAGCCCATCACAACTTTTGCACTTAATTGCATAATTTCATGTTGTTTAATTATTCCCTTATCTATACTATATATTAAAGTCGAGGAATTTCGAGCCTCCACGTTAATTTTGGCCCCACCCCATGTTAAATTCTTTATAAATCAATTATCTAACCTGATTAATTTTACAAATAAAAAATTAACCTATGTATCTATCTATTTACCATATATTGATATATCATAATAATATCTATATCTATAATCCTTATTAATTTTACAAATAAAAATTCTCATATGTATCTATCTAATTACCATATATTGATACATCAGAATAATATCTATATTCATAATCTATCAAATTAATATCCTATATTTATAAACTATCCAAAATTTATTTATCTATACAATCTAGATTCATCCTAAAAGTCTATAAATATTAACACATGAATGAAATGTGAATTAAAATAGGAAAATTGCCTCATAATAATTTCAAGTATCAACTTTCAACCAAAAATAATCCCAAGTTTTAAAATCATCATCAACGATACGAAGTATCACGAAATTAACCAAAAACGATTCAGAAATATTTTTTGACGCGTTTTCCGGTGGAATCATTGATATGACGATCGAAAATATTTCAACCAAGTATAAAATGTTAAGTTGTTTTTCAATCCTAGCGTCATCGATTCAACCGAAAAAGTCGTCAAAAAACATCTCCGAGTCGTTTTTGGTTAATTTCGTGATACTTCGTATCGTTAGTGATGATTTTAAAACTTGAAATTATTTTTGGTTGAAAGTTGATACTTGAGATTATTATGATTCATTTTTCCATTAAAATATCATATTCTTTTATAAGATAGATACTATATCGTAATGAAATCGTTATAGTATTATATCCAAATTTAAAATATTTTAATATGACAAGAGAAGTTAATTAAATTAATTATTTCATGTCCTCAATATGGCTAATTAAATTACTTGGATTATATTACGGTGTATAAATAGATTATAATCCTTTATAAGATGGATACTATATCGTAACGACGGGTTATAATCTATGACACCATAGGAAAGCTAGAGCGTAATTAATTTGGAACATAAAAGGAAACCTAGAGAGTATTAAATTTGAATAGGGGAGTATTAATATATCAAAATAATAACTTATATTCATAAACTATTCAAATAATATCTATTTATACAATCTATCAATATTGTACAAATTAAGAAAATATTTACTTATTTAGATTTATCCTAAAACAATCTATCAAAATAATATCTATCTATACAATCTATGAACTAATACCGTATTAATTAAGAACATGTTTTGACTTATCCTAAAATAAGAAATAAATATTAGCACGTGAATGGATTTATCTACATGAAATATATAACTTTATATATTTATTTATAAAAAATGATTTTCGGTTTATATATTAAAAAAAATATGATCTGTTATGACATCAATATTATATTTATTCGTGTAAAGTTTGATAAAAAAAAATGATCTATTGGGATATCAGTATTATACTTATTATATTTTATATTTTAGGTTGATTTATAAGACAAATCAATTGTTGATATTAGGATAAATTTATAATTAAAAAGTTATACTACGATCAAAATTTATATGGCAAAAATAAGTTAATTCGAATTAAATATAATAGTACTATCATTGTGTATTTTATTAGTAAGTGGAATTAAATGTGTATAAATTCAATAATATAGTATATATACAAAATAATTTTAATATTTAAGACATTGTTGTATATGGTACGACGGGTAAAGCTATTTGCTAATGAGAAAAAAAAAATCAAATAAGGGTCTTCACATTATTTTTATATCATAATGCATATAAAAATGCCATTATTGTCTGTCAAATTTATACTCTATGTTTTATGCACACAAAAAAATAAAATTTAGTCCACTCCTTATGATAATTTAATATTTGTAGTATATTATACCCTCCGACCTAGTAAATGATCGAGTTTTAACTTTAAGAACTTTCTCCCCCTCAAAGAGATCCCTGGTCCGTCAATGCTTATTACCCTTTAATATTTTTCAGAGTTTGGTTCTTCACCATTGGAGCCAGGGAGGGGCGAAGGGGGGCGACCGCTCCTCCTCTCCACGGAATTTAATCGATATATAGTATTTAGTTTACTGCAATCATGTAAGTTTACTTTGCCCAGTGGTTATCCGCTCCCTCTGTTTTAACTGTAGAGTCCGTACATCCCGTGTTCAATCCTTGTCAGTACCCAGCGTGTTAAATTTTAATTTGTCCCTACGTCCCACTCCCAGCACTGGACCAGCTTTCATTTTCTCCTTTTTTAAGCCCAACCATCACTTTTTCCTCATTTCCAATTTTTTTAATTGAGTTGGAACTTGGAAATATATTAACCTAATCATTATTCTATTTTTTAAGCAAAAACTATATACGCAATTAATGTTTTAAACATATCAAAAACTACAATTTATTAGGTATTTTTATTTCTTTAAATTGCCTTACAATATATAATTAGTGTTAGTAATTTAGAAAGCTAGTTAATTCTAAAAATATAATTAGTCCCTTATTATCATGGAAGTTAATTATAAATCTAGTTAATAGTCCAATAAAAATACTTGCTTTTTCTTAAATTATTCATTTTCATGAGAATCCAGGGTTAGGTTTTCTTTATGGAGAATTCATGCAATAATTTAAAATTATGTTTGATATAAATTATTATTATTATTATTATTATATTAATAGTTTTTAATACTCTCAACTTTATTAATTTTTCGACCAAAACAAACTTTATTAGTCTATAACGGTTGCACCCCCTTCAAAGTTTTTCTGGCTCCGTCACTGTTCACCAATACCACATGGACAACTATAATGTTTGTTTATGCCAGATGATTGGGAGTTCTTATTCAGTTATTCCTTGTTAGAACGCAAGTTCTCTAGAAACCTTTTTTTCTGCATGTAGATTTCGTCGTCAAAATTTGAAATCGACGGAAAAAAGAAAAAGAAAATAGGGCAAGAAAAGAGTGAGCAAATCCATTAATTTAAGGTCTCAGTGGGTGTGCCTTCGGGCATTCAGTCAAACGGTTAAACCTCTAAGGGTAGTACCCAAAGGCAGGCCCGTCCATGGGCATGTGCAAAGTGCCCGACGGAACAGGGCCTCCAAATCGCGAGGGCCCCAAAATTTTAAATATATAATATAGTGTGGAAAAAAAGAATTTATTACTCAACTAGCGCAGATGGTGTAGAGTTAAGGGTGCAGTAAACCAACCCGCGTTCGAAACCCAGCCAGCATCCGTTTAAAATTTTTACAAACTTGTGGGCCCATTATTTCCCTTTCTTTTTACCGGCCCATGCATTTATTAGTACTTCATTTTCTATCTTTCATCTTCCATTTGTTCTTTTTCTCCCCTTCCCTCTTTTCTATTCCCCATTTTGATATTTTATTTTTTTATTTTAGTAACCAGTACGTGAAAGTGGATTTAGTTTATTTTAATTTTGCTAGCTTATTAATAGACATAATATTTAGTATTTGTAACTGTTTTAGGATATTTCATTTATGATAATGAAATTTGGATTTTTTAATGCCTCTTATTTTCACAAATTTTATTTATAATATGATTTTCATCTCTTTTTATTAGTTACACTAATATTTTCTTTTTATAATATGTCTATTAATAATGGATAGTGTCGCCTCTCATTCAATAAACAATAATATATTCGCTATTAATAAATGTAAATTATTTTTATTAAACAGTTACAAGTTAATTTTATACTTAGAAATTAATAAGTGATCAAACATTAGTAAGTAAATTTACATCTTATTGATATTAAAACACTAAATAAAAATTTTCGACTAAAAAAAACACTAGTGAAAATTTTTGAACAGGGCCTCCACAAACCATTGGACGGCCCTGCCCAAAGGTCACCGGTTCAACTCGGTTCAACTCTTACGAGCAGTGCCCTCAACCAAAACATCTCAGTGGGTGTACGTCCATATTGTTACTTTGACTAGTCCTGGAAAATCTTTGAACACTTATAGGAAAAATGAAAGTCTCGGTTAGGAAAACTTTCCTCTTATTTTGCTTTTATCATTTGGAGAGGTCAAGACCAGATGATCGCAAAAGCTTAGCACATGCAGCTGATCGCACAAGCTTTAGCACATGCAGCTCGAGGGCTGTTTGTGTGTTACTATGAGAACAGACATAATTTACATCCTGTAATCAGTTGTTCGGTTGTCAGTGTTGTTTGATTTGATCTGGTTTCACAATAAAATTTACTAAACCATATCATATTACTTTTAAATTACGTGGTAACAAGTTTTATTCGTGCTGTTTAATTTGTTTATATATTACTTCTAGTTGTGGTATATTAGCTCAAATGGTACACCAATGTGTTTAGTGCACAATAATGTGAGTTTAAATCTCACATAGGCTTACTAATTAATAAATTTCGGTGATAAGTGTTTGTATATGAAGATAAGTTTTTATACGTGGTAACAAATTGTTTGTACGTGGTGATAGATTTATACATGTAACATTGACATACGAAAATATAATATACACATATATGAGCAAATAATATACAAAAAAATTATAAATTCTTTTTCGACCAAAAAAAAAATTATAAATTCTTTTGCATAATATAAAAACTAATCAATGAGATCCCATGCGACAACCCGAGTCATCTACCTAACCAGTAATAAATATAAAATTAAAAAACTTGGGTCATTTATGACCTCATAGGCTCATACTCTTTAAAAAATGACCTCATACCTTAATTCAAGAATTAAAAAAACGAATAGAAATATATACACATACTAGACATCTATGTCCTGCGTTGCCCGTGACGGTTGTTTAGTACAATTTGACAATTTTATATGATTACTGTTTGTATTTATAGTTTCTTTTGTGTTTTATACTCAAAGAATATATTGTCTTGGTTAAACAGTTGGAACGGCATTATTATCGTATTTTTGTATTGTTAAGATTACAAATCCCTAAATATCAAAACATTATATCCTTAATCTATAAGTTTTCAGTTATAATATTGACATTAGTGATCCAAAAACTAACGTAATAAAGAAATTACGAAAAGAATCTTATAATTGTTTTTATGAAATAAAAATTAATTTTTAATAAGAAAACATCTAAATCATTATCATGAAATAAAATATAATTTAATATAATTTAATAAAATATATAGTCTAAACTAATAATAAGAAAATGAATGATTATAAATGTTGGGTCATACATAGTTAGTAGAGTTAAGGATGCTCTTGGAAAGGCGTCCTTTGCAGCTAAATACTTAAACAGTGATAAATGCAAAACAAGCAAGGACGGCATAAATATTTATAGAGGAACCCTACTTAGACCAGCTAGTCTAGATGGATAAACCTGTACCTCTAAGAAGATTTTGAGTGACGTCCTTATACTTGTATTATGTGAGTCCCTACAACCATTACACGGGCGAATTTCACACTTCCCTAAACTACAAGATTTCATCCTTATAGTTTACTAGTGAAACTTTCATAGTTTAACACTATAATCACACAATACAATGGAAGGAAACCTTCTTGTGTTCCCTAGTCCCTAGGAAACACATAACTCTCTTGATTACAGACAGGTTTGATTTTTGGTGGACTTCTTTCCGAACTAGCTCACTCTCACTCTTTGTTCTTGAATTCGCTCTTTAGTGTTCTTGAAAGCTCATGAAAGAGTGTGGAAGAAGTCACATCACGTTGAATGTTTTTTTCTTGTATTTATAGGCGATGTGAAACGGCTCCTTTCCTAGAACCCTTTTTCCCTCTAGCGTCCTTAGAGATATTCTACAGATCTTATCGCTTCCTTCCAACATTGTACATCCGCAAAAACTTGTCTCCACATGAAACTCGCCTCTTCTTTTGCTGGGAATTAGCTTCCACGTGGTCCTTGGGATGAGTTTGTCGAAAGCGATGTCCTGGAAGCTTGCATTTTGTCTCTGACATTTGAAGCTTCTGAGGACTGCAGTTGCGAATGATGTCATCTTTGTCGGGCAGCCTTGACCTTGTTTGAATTTGAATGTCGGGCATTTTGGCGCGCGTTTCTACTCAATAAGACGGCTTCCTTATCTCGTAGGAACCATGTTCTCGTTCACTTGATCAATGAAGTTTGATGCGTCCTCATAGGATAGGGACGACTTAGCACTTGTTGTCCCTTTCTCATGATGAGCGTCTCTGAAAACATGCTTGGGAGTGGTACTTGGACGTACAAACATATTAGATAGCATGAAGTTTGTCACTATCAAAACCGATGACGGAGATCGTTGATATACTACTTTAATCGGAAATGAATTGTATAAGGTAAGTTATAGTATATTATATAGTATAAAGTAGTAATAGCATGAAATAATAATGATAAAAATAATAAATTTTATAAAATAAACAAATAATAACAATAGTATAATAGATTGAATATAATATAACTTAATTCAAGGAAATTTAATTCAAGGCATTTAATGCCAAAAAATTACAACTTTACATGAAGATAGACTAAATCCAAAATCTAGGTGATGACTTGTGTAGTCGCAAGGGATCTCATTGATTAGTTTTTTTTATTGTATTCATATAGTATATTTTCATATTTTGTGTATAATGTTTTTTGTATGTCAATGTTATATACATAAGTCTATGCACTTGGGTCATTATTTCATAATATAAGGTTTTTTTATTAACATTCAAGTCTTAAATTAGCAAAACTTTGTTACATATGGTTTGACAAAGTTCCTCATAAGTGGAAAATTATCATTTAATATCATTAATTTTAATTAAATTAATTTTGTAGAATAATAATCATTATTCTCATTAATGTCAAAATTTAAGAATAAGGGAGGTTAATTTTTCTTATCTTATTCCTATTTATATTAATTTTTAATAATTAATAGAATTATGACCATCTCATGTGGATTTATATAAGCAAAAAATCTAAACAACTTCAAAAATTGTACACCTTTGCCCATAAATGCTCATACCTCTAGTTTCTATTATCCAACCCTCTAATCATAAGGCTCACAATAAGTGCTTTGTCTTTTTAAAAAAATAGTATTATAATTTGAATCATCAAAAAACACATGAAAATTTATTCCTCTTACCATATAAATGCTTTGTTTTTTTGTAAGAAAATGGCATCTTTACCATGTATTAACTTTTTCCCCAAAGTACAATAAATGTCCATTCTATATTTTTCAAATTCAAATATTAAATAATTTTCATCATCAAACTAAAATAAGTGAATTTTGATCTTTTATATATATATAATATTCTAATTTTTTCATACCCTTGCTTAGAATTACAACAAAGTTCAATCCCTCTCAACTCGTCATACTTAAATGCTCTAACAACTTTATTTTGTATCTTAATAACCTTATATTTATTAAAGAATACAAATATAAGATATAAGCTTTATCTGTCCAATGGACGAGCTAAGCATTCTAGTATGACTGTAAAATCAAAAAAAGGAAAAAGTAAAACATTATAATGATAGAATATAATAAGCCAAAGTGACATAAATATTGTAGTATATACAAGTAAATAAAATTAGCATACAAATGATATATCCACATAATATCAAAAAACATCTATTTATCTATATCTATCTATCTACCTATAAGATTTTGAGAAATTGTTTTTCAATACAAAGATATGATCAAAAGTGTAAGCCTCAACAACATGTTTTTGGATAATAAATAACCATGAAACTAATAAATATTTTAACATCTATTTATCTAACTATATAACCATGAGATTGATAAAGATTTTATTATATATATATAAGATTTGGGAAATTTGTTTCAAACCAAAGATATTTTAAATCCTAATATTATATTTTCGTGTAATGAATAACCATGAAATTACTAATTTGTTTTATTACAAACCAAATTTCATTAAAATTTTTAGCCTTTCAGATAGATTCTTGGACAATACATGTTTATAAAAAATAATGTGAAATCTTATGTCACTCCAAATTTCTATTAGAACTTTAAACCTTATATATATATATATATATATATATATATGAATTAATAGGTTTTTTACTAATGATTAAAACAAGGTACAGTGTTATTCCAAAATATAATAATTTCAAAATAGGCAATGGATGCACCCAGTCAGGAGCCCAGGACCAATTATCTAGCTTAGAAAATGATTTTATATAAAAAGATTAGCATATGCTTATTGCAATAATTATGATGGGACTTGAATCTATTGACGGTCGCGACCAGAAATTCGTACATGCAGTTCGGCAAAGGTCCTTGGAATATGAATGTCATGTGCATGTTTGGTCAAACCATTCCTTATAAGGATCTCAATTCGGAAAAGACAATTATGATCATTGTCGAAAGAAAAAGGAATGAAATGATATTGATTTTGTAAATTAATTACCAAGTAGGTAATAGATTTCCGTTACTCATGAACTAAGTTATGCTTACATTCGAGTTGATTAATAAATTAAGTTTCAAAATTAAATTTCAGATCATAAAAGTAAGGTTTATATTCACATTATAAGTACATGATTAAAAGTACATGATATGAGACTTATACTAGTTAATAAAGTAAGATTGAGACTTATTCCATCTTCTCTCACCGCGATCTCTTCGTTGATTGATATTATATTTATGCTATAACTAATGATGTAAATAAGAAAATAATAAGTATAACATAACTAAAGATAATAAAACTATAAAAATAACATATTTCAATAATATCAATAATATTTCATATTATTTGTCAATACTCCCCATCAAGTTGAAATGTGAAGATCTCAAATGCTCAATGAGCCCAAAAAAGTGTAAAATTTTGTGATCCAAGAGCCCTAGTAATAATGTCTACTGTGCATGAGTGTGAATATAGCTCGTAATAGTTTCAACAGTCAAATGAAATGGCAATCAACCTTAATGTGTTGGTCTTCTCATTAAAGACAAGATTAATGTAAATCCACGTGATTGTCAGAAAACAACCACATAGAACTAAAATGATTATCAACAAGCAAGAGTAACAGTGACTTCAACCGAGTTAGCTTGTAACAAATGGTACGTAGACGTATCTCTATATTCCACTTCAGTGGATCGGAAGACCAAGAAATAGTCTTCTACTTCATAAACTTCCACGATATAAGTCGATATAAGTGAGGAATCAAGCTAAACAAAATAACTCATAATAAAGTGATGAGTAAGAGGACAACAAAAAAACCGAACCGAACCGAAACCGAAAATTTCAAAATTATGGGACCGAAAATCGAACCAAAAATATTCGGTTACAGTTCGGTTCGAGTCGGTTCGGTCTATTTTTTTGGTTTCGGTCGGTTCCTGCTCACCCCTAGTTCTAGAACATACAGTTGCTACAATAATCAAGTTTTGCTACGAGAAGATCTAGATTTACCAATAGAACATAATCAAAAGAACTCAATGTTTTAGTTATGATTAAAGATGAATCCCCAAAGGAACTCTAAGCTTAAATAGAACTCTAAAAGAAACTATCTAGAGATAAGAAAATAAAATGAACTAACAATAAACTAAAAAGATAACAAAAACCAAAATCCAAAAGAAATCTTTCAGCCACACGACCTGCGGTCACGGGTCAACACTTGGCAAAATATCATTCGCAGCTTCTACCGCAATCACGGGTCAGGTAACCGGGGTCGCAACCTTCTCTAGTAAAGTTCCGTATGTACGTCTCTTTAGCTCTTCCGCAGTCACAACTTGGGACCCATGGTCGCGGTTCTTTTACATAATGTATTTCTTCTTCATATTCTTCACTTCAACAAGCTCTTGGATGTCTTTATAAAAATCCCATAAACTAATCTAGAATTCTCATAATAAAGTATTAAAAAGTTTTAGTTACAACATAGAAAATATAACATATCATCCCGTCCATCTCATTGGTGATTTGAAATCAACAGTTAAGGAAATTAGATCCGACGATTCAGACCTTTGGAGGGATCTATCATTGACAGAGAGTGGTGGAGTTGGGTGGGGTAAATTTTAGACATGTACTTTTGTCCTGCAATTGAAATTCTATGTAATTTACCTTACGTGCCACTTTAAATGAACCGGCTGTTGTTAATAGAAACGACTTGTTTAATCTAAGTGTCCATTGTACGTAATCCATCACCTCAAATTTATTCTTATTTTACCCATTTATGACTCAAGGCTTGTTTCATTTGTAAGATGAAAGTATTTTTGGGTGAAATTTTATTTTTGTGTGTATTGAAATATAAACGGTAGAGAGAATGACAAGGGTTTTAATAAGGTTAAAAGTAAGTTTTGAGTGGGAAAGGATTTTTTTCTCCTAAAAAGTGAACAAGGCCTCAAGGACAATAGCGTCAAGGAAAGGCTGTCAATAGCAAATCAAAAAGTCAAGCTTTTGCCAAATTGTTTTGTTTGATTTCCGTCAATTGGCATTTTGGGTTTGAGCTCCTTAGCGAATATCTCAACTAATTAGTAAAATAGAAAGGACACAGAAAAATCAGGGAATTAGATCAATAATTATATGTAGTAACTAAAATAATTAAGTACCACACATGAAAAAATCATGGTGGATTGTAGTTGTAGGTGACAGTCACCACATTCTCTCACATTGACTACTCACTTGCAACTCTTTTTTTCAAGATGCTCTTAGAAATTTACTAAAAAGACATTAAAACTTGAAAATTAGGAATAGGCAGCTGGTTGAATCGTCTCTCAATTAAGTAGTGGCGACGCAAAAGGCCTTGGGATACACCATGAGCTCTCTGTTCCTAGTCCCTCCTTCGTTGCACCTGCTTGTGCTGGCCCTTGGATATTTACTATTATACCCCTCCACATCATGGAAAATAGCAGCCATGTCCTCTGCCTCACCACAGGCATGATCATGATGAAGATCCTGTGCATCGCACCTCAAGGCGCAGCCGTCCATGAGACGGAGCGTGAGGCGGCCGTTAACCCTCTGGGCCTCGAGACAGTTGTGGGAGGGCCCCACAGTAATGGACGTTATAACCAACCTGCCGCCTTCCCTCACACGCTCCACCTGGACCCGGCCGCTCATCGACGGGATCGGTGGTGGCAGCATTGGGCCCGACGCGGCTTCCGCTCGGGCTCTCAGCCCGGCCCGGAAACTCCGGACCGGTTCAGGCAGGGGCGTCATGAAGGCACCAGTGGCCACGTCATCGCTGCCCGTTTCGCTGCCGAGGCTCTCGGTGCACATCTCCAGGCTCTTCTCGGTCAGCGCCGATTTGGAGCATTTGGCCAGCGGGTGGACGTAAACGACGTCGTTCTTGTCGGCGTTGTTGTTTGGAGATGTGAGGCTTTGCAGGAAACTCCATCCTCCCATTTGATTGGGGTCCGGAGTCAGGTTAACGCTTGGGCTCATTGTGTTGTTAATTTTGTTTATGGAGGAACTAGTGTTTGGAATGCTGGTTGAGATTTTGAGAGATGCGAATGTAGGAGTTGGATTGAAAGAGAAGTGATCAAGTGAGCTGAATTTATAGGAGTTTGGAACATATGCACCAGGAAAGTTGTAGGCCCCACCGGTACCCGTTTCACAGTTTTGGCCACTTTATTTCATTTAATTTGAATTCATCATTGCAAATTTTTTTTCTCGGAAATGAACAATCTCTTATGTTATGACTTATGAACGAACATACATTAGGTATTATAAGAGCATGTTTTTAGGAGATTTTAGGCCGTGATCACGATATTCTGTAAATTGCAGGTGGTATCCAAAGTTTTTCGGGATTCCGCGTTATAACCTTGAGGTATTGCATATTACGCGTGGTAGACTATTATAAATGATTAAAATTATTCAATTTATAGCCACATTATTATTTTTAATTGAATTAATGACCCAAATTTTATACAATTGTCTTATATGTTATGTAAAGTTTTTTCCCATGAAACTACATTCTCTATTTGTATAGTGAAATAACACCCTTTTAAAATATGAAAATCATATGCAATTTCGAAATATTTTCCACCATTTTTATTTTTTCTAAAAGTATAAAATTGTAATTTTTATAAAAGGAAATATATTTTAAGAGAGTGTTTTTGATGCATTAATTAAAAAGTTGGTTATTTAAAATCAAAATAAAAAGAATTTCTAAATTAATATTATATTTGTGATGAAATATGTGTAAACAATTAAATTTTGTAAATTTATATTACATAAACATATAAGGATTTGGTGTTTTTTCCAAGTTATAAAAAAAATTGAATAAAAAGTATGTGTATTAACTATTAAATGATGTTTGTTATTAATAATTTTTATAAAATACATTAGATAGTTTTTAAAAAACTAAAAATATGGGTTATTTACCCAATTAAACCAAATATATTGTGGTCACATTTTGAATACTTTTAACATCCGAGGCTACCTCTTAAACTGTGCGCGCAAAACCTCGTAATTACCACGCGGAATTCCGGAAAGATTTGTATACAACGTGGTATTTTCAAAACCTCGAGGGTCACTTTGCGGAATTTCCCTTTATTTTTTAATGGAACGAGTATATAAGAATTATAATTAACCATTAATTAAGAGAAAAATATTAGGATAATAAAACACCATTGATTAGAGAAGTTCTAAATCCAAATTAAAATACCTATTGCATAGAACCGCTCTCCACCGGTGACGTTGCTAGCCTATCGTAGGATTCTAAGCAACGACCATAGTCCCATCATTAGAACCGTCGGACACCAAAGTTGCCCACCAACAACGGAAGGGTTTTCCAATTGATTTGTTCCTTCCGATCAAGTTGATCGAACCACCTAATGCACCACCAACGCTGGTCCGTTGCACTACCAACACACCACCAACGACTTCGACGAGGTATGTATAATACTTCGTCAGCTAGGGTTACATTAAATTTTGCTAAAGATTATAAGGGTTTCATTACGTACATTTGGTCTAAGTTAATTCAAATTGTTTTTTTCCCTTATTTTTATGTAGTTTGACTACTATGATATGGCTTGATTAGGGTCCCATAAAAATTTGCTTAAGATTTAATGTAGCTTTTTTTACATTGTACGTACACGTTGAAGAATTGCCTAAAATTTACTTTATGTAGTTTGATTAGGGTTACATTAAAATTAGGTTAAAATTTTCTTGAAATTAATTTTACATAGTTCGATTATGAAATTTATTCACCGGTATTTTTATGTAGTTTGATTACTATGATACAACTTGATTAGGGTTTCAATGTATTTGTACATTAAATTTAAGTAGTTTGATTATCGTTACATAAAATTAATGTACGTAGGCTCATTCCTTGCTACTCAAACAACATAAGGAAACTTGTATTTATGTAAGGAAATTAATTTAATAAAATCATATTTATGTGAAGAAATTATTGTAAAAATGAAATAAGTCTACCCAAATCAATCGACATGAATTTTCTTTTATGTAAGGAAATTAATGTAAGGAAAATTGTATTTATATAAGGAAATTTATTTTACACTACGTAGTATTAATCTACCCAAACCAATCTACATATATTAAATTAATGTGTTACACTAAATTAATCTACATAAATTTAATTAGCATAAATGAGTTACTCTTCTTGCATTAAATTAGAATTTACTGTAGATTACATTAATCTACACTCTTTTTTTTGGTCGATGTAATCTCCTCTTAATGTACGGTAGAATCTATTTGCACATTGATTTTTGGCTATCTGCACCACGGAACGTGGTGGCGTGGAAATTCCACGGAACCTCGTGGCGTGTACGGTAAAAGCGGATCACGGATCACCCGACTTAGGAGTTCGTGGCGTGGACGTCCACTAAACGTGGTGGCGTGGATGTCCACTAAACTTGGTGGCGTGGATGTCCACTAAACGTGGTGGCGTGGACGTCCACTAAACTCCGTGGCGTGGAGTAAACATTTCAAAAATTTTGAAACGGCCACGTGTCGAAAATATCTTACTTCAATCCGGATATTTGAATTTTTCATGTGGTGAAAAGTTTTACGCTCCACGCCATCTCGTTTAGTGGGCATCCACGCCACCGCGTTTAGTGGGCGTCCACCCACCGCGTTTAGTGGGCGTCCACGCCACCGCGTTTAGTGGGCGTCCACGCCACCAACTCCTCAGACGGGTAGTCCGTGATCCGGTTTTGCCATCCACGCCACGAGGTTCCGTGGAATTTCCACGCCACCAGGTTCCGTGGTGCAGATAGACAAAAAGTAGTGTGCAAATAGTACCTCGGTAATGTACATGCACCAAACTATTCTACATTAAATCAATTTAATGTAATCTAGCCCTAAATTAATCTAATGTAATCAAAACACATAAGTACTTCCTAAAACAATTTATTGTGGTCGAAGGGCTTTGACATAGAGGAAGGTTGATCGCAATGGACTTAGATGTCAACGTAAAGTGATCGGACCGACGTGGAGGAGGGTTGATCGACGATGGACTCTGACGTCGATCTATGGTGGTCGGACCGGCGTGGAGGAGGGTTGATTGGCGATGGACTCCGACATCGATCTATGGTGGTCGGGCGACTACGGGGTCCACAAATACTGTTAATGTGCCTTGAATCTGAATCACACACTACGACAGATAGCACGGGGGTCTCGCTATTTTGGGCCTGCGGCCCATATTTGTAACTAGGGTTTCTTGAGTCACTATATAAGCTCTCGAAATACCTAGATCTCTGTAATCCGAATTCAGTCTTCCATAATAATATACGGTTTCTCTACCCGTGGACGTAGGTAACACATCGTTACCGAACCATGTAAATCTGTGTGTCATTCTTGCTTTATTGTTCTCGTTCGATCTCTGGTTACAACAAACTAGTATCAGAGCCGAGGTTTCGAATTCCGCCAAGAACGATGTCTAGATCCATGATGAAGATCCACAAATTCACTGGGAGAAATAGTTTCAGTCTGTCGAACAGAAAGATGCAGGCTTTGCTGAAGCAACAGGGTCTGTGGGCGCTGTTAGCGAGCGATAAGAAGGGAATGGATGTATCGTCTGACGAATACAAAATTCTGGAGGAGAAGGCCCATTCCACGATTATGTTGTGTCTGGTAGACGATGTCATTACGGAAGTTGCAAATCAAGATACCGCATCCAAATTGTGGTTGAAGTTGGAGAGCCTCTATATGACTAAGTCCTTGACGAACAAGTTAATGCTAAAGCAATGACTTTTCAGCCGGTGCATGGCAGAAGGTACGTCTCTTCGTGAACACCTAGATCAATTGAATACAATTTTGTTAGAATCACGTAATATTGATGAAGAGGTGGATGATGAGAATGCTGCTCTAATACTGCTTGTGTGGTTGCCTCTTTCATATGAGAACTTTGTTCAATCCTTCATTGTTGGGAAGGAGACTGTGTCGCTGGAAGAGGTTAGGTCTACGCTTCACACCAGGGAGTTGCGTCACAAGGCATCTGGGACGGTTACAGACATCAGGCTTCTGGGTTGATGGCCAAAGGAAGCAAAGAGGGAAAGAAGGGCAAGAAAAAGGGGATACAGGAGGAGCAAAAGTCAAACCCTAAGTTACCTCACGATGTCTGTGCCTACTGTATGGAGAAGGGGCATTGGAAGAATGAATGCCCTAAGAAGAAGCAGAAGCAACAGTCAGAGTAGAAATTTGGGTCCGCTGCAGTAGCAGAAGGAGGAAGCAATTCAAAGGCTGATATTGCTCTGATGGCAGGAGAACATGCACATCAGGCAGATTTGTGGTTTCTGGACTCTGGGGAGTCGTACCATATATGTCCTAAGAGAGAGTTGTTCACAACGTACTACAGTGTAGATGGTGGCAATGTGTCTATGGCAAATGGCTTAGTCTGAAAAGTAGTTGGGATTGGCTCAATCAAATTTAGGGCACATGATGGAAGGTTATGCACATTGAAGGAAGCCAGGCATGTTCCACTTATGACAAAGAATCTGATATCTCTTAGTTTGCTAGACAGTAAGGGTTTCAGTATTAGGGGCAAAGGTGGAGACCTACATGTCTGCAAAGGCTCTGATGTGATTCTGAATGGCACCAAGCAGGGAACTTCATATGTATTGCAGGGTTCAACTATCACAGGTTCTGCAGTTGTGGCATCAGTTTAGGTTAAGGATGTTGATTTGTCCAAACTATGGCATATGAGGCTGGCTCATATGAGTGAACGGGAAATGCAGATTCTGTCTAAGGAAAATCTTCTTGAGGGTCACAAGATCAAAAGCCTAGAGTTTTGTGAGCACTGTGTGTTTGGGAAGTTACACCGCAGCAAATTTTCAAAGGCAGTTCATAGAACAAAGGGCACGTTGGATTACATCCACTCAGATTGTTGGGGTCCTTCTCGTGTTGAACCATTGGGCGGTAACAAGTACTTTCTGTCTATCATTGATGATTACTCTAGAATGACGTGGGTATTCATGATGAAACATAAAGACGAGGTGTTAGTAAATTCAGAGAATGGAAAACTTTAGTGGAGAATCAGACTGGGAAAAAGGCCAAGAGGTTGCAAACTGATAACGGTCTGGAATTCTGCTCATCTGAGTTTGATGAGTTCTGCAAAGATCAGGGGATTGCTCGCCATAACACAATCAGACATACACCGCAACAGAATGGTGTAGCAGAACGAATGAATCAAACACTCTTGGAGAAAGTAAGATGTATGCTTTCTAATGCTGGTTTGGCTAGAAGGTTCTGGGCCGAAGCTGTTACAACAACCTGCTATCTCATCAATCGGAGTCCACACACAGGCATTGATTGGAAGACACCCTACAAGGTATGGTTTGGAAAACCCGTTGATTATTCAAATCTGAGAATTTTTGGCTGCATTGCTTATTAACATGTGAATGAGGGCAAGTTAGAGCCTAGGGCTAAGAAGGGAGTCTTTGTGGGATATGGTGTTGGTGTGAAAGGGTATAGAATCTGGTCTGAAAATAAGATTATACTGAGCAGAAGTGTAGTCTTTGATGAGAGTTCTATGCTGAATCCAAAGGAGAAGAGCAGTGATACAGTAGGAAAAGAGGTTGTTGCTGAGGAGATGGAGGTGCAATTCACTCTAGAGGAGTTTCAGGCACCTAGGTTGGATGATGATCAACCACCTCAATCTGTTATAGAGGAGTCAAAATCCGATCAGGCAGAGAATATGCCACCAGAAGCAAGTTCGGATTAAGTTTTGCATCGAAGCATTGCTATAGACCGACCAAGAAGGTTGGGAATCAGACCTCCAGCAAGATTCTGATGTCTCTCATTTTGGAGGTGTTTTAGTAGTTAATTTCCCTTCTAAATATGTGTTTTTCATTCCCTTCTTTGTTAGTTTCGTTCCTTCTTAGCTTAGTTCCCGGTTTTCTTTGAGATTCGGAAACTATGCGAGTTTGCTTTGTTTTGTAGGAGAAATGGCAAGAATGAGGACATTTTGGAGGAGCTAATGAAGGATCCAAGCCAAGGAATGCAAGAGCCAAGCCAAGAATGAAGTGGAACCGAAGGAAACCCAAGAAGAAGACAAGGATCGAGGCCCAGGACCGAGTTCCACCACGTCGGGCCCGAGATCGAGCAACCAGAGCCAAGACCGACGTTCCCAACGTCGGGCCCGAGGTCCCCAGTGCATCGGTCCAAGTCAGCATTTGAGAGGATTGTTCCCCAAGGCATATTTTTAGTAACTTTCCACATTTGCCCCTTTCTAAATTGGGAATTCCTTGGTCCCCAATCCATGAGAGGCTATAAATAGAGGTGATTAGAGAGCATTAAGGGCATGTTTGGACACACCCACAACCCAAATCACTCTCTAAAGGCTCAAAGGAAGACTTGGAGGGCAAGGAGAAGAGAGGAGGAGGAAGAGAAGAGAAGATCGGTGGAGAAGAGAGGAGGATTAGTGAGTTTTGTACTTTGTTTTGCTTTGATCTAGTAGAATTGAGACTTGGATTTTGTTGACACTTTGAATTTGAATGCAATTGGAGTTTGATTGGATGTTGATGATTGAGATTTGCTTGATTTCCATTTTGATTGTGTTTTTCTCTTACCTTATGGAGTAGATTCCATAGTCTTGAGCTATGGGGAAATCCCCTAGCTAGGATTGGGTAGAAAACCCCAATTCCATAGCCTTGAGTGCTTGATTTGCGAATCCTCTCTACATTGAGCTTCAATTCTCTTGTGAAAACAAGGGATATAGGGCTTGAGAATGGTAAGAGTAAGCGAAAGCAATCTCGATCCCATCACAAGTTCCTAGCATCGAAGGTGAGTGAAAACTCCTTTTGGTCGAGGTGTAGAGTGGAGGGATCCGGGGCTAGCAACCTCGATCTCACAAGGATCAAACACTTATTGGCTGAATTGGGGAAGAATATCCAAGTCTAGTTAGGGGTGGAACCCAAAAACCCAAGACCGATCTACTTATTGTTCAAGACCGAGTTACCCAGTACATCGGGCCCGACTTGTACCACGTCGGTCCCGGCCAAACTCAACCTCGATCCACCCTCGGACCGAAGTGACCTGTGTCGGTCCGAGGTGATCTCTTCTGTTTTCCTTTGTTTTGCCTTTCTTCCATCTTTTCTTAGTCTTTTCGGGTACTCTCGACGCACGAACTCCCGTGTGTTCGACACCCTACCTCTTTACTACAATTGAGGTTCGGTTTTATAAATTTAAATTGTGAGACCCTCCGATCCCGGACCGATCAGAATTTTGGCGCCGTTGCCGGGGAGTTCTACTTGTTCGAGGTACCCTTTTGTTGAGTCTTTGATTTTGGTAGTGATTTGGGTGAGGGACTAGCCCAAACCCTTTGTTTGTTTTGATCGGTTTTTGTTTGTGTCTTTGGTTGTAGGTGCATGCGAGCTAGTTCCGCCCGAGGAACTCTTGAGCTCGACTTTGTGTGTGACCCGAAGAGTATTCTAAGGCAAGCCCGAAAGAAGAAGAGGATGGCGGACCAAGCCCGAGATGAGGAGTTTGAGAGGATGAGAGCCGACATGGCTCGAATGCAAATTGAAATGGCGAACCGAGATGCCGAGACCCGTAGAGAGAGGGAGCAAAGGATGAGGTTGGAAGCTCAAATCAACACTCAACCCCGGAATGCTAGACAATACATGCATCCGGAGTTGAAGGTGCCCGAACCGGCCATCGTCTTGCCGGAGGTGTCAAAGAATTTTGAGATAAAAACTCAATTTATCTCACTCATCAAGAGAGAGCAATTCCAAGGGAGACCAAACGAGTGCCCGATCGAGCATGTCAAGCAATTCAAAGATCTATGTGAGACCATCTCGACGGACGACTAGACACTTGAGTATGTGCTACTCAAGGCCTTCAAGTGGTCTTTGGGAGGCAAAGCTTTGCATTAGTTGGAGAGCCAGGCACCTCGTTCTATCACATCATGGAGGGCTCTCAACGACTCATTCTTGATGAAGTTCTTCCCGCCCACCAAGACGACGGAGCTTAGAAGGAAGATTGCTAGTTTCCAACAAGGAGCTCATGAGCCACTTTTCGAGGCATGGGACCGGTTCAAAGAGATGTTGAGAGCGTGTCCAACACATGGTTAACAACCTTATGTCCTTCAAGACATTTTCTTCCAAGGAATCAACCCCGCCACCAAGGATAAATTGAACCTCCATACCGATTGTGGGTTCATTGACTTGCCACCGGAGCAAGCATGGGAGTTGCTAGGCAAGCTCTCGGATTATGAAGCTATGTATGGAGTCAACCAAGTGAGCAAGGAAGCAAGAATCCATGGAGAAGGTCCGAAGAGGCTCTACGATCCCAAAGGTGAAGAGGTGGATAAAGATGTGAAGATCCAATTCTTGGAGGATGAGTTGAACAAGATGAGGAGGAAGATGGGTCATCTCCAACAAAACACAAGAGCATGTGAAGAGTGTGGTTCTTTGAAGCATGGAGCCCAAGAGTGCCCAAATGAGCGCCAAGTCCGGTTGGCCGAGCAAATTGAGGAGGCCAACTATGTTCAAAGAAACTTCGGAGGGAGAGCCAACTTCAACAACAATGGAGGAAGGTGGAACCAAGGCCAAGCTAGTGGCTACAACAACAACTTCAACCAAGCCGAGCCAAGGGCCCAACCACCACCATACCGACCTCCGGGATTCTATGAGCAAACTCCACAATGGGCGCAAGAGATGAGAGGCGAGTTCAAGGACTTGAAGAATCAATTCACCAATGTGGAGAGAAGAGTTGATGAAATGGGTGCTCAATTCAAAGAGTTGGGTGTATGGAGAAGGCAGGTGGACAACCAATTTGTTCACATGGCTAATCGACTTCCAAGAGAGGAAGGGAGACTCCCGGGCCGACCCGAGGAGAATCCCCGTGCCCCACAACAACAAAATGAAGTTCGTGCCATAGGATTGAGGAGTGGACGGAGTTTGCCCGAGCCACAAGTTCTAAGAACAAGAGAAGAGAGTCGGACCGAGGTTCCCAGCAACTCGGGCCCGACGTGCCCAGACATCGATCCGGTCAATGAAGGAAATCCTCTGAAGTGGACCGAGATACCCAGCAACTCGGGCCCGACTTGCCCTGAAGTCGGCCCGACATGCCCTGAAGTCGGCCCGAGTTACCCAGATGTACCCTGCCCCCGGTCCGAGATGCTTGACGTCGTTCCCGACGTCGATCCGAAGTCGGTCCAGGCTGAGATCGTGGAGAAAAGCCAAGATCGATCCAAGGAGGTGGATCCAAGCAAGAAGCAAGGTGCCACTACTCTTCCATATCCTATGAAGAAGCGCAAGGAGATTGTAGAGGGCAAGTTCAAGCGGTTCTTGAAGCTTTTGCAAGGCTTGAACATCACTATTCCATTCACCGATGCTCTAAGTGAGATGCCATCCTATGCAAAGTTCTTGAAGGAAATCTTGAGCAAGAAGAGGTCAATTGTTGAAATGCAAGATGAGGTGAAGATCTTGGAGCTACCTCAAAAGCTAGGTGATCCCGGAAGATTTGCCATCACCGTGGGTGTCGGACCAAGGAAGTTTCAAGCGTTGTGTGACCTTGGAGCAAGTACTAGTGTGATACCATACACCATATGGAAGTCTACCGCCATGGGACTCATTGCCCCGGTTAACATGAGGTTGACCATAGCCGATGGGACATCGATTGAGCCAATTGGAGTGGTGGAAGATTACCCATTGTGTATAGAAGGGCACTATGTCCCCACGGACTTTGTTGTGGTTGACATGTTAGAAGTGCCGGGTGAGCCTATCATCTTGGGGAGACCATTCCTAGCTACAGTTGGAGCCGTCATAGATGTGAAGAAAGGTCACTTGTCCCTCGAATTCGGAGGAGTAGAGCTCGATTTCTCCTTCAAGCCAACTTCAAGGGAAGCTTTGCATAGAGAAGCCAAGATGGTTCAATTTCTTCCAAATGGAGTGCAATGGGAGGCTATATCCAATAAGCCAAGTACAAGGAAGCTAGAATTGAAAGCCATCCCACCACCTTATGGAATTGAAGTAAAGAACGAAGGGATGATTGCTAACCAAGAGGAAGATGAGAAGGCGGAAAGTGGGATGTCCTACTTGGAGGTATTAAAGGCCGAAATGGAGGAAACCCAAGCACCCCCGGAGCCTTCACATGTGCTAAAGGAACTTCCAAAAGATTTGAGGTACGCCTTCCTAGGCCCTAACTCTTCATTGCCCGTAATTGTGAATGCTAATTTGAATAAAGAGGAAGAGTCTAAGTTGTTAACGGTCTTAAGAAAGCATAGAGGAGCTTTAGGGTATTCATTAGAGGAACTTAAGGGAATTCCACCATCAATTCGCATGCATAGGATCTATATGGAGGACAACCATAAGCCAACTATTGAACCACAAAGATGATTGAATCCTAATATGAAAGAAGTGGTTAAAAGTGAGATACTTAGGATGTTGGATGCGGGAATCATCTTCCCAATTTCGGATAGCAAATATGTTAGTCCCGTGCATGTAGTTCCTAAAAAGGGTGGATTGACCGTAGTGCAAAATGAGAAAGGAGAAATGATTCCTACAAGAACCACTACAAAATGGCGCATGTGTATTGATTACCGAAAGTTGAATAGTGAAACTCGTAAGGATCATTTCCCCCTTCCTTTTATTGACCAAGTCCTTGAAAGATTAGCACAACATCAATACTTTTGCTACCTTGATGGGTATAGTGGATTTTGGCAAATTCCTATTCATCCCGATGATCAAGAGAAGACGACTTTTACATGCCCCTATGGAACGTTCGCCTATAGACGCATGCCTTTTGGTTTGTGTAATGCCCCGACAACGTTTCAAAGGTGCATGATGTCTATCTTCTCCGACATGGTAGAGGAAATAGTGGAAGTATTCATGGATGATTTTTCGGTCTATGGTTCCTCTTTTGATGCTTGCTTGGCTAATTTGGATAGAGTGTTGGCTTGTGAAGAGACTAACCTTGTGCTTAATTGGGAAAAATGTCATTTCATGGTTAAGGAAGGAATAGTCTTAGGACATCTCGTTTCTAGTAGAGGAATAGAAGTTGATAAGGCCAAGATTGAAATCATTGAAAAACTTCCCCCACCTACTTGTGTGCGAGATGTTAGGAGTTTCTTAGGTCATGCGGGCTTTTATAGACGCTTCATCAAAGATTTCTCTAAAATCTCAAAACCATTGTCTAACCTCTTAATAAAGGATGTTTCCTTCGAATTTTCCGAGGATTGTATGAGTGCTTTTTGTAGGTTGAGAGATGCTTTGGTTTCGGCACCTATCATGGCGTCTCCCGATTGGAACCTTCCCTTCGAAGTGATGTGTGATGCAAGTGATTTTGCCGTGGGAGCCGTTCTTGGGCAAAGAAAGGAAGGAAAATTGCATGCCATCTACTATGCAAGTAAAACCTTGGATGAAACTCAATGCAAGTACACAACTACGGAAAAGGAATTCCTAGCGGTGGTGTTTGCATTTGAAAAATTCCGGTCATATCTTGTGGGGTCTAAGGTGCTGGTCTATACGGATCATGCGGCAATCAAGTACCTCATAAAGAAGAAAGATGCAAAACCAAGGCTTTTGAGATGGATGCTTCTTCTTCAAGAGTTTGACCATGAGATCAAGGATAAGGTGGGTTCGGAGAATTTGGTGGCCGATCATCTATCTCGGTTGCCCATGGAGTATATGAACGAGATGGAGGATGGTGTGGAAATAGATAACATGAGGGCGGATGATGGCCTAATGAGTAGCAAGAAGGAAGTAAAGGATGGATCGACTAAGGCGGAAAGTCGGGCTCGAAGTATGGAACACCGGACCGAGGTACATAGTACCTCGGGCCCGAGGTCTTCGACGTCGGTCCCAGGAGAGATGTGCACTTGTTCGACCCGATCGACGTCTACACATGTCGGGCTCAATACCTTGCAATGTCGGTCCACGAATTCAAGTAAGATCCTTCACTCGGTTTCCATTCCTTCTCGTCCTAAATTGGTTAAGACTTCACCTCCTACTTGTCTTCTATCTATTGAGACCGTGAAACGAGGGGTTACCCCTTGGTTTGCGGATTTTGCTAACTTTGTTGTAGGGGGAGTGATCCCACCAAATTTGTCTTACTCGGCTAGGAAGAAATTCTTGCATGATGCTAGGCAATATTATTGGGATGATCCGTACCTATACAAGGAAGGGAGCGATAGAATCTATAGACGGTGCATTCCAAGTGAGGAGGTCGAAAGTGTCATTCGTCATTGCCATTCTTTGCCAACCGGAGGGCATGCTAAGAGTTCAAAAACCACGGCCAAAATTCTTCATTGTGGTTTCTATTGGCCAACCATGTTTAAGGATGTTCATGAATATGTGAAGAGATGTGAGGAGTGCCAAAGAGAAGGAAATTTGTCAAGGAGAAATGAGACTCCACAAACCGCAATGCTAGAGGTGGAGCTCTTTGATGTATGGGGGATCGACTTCATGGGACCTTTCCCAACGTCGGGCCCGTACAAGTACATTTTGGTGGCCGTTGACTACGTCTCTAAGTGGGTGGAGGCCATTCCGACAAGGACCAATGATGCAAGAGTAGTGATGAAGTTCTTAAAGAGTAACATCTTTGCTAGATTTGGTGTCCCAAGAGTTCTCATTAGTGATGGTGGCCCTCACTTCATTGAAAGATGCTTCGAGAATGTGTTGATTAAGTATGGGGTGTCTCACCGAGTTGCTACTCCTTACCACCCTCAAACAAGTGGGCTAGTGGAAGTCTCCAATCGTCAAATCAAGGCCATTTTGGAGAAGACGGTGTCTAAGTCAAGAAAGGATTGGTCATCTAAGCTCGATGATGCACTTTGGGCTTATAGGACCGCTTTCAAGACACCCTTGGGGACTACACCTTTCAATCTAGTATATGGCAAGGCTTGCCATTTGCCGGTGGAGTTGGAGCACAAATCCAAATGGGCTCTCAAAGAGATGAATTGGGACATAAATCTCGCCGGAGAGAAGAGGCACCTAGATCTACATGAGTTAGGAGAGTTACGTTTGAAGGCCTACGAAAACGCCAAGTTGTATAAAGAGAAGACTAAAAGGTGGCATGATAGGAAGTTGGTCCCAAAAACTTACCAAGTCGGAGACAAGGTTCTTCTCTTTAATGCACGACTTCGGTTCTTTCCGGGTAAGCTTCGGACAAGGTGGAGCGGACCGTTTGTGGTACATCAAATACTTTCTCAAGGAGCGGTCGATTTGATAAGTGATGATGGAAGGATCTTTCGGGTAAATGGTCATCGAGTGAAAAAGTTTTATGATAAGATGGACCCAAGTGAAGAAGTAAGAGCCACATGGGCTCTCCTTTTGGCCACCTAAGCCTCCAAATGCCATTCAAAAATAAGGAAATTGTGAGCTTTCTCTACTCTTCTCTTTACTTTTGAAGTTTTGATTTCTTTTGATGAGGACATCAAAATTTTAAGTATGGGGTGGGTTAGTAGCTCATAGTTCCATGTTTAGTGAGTTTGAGTTTGTGTTTGTTTATGGGATGTTTTATTTTGGTTAGTGGCATGAAGGATGTATGATGAATGATGATGAATTTTATGGTATGAATGGATGAGTTTGTTTGCTTTGTTTGAAAAGTTTTCGAAAAAAAATCCATAAAAATTTGAAAAATTGTGTTGAAAACAACAAAAAGATTTTGTTTTGGACTAGGAATTCCCATCTTAGATGTCCAAAGAAGGCTAATGATGATGTGAGCATGTAAAGTCCTTTGCATATTTTTGGATAGTTTAGCCTCTAAATGGATATTGCTTTTAAATGTGATATGATATCTTGCATGTTTTTATTGAGCACATGAGTTCTTGGATGAGATCTTTTGCAACTAAGCTAGAGTGAACCTTGTGAGATTATTTTTGGCCATTTTAGGGATGTTTGTTCATATTGCATATCCCTCTTTTCTTGTGTGATTAGCTCATGCATGCTTAGTAAAACTTGCTATTGCGGTGTTTATCTATTTTCCAAGACCAATATGAGAATTGTGTATGCATTGTCACATTGATTTGGACTTTATTTCATTTAGTCACAAAATGTTCCATATCCTACCTTGAAGATAAACCGTTGCTTGTAGCCCCGTTTTAGCCTTAGACCTTTGTTTGAAACTCCTCAAAAATATGATTCCTAGCCTATATGACTTGACCCTTATGGGATTGGACTTTAGTGAGAGGTTTTGGAAGAATATTTGGAGAGTTGAGATTCTCTTTGGTGAAGGGCAAGAAATGAAGTTATAAACCAAGTGGGTAGTGCATCTTTGTTGAGAAGAAAGAAAGAAAAGTTGGAAAAAGTAGTGGATTGAAAGCAAAAGTGCTTAAGTGAAAAGAAAAGGGTTCCGACCGAGTTAAAGTGCACATCGGGCCCGAGTTATAGTGCAAGTCGATCCTAGTGGAAAAAGTGTGAAAAATCCAACAAAAAGTTTAGTGCAAAGATGAAGTGGAATGTTTAGTGAAATGTGGGTTGAAAGAAAAGAAAAGAAGAAAAATCAAAGTCTTTTGGATGAGTAAAGTTGAAAGTGGAATAATTTGGTGAAGTTTGGTGAGAGACTCGAAAGTTCAATCCCCATTGTAAGCACCACAAGACCAAAATGATTCCCACCTTGAGAAACACCAAAAGCTCCATTACAACCCGGCCGAATGGAACCTCTTTGAGGACCTCCATTAAGCCAAGTTCATATTCTTTGTGTGCATTGTAATAGGCATCTCTAGGTGGAGGAATTGGTGATATTAGCTTCAATTGTAAAGCCTTTACTTGCATGATTGTTGAGTTTGAGTGTTCATTGCTAAGCCTAAACACATGATGAGTGATACACATTTCCATGTCCCTAAAGTGAGGCTTAGTTGCATTGATTTCATTCCTTGAACACTTGATCATGTGTGATGATGTAATCTTGCTAGCATGTCTATCACTTGTGCTTACTTGTGTTTTTCATATGAGGCTTTACTTGAAGATTGTGCTTCGATCTTGCTTACTTTGTTATTGCTTGAGGACAAGCAAGTTTAAGTATGGGGTATTCTGATGTCTCTCATTTTGGAGGTGTTTTAGTAGTTAATTTCCCTTGTAAATATGTGTTTTTCATTCCCTTCTTTGTTAGTTTCGTTCCTTCTTAGCTTAGTTCCCGGTTTTCTTTGAGATTCGGAAACTATGCGAGTTTGGTTTGTTTTGTAGGAGAAATGGCAAGAATGAGGACATTTTGGAGGAGCTAATGAAGGAGCCAAGCCAAGGAATGCAAGAGCCAAGCCAAGAATGAAGTGGAACTGAAGGAAACCCAAGAAGAAGACAAGGATCGAGGCCCAGGACCGAGTTCCACCACGTCGGGCCCGAGATCGAGCAACCAGAGCCAGGACCAACGTTCCCAACGTCGGGCCCGAGGTCCCCAGTGCATCGGTCCAAGTCAGCATTTGAGAGGATTGTTCCCCAAGGCATATTTTTAGTAACTTTCCACATTTGCCCCTTTCTAAATTGGGAATTCCTTGGTCCCAAATCCATGAGAGGCTATAAATAGAGGTGATTAGAGAGCATTAAGGGCATGTTTGGACACACCCACAACCCAAATCACTCTCTAAAGGCTCAAAGGAAGACTTGGAGGGCAAGGAGAAGAGAGGAGGAGGAAGAGAAGAGAAGATCGGTGGAGAAGAGAGGAGGATTAGTGAGTTTTGTACTTTGTTTTGCTTTGATCTAGTAGAATTGAGACTTGGATTTTGTTGACACTTTGAATTTGAATGCAATTGGAGTTTGATTGGATGTTGATGATTGAGATTTGCTTGATTTCCATTTTGATTGTGTTTTTCTCTTACCTTATGGAGTAGATTCCATAGTCTTGGGCTATGGGGAAATCCCCTAGCTAGGATTGGGTAGAAAACTCCAATTCCATAGCCTTGAGTGCTTGATTTGTGAATCCTCTCTACATTGAGCTTCAATTCTCTTGTGAAAACAAGGGATATAGGGCTTGAGAATGGTAAGAGTAAGCGAAAGCAATCTCGATCCCATCACAAGTTCCTAGCATCGAAGGTGAGTGAAAACTCCTTTTGGTCGAGGTGTAGAGTGGAGGGATCCGGGGCTAGCAACCTCGATCTCACAAGGATCAAACACTTATTGGCTGAATTGGGGAAGAATATCCAAGTCTAGTTAGGGGTGGAACCCAAAAACCCAAGACCGATCTACTTATTGTTCAAGACCGAGTTACCCAGTACATCGGGCCCGACTTGTACCACATCGGTCCCGGCCAAACTCAACCTCGATCCACCCTCGGACCGAAGTGACCTGTGTCGGTCCGAGGTGATCTCTTTTGTTTTCCTTTGTTTTGCCTTTCTTCCATCTTTTCTTAGTCTTTTCGGGTACTCTCGACGCACGAACTCCCGTGTGTTCGACACCCTACCTCTTTACTACAATTGAGGTTCGGTTTTATAAATTTAAATTGTGAGACCCTCCGATCCCGGACCGATCAATACAGGTTTAATGATCTTGTGGGATATGTCTTGTAAGTGGCTGAGGAGGTGGAGGATAATGAGTCGTCCACCTACAAGGTTGCAATATCTAGGAGTGAGTCAGCACAGTGGCTTGCTGCAATGGGAGAAGAGATGGAGTCCCTTTAGAAAAATCAGACTTGGGAACTTGTGAAATTGCCCGCTGATAGAAAGGTAGTCACTTGCAAATGGGTGTTCAGGAAGAAGGAAGGAATGTCTACTGCAGAGGGTATAAAGTACAAAGCACGAGTGGTTGCAAGAGGCTTCACTCAGAGAGAGGGAGTAGACTACAACGAGATCTTCTCACCAGTGGTCAGACATACCTCCATCAGGGTGCTACTAGCGATATAGTTGCCCATCAGGATTTGGAACTCAAGCAACTAGATGTGAAAACAACTTTACTACATGGAGAGTTGGAGGAGGAAATATACATGACTCAACCAGATGGATTCAAGGTTCCAGGAAAAGAGAATCATGTTTGCAGGTTGAGGAAGTCCTTATATGGGCTAAAACAGTCCCCAAGGCAGTAGTATAAAAGGTTTGACAGCTATATGGGGCAGCTTGGCTACAGCAGAAGTCCATACGATTGTTGTGTGTACTACAGTGACATTAAGGGTGGTTCACGCATCTATCTGGTTTTGTAGGTGGATGATATGTTGATTGCTGCTCAGGATAAGTCAGACATTCAATATCTTCCTAATGTATCCTTCCTGTGATAGAAAGAGCTTTCTTTTGTTCCTGTCCCTATAGATTTCTACTTCCAGAATCTTACGAGCCGCACCCAGGCCGTGATGAGGATCTTTAGGTACCTGAGAGGTACCTCAGATGTTGGTCTCTATTATGGGAATGACACATCGTGCTTAGTTGCAGGATTTTCAAACTCTGATTATGCTGGGGATGTGGACAGTAGGAGATCTATGACTGGTCATGTCTTCACTTTGGGAGGTCTTGTGGTGAGCTAGAAGGCAACTCTATAACCTACAATTACTTTGTCTACTATAGATGCAGAGTATATGGCTCTGACAAAAGCTGCTAAGGAGGGAATATGGCTAAAGGGACTAGTCAATGATCTAGACCTACATCAGGATCAGGCGACAGTGTATTGTGACAACTTGAGTGCAATATGCTTAACCAAGGATCAAGTCCATCATGAGAAGACAAAGCACATTGATGTCAAGTACCACTTTCTGAGGAATGAGAACAGAATTCAGGTAAAGAAAGTAGGCACTACTGATAACCCTGCTGACATGCTCACCAAGTCAGTAATCTGAGCCCTTAGAGGCAATCCGAGGCAAAGAAACTTCAGGCATTTGCTATGGTGCATCTGGTTTTGGGAGGATTCAAGTCAAGGAGGAGATTTGTTAATGTGCCTTGAATCTGAGTCACACAGTACGACAGGTAGCACGGGGGTCTCGCTGCCCGGTCAGCGAGTCTGGGGGTGCAGGGGCGGAGTTGTCCCCGAGCCAAACGGTACAATATGTATTCTGTTTATGGGCCTGTCGTAATCCGTTTTGGGCCTGTGGCCCATAATTGCAACTAGGGTTTCTTGAGTCACTATATAAGCTCTCGAAATACCTAGATCTCTGTAATCCAAATTCAGTCTTCCATAATAATATATGGTTTCTCTGCCCGTGGATGTAGGTAGCAGACCGTTACCGAACCACGTAAATCTGTGTGTCGTTCTTGCTTTATTGTTCTCGTTCGATCTCTCGTTACAACAATGGCGAGCAAAAAGTGAAAGAAGAGGAATTAAAAGAGGAGCAAGAATATGCAAATAAATAATTTCAACCAAACAAATGGTTACCAATACGTATCTTCCATTTACTCCTCACCAAAAAAAAAAATCTTCCATTTACAAATCTCATTAAATTCGATTTGAATATACATATATAATTGTTTGGAAAAAACTACAAAGTTGATTTGATAACAAGTTTTGACGTAAACATATCCTACCTAAAACTGCAAATTAAGCATAGTTTTACTTTTTTTAATCAGAAATTAACCGTACTTCTGACGCCCACATAGGTGCACACTCCATGAGTATGACGTCCCTGAAGCAAGTTGTTGGGAAACCTCGGTTTTTCCCTCTTCGTCTGATTAAGATGGGAAATTGGACAACTAATTACAAACACTAATTTTTGTATTTATGTGGAAAGAGATTTTTACAAGGCTTAGTATTTTGTGGGCACACTCACACTCTAACTCTCACTTTTGATCTTCACTTGAGCTTGATCACTTGGATGCTCAAAATGGTACACACTACATGTAATTATAGGTGAGGGATGGCACCCACCTCCTCATTAGGCCCTAATCTAGAATAATCCTAATCTAGAATTCTCTTTGCTTTAAACTTTCTCCTATAATCTAGAATGTCCCACAAAAATATCTTATCTACCATCCTAGCTACATAATTCTAGATTATTCCTTAATCTACCCAAAAACTCTAGACTTTTCTTTGGATTGGGCCTTTTATCATGGGCTACTTTGATTAATTTGCTCCAATTAAGGAGGGAGCCCAACAATCTCCCCCTTCCCGACTTAATTTGCAGGTGTCAAGATGCTAGCGCCTTGACAACAGTCTTCAAACTTCTTAGTCGTTATTACCTTGGTCATGATGTCTGACCAGTTTTCATCCGTGTGCACCTTGTCAAGTTGTAGTAGCTTCTCGTCAAGAACATCTCGAATCCAATGGTATCGTATGTCGATGTGCTTCGACCGAGAGTGATCGGTTGGATTCTTTGCCAAGTGGATAGCACTCTGATTGTCGCATAGCAAGATGTATTTCTTCTGCTCGACTCCGAACTCGAGTAGGAAATTCTTCATCCACAACATCTCTTTGCAAGCCTCTGTAGCTGCAATATACTCTGCTTCTGTGGTGGACAAGGCGACACTCTTTTGCAGCTTCGATTGCCACGAAACTGCTCCCCCTGCAAAAGTAGTCAGGTAGCCCGACGTTGATTTCCTAGAGTCATGGTCACCGGCCCAGTCTGCGTCTGTGTAACCTTTCAACTCCAGCTTTCCGTTTCCGAAGCATAAGCATCTCTTAGTTGTACCTCGCAAGTATCTGAGGATCCATTTGACCGCTGCCCAGTGCTCCTTTCTTGGATTAGCTAGGAAACGACTTACGACTCCAACTGCGTAGGCGATGTCAGGCCTAGTGCACACCATTGCGTACATAAGACTGCCTACGGCTGATGCATATGGAGTGTTCTTCATCTCTTCCTTCTCCTTCTCACTTGTTGGACTCTGCTTTGAACTTAACTTAAAATGTCCAGCAAGTGAAGTACTTACCGGCTTGGCTTTGTGCATGTTGAATCTCTCCAGCACCTTCTCAATGTATTGATCTTGGGATAGCCAAAGCACCTTCTTCTTTCTATCACGAGTGATCTTCATCCCAAGAATTTGTCTTGCTGGCCCCAAATCTTTCATGGCAAACCACTTGCTCAAATCTTTCTTTAGAGCAGCTATCTTCTTATGATCATGACCTATAATCAACATATCATCGACATAAAGCAAGAGTATTAGGAAGTCACCGCTGGCGTACCTCTTCATAAAGACGCAATGGTCATTCATGGTTTTCTTGAAGCCATGGCTCGCCATGAAAGTGTCGAACTTCTTGTACCACTGCCTTGGTGCTTGCTTTAGACCATAGAGACTCTTCTCTAGTCGACACACCAGATTCTCCTTGCCTGGGACAGCAAATCCTTCTAGTTGCTCCATGTAGATCTCCTCTTCAAGATCGCCATGGAGGAAAGCTGTCTTGACATCGAGTTGCTCAATCTCCAAGTCTAGAGTAGCTGCTAGACCAAGCACAACTCGGATTGACGACATCTTCACCACTGGAGAGAATATCTCTTCAAAGTCGACGCCTTTCTTTTGGTTGAATCCTTTCACAACCAGTCGGGCCTTGTATCGGGGCTTTGAGTTGCTCACCTCGGATTTGATTCGATACACCCACTTATTCTTCATGGCACGTCTCCCTTTAGGCAACTCCACTAGCTTGTAAGTATGATTCTCGTGCAAGGATTGCATCTCCTCTTGCATGGCTCGCTTCCACTCCTCCTTGTGGATGTCGTTGATGGCCTCATTGTAGTTCTGAGGCTCCCCCTGATCCGTGAGTGTCACATACTCCTCTTGGTTGTATCGCGTGGACGGTCTCTTGTCTCTGGTGGATCGTCTTGGCTCGGGCGTTGGCGGGGTGCTAGTTTCTTCTTCTGGCTCCACCATCTCGTCTTGATCATCATCTCCTGTACTAGTGTTTTCATTCTCGGCTGCTTCTTCTGGATCATTTTGTCGTACAGGAGGAGAACTATCATCTTGGCTCCTACTAGCTCTTGACCTTGGCTTCTCCGATCTTTGGATGTCTTCGATCGTCTGATCCTCAAAGAACACGACGTCCCGGCTTCTGACAACCTTCTTGTTGACTGGATCCCAAAGTCGGTAGCCAAACTCATCTCGTGGTGATCCAAGGTAGATGCATTCCTTTGTCTTAGCATCTAGCTTCGCCCGTTCATCCTTGGGAATGTGAACAAACGCTCTGCACCCGAACACCTTCAGGTGATTGTAGGAGACCTTCTTTCTTGACCATACATGGTCTGGGACATCTCCTTCCAGAGGAACTGATGGTGTGAGATTGATGACGTCAACCGCTGTCATCACAGCTTCTCCCCAGAACGACTTGGGTAGTTTGGCATGAGAGAGCATGCATCGAACTCTTTCTTCAATCGTTCGATTCATCCTCTCAGCAAGCCCGTTTAGCTGTGGCGTCTTAGGCGGTGTCTTCTCCAGCCTGATCCCACGAGCTTTGCAGAAAGCTTCGAAGGGACCTCGATACTCACCACCGTTGTCTGATCGAACACTCTTAAGCGTCTTACCCGTCTCACGCTCTACTCGGGCAAGGAACTCCTTGAATGCTTCAAGGACTTGGTCCTTGGATTTCAGTAGGTTTACCCAAACCTTCCTTGAGTGGTCATCTATGAAGGTGACAAAGTACGATGCACCACCAAGGGATTTTTCGGACATAGAGCATACATCGGTGTGCACTAGATCAAGGATATGCTTTCTTCTCCTAGGTTGTGAAGATCTTTGAAAGGAAACTCTATGTTGTTTGCCAGCCAAACAATCAGCACATGGTTCAAGAATGTTACCTTGCAAATTCGGGAGGAGTTGCTTACGAGCGAGGATTTGTAGACCCTTCTCGCTCATATGCCCAAGCCTTCTGTGCCATAGCTCCATGTCAGCTACTGATGTGTTCACTTCCCCGGTGTGAACCTTTGCATACAATGACCCCTCCTTTGTTCCTCGAGCCAAGACCAAGCTTCCTTTGGTGAGTTTCCATTTGCCATCTCCAAAGTGATTCGCGAGACCGGCATCATCCAACTTTCCAGTTGATATGAGATTAAGGCGCATATCAGGGACATGCCTTACCTCCTTAAGGACGAGCTTGCATCCTGTGTTTGATGTCAAGGTAACATCTCCCTTACCAACAATCTTACTCCTTCCTTGATTTCCCATCTGGACGTTACCAAATTCGCCACTTTGGTAGGATGAGAAGAAGCTCTCATGAGGGGTGACGTGGAAGGAAGCACCGGAGTCGACGATCCAAGAGATGTCATTAGAGGCGATGTTAAGGAAGTTTTCTTCCCCTATGAGGTAGACGTCCTCACCTTCGTCTGCCACAGCACTAGTACTCTTCTCGCCTTGCTTCTTTGTCGGGTTGAACTGATCCGGTTTGACGTTGCCAACCCTTTGATCCCTTTTAAGGCTTCGGCAATCTGCTTTGATGTGGCCCGACTTGCCGCAATAGTAGCACGTAACCCTTGAGCGTGACTTGGATCGTCCTCGAGATTAATCTCGGCCTCGAGTTCTGCTGCGCCCACGTGTCTCGTCTCTGCCTCGGTTATGCACGACGTTCGCCTCCGATTGAGCATTCTGGCCTCGTTCCTTCCTCCTGGCTTCTTCGTTTAGAAGGCTATCACTGACGGTGTCCATGGTAAGCTTGCCATCTGGTGCGGAGTTACTTAGAGTAACCACCAGAGTGTCCCAACTCTCTGGAAGGGAACTTAGGAGTAGAAGGGCTTGCATTTCGTCTTCGACCTTCATCTCAGCCTTATTTAGCTGATTGACGAGCCCCTTGAAATTATTCAAGTGCTCAATCATGCTTTGCCCATCCTTATACTCCATCTTTACCAACCGTCGCATTAAGAGGGCTTTGTTACGAGGCGTTTTCTTTTGAATTAGGGAATCAAGTTTTTCCCATAATTCAAAAGCATTCGTATAATCAACAACATGCTCAAACAAGGATTTGTCGATGTACTTACGGATCATTGCGACCGTCTTCCTATTTAGAAGATCCCACTCCTTGTTACTCTTTCCTTGCGGCTTGGTCTTGGTGATGATGGGCTCTTGCAAATCCTTGCAATACAAGTGGTCTTCCATCATCGTCCTCCAATGCGAGTAGTTGTCCGCCGTGAGCTTGAACATCTCACCATCGTGTGTAGCAATGGCCTCCATCTTGAATCGGACGAGCTATCGTTGACGACGAGCGAACCTGGCTCTGATACCACTGTTGGGAAACCTCGGTTTTTCCCTCTTCGTCTGATTAAGATGGGAAATTGGACAACTAATTACAAACACTAATTTTTGTATTTATGTGGAAAGAGATTTTTACAAGGCTTAGTATTTTGTGGGCACACTCACACTCTAACTCTCACTTTTGATCTTCACTTGAGCTTGATCACTTGGATGCTCAAAATGGTACACACTACATGTAATTATAGGTGAGGGATGGCACCCACCTCCTCATTAGGCCCTAATCTAGAATAATCCTAATCTAGAATTCTCTTTGCTTTAAACTTTCTCCTATAATCTAAAATGTCCCACAAAAATATCTTATCTACCATCCTAGCCACATAATTCTAGATTATTCCTTAATCTACCCAAAAACTCTAGACTTTTCTTTGGATTGGGCCTTTTATCATGGGCTACTTTGATTAATTTGCTCCAATTAAGGAGGGAGCCCAACACAAGTGAATGTATATCATCACTCTAAAGCTTGAAGTCATGATCCCTCTCTATTCAAACTAAATCAACTTTTTGGTCCGAAAAATTTAAGGTGAGAGGATGGTATCCCAATCAAAGTACAAGTATGTCTTACTTTAAGAAGACTAGAGGAGGATCGAACCTGCAACCTGTGAGACCGATACCCTGTCTTGCTTCACTAGACTAACTAGGCATCATAGAAGCTTTCATGGTTTCATCACCAAATTGTAATGCAACAGGAACAAGTTAACACAACAAATTAGTATTTTAATTATACGTACAAAATTATACGAGTATATGTTTTCAATAGAACCAAATAGGCTACCAGGTAGACTTGGCAAAATCTGACCCGAACCGAAAAACTGACCCGACCCGCCCGAAATTGTCTGTGTCATAGCCCGAAAAAATAAATTAACCCGAAACCAAACCCGATGGCCCGAGAAAAGTCTGGGTCAAATCTGTTGGGTCTGGTTAACCCGTTGGGCCGAACGAAAAACGGGAATGGTGAAAAAAATTCACACCTTGTTGGGTTCGGTTGTAATGAGTTGTCTTCCTCTCGTCAATAGCCAAACTTGACTCCAATTGATTAATTGAAAGATGATTCTTTATGAAAGAAATCAACTCGAGGAATTGATTTTGAACATGAAACATACCAATTCATTGAAGATGTACTAAGTTAGTGTCTCTTAATTTGATATATACATCTCAAGGTTTTAGTGGTTTTTGCTTTGTTGAACTAGAGTCTAAGTTTTGAATTGATTTGTAAAGTTGTTGTAGGTTACATTAAAGTTGAAATATGTAAAAATTGAAAAATATTATACTTTTAAAATATGTAAATTGCAACCTTTCTTCTTTTAGTTTGATATATGTTTTCTGATATATGCATACAAGAACTATGGGATTTAAATTTTCATACAAATTACTTTCTATGAATCTCACATGTTCGCTTTGTTCTTCATAATCAATTTTGAATCTCTTAGGATTTGAACTTTGAGGTTAACCATTTCTTATTGAAATTCTTCTGGTGGACACCATGAATGTGAAATTGGAACTTGTTTTTGTTGTCTTTGTGTTACTCACCCGACTTAGTCTAGCACATCTACACATGATTGATTACAAAAATCTTATTAAAATAGTTAGATATCACATTATGATTAATTATTTATAATAGTGAGTAGAAAGCCAAAGTTTAACTTTTGAACTAAAAATCTAAATACTTATATTTATATTTAAATTAAATTATATTATAGCTTTATAAGTAAATAAGTGAGTCATGAATTTATATCAACCAAAAAAATAGATAAATTATTAAAATATATTTGAAAAACCGGATTCTTTAACCCGTTGGGTTGATCCGAATCCGCAACAAACCCGTAGTGACCCGACTCATTTGTACCCGTTAAAGTTGCGACCAAAAATGCCCCAACTTGGTGTTGACCCAAAACCCGAACCCGACCCGCCCGACCCGATTAACAGGTCTACTGCCAGGCTATCTATTTGACAAGGTGATGATGATATCTTCTAACTTCTCTAACTAAATGTCTCCTACTTACAGTGCTACTCCGATCTGCTTATTAACAAAATAAATCACGCTTACTGACCAAAAATAAATAAATAAATAAATCACGCTTTAAGGACCGTTTAACCTTTTTATTACCCATGCAAATTAAAAACCCCACTACCTAAAGAAACACCACCACCGTGAAGTAGCTAGCATAAAACCCAACACCTAGCTTAAGCTAATTCACGGCACAAAATGTCAAAACAATCAATTAATCTAAAATCTACGTTCTTTAATTACTAATCATATGTATGTGTGTGTCAGTGTGTGTGTGGCATATGAACAAATTATGCTGACCTTGTGACCTCTAATCTCAACCATGCATGCATATAAAGCTAGCTATACAAATAATTAGCTTCGTCATCTTTTACTCTTGAAGTGTAATGGTCTTGTCCTAGATATAGGGCATGATGATATGCTTTCTTTAGTTAAACAAACAATAATGTGTTTTGCTACATATATTACACTTTGGGGACATCATATAGGGTGTGTTCGGCTACAAAGTGATTATGAATGATAATAGCTTATTTTTGTATTGAAATTTGTGCATGTGAGAGGGGAGAATTTTCTAGATCCCGCAAAATAAGAGCTTATTTCACATTATTTCTCAATAATGTGGTGTACCGAACAGAGCTATAGTATCTCTTCTTTTGAAAAGCAGAGGTTGATTACAACGAACGTGAACATATATAGAACTATTAATTTTGAGTCTCACAAGTTTAAAGTTTAATCATTCATTTAACTTTAGGATGTTTATTTCACAAATATGTGGAACTACGAGTCCGTTTGGCAACTCAGTGCTTATGCTGATGCTGATCGATTGCTGATGCTGATGGATTGCTGATGCTGATATAAATTGCTGATAATTGTTACTGAAATTGAGAACTTATTTTTTGGTTAAGCAATAGGGTGTCTGGTAAGACGGTTTGTTGATTTTGTATGTATAAAACATAATTTGACCATTTTGCCCTTACAAAAAAAAATGTTAAAAAAAAAATTAAAAACAAGGGTTTGTGTATGGCATCCCTTTCATTCCAGCAACTTCCGACCCTCCTCCCTGCACCGTTCTCCATCCCCGACACTCCATTCGCCGGCCTCCTTTCCGCCGTTCTCCAGTCGCCGGCACTCCAATCGCCGGCCTCCTCTCCACCGTTTTTCCCTGACGCTCCAGCCTTCACTCTTTCCTCTCGACCGCTGTTTAAGGTCGGCCGTCGTTCATTAACCGGCGACGACTCATGCTCTTTTTCGCCCAATACAGGTCGCCGGGAAAATTAGCTTGAATTCCTCCTCGGGAAGGTGGTGGTCGGAGCTTGGGTTCAGGAGACGGCTTTATAGATATGAATTCTCATCAACACAATTGGGGGAAGACGATGATTCCGGTATCCACGAGCGGAGGTGGTGGTCGGATCTTGGGTTTGACAAAGGTGATGGTGGTGGGAAGGTGGTGGTCGGAGCTTGGGTTCGGGAGAGGATCTGGGAAACGGCGGAGGAGGACAGAGGAGCCACGGATGAGAGAAGGATGAGAGAAGGTTGTGGGTGGAGGGAGAAGGAGCAGTGGAAAGGTGACCGCCATTGGAGTGGTGTTTGCATGCTTGGAGAATACAGGGAAAGTGAAATGGGGGAGATGGAGGTAAAGGGTATAACGTGGAAATAACAAATAAGCATTTGCTTATTTTATTGTGCTTATTTGGATAAGCATCCCCCCCATGTTTTTGTTTTTTGTTGCTTATAAGCAAAAAAGTGCTTATAAACACTTAAAAAAATCCCGTTTGGAAAGTTTCATTTGCTTATTTTGTGCTTATAAGCAAAAATGTCCTTTTAAGCACTTAAAAAACGAGTTGCCAAACGGACTCTACGTATACGTACACCACTTGCCAAATAAAAATTTCATCATGTCCTAGAACACTAATATGAGCTATAATTCTCTATCACTCGAATAATGTTTTTCTCCAATCTACAAGGTTTTGATGATCGACAAATATTAATGGACTAATGTCTGCAAATTAGTATTTTAGAGAAACAATATTCAAAGCTTCATGAACGTAGTGAAACTATTTTATATGCGCTAGTGAGTATATTAAGAGTAGATGGCAACCAAGAAAAGAATAACATCCCTAGAGATGACATAAAAAACATGAAGTGTAACCCCAAATGGAAAGGAGATTTATTATCGAAGTCAATGGTAAAAGCATATCACCCTAAAGGCCATGTCACGGTGATCCATGTGAAGAAGCACAAAAAGGATAGACCAACTACATTTATTCAGGGAAATCTTGCAATTACAAGATATGGGGGCAAGATGGGGGCATTATTTACCTAGATAATATACGCCAAATACAACCCAAGAGATACGGACCCAACTACTCAACAAATCATATCAAAAGCCTAAAAACCCGACAAAGAAAACTAAAATTACTACTAAGGCTAAAATAAAAGAAAAAGGAAAGAAAAGAAGACTAAAACTAACATAAACTAGCCAACTAAGTGAGAAATCATCAGCCAACACAAGAATACAAGGCTCCACCAATAACCTGGCCACTTGTCTAACACCCTAATCTTCTCCTTCCAACTCTACCTATATTGCGCCAAATCCTTAGAAATCAGTATAAAGTTGATATCCTACTTTATGTTGTCCATCGAACGTTTCTTAGGCATACCCCTAAATCCAAACGCTCACACTTTCTAACTGTAGCGCCAGGGCTCAGCCTTTAAACATAGCCAAACCAACGCAATATCGCTTCCCTTACTTTGTCTCCTATTCTAGCCACCCCGAGCTTGTCTCTAATCTCTTAATTTCTAATCGTATCCATCCACGTGTGGCTACATATCCATCACAACATTCGCATCTCTACTAATGCAAGTCTCTATTCCCAAGCCTTCGTCGTCGGCCAACATTATGCACCATAGAGGATCGTATTGCTTATAACAGATCTATAGAACTTTCCTTGAGTTTGAATAGAACCTTTTTTTTTCGCACAATACCCTTGAAGCCCCGCCCTCCAGTTCTACCAACTTTTTTTAATACGAGACCTAACATCCTCATCAATACACATGTCGCTTTGTAAAATTGATCCCAGATACCTACAATTATCCTTCTTCGCAATGATTTCACCTCCCACCTGCACCTAACTCCTAGACTCATTCTTTCGACCGAGAGTGAGCTCCTTGTATTTTGTCTTCATCCTACTCAACCTAAACCCCTTTGAATCTAGTCTCTCCCTCCACACTTCTAGTTTGTCACTAACTCCAACTCTACAACCCTCCACCAATACGATATCATCTACGAACAATATACACCTGTGAACGTCTTCTTGGATATCTCTTGACAGCAAGTCCAACACTAAAGTGAAAAGAAATAGGCTTAGAACTGATCCTTGATGCAGAACCATCCCCACTTCAAAATGATTTGTATTCACTCCATGCATGTGAACATTCATCATCGACCGCTCATACTTGTCTTGAATGATTCAAATAAGCGTTTCTAACACCTCTTTGGCTTCTAGATATTCCCAAATCAACTCTCTAGGTACCCTGTTATAGGCTTTCTCTAGGTCTATGGCCACCATATGCAAATTTTTCTCTCTCCCTGTGGGCTTCTTAATGTGACTCGGTCCATGCCACATCATGGAGCAAGGCCATATACCTAAGCCAATGCACCCCCAATTAGCCTTTCTTTGGCCCAATGACCAGGAACCATACGAGGCTTCTCCAAAACCAAGTCTGGGCTGGCTCGCGCATCTTAGCCCCACCACTGTACAATGAGGTCGAGGCCTTTAAAGTGAGTTCATTAAGTAGTGAGGGTACCAGTTACTTAGTTGCAAAATCAAATTCTTAGTTGCTCTTCACTCTCGACCTTGACTCTTCTCACGACCCATCTTAGGTTTTCCGCTTATTGTGTATTCTTTTACACGCAAGTTTTTGACCAAAAAAAATTCTTTTCTTTTCAATGTTCGATTTAAGACCGAACACGCAAGATGTAAAAAAAAAGAGATAAAAAAATCAAGAGATTAGTGGCATGTGGCCAAGTGTTCAAGTTCTTAACCTTGGAGAGTCTTGTGTTGTCTTGCTATCGACGTTTCCTTTCCCTTTGGCATTCCTTTTCAATTGAAAAATCCTCCCTTTGAGCAACAAGGAAGTTGGATTTTGCAAGTGTTTGTTTTATAACATTGCTACAGGATACACCGACTACGCCCACCACGGTCAAGCCGACCAATTCGACGCCATCGACCTCTTTTGACAACGATACTAAGAACCCATCGAAACAATGATCCAAGCAATCGTCAAGCACACCTGGACCGAAGGCAAGAAGGCGCCTTGTAAAGCCTTATCCCACCGCATTGTGGCCCTTCCGAGACCGGACCCCGACGTTGCCAAGGTGCTGCGTACTCGTTGTGGTATGGCTCAAAGAGTAGAAGCAGTGGACGTCAACATTTCAAGCGGTGAGGAGGACGAAAAGGTGGTCAAGGTGGAGGCGGTGGAAATTCCAAGTGACGAGGAGGTAGTGGTGGAAGTTAGAGATCTCAAGTGGGAAGCCTAGCAATGAAGAGGCCATGGTGGATGTTATGGAGACCTCGAGTGAAGAAGAAAGCGACTCACTCTATAAAGAAGAGCCAAGTGGCGAGCCAACCCCACGAGAGGAGCCAAACCGAGTAGAGGACCCGATCTAAGTGGAAGAGAAATTCATGGAGGAGGAGGCATCTAATGAAGAGGACCCATCCTTGGCAATGGAGGCCACACAAGAAGAGCCCTCGGCATTTAAGGAGATAGCACCCATCCTAAGGTGTTGCCCGATTCGCCTTATTCGTCACATGCACCCACACTTCAAGATCGAGGCTAAGGATTCGAGCACGCATCCTTATAAAGGTGGGGAGGATGATGTGTCACAAGAAGGAGTGCCACACAATGGCACCAACCCACATCCACAACACTACAACAAAGCGCGCCCATGCTCGACGCCGCCTTGGTCGAGGGCCTTGTTCAAGAAAGAATGAAAACAAAGGGCACCACCTTGGCATTGGGCCAAGAATGTGCTCCATAATGGGAGGTGGAACATCCATCACTTCCACCAAGACCAAGAGCTCATCAAGCTCAAGCCCATGGAGCCCGAAGAGGTGGAGCCCATTCTCAAGCACGGGCCCGCTCAACTCAGTCATCAAGCACGACCGCCCACCAAGGCCGAAGCTAAGGATTCATGGTCGAATCCTTCACAAGTGGGAGCGGATTATGTTACTCGATCCGAGCCACATCATGGATCGAGGCCATCCTTAAGATAAGGCATGCCCGAGCAGCCTTTCTTTGGCCCAATGACCAAGCGTCATACTAAGCTTCTCCAAAACCAACTCTGGGCTGGCCCACCAATGTTAGGCCCAGCGCTTTACAGTAAGGCCGAGGCCTTTACCCTGCTTTATGTGGCTGGCTCGATGGATTATTTAAGTGACCCGAGCTACTTCACTTATGGCGCTCATTTAAAGCTCACAAGACCCCGTTATCAATATGCTTAAAAGTGGCCCGAACCGATGGACAAACCAAGTGGGCCCATTCCCATTTCACCTCATGACATCATCATGCCATCAATGCCATAACTTCACAACATTCATAGAGGACTTCCTTGCACCGCAATCCACCACCATTATGACGGAATGCCTTGGAGTGCAAGCACTTTACTTGGGGTGCAAGGACGACATCTCCTCCATTCATCTACTCCTTGGGCCACAAGCATCATCTTTGGAAGCCAAGGATGCCCTCACCATCACACACTCCTTGCTTGGGCCATAAGAATCTTCCTTGGAAGGCAAGGACGCGATCTCCACCACACACCTCTTGCTTGGGCCGCAAACTCCATAAAAACACCTCTCCCTACTTTGCCTATATAAGGCCCCCTAGGCCCTAGTTTTAGATTAGATTTTGCTTGAATAAAAACACGAACCTCGCAGGACTCTTGTCTTAAGTTTGTGTTTGAGTTTGGGGTGTCTAGCCGAACTCTCCCCTCGTGAGTTAGTTATAATAATTTGAGTTTGACCGGACGTGTCGTCATAGAGGTGGTGGGTCGTAAACGTCTCAAGTATCAGGTTAAGTGTGAGGCGCTTGGGTATAGTTTCCTCTCCTTCTCTTTCTCCTCTTTGGGAGAATTAGAGACATAGGCTATTTCCTTGCTTAAGCGCATCTAGAAGTTCTTGAAGGCTCAAGATGTTGGAGTGTGAGCTGCTGCATGTATTTCCACTAGGATTGATTTTGCTATTACTAAAGGAGTAGGGGCCTAGATAGTATCCCAGCTTCCCACATGCCTGGTATTTAGACGGTGGCACTATTATTAGTGATAACCTTGTTGTGGTGAAGGCGTTGGATTTGATCATGTTAGATGGTCCTCATTACGGCTTGCATCTCAATGTGGCCAAAACTGAAGTGTGGACTCTCTTTTTAGCAGTGGGTTTGTGTTGCAAAGAGTTTCCAAGTATGTCGAGCTTATGGATGCAGTTGCTAGGATTAATAATCCTCAATGCGAGTTGTTGCTTCTCCGTGCTTACACTAGAGTCTCTAAGCTCTATTTCGCTTTGCACACTTATCTTGCTCGTTTCTTTGAGTCGGCTCAACGCTCTTTTGATGTGGTGCCTCGCCCTTCCTTGGAGCGTATTGTTACTGCTTCTAGTCCTGGGTTCGGCGGTTGGCAATGGAGGTTGGCATCTTTACCCTTTGCTTTTGGGGGCCGTGGTGTGTATGTGGCTTTTGATGTTCGTCATTACGCCTTCCTTGCCTCATGGTTGCAATCTGCTCCCTTGCAAAATAATCTCCTTCAACAAGCGTGTATTGTTACTCTTGGGCCTACCTTTGACGATGCTTTGCATCTGTTCAACGATGTTGTGAAGACTGACATCTTAAGTAACCCTAATGAGATCGCTGCCCCCAAACTCATGAAGAAACTGGCAGATATATATTTCACAAAGGTTGCTAGAACTGCGGAATCCACATTCTCGTTATCCCCCGACAGGTGGCTTTATGGAAGGCTCAATAAGGTGGTCACTCTTCTGATTGGCTTAGAGCTGTGCCGATTCTTGGGTTGGGTCAGACTATGAATGGTAAGTCTTTTCAATGTGTGATATGCTACCGTTTGGGCAGTCCTCTTTTCTCCCATTCGAGACCGTGCTCCGCTTGCTCCCGTGTTTTTTATGGTGATATCTACGGGGATCATGCCGTGTCTTGTGCTGGTATTGTTGGTATTAAGCATCGACATAATGTTGTTCGTGACACCCTTGTTGATATCTGCTACCGGTCCGGGATTTCTATTGGTAAGGAGGTTGATATTTGGTTACGTCAAGGGTAGAATGGACCACTCTTCGTCCTGCTGACGTGTTGCTCTACTCATGGGAGGGGGGACTTGATATGAGTGTGGGCTTGATTGGGTCCTCTTCGTTAACCCAATATGGGACGTCTGAGTTTGTGCCAGAATGTGTGGTCATAGAGGCGGCGCGTCGTATCTGTCTCAAGTATCAAGATAAGTGTCGTGCTCTTGGGTATAATTTTCTCCCTTTCTCTTTCTCCTCATTGGGAGAATTAAGCGCATCCAAAAGTTCTCAAAGACCCAAGATATTGGGATGCGCGCTGCTTTTCAAGAGTTTTCACCTCAACTTTGTTGCCTCTCAGACCGTGGTAGTTTGACGGTCTAGGCCCTTGGATGCATCTTGTTTGTGAGTGCATCAAAACCGGTTGAATATGCATCAAAATTGATAAAATGTGCATAAAAAATATTTAAAATTAACACACTGGTACACAGATGCACGATAATGATACAAAGTTGTATAATAGTGATGCACAAATACAAGATATATGATCATGAACAAAGTGCTAGTTTATAGTGAATGAATGGTGCAAACCTAAAAAATGTGATTCATTGTTGATGAACAAATGCACAGTATTGATACACAAATTATATTGTAGGTCTCGATGACCAAACATATATATACATAAACACTTTAAATTTTTTTTTTTTCATTTTACATGTGTATCGAAACTAATGATATGTGCATGAAAAACTAGATAACAATTGTATCCATATACATAAAAAGGTTGAAGCATAAAAAAAACAAACAAATAATTCAAAATCGAAGAACAATGTGCATCAAAACAAACAACTAATTTTGATGTAGAATTGATCAATGTTGATGAATAATTTGGTTAGTTTTGATGTATAAACTATGTCCCCCTTCACACCGGGATTTTTTGAAAAATACAAAAAAATTCGTCCGTTTCGACTTTTATCACTTCTAATGAAGTTTAATATGAGAGGTCCTTTCGAAGAAGTATTACCATATTTTTTTTTATAAAAAATGCACTTAAACTAGACCCTGACAACAAAAACTATCTTAGCCGCACAAGAAGGATATTTATGGAAATTAAAGCAAAAAGGACAGGTGACGACTTGCTAGTAGATGAGATGTGAATCACCATTTGTCAGAATTTTGAAGCACATTCATGAAATGAAGAATGCGACAATCCCAATGCTATATTAAATAGAGGAATAGTAACTTGCTATTGTCAAGCCTTCAAAACGATCTTAGTGTTACTCTGTCCGAGTGAAGAGTGAAGGTGGTCAACGATGGTTTTGTGATCCCGAAGACAACGATTATAAGAAGTTTAACAAAACTACTAATAGAACTCGTGTTGTAAAGCTTGATTTGCTTGTGTTGATTAGGTTGTTCAAATCATAGATCTAGATTGATGAAACATAATAGTGTTGATAGTGTTTAATGATTCTAGAAATAGAGAAGCTTATGTTTTACCTTATGTAATATAGACTAGAACATTTATTAATACATGTAAGAAATCCTCCAAAGAGGTAGATGTTTACTACAAAAAACTAGTTGACTTGTGAGAGGTTCGTCTATAAGGAATGGTGTACATTTATTGTTCCTTACATTCTGTTTTACATCCTTATAAAGAAGCAATCAAGAAACTATCCTAGAGCATAAATTAACAAAAGTATAATAAAATTAACATTGTTGGAGAGAATAAGAAATTAATAAATAAATTTGTTCATTCTACCAATAAATAAATAAATAAATAAATTTGTTCAATACGAGATTTAAGGACGGTTCTTTTTGATTGGATGCGATGTGGGATGTTGGAGTATTGCCTATACTTTATGGAAAGCCAAAAAGTCCCTGGCCATCAGATATCAAAATCCTTAGCTCCCATTGGTTAACCTTGTCTTTATTCATGCATGATTGTCCATGCAAAAGTTTCAACTTTTCAAGTGACATGTAAATTTGATATTGACCATTACCGGAAATCGATCGGTTTTAAGATCGTGAGATATTTGCTGAAGCTGTTTGCGTTTAATTATTATATATACCTTGTTTTAAATTAACCGTCAAAAGAAATGTCGCAAAAATCAACCAGCCTGTTTTTTCTCTCTCTCTCTCTCTTCAAGAACACTCAATTCAATGGTGGTTTTTTCTTTTTTAAGAAAAAAGTTCATGTGGAACGAAAAGAAAGTGTTTCATCTAAAATAGGTAAATTAACAGCTAATTAAGTAGTTTCCATTTGGGCCAGTTAGCAGAGGGCATTAGAGCTACAGTATATATAAACAAAAGAATATGTCTCTGAAGTTAGCTAGTAAGCCTAGATGTGTATATATAGTACGTGCACTATCCATCAAAGGCCCTAGCCCTTCCCATTCCCTACCAATTATCCTGGGCCAATTTCTTATGCTCTTGCTTTTGCCCTTCTCTTTATGCATCTTGGTTTTCTATTGGCCACACATCTCCAAATTAAAGAAAGTAAAACCAAATTATAAGTTCATATATTATGTAAATAATGCACAACCGTATTAATCTCATCTGAAAAAAGAAAACAAATACAATATTGTTTTAAGGGTAAATATATCTTACACAAGAATGGAAAATGTTTTTGAGATATAACGTAAATTAATGTATGTATATACCCACCCGTTATTTGATTCTAGCCTCGTTGTTCAGTTGATTCACAAAGGCGTCAAATCCACCCACCGGCTATATAGTCTTGCCTCTCGGTGTCAAGAGTACTTCAATCGGCTTTGGAGGCTCGACTCTATCATGTCTTCAAAGAAGTGAATATGGTCGCCGATTCCCTTACTAAGCTTGTTTTTTATTTCCCTATAGGTGTTCATCCGTCAGTGGTGGCTCCTAATTGTATTTTGCGTATGTTATGTGACCATGTTGCGGGTAGGGCCACTCCGCGCATCGGAAACTCTTATGGCCCCTAAGTTTATTTAGAGGTTCCCCTTTTTCTAATAAAAAAAATATATATACTTTTTTAATTAAATTCCAACGCCCAAACACAAATGTACGTACGAAAAGTCAATACAATATGTGTAATTAAAAACAATCTCATCTAAATTCGGAGAATATATTTTGCCGTGATTGATTGATTCTGCCGATCAAAACAAAAACAAAAAACAAAAAAGCTAAAGCTCAAACTGACATATAAGACCAGCTTTTGAGCAAGGTTTGAAGACACTAGCAAGCTACTGGACAGCATGAAAATCCATCAGAATCTCCTTTTTTTTCAACTCAACTCAACTATATTCCTGAAAAGGTTTTTGATGGGGTCGTCCGGATCGGATGATATCAAAATTTAAATTTATAAACCGAATCCCAATTGTAGTATAAGGGTAGGGTGTCGAACACACGGGAGTTCGTGCGTTGAGTGTACCAAAAAGACTAAAAAGGAGGAAAAGAAAGGCAAAACAAGGAAAATCAAAGGGAACAACCCGGACCGACTTTGGTCACTTCGGTCCGAGGTTGGATCGATGCGAGTTTTGGCCGGGACCGACACAGGGGAAGTCGGGCCCGATGTACTGGGTAACTCGAACTAGGCAAATTTGGTAGATCGGTCTTGGGTTTTTGGGTTCCTTCCCTAACTAGACTTGGGTGATTCCACCCCAATTCAGCCAATAAGTGTTGATCCTTATGAGATCGAGGTTGTTTGCCTTCGATCCCTCCACTCTACACTTCGACCTTAGGGAGTTTTCACTCTCCTTCGATGCTAGGTCTAGTGACGGGCTCGAGATCGCTTTCGCTTACTCTTACCAACCACAAGCCCTAGATCCCTTGTTCTCACAAGAGAATTGAAGCTCAATGTAGAGAGGATTCATAGATCAATCACTCAAGGCTATGGAATTGGGGGTTCACACCCAATCCTAGCTAGGGGATTCCCCCATAGCCCAAGACTATGGAATCTACTCCATCAAGTAAGAGTAAAAAGCAATCAAATAGCAAAGCAAGCAAATCTCAATCATCAAACTCAAATCAAAGCCAAATTGCATTCAAATCAAAAGGGGTTCACAATATCCAAGTCTCAAATCCACTAAACAAAGGCAAAACAAGTTCAAACTCACTAATCTCCTCCTAGAACTCCACCGATTTCTCTCCTCTTCTCCTCTTCCTTTCTCCTCCTTGCTCTCCAAGTCTTCCTTGATCCTCTTGAGAGTGATTAGATGACTCTCCTCTTTGTTAGTTGTTTTCTCTCTCTAATCATCCTCTAATTATCCTCTTCTTTGATTGGGGACCAAGGAATTCCAAAATTAGAAGAAGGGCAAAAGTGGAAGATCACCATAATGTGCCTTGGAGCCCAATCCTCTTTTAGCCGACTCGGACCGACACGCTTAGACCTCGGGCCCGACGTTGCCAACATCGGTCCTAGCCTCAAAACGCTCTAGCTCGGGCCCGACTTCATGGGACATCGATCCTGGGCCTCGATCCTCTTCTTTTCTTGGTTTTCCTTGAGTTCCTCTTCGTTCCTTGCATGGCTCTTCCGCTCCTTTGCTCCCTAGCTTGGCTCCTCCTTAGAAACTCCTTCAAAACGTCCTCAAATGCACCATTTTACCTACAAAACATAACAAACTCGCATAGTCTCCGAATCTCATAGAAAATCGGGAACTAAGATAAAAAGGGACAAAACTAACAAAGAAAGGAACAAAAGACACATATTTACATAGGAAATTAACTACTAAAACACCACCAAAATGAGAGACATCAGAATACCCCATACTTAAACTTGCTTGTCCTCAAGCAATAACAATGTAAGCAATACCGAAGCACAATCTTCAAGTAAAGCCTCTTATGAAAACACAAGTAAGCACAAGTGATAGACATGCTAGCAAGATTACATCATCACACATGATCAAGTGTTCAAGGAATAAAGTCTAATGCAACCGAGCCTCACTTTAGGGACATGGAAATGTGTATCACTCATCATGTGTTTAGGTTTAGCAATGAACACTCAAACTCAACAATCATGCAAGTAAAGGCTTTACCATTGAAGCTAATATCACTAATTCCTCCACCTAGAGATGCCTATTACAATGCACACAAAGTATATGAACTTGGCTCAATGGAAGTCCTCAAAGAGGTTCCATTCGGCCGGGTTGTAATGGGGCTTTTGGTATTTCTCAAGGTAGGAATCATTTTGGTCTTGTGGTGCTTACAATAGGGATTGAACTTTCTAGTCTCTCACCATCTTCACCAAATTATTCCACTTTCAACTTCACTCATCCAAAAGACTTTGATTTTTCTTTTCTCAACCCACACTTTACTGAACATTCCACTTCATCTTTGCACTACACTTGTTGGATTTTTCAAACTTTTGCACTGGACCGACTTGCACTACACATCGGGCCCGAGGTTACCTTGAACTCGGTCGGAACCCTTTTCTTCACTAAAGCACTTTGCTTTCAATCTACTACTTTTTCCAACTTTTCTTTCTTTCTTTTTTACTTTTGCACTTCACAAAGATGCACTACCCACTTGGTTTATAACTCCATTTCTTGCCCTTCACCAAAGAGAATCTCAACTCTCTAAATACATTCCAAAACCTCTCACTAAAGTCCAATCCTATAAGGATCAAGTCATATAGGCTAGGAATCATATTTTTGAGGAGTTTCAAACAAAAGTCTAAGGCTAAAACGGGGCTACAAACAACGGTATCTTCAAGGTAGGATATGGAACATTTTGTGACTAAATGAAATAAAGTTCAAATCAATGTGACAAAGCATAGAACAAATCTAACGACGGTCTTGGAAAATAGATAAACACTTCAATAGCAAGTTTTACTAAGCATGCATGAGCTAATCACACAAGAAAATGAGGGATAAGCAATATGAACAAACCTCCCTAAAATGGTCAAAAATCATCTCACAAGGTTCACTCTAGCTTAGTTGCATCAAAACTCATCCAAGAACTCATGTGCTCAATAAAAACATGCAAGATATCACATCACATCAAAAACAACATCCATTTCGAGGCTAAACTATCCAAAAATATGCAAAGGACTTTACATGCTCACATCATCATTAGCCTTCTTTGGACATCTAAGATGGGAATTCCTAGTCCAAAATCAAAATCTTTTTGTTGTTTTCAACACAATTTTTCAAATTTTAATGGATTTTTGCAAAAAATTTCTCAAAAACAAAACAAACTCATCCATTCATGCCATCAAATTCAATCATCATCCATGCATCACATCATGCCACTATCCAAAAGAAAACATCCCTTAACAAGAACAAACACAAGAAACCTACACATGAAACTATGAGCTACTAACCCACCCCATACTTAAAGTTTTGAAGTCTTCATCAAAACAAAGAAATCAAAACTCAAAAGTAAAAGAGAGGGGTCAAGAGAGATCATAATTCCTTATTCTTGAATGGCATGTTGAGGCTTAGTTTGGAGGGTGTCCTCGGCGGCGTCCCCTTTAGAGCCGAGCGTGTCTCTGTCTCTCTCGTACACATGGGCATGGAAAGGGTCTTGACTTGGCGGTTGAAGTTGAGGTGCGGGGCGCATCCATTGGTCCTCGCGGGAAGAGTAGTTCCCGGTCATCCATTCATTAAAGCTCTCTTGAACGCTCCATCTTTGGTCCTCGACCGCTCTCAAGTCTTCCACATCACGCCTCGTGTAAGCGATGTTGCGGTTCACTTCTTCAAAGTGGGTTTGGAAGTCTTCTTGTTGGTGGGAAAGTTGTTGTTGTTGAAAGTTCAAGTGTTGTTGTTGAAGGTTGAGTTGGTGTGCCTCATGTAGCATGCTTGATTGTTGGAGTTGAAGGTGAGCCAATTGGTTGGCTAAGAAGTTCATGTCCACCGATTGTTGAGGTTCGGGGAATACCATTCCGGGCCCATACCATTGGGCATACCCTTCGTACCCTCCATAGCTTTGTTGCTCTTGCCTTGCTCCACTTCCCTCTCCTCTCTCATAAACACTAGGGACAGGATCGGGCAAGTAAGTGTTGGACCGACGTTGATGGACGTCGGGCCCGAGGTGGCTTGCATCTCGGTCCAAAAGCGTTGGAGCGTGGTCGGTGAGCAAATTGTGGTATCCGCCATCTTCTTCTTTGGGAGGTGAGTCAACATCCATGGCCTCCCTCCTTGCAAACTCAAATTGGTTGGGCGCTTCATCTTCGGTGTCCGGGGAAGATTGAGGGGTAGTGAAACGAATATGTTGTGCTCGTCTTCTACACTCAAGTGTCCCCTCCGGCTCTCCATAAGGATTCTCCTTGTCCACCCACACTTGGAACCAATTGTAATAGCTTGTGAGGTCAAAGAGGCGTGGCCCCAAAGGAATGTGCACCTTGTCGAAGTTGGAGTGGGGCGCTAGATAGATGGTGGCACCGGTTACTTGCTTCTCCTTGATGATGTTGGCTTTCTTAAAATACTTAAGGTCCATGAACTCTACACCATTCGGGGCCGGCGTGTAGGTGGACAAATCCACCTCAAGACGATGAGCCAAGCAGGCTATCATCCCTCCAAAATAGATCCATGAGGAACTTTGAAAATCCCTCACCATCTTCACCCACTCCCAAGTGAGGTTCATCGGCTTATCATTGTGGAACAACATCTCATAGAGCAACATGGCTTCTTCCTTCATCGGCTTGCTCAACTCGTGCCTAGCAAAGATGGCACAAACCCAAAGCTCGGATCATGACTCGGAATAGTGGACTTGCTATCTCATTTGTTGATGCGCCTTTCCTCATCTCACTCCTTCCGGCTACATACTTCCAAAAATAGTCTACCCTCTCGTTGTCCACAAAAGCTTCATCTCTCGGAAAAGGGAACCCAAGGTAGGTAGCCAAATTCCGGAGAGAGAGCTCTTGATACTCGTTGCCCATTTGGAAGGAGATCATGCCCTCACTCTCAACTCCTTCATATGTGCACTTGAATGATGCCATAACCTCGGACGTCAAAGCGGGATAATGAGTGTTGTCCCATCTTAGCATCCCATTAAGCCCAATGTGAGAGTAGCATCGAATAAGAGCCTCATCCATGCTCATCTTCCTTATAGACTCCCAATCTAACCACCGAGTGTGGTGAGATAGACCCATGAGTCGCTCATATTCTTGAGCTACATCATCATCCTCGAAGCGCACATCATCCATTCTTTTCACTCTCTTTGACGACTTCTTGGACTTCCTTGTTGATTTCTCCATTCTTGAAGAAGATGCTCGGGTTGTCATGGTACCTACACACAATCAAAGCAAAGAACTACAAGATAAGATCTATACAACCACAACAAGATCACAAGCTTTCACAACTCAACAATTTTTCACACAAGAAAATTAAATGACCCCATACTTGTCTTCTAAGCACTCAATCCACAAAATCCAACATGTATGAACAAAGAATCACATACAATGGTCAAGCTACAAGATATATCATGATAAACAAGCCTTAACCAACATTCAAGCTCATGAATCCTAAAGCTCACACAAGAGAAAGCCAAAAAGCATAGGACCGACCAACACAGGACGTCGGGCCCGAGGTTTTCAACCTCGGTCCGAGTCTTGGACCGACTTCGCACATCGGTCTCGAGATTCTGGGCATCTCGGTCCGAACCTAAAATCGACTTCTCTACCTATGTCACCCAAAAATCACTCTATCATGCTCCTAAAATCCAAAATCAACCATTTCTCATCATCAATCTAAGTTCCAAGTAGGTTCTAACATGCATGACCAACAATTAAGCACAATTTCCACTATACATGCAAATCACCATGGATGCTCAAGGTCTAAGCTCATTCAATCGTGGCAAATCTCAATTTTAGCAATGAAAGCATGAAATTCACAAGGAATCAAGTAGAGATTGAGATTCACATACCAAATTTGAAGAAACAAAGACTTCTAGCAATCAAACTTCTTAGAACTCAAATTCTCCTCTAGATCTAGAAGAAGGATGAAGAACAATGGGACTTTGTTGGGATTTTTAGCTTTTGGATCGATGATTGGGGATGGCTAGGGTGCTGGATCGAGATTGTTGTGAAGTGTGCTTGGGGATCGAGAGGGATGGAGGTGTGGATCGAATTGAGGGTTTTTGAGGGGGCTTCGTATTTTGGGAAGGTGGTTATGAAGGTAGTGGGTGGTAGGTATGAGAAGGGAAGCTTAAATTGGGTAAGAGACAAAGTTAGGTCAGAGGGGTACAATAGGCATTTCCACAAAATCAAGACCAAGGTTGACCGGCCAAGTCGGACCGACGTTGCCAACGTCGGGCCCGAGGTACTGGGTACCTCGATCCGGCTCGGTTTGGCTTCCTAAAATTCCATCTTCTTGGCAAATCTCTACCCACAAGTCCTTGCATTATTTTCACTACTACCACACACAATCATGAAGTTCACACAACACACAATTCCACAAAACACATGCTAAGGAGAGATTAGAAAGTATCTAAGCTAAGACAAAGAAATTAAACTAGAAACTACGAAATTAAACCTACTAAACTCGGGTTGCCTCCCGAGGAGCGCTTCTTTTAAGTCATTAGCTTGACTTCTAACCTCTACCCTTCACAGGGGGTGAAAAATTGTGAATTGATCATCGTTGTCGTGTCCATCTCCACGCCCCTCATAGCCATAAAACCACCATTTATGATTGATGAAAGTGTGGCCTCCAAATTCTCCTTCACCTTTCCCTTCCAAAGTGTAAGCTTGCACTTCTTGCTCCTTCTCAACTTGATCTTTATTCCGTACACCTCAAAAATCTAAAGAATTTCTAGGGGACTCAATGACATTATAACTCAAATCCTCTTTAAAATCACTTAAACATATGAAACTATCCTCTAGATCATCTTTCAAGTCACTCAAACATATATAAGAGTCTCCCACATCAAAAGGATACGAAGAAGGATACTCTTCATGGCTTCGGGCTATCTCCACCTCTTAGCTCCTCATGGTTCTCAATTATATTTAACAACTCTCTTTCTTGCTCTCGAACATTGACCATGTCATGATTCCTAAAAGGTGCTTCTTCCTCTCATGTGGGTTCCAACTCCTCTCTCTTACGCTTGGCACTTTCCTCCAATTTCAAAATTGCCAAAGCATCCGGTTCATTAAGAGCTTTGTTGAAATGGAACTCTACCTTATCCTCGCCAATCTCGAAAGTCACCTTTCCATTTCTCACATCAAATTTAGCACCCGCCGTGGCTAGAAACGGCCTTCCAAGAATAATGGGCACCAGCGGATTTTCTTTCATGTCAAGGATCACAAAATCGTCGGGAACAAAATACCTCCCAACTCTAACCGGGACGTCATCCAAGATTCCCGTGGCTTTTGTGGATGAACCATCGGCCATAGTAAGACTCATGTCAACCGGTTCCATATCTCCGAGGTTAGCCCTTCTCCATATGCTCATGGGCATAACCGATATGCTTGCTCCTAAATCACAAAGAGCCTTGAAGTTTTGGGATCCAATCCCCACGGTAATTGCAAATCTTTCGGGATCACCTAACTTTTGAGGTAACTCCAAGATCTTCACCTCATCTTGCATCTCCACAATCGACCTCTTCTTGCTCAAAATTTCCTTCAAGAACTTTGCATAGGATGGCATCTCACTTAGAGCGTCGGTAAATGGTATGGTGATGTTCAAACCTTGCAAGAGCTTCAAGAACCTCTTAAACTTGCCCTCTACAACTTCCTT